>CAXAJV010000618.1:201200-834335 GCA_963969225.1 Xylocopa violacea | reverse complement strand
ACGTAGACGTAGAGGACAACCCGCCAGGAATGCTGTCAAATATTATCGCCGAGATGATAGGTTGGGTTAGGTTAGGTTGTATTACGTTATTGACGTACATAAATATCCCACGGAGACGTAGAGGCCAGCACGCCAGGAATGCTGTCAAATACTACCGCCGAGATGTCAGGTTGGGTTAGGTTAGGTTACATTACGTTATTGATGTATACCAAGGTCCCACGTAGACGTAGAGGACAACTCGCCTGGAATGTTGTCAAATATTACCTCCGAGATGTCAGGTTGGGTTAGGTTAGGTTACATTACGTTACTGATGTATACGAAGGTCCCACGTAGACGAAGAGGACAACTCGCCAGGCATGTTGTCAAATATTACCGCCGATAAGTTAGGTTGGGTTAGGTTAGGTTGTATTACGTTATTGAAGTACATAAAGATCCCACGGAGACGTAGAGGGCAGCACGCCAGGAATGCTGTCAAATATTACCGCCGAGATGTCAGGTTGGGTTAGGTTAGGTTATATTACGTTATTGATGTATATAAAGGTCCCACGGAGATGTAGAGTCCAACTCGCCAGGAATATCGTGAAATATTACCGCCGAGATGTCAGGTTGGGTTAGGTTAGGTTATATTACGTCATAGACGTATACAGTGTTCCCACCGAGAAGTAGGGGCCGACAAGCAAGGAATGCGGTTAAATGGTACCACGAGAGATTAGGTTGGGTTAGGTTAGGTTATATTAGGATACTGATGTACATAAAGATCCCACGGAGACGTAGAGGCCAGCACGCCAGGAATGCTGTCAAATATTACCGCCGAGATGTCAGGTTGGGTTAGGTTAGGTTATATTACGTTATTGATGTATATAAAGGTCCCACGGAGATGTAGAGTCCAACTCGCCAGGAATGTTGTCAAATATTACCGCCGATAAGTTAGGTTGGGTTAGGTTAGGTTATATTACGTTATTGACGTACATAAAGATCCCACGGAGACGGAGAGGCCAGCACGCCAGGAATGCTGTCAAATATTTCCGCCGAGGTGTCAGGTTGGGTTAGGTTAGGTTATATTACGTTATTGATGTATATAAAGGGCCCACGGAGATGTAGAGTCCAACTCGCCAGGAATGTCGTCAAATATTACCGCCGAGATGTCAGGTTGGGTTAGGTTAGGTTATATTACGTCATAGACGTATACAGTGTTCCCACCGCGAAGTAGGGGCCGACAAGCAAGGAATGCGGTTAAATGGTACCACGAGAGAGTAGGTTGGGTTAGGTTAGGTTATATTAGGATACTGATGTATATAAAGGTCCCACGGACACGTAGAGGCCAACTCGCCAGGAATGTTGTCAAATATTACCGCCGAGGTGATAGGTTGGGTTATATTATATTATATTACGTTATTGACGTACATAAAGGTCCCACGGAGTCGTAGAGGCCAGCTCGCCAGGAATGTTGTCAAATATTACCGCCGAGATGTCAGGTTGGGTTAGATTATGTTATATTACGTTATTGACGTTCATAAAGGTCCCACGGAGTTGTAGAGGCCAGCTCGCCAGGAATGTTGTCAAATATTACCGCCGAGATGATAGGTTGGGTTAGATTAGGTTATATTACGTTATTGATGTATATAAAGGTCCCACGGACACGTCGAGGCCAAGTCGCCGGGAATGTTGTCAAATATTACCGCCGAGGTGATAGGTTGGGTTATATTATGTTATATTACGTTATTGACGTACATAAAGGACCCACGGAGTCGTAGAGGCCAGCTCGCCAGGAATGTTGTCAAATATTAACGCCGAGATGTCAGGTTGGGATAGGTTAGGTTACATTACGTTACTGACGTACATAAAGATCCCACGGAGACGTAGAGGCCAGCACGCCAGGAATGCTGTCAAATATTACCGCCGAGATGTCAGGTTGGGTTAGGTTAGGTTATATTACGTTATTGATGTATATAAAGGTCCCACGGAGATGTAGAGTCCAACTCGGAAGGAATGTTGTCAAATTATACCGCCGAGATGTCAGGTTGGGTCAGGTTAGGTTATATTAAGTCATAGACGTATACAGTGTTCCCACCGAGAAGTAGGGGCCGACAAGCAAGGAATGCGGTTAAATGGTACCACGAGAGATTAGGTTGGGTTAGGTTAGGTTATATTAGGATACTGATGTATATAAAGGTCCCACGGACACGTAGAGGCCAACTCGCAAGGAATGTTGTCAAATTTTACCGCCGAGGTGATAGGTTGGGTTAGGTTAGGTTACATTACGTTATTGATGAATATAAAGGTCCCACGGAGACGCAGAGGCCAACTCGCCAGGAATGTTGTCAAATATTACCGCCGAGGTGATAGGTTGGGTTATATTATATCATATTACGTTATTGATGTATATAAAGGTCCCAAGGAGACGCAGAATCCAACTCGCCAGGAATGTCGTCAAATACTACCGCCGAGATGTCAGGTTGGGTTAGGTTAGGTTATATTACGTTATTGATGTATACGAAGGTCCACGTAGACGTAGAGGACAACCCGCCAGGAAAGCTGTCGAATATTATCGCCGAGAGGATAGGTTGGGTTAGGTTAGGTTATATTACGTTATTGATGTATATAAAGGTCCCACGGACACGTCGAGGCCAAGTCGCCAGGAATGTTGTCAAATATTACAGCCGAGGTGATAAGTTGGGTTAGATTATGTTATATTACGTTATTGACGTTCATAAAGGTCCCACGGAGTTGTAGAGGCCAGCTCGCCAGGAATGTTGTCAAATATTATCGCCGAGATGATAGGTTGGGTTAGGTTAGGTTGTATTACGTTATTGACAAACATAAAGATCCCACGGAGACGTAGAGGGCAGCACGCCAGGAATGTTGTCAAATATTACCGCCGAGATGTCAGGTTGGGTTAGATTATGTTATATTACGTTATTGACGTTCATAAAGGTCCCACGGAGTTGTAGAGGCCAGCTCGCCAGGAATGTTGTCAAATATTACCGCCGAGATGATAGGTTGGGTTAGATTAGGTTATATTACGTTATTGATGTATATAAAGGCCCCACGGACACGTCGAGGCCAAGTCGCCGGGAATGTTGTCAAATATTACCGCCGAGGTGATATGTTGGGTTAGATTATGTTATATTACGTTATTGATGTATATAAAGGTCCCAAGGAGACGTAGAATCCAACTCGCCAGGAATGTCGTCAAATACTACCGCCGAGATGTCAGGTTGGGTTAGGTTAGGTTATATTACGTTATTGATGTATACGAAGGTCCACGTAGACGTAGAGGACAACCCGCCAGGAAAGCTGTCGAATATTATCGCCGAGAGGATAGGTTGGGTTAGGTTAGGTTATATTACGCTATTGATGTATATAAAGGTACCACGGTGACGTAGAGTCCAACTCGCCAGGAATGTTGTCAGATTTTACCGCCGAGATGATAGGTTGGGTTAGGTTAGGTTATATTACGTTATTGATGTATATAAAGGTCCCACGGACACGTAGAGGCCAACTCGCAAGGAATGTTGTCAAATATTACCGCAGAGATGTCAGGTTGGGTTAGGTTAGGTTATATTACGTTATTGATGTATACGAAGGTCCACGTAGACGTAGAGGACAACCCGACAGGAATGCTGTCAAATATTATCGCCGAGATGATAGGTTGGGTTAGGTTAGGTTGTATTACGTTATTGACGTACATAAAGATCCCACGGAGACGTAGAGGGCAGCACGCCAGGAATGCTGTCAAATATTACCGCCGAGATGTCAGGTTGGGTTAGATTAGGTTATATTACGTTATTGATGTATATACAGGTCCCACGGACACGTCGAGTCCAAGTCGCCGGGAATGTTGTCAAATATTACCGCCGATAAGTTAGGTTGGGTTAGGTTAGGTTGTATTACGTTATTGACGTACATAAAGATCCCACGGAGACGTAGAGGCCAACTCGCCAGGAATGTTGTCAAATATTACAGCCGAGGTGATAGGTTGGGTTAGATTGTGTTACATTACGTTATTGACGTTCATAAAAGTCCCACGGAGTTGTAGAGGCCAGCTCGCCAGGAATGTTGTCAAATATTATCGCCGAGATGATAGGTTGGGTTAGGTTAGGTTGTATTACGTAATTGATGTATATGAAGGTCCCACGTAGACGTAGAGGACAACCCGCCAGGAATGCTGTCAAATATTATCGCCGAGATGATAGGTTGGGTTAGGTTAGGTTGTATTACGTTATTGACGTACATAAATATCCCACGGAGACGTAGAGGCCAGCACGCCAGGAATGCTGTCAAATACTACCGCCGAGATGTCAGGTTGGGTTAGGTTACGTTACATTACGTTATTGATGTATACCAAGGTCCCACGTAGACGTAGAGGACAACTCGCCTGGAATGTTGTCAAATATTACCTCCGAGATGTCAGGTTGGGTTAGGTTAGGTTACATTACGTTACTGATGTATACGAAGGTCCCACGTAGACGAAGAGGACAACTCGCCAGGCATGTTGTCAAATATTACCGCCGATAAGTTAGGTTGGGTTAGGTTAGGTTATATTACGTTATTGACGTACATAAAAATCCCACGGAGACGTAGAAGCCAGCTCGCCAGGAATGCTGTCAAATATTACCGCCGAGATGTCAGGTTGGGTTAGGTTATGTTATATTACGTTATTGATGTATATAAAGGTCCCACGGAGATGTAGAGTCCAACTCGCCAGGAATGTCGTCAAATATTACCGCCGAGATGTCAGGTTGGGTTAGGTTAGGTTATATTACGTTATTGATGTATACGAAGGTCCACGTAGACGTAGAGGACAACCCGACAGGAATGCTGTCAAATATTATCGCCGAGATGATAGGTTGGGTTAGGTTAGGTTGTAATACGTTATTGACGTACATAAAGAGCCCACGGAGACGTAGAGGCCAGCACGCCAGGAATGCTGTCAAATATTACCGCCGAGATGTCAGGTTGGGTTAGGTTAGGTTATATTACGTTATTGATGTGTATGAATGTCCCACGTAGACGTAGAGGACAACTCGCCAGGAATGTTCTCCAATATTATCGCCGAGATGATAGGTTGGGTCAGGTTAGGTTATATTACGTTAATGATGTATATATGGGTACCACGGAGACGTAGAGTCCAACTCGCTAGGAATGTTGTCAAATATTACCGCCGAGGTGATATGTTGGGTTAGATTATGTTATATTTCGTTATTGATGTATATAAAGGTCCCAAGGAGACGTAGAATCCAACTCGCCAGCAATGTCGTCAAATACTACCGCCGAGATGTCAGGCTGGGTTAGGTTAGGTTATATTACGTCATAGACGTATACAGTGTTCGCACCGAGAAGTAGGGGCCGACAAGCAAGGAATGCGGTTAAATGGTACCACGAGAGATTAGGTTGGGTTAGGTTAGGTTATATTAGGATACTGATGTATATAAAGGTCCCACGGACACGTAGAGGCCAACTCGCAAGGAATGTTGTCAAATTTTACCGCCGAGGTGATAGGTTGGGTTAGGTTAGGTTACATTACGTTATTGATGAATATAAAGGTCCCACGGAGACGCAGAGGCCAACTCGCCAGGAATGTTGTCAAATATTACCGCCGAGGTGATAGGTTGGGTTATATTATATTATATTACGTTATTGACGTACATAAAGGTCCCACGGAGTCGTAGAGGCCAGCTCGCCAGGAATGTTGTCAAATATTACCGCCGAGAAGTCAGGTTGGGTTAGGTTAGGTTATATTACGTTATTGATGTATATAAAGGTCCCACGGAGATGTAGAGTCCAACTCGCCAGGAATGTCGTCAAATATTACCGCCGAGATGTCAGGTTGGGTTAGGTTAGGTTATATTACGTTATTGATGTATACGAAGGTCCACGTAGACGTAGAGGACAACCCGACAGGAATGCTGTCAAATATTATCGCCGAGATGATAGGTTGGGTTAGGTTAGGTTGTATTACGTTATTAACGTACATAAAGAGCCCACGGAGACGTAGAGGCCAGCACGCCAGGAATGCTGTCAAATATTACCGCCGAGATGTCAGGTTGGGTTAGGTTAGGTTATATTACGTTATTGATGTGTATGAATGTCCCACGTAGACGTAGAGGACAACTCGCCAGGAATGTTCTCTAATATTATCGCCGAGATGATAGGTTGGGTCAGGTTAGGTTATATTACGTTAATGATGTATATATGGGTACCACGGAGACGTAGAGTCCAACTCGCTAGGAATGTTGTCAAATATTACCGCCGAGATGTCAGGTTGGGTCAGGTTAGGTTATATTACGTCATAGACGTATACAGTGTTCCCACCGAGAAGTAGGGGCCGACAAGCAAGGAATGCGGTTAAATGGTACCACGAGAGATTAGGTTGGGTTAGGTTAGGTTATATTAGGATACTGATGTATATAAAGGTCCCACGGACACGTAGAGGCCAACTCGCAAGGAATGTTGTCAAATTTTACCGCCGAGGTGATAGGTTGGGTTAGGTTAGGTTACATTACGTTATTGATGAATATAAAGGTCCCACGGAGACGCAGAGGCCAACTCGCCAGGAATGTTGTCAAATATTACCGCCGAGGTGATAGGTTGGGTTATATTATATTATATTACGTTATTGACGTACATAAATGTCCCACGGAGTCGTAGAGGCCAGCTCGCCAGGAATGTTGTCAAATATTACCGCCGAGATGTCAGGTTGGGTTAGATTATGTTATATTACGTTATTGACGTTCATAAAGGTCCCACGGAGTTGTAGAGGCCAGCACGCCAGGAATGTTGTCAAATATTACCGCCGAGATGATAGGTTGGGTTAGATTAGGTTATATTACGTTATTGATGTATATAAAGGTCCCACGGACACGTCGAGGCCAAGTCGCCGGGAATGTTGTCAAATATTACCGCCGAGGTGATAGGTTGGGTTATATTATGTTATATTACGTTATTGACGTACATAAAGGTCCCACGGAGTCGTAGAGGCCAGCTCGCCAGGAATGTTGTCAAATATTACCGCCGAGATGTCAGGTTGGGTTAGATTATGTTATATTACGTTATTGACGTTCATAAAGGTCCCACGGAGTTGTAGAGGCCAGCTCGCCAGGAATGTTGTCAAATATTACCGCCGAGATGATAGGTTGGGTTAGATTAGGTTATATTACGTTATTGATGTATATAAAGGTCCCACGGACACGTCGAGGCCAAGTCGCCAGGAATGTTGTCAAATATTACCGCCGAGATGTCAGGTTGGGTTAGATTAGGTTATATTACGTTATTGATGTATATACAGGTCCCACGGACACGTCGAGGCCAAGTCGCCGGGAATGTTGTCAAATATTACCGCCGATAAGTTAGGTTGGGTTAGGTTAGGTTGTATTACGTTATTGAAGTACATAAAGATCCCACGGAGACGTAGAGGGCAGCACGCCAGGAATGCTGTCAAATATTACCGCCGAGATGTCAGGTTGGGTTAGGTTAGGTTATATTACGTTATTGATGTATATAAAGGTCCCACGGAGATGTAGAGTCCAACTCGCCAGGAATATCGTCAAATATTACCGCCGAGATGTCAGGTTGGGTTAGGTTAGGTTATATTACGTCATAGACGTATACAGTGTTCCCACCGAGAAGTAGGGGCCGACAAGCAAGGAATGCGGTTAAATGGTACCACGAGAGATTAGGTTGGGTTAGGTTAGGTTATATTAGGATACTGATGTACATAAAGATCCCACGGAGACGTAGAGGCCAGCACGCCAGGAATGCTGTCAAATATTACCGCCGAGATGTCAGGTTGGGTTAGGTTAGGTTATATTACGTTATTGATGTATATAAAGGTCCCACGGAGATGTAGAGTCCAACTCGGAAGGAATGTTGTCAAATTATACCGCCGAGATGTCAGGTTGGGTCAGGTTAGGTTATATTACGTCATAGACGTATACAGTGTTCCCACCGAGAAGTAGGGGCCGACAAGCAAGGAATGCGGTTAAATGGTACCACGAGAGATTAGGTTGGGTTAGGTTAGGTTATATTAGGATACTGATGTATATAAAGGTCCCACGGACACGTAGAGGCCAACTCGCAAGGAATGTTGTCAAATTTTACCGCCGAGGTGATAGGTTGGGTTAGGTTAGGTTACATTACGTTATTGATGAATATAAAGGTCCCACGGAGACGCAGAGGCCAACTCGCCAGGAATGTTGTCAAATATTACCGCCGAGGTGATAGGTTGGGTTATATTATATTATATTACGTTATTGACGTACATAAAGGTCCCACGGAGTCGTAGAGGCCAGCTCGCCAGGAATGTTGTCAAATATTACCGCCGAGATGTCAGGTTGGGTTAGATTATGTTATATTACGTTATTGACGTTCATAAAGGTCCCACGGAGTTGTAGAGGCCAGCTCGCCAGGAATGTTGTCAAATATTACCGCCGAGATGATAGGTTGGGTTAGATTAGGTTATATTACGTTATTGATGTATATGAAGGTCAAACGGATATGTAGAGGCCAACTCGCCAGGTATGTTTTCAAATATTGCCGCCGAAATGTTAGGTGGGGATAGGTTAGGTTATATTACGTTATTGACGTATATGAGGGTTACACGGGGACGTAGAGGTCAAATCGCCAGGAATGTTGTCAAATATTGCCGCCGAAATGTTAGGTTGGGTTAGGTTAGGTTATATTACGTTATTGATGTATATAAAGGTCCCACGGAGACGTAGAGGCCAACAAGCCAGGAATGTTGTCAAATATTACCACTGAGATGTGAGGTTGGGTTAGGTTAGGTTATATTACGTTATTGATGTATATGAAGGTCAAACGGACACGTAGAGGCGAACTCGCCAGGAATGTTGTCCAATATTACCGCCGAGATGTTAGGTTGGGTTAGGTTAGGTTATATTACGTTATTGATGTATATGAAGTTCAAACGGAGATGTAGAGGCCAAATCGCCAGGTATGTTGTCAAATGTTACCGCCGAGATGTTAGGTTGGGTTAGGTTGGGTTATATTACGTTATTGATGTATATAAAGGTCAAACGGAGACGTAGAGGCGAACTCGCCAGGAATGTTGTCCAATATTACCGCCGAGATGTGAGGTTGGGTTAGGTTAGGTTATATTACGTTATTGTTTTATAAAAAGGTCCCAGGGAGACGTAGATGCCAACTCGCCAGGAATGTTGTCAAATATTACCGCCGAGACGATAGGTTGGGTTTGGTTACGTTATATTACGTCATTGGTGTATATGAGGGTTACACGGAGACGTAGAGGCCAACTCGCCAGGAATGTTGTCAAATATTAGCGCCGAGACGATAGGTTGGGTTTGGTTACGTTATATTACGTTATTGATGTATATGAGGGTTACACGGAGACGTAGAGGCCAACTCGCTAGGAATGATGTCAAATATTACCGCCGAAATGTTAGGTTGGGTTAGGTTAGGTTATATTACGTTATTGATGTATATAAAGGACCCACGGAGACGTAGAAGCCAACTCGCCAGGAATGTTGTCAAATATTACCGCCGAGATGATAGGTTGGGTTAGGTTAGGTTATATTACGTTATTGATGTATATGAAGGTCAAACGGATATGTAGAGGCCAACTCGCCAGGTATGTTTTCAAATATTGCCGCCGAAATGTTAGGTGGGGATAGGTTAGGTTATATTACGTTATTGACGTATATGAGGGTTACACGGGGACGTAGAGGTCAAATCGCCAGGAATGTTGTCAAATATTGCCGCCGAAATGTTAGGTTGGGTTAGGTTAGGTTATATTACGTTATTGATGTATATAAAGGTCCCACGGAGACGTAGAGGCCAACAAGCCAGGAATGTTGTCAAATATTACCACTGAGATGTGAGGTTGGGTTAGGTTAGGTTATATTACGTTATTGATGTATATGAAGGTCAAACGGACACGTAGAGGCGAACTCGCCAGGAATGTTGTCCAATATTACCGCCGAGATGTGAGGTTGGGTTAGGTTAGGTTATATTACGTTATTGTTTTATAAAAAGGTCCCAGGGAGACGTAGATGCCAACTCGCCAGGAATGTTGTCAAATATTACCGCCGAGACGATAGGTTGGGTTTGGTTACGTTATATTACGTCATTGGTGTATATGAGGGTTACACGGAGACGTAGAGTCCAACTCGCCAGGAATGATGTCAAATATTACCGCCGAGATGTTAGGTTGGGTTAGGTTAGGTTATATTACGTTATTGATGTATATAAAGGTCCCAGGGAAACGTAGATGCCAACTCGCCAGGAATGTTGTCAAATATTACCGCCGAGATGATAGGTTGGGTTAGGTTAGGTTATATTACGTTATAGATGTATATAAAGGTCCCACGGAGACGTAGAGGCCAACAAGCCAGGAATGTGGTCAAATATTACCGCCGAGATGATAGGTTGGGTTAGGTTAGGTTATATTACGTTATAGATGTATATAAAGGTCCCACGGAGACGTAGAGGCCAACAAGCCAGGAATGTGGTCAAATATTACCGCCGAGATGATAGGTTGGTTTAGGTTAGGTTATATTTCGTTATTGATGTATATGAAGGTCAAGCGGAGACGTAGAGGCGAACTCGCCAGGAATGTTGCCCAATATTACCGCCGAGATGTTAGGTTGGGTTAGGTTAGGTTATATTACGTTATTGATGTATATGAAGGACCCACGGAGACGTAGATGCCAACAAGCCAGGAATGTGGTCAAATATTACCACCGAGATATGAGGTTGGGTTAGGTTAGGTTATATTACGTTATTGCTGTATAAAAAGGTCCCAGGGAGACGTAGATGCCAACTCGCCAGGAATGTTGTCAAATATTAGCGCCGAGACGATAGGTTGGGTTTGGTTACGTTATATTACGTTATTGATGTATATGAGGGTTACACGGAGACGTAGAGGCCAACTCGCTAGGAATGATGTCAAATATTACCGCCGAAATGTTAGGTTGGGTTAGGTTAGGTTATATTACGTTATTGATGTATATAAAGGACCCACGGAGACGTAGAAGCCAACTCGCCAGGAATGTTGTCAAATATTACCGCCGAGATGATAGGTTGGGTTAGGTTAGGTTATATTACGTTATTGATGTATATGAAGGTCAAACGGATATGTAGAGGCCAACTCGCCAGGTATGTTTTCAAATATTGCCGCCGAAATGTTAGGTGGGGATAGGTTAGGTTATATTACGTTATTGATGTATATGAAGTTCAAACGGAGATGTAGAGGCCAAATCGCCAGGTATGTTGTCAAATGTTACCGCCGAGATGTTAGGTTGGGTTAGGTTGGGTTATATTACGTTATTGATGTATATAAAGGTCAAACGGAGACGTAGAGGCGAACTCGCCAGGAATGTTGTCCAATATTACCGCCGAGATGTGAGGTTGGGTTAGGTTAGGTTATATTACGTTATTGTTTTATAAAAAGGTCCCAGGGAGACGTAGATGCCAACTCGCCAGGAATGTTGTCAAATATTACCGCCGAGACGATAGGTTGGGTTTGGTTACGTTATATTACGTCATTGGTGTATATGAGGGTTACACGGAGACGTAGAGGCCAACTCGCCAGGAATGATGTCAAATATTACCGCCGAGATGTTAGGTTGGGTTAGGTTAGGTTATATTACGTTATTGATGTATATAAAGGTCCCAGGGAGACGTAGATGCCAACTCGCCAGGAATGTTGTCAAATATTACCGCCGAGATGATAGGTTGGGTTAGGTTAGGTTATATTACGTTATAGATGTATATAAAGGTCCCACGGAGACGTAGAGGCCAACAAGCCAGGAATGTGGTCAAATATTACCGCCGAGATGATAGGTTGGTTTAGGTTAGGTTATATTTCGTTATTGATGTATATGAAGGTCAAGCGGAGACGTAGAGGCGAACTCGCCAGGAATGTTGCCCAATATTACCGCCGAGATGTTAGGTTGGGTTAGGTCAGGTTATATTACGTTATTGTTTTATAAAAAGGTCCCAGGGAGACGTAGATGCCAACTCGCCAGGAATGTTGTCAAATATAACCGCCGAGACGATAGGTTGGGTTTGGTTACGTTATATTACGTTATTGATGTATATGAGGGTTACACGGAGACGTAGAGGCCAACTCGCCAGGAATGATGTCAAATATTACCGCCGAGATGTTAGGTTGGGTTAGGTTGGGTTGTATTACGTTATTGATGCATATAGAGGTCCCACGGAGACGTAGAAGCCAACTCGCCAGGAATGTTGTCAAATATTACCGCCGAGATGATAGGTTGGGTTAGGTTAGGTTATATTACGTTATAGATGTATATAAAGGTCCCACGGAGACGTAGAGGCCAACAAGCCAGGAATGTGGTCAAATATTACCGCCGAGATGATAGGTTGGTTTAGGTTAGGTTATATTTCGTTATTGATGTATATGAAGGTCCCACGGGGACGTAGAGGCCAACTCGCCAGGAATGTTGTCAAATATTACCGCCGCTATGTTTGGTTGGGTTAGGTTATGTTATATTACGTTATTGATGTATATAAAGATCCCATGGAGACGGAGAAGCCAACTCGCCAGGAATGTTGTCAAATATTACCGCCGAGATGTTAGATTGGGTAAGGTTAGGCTATATTACGTTATTGATGTATATAAAGGTTCCAGGGAGACGTAGATGCCAACTCGCCAGGAATGTTGTCAAATATTACCGCCGAGATGTGAGGTTGGGTTAGGTTAGGTTATATTACGTTATTGATGTATATAAAGGACCCACGGAGACGTAGATGCCAACAAGCCTGGAATGTGGTCAAATATTACCACCGAGATGTGAGGTTGGCTTAGGTTAGGTTATATTACGTTATTGTTTTATAAAAAGGTCCCAGGGAGACGTAGATGCCAACTCGCCAGGAATGTTGTCAAATATTACCGCCGAGACGTTAGGTTGGGTTTGGTTACGTTATATTACGTTATTGATGTATATGAGGGTTACACGGAGACGTAGAGGCCAACTCGCCAGGAATGATGTCAAATATTACCGCCGAGATGTTAGGTTGGGTTAGGTTAAGTTATATTACGTTATTGATGTATATAAAGGTCCCACGGGGACGCAGAGGCCAACCTGCCAGGTATGTTTTCAAATATTACAGCCGAAATGTTAGGTTGGGTTAGGTTAGGTTATATTACGTTATTGATGTATATAAAGGACCCACGGAGACGTAGATGCCAACAAGCCAGGAATGTGGACAAATATTCCCACCGAGATGTGAGGTTGGGTTAGGTTAGGTTATATTACGTTATTGCTGTATAAAAAGGTCCCAGGGAGACGTAGATGCCAACTCGCCAGGAATGTTGTCAAATATTAGCGCCGAGACGATAGGTTGGGTTTGGTTACGTTATATTACGTTATTGATGTATATGAGGGTTACACGGAGACGTAGAGGCCAACTCGCTAGGAATGATGTCAAATATTACCGCCGAGATGATAGGTTGGGTTAGGTTAGGTTATATTACGTTATTGATGTATATGAAGGTCAAACGGATATGTAGAGGCCAACTCGCAAGGTATGTTTTCAAATATTGCCGCCGAAATGTTAGGTGGGGATAGGTTAGGTTATATTACGTTATTGACGTATATGAGGGTTACACGGGGACGTAGAGGTCAAATCGCCAGGAATGTTGTCAAATATTGCCGCCGAAATGTTAGGTTGGGTTAGGTTAGGTTATATTACGTTATTGATGTATATAAAGGTCCCACGGAGACGTAGAGGTCAAATCGCCAGGAATGTTGTCAAATATTGCCGCCGAAATGTTAGGTTGGGGTAGGTTAGGTTATATTACGTTATTGATGTATATAAAGGTCCCACGGAGACGTAGAGGCCAACAAGCCAGGAATGTTGTCAAATATTACCACTGAGATGTGAGGTTGGGTTAGGTTAGGTTATATTACGTTATTGATGTATATGAAGGTCAAACGGACACGTAGAGGCGAACTCGCCAGGAATGTGGTCAAATATTACCGCAGAGATGTTAGGTTGGTTTAGGTTAGGTTATATTTCGTTATTGATGTATATGAAGGTCAAGCGGAGACGTAGAGGCGAACTCGCCAGGAATGTTGCCCAATATTACCGCCGAGATGTTAGGTTGGGTTAGGTCAGGTTATATTACGTTATTGTTTTATAAAAAGGTCCCAGGGAGACGTAGATGCCAACTCGCCAGGAATGATGTCAAATATTACCGCCGAGATGTTAGGTTGGGTTAGGTTATGTTATATTACATTATTGATGTATATGAAGGTCAAGCGGAGACGTAGAGGCGAACTCGTCAGGAATGTTGCCTAATATTACCGCCGAGATGTTAGGTTGGGTTAGGTTAGGTTATATTACGTTATTGATGTATATGAAGGTCAAACGGAGACGTAGATGCCAACTCGCCAGGAATGTTGCCAAATATTACCGCCGAGATGATAGGTTGGGTTAGGTTACGTTATATTACGTTATTGATGTATATGAGGGTTACACGGAGACGTAGAGGCCAACTCGCCAGGAATGATGTCAAATATTACCGCCGAGATGTTAGGTTGGGTTAGGTTGGGTTGTATTACGTTATTGATGCATATAGAGGTCCCACGGAGACGTAGAAGCCAACTCGCCAGGAATGTTGTCAAATATTACCGCCGAGATGATAGGTTGGGTTAGGTTAGGTTATATTACGTTATAGATGTATATAAAGGTCCCACGGAGACGTAGAGGCCAACAAGCCAGGAATGTGGTCAAATATTACCGCCGAGATGATAGGTTGGTTTAGGTTAGGTTATATTTCGTTATTGATGTATATGAAGGTCCCACGGGGACGTAGAGGCCAACTCGCCAGGAATGTTGTCAAATATTACCGCCGCTATGTTTGGTTGGGTTAGGTTATGTTATATTACGTTATTGATGTATATAAAGATCCCATGGAGACGGAGAAGCCAACTCGCCAGGAATGTTGTCAAATATTACCGCCGAGATGTTAGATTGGGTAAGGTTAGGCTATATTACGTTATTGATGTATATAAAGGTTCCAGGGAGACGTAGATGCCAACTCGCCAGGAATGTTGTCAAATATTACCGCCGAGATGTGAGGTTGGGTTAGGTTAGGTTATATTACGTTATTGATGTATATAAAGGTCCCACGGAGACGTAGAGGCCAACTCGCCAGGAATGATGTCAAATATTACCGCCGAGATGTTAGGTTGGGTTAGGTTAGGTTATATTACGTTATTGACGTATATGAGGGTTACACGGAGACGTAGAGGTCAACTCGCCAGGAATGTTGTCAAATATTGCCGCCGAAATGTTAGGTTGGGTTAGGTTAGGTTATATTACGTTATTGATGTATATGAAGGACCCACGGAGACGTAGATGCCAACAAGCCTGGAATGTGGTCAAATATTACCACCGAGATGTGAGGTTGGCTTAGGTTAGGTTATATTACGTTATTGTTTTATAAAAAGGTCCCAGGGAGACGTAGATGCCAACTCGCCAGGAATGTTGTCAAATATTACCGCCGAGACGTTAGGTTGGGTTTGGTTACGTTATATTACGTTATTGATGTATATGAGGGTTACACGGAGACGTAGAGGCCAACTCGCCAGGAATGATGTCAAATATTACCGCCGAGATGTTAGGTTGGGTTAGGTTAAGTTATATTACGTTATTGATGTATATAAAGGTCCCACGGGGACGCAGAGGCCAACCTGCCAGGTATGTTTTCAAATATTACAGCCGAAATGTTAGGTTGGGTTAGGTTAGGTTATATTACGTTATTGATGTATATAAAGGACCCACGGAGACGTAGATGCCAACAAGCCAGGAATGTGGACAAATATTCCCACCGAGATGTGAGGTTGGGTTAGGTTAGGTTATATTACGTTATTGCTGTATAAAAAGGTCCCAGGGAGACGTAGATGCCAACTCGCCAGGAATGTTGTCAAATATTAGCGCCGAGACGATAGGTTGGGTTTGGTTACGTTATATTACGTTATTGATGTATATGAGGGTTACACGGAGACGTAGAGGCCAACTCGCTAGGAATGATGTCAAATATTACCGCCGAGATGATAGGTTGGGTTAGGTTAGGTTATATTACGTTATTGATGTATATGAAGGTCAAACGGATATGTAGAGGCCAACTCGCAAGGTATGTTTTCAAATATTGCCGCCGAAATGTTAGGTGGGGATAGGTTAGGTTATATTACGTTATTGACGTATATGAGGGTTACACGGGGACGTAGAGGTCAAATCGCCAGGAATGTTGTCAAATATTGCCGCCGAAATGTTAGGTTGGGTTAGGTTAGGTTATATTACGTTATTGATGTATATAAAGGTCCCACGGAGACGTAGAGGTCAAATCGCCAGGAATGTTGTCAAATATTGCCGCCGAAATGTTAGGTTGGGGTAGGTTAGGTTATATTACGTTATTGATGTATATAAAGGTCCCACGGAGACGTAGAGGCCAACAAGCCAGGAATGTTGTCAAATATTACCACTGAGATGTGAGGTTGGGTTAGGTTAGGTTATATTACGTTATTGATGTATATGAAGGTCAAACGGACACGTAGAGGCGAACTCGCCAGGAATGTGGTCAAATATTACCGCAGAGATGTTAGGTTGGTTTAGGTTAGGTTATATTTCGTTATTGATGTATATGAAGGTCAAGCGGAGACGTAGAGGCGAACTCGCCAGGAATGTTGCCCAATATTACCGCCGAGATGTTAGGTTGGGTTAGGTCAGGTTATATTACGTTATTGTTTTATAAAAAGGTCCCAGGGAGACGTAGATGCCAACTCGCCAGGAATGATGTCAAATATTACCGCCGAGATGTTAGGTTGGGTTAGGTTATGTTATATTACATTATTGATGTATATGAAGGTCAAGCGGAGACGTAGAGGCGAACTCGTCAGGAATGTTGCCTAATATTACCGCCGAGATGTTAGGTTGGGTTAGGTTAGGTTATATTACGTTATTGATGTATATGAAGGTCAAACGGAGACGTAGATGCCAACTCGCCAGGAATGTTGCCAAATATTACCGCCGAGATGATAGGTTGGGTTAGGTTACGTTATATTACGTTATTGATGTATATGAGGGTTACACGGAGACGTAGAGGCCAACTCGCCAGGAATGATGTCAAATATTACCGCCGAGATGTTAGGTTGGGTTAGGTTGGGTTGTATTACGTTATTGATGCATATAGAGGTCCCACGGAGACGTAGAAGCCAACTCGCCAGGAATGTTGTCAAATATTACCGCCGAGATGATAGGTTGGGTTAGGTTAGGTTATATTACGTTATAGATGTATATAAAGGTCCCACGGAGACGTAGAGGCCAACAAGCCAGGAATGTGGTCAAATATTACCGCCGAGATGATAGGTTGGTTTAGGTTAGGTTATATTTCGTTATTGATGTATATGAAGGTCCCACGGGGACGTAGAGGCCAACTCGCCAGGAATGTTGTCAAATATTACCGCCGCTATGTTTGGTTGGGTTAGGTTATGTTATATTACGTTATTGATGTATATAAAGATCCCATGGAGACGGAGAAGCCAACTCGCCAGGAATGTTGTCAAATATTACCGCCGAGATGTTAGATTGGGTAAGGTTAGGCTATATTACGTTATTGATGTATATAAAGGTTCCAGGGAGACGTAGATGCCAACTCGCCAGGAATGTTGTCAAATATTACCGCCGAGATGTGAGGTTGGGTTAGGTTAGGTTATATTACGTTATTGATGTATATAAAGGTCCCACGGAGACGTAGAGGCCAACTCGCCAGGAATGATGTCAAATATTACCGCCGAGATGTTAGGTTGGGTTAGGTTAGGTTATATTACGTTATTGACGTATATGAGGGTTACACGGAGACGTAGAGGTCAACTCGCCAGGAATGTTGTCAAATATTGCCGCCGAAATGTTAGGTTGGGTTAGGTTAGGTTATATTACGTTATTGATGTATATGAAGGACCCACGGAGACGTAGATGCCAACAAGCCTGGAATGTGGTCAAATATTACCACCGAGATGTGAGGTTGGCTTAGGTTAGGTTATATTACGTTATTGTTTTATAAAAAGGTCCCAGGGAGACGTAGATGCCAACTCGCCAGGAATGTTGTCAAATATTACCGCCGAGACGTTAGGTTGGGTTTGGTTACGTTATATTACGTTATTGATGTATATGAGGGTTACACGGAGACGTAGAGGCCAACTCGCCAGGAATGATGTCAAATATTACCGCCGAGATGTTAGGTTGGGTTAGGTTAAGTTATATTACGTTATTGATGTATATAAAGGTCCCACGGGGACGCAGAGGCCAACCTGCCAGGTATGTTTTCAAATATTACAGCCGAAATGTTAGGTTGGGTTAGGTTAGGTTATATTACGTTATTGATGTATATAAAGGTCCCACGGAGACGTAGAGGTCAAATCGCCAGGAATGTTGTCAAATATTGCCGCCGAAATGTTAGGTTGGGTTAGGTTAGGTTATATTACGTTACTGATGTATATAAAGGTCCCACGGAGACGTAGAGGCCAACAAGCCAGGAATGTGGTCAAATATTACCACCGAGATGTGAGGTTGGGTTAGGTTAGGTTATATTACGTTATTGTTTTATAAAAAGGTCCCAGGGAGACGTAGATGCCAACTCGCCAGGAATGTTGTCAAATATTACCGCCGAGACGATAGGTTGGGTTTGGTTACGTTATATTACGTTATTGATGTATATGAGGGTTACACGGAGACGTAGAAGCCAACAAGACAGGGATGTGGCCAATATATTACCGCCGATATGTTAGATTGGGTTAGGTTAGGTTATATTACGTTATTGATGTACATAAAGGTCCCACGCAGACGTAGAGGCCAACTCGTCAGGAATGTTGTCAAATATTACCGCCGAGATGATAGCTTGGGTTAGGTTGGGTTATATTACGTTATTGATGTATATGAAGGTCAAACGGGGACGTAGATGCCAATTCGCCAGCAATGTTGTCTAATATTATCCCCGAGATGATAGGTTGGGTTAGGTTAGGTTATATTACGTTATTGATGAATAAGAAGGTCAAACGGAGACGTAGAGGCCACCTCGCCACGAATGTTGTCAAATGTTACCGCCGAGATGTTAGGTTGGGTTAGGTTAGGTTATATTACGTTATTGATGTATATAAAGGTCCCAGGGAGGCGTAGATGCCAACTCGCCAGGAATGTTCTCAAATATTACCGCCGAGATGATAGGTTGGGTTAGGTTACGTTATATTACGTTATTGATGTATATGAGGGTTACACGGAGACGTAGAGGCCAACTCGCCAGCAATGACGTCAAATATTACCGCCGAGATAATGGGTTGGGTTAGGTTACGTTATATTACGTTATTGATGTATATGAAGGTCAAACGGAGATGTAGAGGCCAACTCGACAGGTATGTTGTCAAATATTACCGCGGAAATGTTAGGTTAGGTTAGGTTAGGTTATATTACGTTATTGACGTATATGAGGGTTACACGGAGACGTAGAGGCCAACTCGCCAGGAATGATGTCAAATATTACCGCCGAGATGTTAGGTTGGGTTAGGTTCGGTTATATTACGTTATTGATGTATATAAAGGACTCACGGAGACGTAGAAGCCAACTCGCCAGGAATGTTGTCAAATATTACCGCCGAGATGATAGGTTGGGTTAGGTTAGGTTATATTACGTTATTGATGTATTTAAAGGTCAAACCGATATGTAGAGGCCAACTCGCCAGGTATGTTGTCCAATATTACCGCCGAGATGTTAGGTTGGGTTAGGTTAGGCTATATTACGTTATTGATGTATATAAAGGTCCCACGGAGACGTAGAGGCCAACAATCCAGGTATGTTGTCAAATATTACCGCGGAAATGTTAGGTTAGGTAAGGTTAGGCTATATTAAGTTATTGACGTATATAAAGGTCCCACGGAGACGGACAAGCCAACTCACCAGGAATGTTGTCAAATATTACCGCCGCGATGTTAGGTTGGGTTAGGTTAGGTTATATTACGTTATAGATGTATATAAAGGTCCCACGGAGACGTAGATGCCAACTCGCCAGGAATGTTGTCAAATATTACCGCCGAGACGATAGGTTGGGTTAGGCTAGGTTATATTACGTTTTTGATGTATATGAAGGTCAAACGGAGATGTAGAGGAGAACTCGCCAGGTATGTTGTCAAATATTACCGCGGAAATTTTAGGTTGGGTTAGGTTAGGTTATATTACGTTATTGACGTATATGAGGGTTACACGGAGACGTAGAGGTCAACTCGCCAGGAATGTTGTCCAATATTACCGCCCAGATGTTATGTTGTGTTAGGTTAGGTTATATTACGTTATTGATGTATATAAAGATCCCAGGGAGACGTAGATGCCAACTCGCCAGGAATGTTGCCAAATATTACCGCCGAGATGATAGGTTGGGTTAGGTTAGGTTATATTACGTTTTTGATGTATATGAGGGTTACACGGAGACGTAGAGGCCAACTCGCCAGGAATGATGTCAAATATTACCGCGGAAATGTTAGGTTGGGTTAGGTTAGGTTATATTACGTTATTGACGTATATGAGGGATACACGGAGACGTAGAGGTCAACTCGCCAAGAATGTTGTCAAATATTACTGCCGAGATGTTAGGTTGGGTTAGGTTAGGTTATATTACGTTATTGATGTATATAAAGGTCCCACGGAGACGGAGAAGACAACTCGCCAGAAAAGTCGACAAATATTACCTCCAAGATGTTAGGTTGGGTTAGGTTAGGTTATATTACGTTATTCATGTATATAAAGGTCCCAAGGAGACGGAGAAGCCAACTCGCCAGGAATGTTGTCAAATATTACCGCCGAGATGATAGGTTGGGTTAGGTTAGGTTATATTACGTTATTGATGAATAAGAAGTTCAAACGGAGACGTAGAGGACAACTCGCCAGGAATGATGCCAAATATTACCGCCGAGATGATAGGTTGGGTTAGGTTAGGTTATATTACGTTATAGATGTATATAAATGTCCCACGGAGACGTAGATGCCAACTCGCCAGGAATGTTGTCAAATATTACCGCCGAGATGTTAGGTTGGGTTAGGTTGGGTTATATTACGTTATTGATGTATATGAAGGTCAAACGGAGACGTAGAGGCGAACTCGCCAGGAATGTTGTCAAATGTTACCGCCGAGATGATAGGTTGGGTTAGGTTAGGTTATATTACGTTATTGATGTATATGAAGGTCATACGGAGACGTAGGGGCCAACTAGCCACGAATGTTGTCAAATGTTACCGCCGAAATGTTAGGTTGGGTTAGGTTAGGTTATATTACGTTATTGATGTATATAAAGGTCCCAGGGAGACGTAGATGCCAACTCGCCAGGAATAATGCCAAATATTACCGCCGAGATGATAGGTTGGGTTAGGTTACGTTATATAACGTTATTGATGTATATGAGGGTTACGCGGAGACGTAGAGGCCAACTCGCCAGGAATGATGTCAAATATTACCGCCGAGATGTTAGGTTGGGTTAGGTTAGGTTATATAACGTTATTGATGTATATAAAGTTCACACGGAGACGTAGAAGCTAACTCGCCAGGAATGTTGTCAAATATTATCGCAGAGATGATAGGTTGTGTTAGGTTAGGTTATATTACGTTATTGACGTATATGAGTGTTACACGGAGACGTAGAGGTCATCTCGCCAGGAATGTTGTCCAATATTACCGCCGAGATGTGTGGTTGGGTTAGGTTAGGTTATATTACGTTATTGTTGTATACAAACGTCCCAGGGAGACGTAGATGCCAACTCGCCAGGAATGTTGTCAAATATTACCGCCGAGACGATAGGCTGGGTTAGGTTACGTTATATTACGTTATTGATGTATATGAGGGTTACACGGAGACGTAGAGGCCAACAAGACAGGAATGTGGTCAAATATTACCGCCGAGATGTTAGATTGGGTTAGGTTAGGTTATATTACGTTATTGATGTATATAAAGTTCCCACGCAGACGTAGATGGCAACTCGCCAGGAATGTTGCCAAATATTACCGCCGAGATGATAGGTTGGGTTAGGTTAGGTTATATTACGTTTTTGATGTATATGAGGGTTACACGGAGACGTAGAGGCCAACTCGCCAGGAATGATGTCAAATATTACCGCGGAAATGTTAGGTTGGGTTAGGTTAGGTTATATTACGTCATTGACGTATATGAGGGATACACGGAGACGTAGAGGTCAACTCGCCAAGAATGTTGTCAAATATTACTGCCGAGATGTTAGGTTGGGTTAGGTTAGGTTATATTACGTTATTGATGTATATAAAGGTCCCACGGAGACGGAGAAGACAACTCGCCAGAAAAGTCGACAAATATTACCTCCAAGATGTTAGGTTGGGTTAGGTTAGGTTATATTACGTTATTCATGTATATAAAGATCCCAGGGAGACGTAGATGCCAACTCGCCAGGAATGTTGCCAAATATTACCGCCGAGATGATAGGTTGGGTTAGGTTACGTTATATAACGTTATTGATGTATATGAGGGTTACGCGGAGACGTAGAGGCCAACTCGTCAGGAATGATGTCAAATATTACCGCCGAGATGTTAGGTTGGGTTAGGTTAGGTTATATAACGTTATTGATGTATATAAAGTTCACACGGAAACGTAGAAGCTAACTCGCCAGGAATGTTGTCAAATATTATCGCAGAGATGATAGGTTGTGTTAGGTTAGGTTATATTACGTTATTGACGTATATGAGTGTTACACGGAGACGTAGAGGTCATCTCGCCAGGAATGTTGTCCAATATTACCGCCGAGATGTGTGGTTGGGTTAGGTTAGGTTATATTACGTTATTGTTGTATACAAACGTCCCAGGGAGACGTAGATGCCAACTCGCCAGGAATGTTGTCAAATATTACCGCCGAGACGATAGGCTGGGTTAGGTTACGTTATATTACGTTATTGATGTATATGAGGGTTACACGGAGACGTAGAGGCCAACAAGACAGGAATGTGGTCAAATATTACCGCCGAGATGTTACATTGGGTTAGGTTAGGTTATATTACGTTATTGATGTATATAAAGTTCCCACGCAGACGTAGATGGCAACTCGCCAGGAATGTTGTCAAATATTACCGCCGAGATGATAGCTTGTGTTAGGTTAGGTTATATTACGTTATTGACGTATATGAGTGTTACACGGAGACGTAGAGGTCATCTCGCCAGGAATGTTGTCCAATATTACCGCCGAGATGTGTGGTTGGGTTAGGTTAGGTTATATTACGTTATTGTTGTATAAAAACGTCCCAGGGAGACGTAGATGCCAACTCGCCAGGAATGTTGTCAAATATTACCGCCGAGACGATAGGTTGGGTTAGGTTACGTTATATTACGTTATTGATGTATATGAGGGTTACACGGAGACGTAGAGGCCAACAAGACAGGAATGTGGTCAAATATTACCGCCGAGATGTTAGATTGGGTTAGGTTAGGTTATATTACGTTATTGATGTATATAAAGTTCCCACGCAGACGTAGATGGCAACTCGCCAGGAATGTTGTCAAATATTACCGCCGAGATGATAGCTTGTGTTAGGTTAGGTTATATTACGTTATTGACGTATATGAGTGTTACACGGAGACGTAGAGGTCATCTCGCCAGGAATGTTGTCCAATATTACCGCCCAGATGTTATGTTGGGTTAGGTTAGGTTATATTACGTTATTGATGTATATAAAGATCCCAGGGAGACGTAGATGCCAACTCGCCAGGAATGTTGCCAAATATTACCGCCGAGATGATAGGTTGGGTTAGGTTAGGTTATATTACGTTTTTGATGTATATGAGGGTTACACGGAGACGTAGAGGCCAACTCGCCAGGAATGATGTCAAATATTACCGCGGAAATGTTAGGTTGGGTTAGGTTAGGTTATATTACGTTATTGACGTATATGAGGGATACACGGAGACGTAGAGGTCAACTCGCCAAGAATGTTGTCAAATATTACTGCCGAGATGTTAGGTTGGGTTAGGTTAGGTTATATTACGTTATTGATGTATATAAAGGTCCCACGGAGACGGAGAAGACAACTCGCCAGAAAAGTCGACAAATATTACCTCCAAGATGTTAGGTTGGGTTAGGTTAGGTTATATTACGTTATTCATGTATATAAAGGTCCCAAGTAGACGGAGAAGCCAACTCGCCAGGAATGTTGTCAAATATTACCGCCGAGATGATAGGTTGGGTTAGGTTAGGTTATATTACGTTATTGATGAATAAGAAGTTCAAACGGAGACGTAGAGGACAACTCGCCACGAATGTTGTCAAATGTTACCGCCGAGATGATAGGTTGGGTTAGGTTAGGTTATATTACGTTATTGATGTATATGAAGGTCATACGGAGACGTAGAGGCCAACTCGCCAGGAATGATGCCAAATATTACCGCCGAGATGATAGGTTGGGTTAGGTTAGGTTATATTACGTTATAGATGTATATAAATGTCCCACGGAGACGTAGATGCCAACTCGCCAGGAATGTTGTCAAATATTACCGCCGAGATGTTAGGTTGGGTTAGGTTGGGTTATATTACGTTATTGATGTATATGAAGGTCAAACGGAGACGTAGAGGCGAACTCGCCAGGAATGTTGTCCAATATTACCGCCGAGATGTTAGGTTGGGTTAAGTTAGGTTATATTACGTTATTGATGTATATAAAGGTCCCAGGGAGACGTAGATGCCAACTCGCCAGGAATGATGCCAAATATTACCGCCGAGATGATAGGTTGGGTTAGGTTACGTTATATTACGTTATTGATGTATATGAGGGTTACACGGAGACGTAGAGGCCAACTCACCAGGAATGATGTCAAATATTACCGCCGAGATGTTAGGTTGGGTTATGTTATGTTATATTACATTATTGATGCATATGAAGGTCAAACGGAGATGTAGAGGCCAACTCGCCAGGAATGTTGTCAAATATTACCGCCGAGATGATAGGTTGGGTTAGGTTAGGTTATATTACGTAATTGATGAATAAGAAGTTCAAACGGAGACGTAGAGGACAACTCGCCACGAATGTTGTCAAATGTTACCGCCGAGATGATAGGTTGGGTTAGGTTAGGTTATATTACGTTATTGATGTATATGAAGGTCATACGGAGACGTAGGGGCCAACTAGCCACGAATGTTGTCAAATGTTACCGCCGAAATGTTAGGTTGGGTTAGGTTAGGTTATATTACGTTATTGATGTATATGAGGGTTACACGGAGACGTAGAGGCCAACTCACCAGGAATGATGTCAAATATTACCGCCGAGATGTTATGTTGGGTTAGGTTATGTTATATTACATTATTGATGTATATGAAGGTCAAACGGAGATGTAGAGCCCAACTCGCCAGGTATGTTGTCAAATATTACCGCGGAAATGTTAGGTTGGGTTAGGTTAGGTTATATTACGTTATTGACGTATATGAGGGATACACGGAGACGTAGAGGTCAACTCGCCAAGAATGTTGTCAAATATTACCGCCGAGATGCTAGGTTGGGTTAGGTTAGGTTATATAACGTTATTGATGTATATAAAGTTCACACGGAGACGTAGAAGCTAACTCGCAAGGAATGTTGTCAAATATTACCACCGAGATGATAGGTTGTGTTAGGTTAGGTTATATTACGTTATTGACGTATATGAGTGTTACACGCTGACGTAGAGGTCATCTCGCCAGGAATGTTGTCCAATATTACCGCCGAGATGTGTGGTTGGGTTAGGTTAGGTTATATTACGTTATTGTTGTATAAAAACGTCCCAGGGAGACGTAGATGCCAACTCGCCAGGAATGTTGTCAAATATTACCGCCGAGACGATAGGTTGGGTTAGGTTACGTTATATTACGTTATTGATGTATATGAGGGTTACGCGGAGACGTAGAGGCCAATTCGCCAGGAATGATGTCAAATATTACCGCCGAGATGTTAGGTTGGGTTAGGTTAGGTTATATAACGTTATTGATGTAAATAAAGTTCACACGGAGACGTAGAAGCTAACTCGCCAGGAATGTTGTCAAATATTACCGCCGAGATGATAGGTTGTGTTAGGTTAGGTTATATTACGTTATTGACGTATATGAGTGTTACACGGAGACGTAGAGGTCATCTCGCCAGGAATGTTGTCCAATATTACCGCCGAGATGTGTGGTTGGGTTAGGTTAGGTTATATTACGTTATTGTTGTATAAAAACGTCCCAGGGAGACGTAGATGCCAACTGGCCAGGAATGTTGTCAAATATTACCGCCGAGACGATAGGTTGGGTTAGGTTACGTTATATTACGTTATTGATGTATATGAGGGTTACACGGAGACGTAGAGGCCAACTCGCCAGGAATGACGTCAAATATTACCGCCGAGATAATGGGTTGGGTTAGGTTAGGTTATATTACGTTATTGACGTATATGAGGGTTACACGGAGACGTAGAGGCCAACTCGCCAGGAATGATGTCAAATATTACCGCCGAGATGTTAGGTTGGGTTAGGTTCGGTTATATTACGTTATTGATGTATATAAAGGACTCACGGAGACGTAGAAGCCAACTCGCCAGGAATGTTGTCAAATATTACCGCCGAGATGATAGGTTGGGTTAGGTTAGGTTATATTACGTTATTGATGTATTTAAAGGTCAAACCGATATGTAGAGGCCAACTCGCCAGGTATGTTGTCCAATATTACCGCCGAGATGTTAGGTTGGGTTAGGTTAGGCTATACTACGTTATTGATGTATATAAAGGTCCCACGGAGACGTAGAGGCCAACAATCCAGGTATGTTGTCAAATATTACCGCGGAAATGTTAGGTTAGGTAAGGTTAGGCTATATTAAGTTATTGACGTATATAAAGGTCCCACGGAGACGGACAAGCCAACTCACCAGGAATGTTGTCAAATATTACCGCCGCGATGTTAGGTTGGGTTAGGTTAGGTTATATTACGTTATAGATGTATATAAAGGTCCCACGGAGACGTAGATGCCAACTCGCCAGGAATGTTGTCAAATATTACCGCCGAGACGATAGGTTGGGTTAGGCTAGGTTATATTACGTTTTTGATGTATATGAAGGTCAAACGGAGATGTAGAGGAGAACTCGCCAGGTATGTTGTCAAATATTACCGCGGAAATTTTAGGTTGGGTTAGGTTAGGTTATATTACGTTATTGACGTATATGAGGGTTACACGGAGACGTAGAGGTCAACTCGCCAGGAATGTTGTCCAATATTACCGCCCAGATGTTATGTTGGGTTAGGTTAGGTTATATTACGTTATTGATGTATATAAAGATCCCAGGGAGACGTAGATGCCAACTCGCCAGGAATGTTGCCAAATATTACCGCCGAGATGATAGGTTGGGTTAGGTTAGGTTATATTACGTTTTTGATGTATATGAGGGTTACACGGAGACGTAGAGGCCAACTCGCCAGGAATGATGTCAAATATTACCGCGGAAATGTTAGGTTGGGTTAGGTTAGGTTATATTACGTTATTGACGTATATGAGGGATACACGGAGACGTAGAGGTCAACTCGCCAAGAATGTTGTCAAATATTACTGCCGAGATGTTAGGTTGGGTTAGGTTAGGTTATATTACGTTATTGATGTATATAAAGGTCCCACGGAGACGGAGAAGACAACTCGCCAGAAAAGTCGACAAATATTACCTCCAAGATGTTAGGTTGGGTTAGGTTAGGTTATATTACGTTATTCATGTATATAAAGGTCCCAAGGAGACGGAGAAGCCAACTCGCCAGGAATGTTGTCAAATATTACCGCCGAGATGATAGGTTGGGTTAGGTTAGGTTATATTACGTTATTGATGAATAAGAAGTTCAAACGGAGACGTAGAGGACAACTCGCCAGGAATGATGCCAAATATTACCGCCGAGATAATAGGTTGGGTTAGGTTAGGTTATATTACGTTATAGATGTATATAAATGTCCCACGGAGACGTAGATGCCAACTCGCCAGGAATGTTGTCAAATATTACCGCCGAGATGTTAGGTTGGGTTAGGTTGGGTTATATTACGTTATTGATGTATATGAAGGTCAAACGGAGACGTAGAGGCGAACTCGCCAGGAATGTTGTCAAATGTTACCGCCGAGATGATAGGTTGGGTTAGGTTAGGTTATATTACGTTATTGATGTATATGAAGGTCATACGGAGACGTAGGGGCCAACTAGCCACGAATGTTGTCAAATGTTACCGCCGAAATGTTAGGTTGGGTTAGGTTAGGTTATATTACGTTATTGATGTATATAAAGGTCCCAGGGAGACGTAGATGCCAACTCGCCAGGAATGATGCCAAATATTACCGCCGAGATGATAGGTTGGGTTAGGTTACGTTATATAACGTTATTGATGTATATGAGGGTTACGCGGAGACGTAGAGGCCAACTCGCCAGGAATGATGTCAAATATTACCGCCGAGATGTTAGGTTGGGTTAGGTTAGGTTATATAACGTTATTGATGTATATAAAGTTCACACGGAGACGTAGAAGCTAACTCGCCAGGAATGTTGTCAAATATTATCGCAGAGATGATAGGTTGTGTTAGGTTAGGTTATATTACGTTATTGACGTATATGAGTGTTACACGGAGACGTAGAGGTCATCTCGCCAGGAATGTTGTCCAATATTACCGCCGAGATGTGTGGTTGGGTTAGGTTAGGTTATATTACGTTATTGTTGTATACAAACGTCCCAGGGAGACGTAGATGCCAACTCGCCAGGAATGTTGTCAAATATTACCGCCGAGACGATAGGCTGGGTTAGGTTACGTTATATTACGTTATTGATGTATATGAGCGTTACACGGAGACGTAGAGGCCAACAAGACAGGAATGTGGTCAAATATTACCGCCGAGATGTTAGATTGGGTTAGGTTAGGTTATATTACGTTATTGATGTATATAAAGTTCCCACGCAGACGTAGATGGCAACTCGCCAGGAATGTTGCCAAATATTACCGCCGAGATGATAGGTTGGGTTAGGTTAGGTTATATTACGTTTTTGATGTATATGAGGGTTACACGGAGACGTAGAGGCCAACTCGCCAGGAATGATGTCAAATATTACCGCGGAAATGTTAGGTTGGGTTAGGTTAGGTTATATTACGTTATTGACGTATATGAGGGATACACGGAGACGTAGAGGTCAACTCGCCAAGAATGTTGTCAAATATTACTGCCGAGATGTTAGGTTGGGTTAGGTTAGGTTATATTACGTTATTGATGTATATAAAGGTCCCACGGAGACGGAGAAGACAACTCGCCAGAAAAGTCGACAAATATTACCTCCAAGATGTTAGGTTGGGTTAGGTTAGGTTATATTACGTTATTCATGTATATAAAGATCCCAGGGAGACGTAGATGCCAACTCGCCAGGAATGTTGCCAAATATTACCGCCGAGATGATAGGTTGGGTTAGGTTACGTTATATAACGTTATTGATGTATATGAGGGTTACGCGGAGACGTAGAGGCCAACTCGCCAGGAATGATGTCAAATATTACCGCCGAGATGTTAGGTTGGGTTAGGTTAGGTTATATAACGTTATTGATGTATATAAAGTTCACACGGAGACGTAGAAGCTAACTCGCCAGGAATGTTGTCAAATATTATCGCAGAGATGATAGGTTGTGTTAGGTTAGGTTATATTACGTTATTGACGTATATGAGTGTTACACGGAGACGTAGAGGTCATCTCGCCAGGAATGTTGTCCAATATTACCGCCGAGATGTGTGGTTGGGTTAGGTTAGGTTATATTACGTTATTGTTGTATACAAACGTCCCAGGGAGACGTAGATGCCAACTCGCCAGGAATGTTGTCAAATATTACCGCCGAGACGATAGGCTGGGTTAGGTTACGTTATATTACGTTATTGATGTATATGAGGGTTACACGGAGACGTAGAGGCCAACAAGACAGGAATGTGGTCAAATATTACCGCCGAGATGTTAGATTGGGTTAGGTTAGGTTATATTACGTTATTGATGTATATAAAGTTCCCACGCAGACGTAGATGGCAACTCGCCAGGAATGTTGTCAAATATTACCGCCGAGATGATAGCTTGTGTTAGGTTAGGTTATATTACGTTATTGACGTATATGAGTGTTACACGGAGACGTAGAGGTCATCTCGCCAGGAATGTTGTCCAATATTACCGCCGAGATGTGTGGTTGGGTTAGGTTAGGTTATATTACGTTATTGTTGTATAAAAACGTCCCAGGGAGACGTAGATGCCAACTCGCCAGGAATGTTGTCAAATATTACCGCCGAGACGATAGGTTGGGTTAGGTTACGTTATATTACGTTATTGATGTATATGAGGGTTACACGGAGACGTAGAGGCCAACAAGACAGGAATGTGGTCAAATATTACCGCCGAGATGTTAGATTGGGTTAGGTTAGGTTATATTACGTTATTGATGTATATAAAGTTCCCACGCAGACGTAGATGGCAACTCGCCAGGAATGTTGTCAAATATTACCGCCGAGATGATAGCTTGTGTTAGGTTAGGTTATATTACGTTATTGACGTATATGAGTGTTACACGGAGACGTAGAGGTCATCTCGCCAGGAATGTTGTCCAATATTACCGCCCAGATGTTATGTTGGGTTAGGTTAGGTTATATTACGTTATTGATGTATATAAAGATCCCAGGGAGACGTAGATGCCAACTCGCCAGGAATGTTGCCAAATATTACCGCCGAGATGATAGGTTGGGTTAGGTTAGGTTATATTACGTTTTTGATGTATATGAGGGTTACACGGAGACGTAGAGGCCAACTCGCCAGGAATGATGTCAAATATTACCGCGGAAATGTTAGGTTGGGTTAGGTTAGGTTATATTACGTTATTGACGTATATGAGGGATACACGGAGACGTAGAGGTCAACTCGCCAAGAATGTTGTCAAATATTACTGCCGAGATGATAGGTTGGGTTAGGTTAGGTTATATTACGTTATTGATGAATAAGAAGTTCAAACGGAGACGTAGAGGACAACTCGCCACGAATGTTGTCAAATGTTACCGCCGAGATGGTAGGTTGGGTTAGGTTAGGTTATATTACGTTATTGATGTATATGAAGGTCATACGGAGACGTAGGGGCCAACTAGCCACAAATGTTGTCAAATGTTACCGCCGAAATGTTAGGTTGGGTTAGGTTAGGTTATATAACGTTATTGATGTATATAAAGTTCACACGGAGACGTAGAAGCTAACTCGCCAGGAATGTTGTCAAATATTATCGCAGAGATGATAGGTTGTGTTAGGTTAGGTTATATTACGTTATTGACGTATATGAGTGTTACACGGAGACGTAGAGCTCATCTCGCCAGGAATGTTGTCCAATATTACCGCTGAGATGTGTGGTTGGGTTAGGTTAGGTTATATTACGTTATTGTTGTATAAAAACGTCCCAGGGAGACGTAGATGCCAACTCGCCAGGAATGTTGTCAAATATTACCGCCGAGACGATAGGTTGGGTTAGGTTACGTTATATTACGTTATTGATGTATATGAGGGTTACACGGAGACGTAGAGGCCAACAAGACAGGAATGTGGTCAAATATTACCGCCGAGATGTTAGATTGGGTTAGGTTAGGTTATATTACGTTATTGATGTATATAAAGTTCCCACGCAGACGTAGATGGCAACTCGCCAGGAATGTTGTCAAATATTACCGCCGAGATGATAGCTTGTGTTAGGTTAGGTTATATTACGTTATTGACGTATATGAGTGTTACACGGAGACGTAGAGGTCATCTCGCCAGGAATGTTGTCCAATATTACCGCCGAGATGTGTGGTTGGGTTAGGTTAGGTTATATTACGTTATTGTTGTATAAAAACGTCCCAGGGAGACGTAGATGCCAACTCGCCAGGAATGTTGTCAAATATTACCGCCGAGACGATAGGTTGGGTTAGGTTACGTTATATTACGTTATTGATGTATATGAGGGTTACACGGAGACGTAGAGGCCAACAAGACAGGAATGTGGTCAAATATTACCGCCGAGATGTTAGATTGGGTTAGGTTAGGTTATATTACGTTATTGATGTATATAAAGTTCCCACGCAGACGTAGATGGCAACTCGCCAGGAATGTTGCCAAATATTACCGCCGAGATGATAGCTTGTGTTAGGTTAGGTTATATTACGTTATTGACGTATATGAGTGTTACACGGAGACGTAGAGGTCATCTCGCCAGGAATGTTGTCCAATATTACCGCCGAGATGTGTGGTTGGGTTAGGTTAGGTTATATTACGTTATTGTTGTATAAAAACGTCCCAGGGAGACGTAGATGCCAACTCGCCAGGAATGTTGTCAAATATTACCGCCGAGACGATAGGTTGGGTTAGGTTACGTTATATTACGTTATTGATGTATATGAGGGTTACACGGAGACGTAGAGGCCAACTCACCAGGAATGATGTCAAATATTACCGCCGAGATGTTAGGTTGGGTTAGGTTATGTTATATTACATTATTGATGTATATAAAGTTCCCACGCAGACGTAGATGGCGACTCGCCAGGATTGTTGTCAAATATTACCGCCGAGATGATAGCTTGTGTTAGGTTAGGTTATATTACGTTATTGACGTATATGAGTGTTACACGGAGACGTAGAGGTCATCTCGCCAGGAATGTTGTCCAATATTACCGCCGAGATGTGTGGTTGGGTTAGGTTAGGTTATATTACGTTATTGTTGTATAAAAACGTCCCAGGGAGACGTAGATGCCAACTCGCCAGGAATGTTGTCAAATATTACCGCCGAGACGATAGGTTGGGTTAGGTTATGTTATATTACATTATTGATGTATATGAAGGTCAAACGGAGATGTAGAGCCCAACTCGCCAGGTATGTTGTCAAATATTACCGCGGAAATGTTAGGTTGGGTTAGGTTAGGTTATATTACGTTATTGACGTACATGAGGGATACACGGAGACGTAGAGGTCAACTCGCCAAGAATGTTGTCAAATATTACCGCCGAGATGCTATGTTGGGTTAGGTTAGGTTATATAACGTTATTGATGTATATAAAGTTCACACGGAGACGTAGAAGCTAACTCGCCAGGAATGTTGTCAAATATTACCGCCGAGATGATAGGTTGTGTTAGGTTAGGTTATATTACGTTATTGACGTATATGAGTGTTACACGCTGACGTAGAGGTCATCTCGCCAGGAATGTTGTCCAATATTACCGCCGAGATGTGTGGTTGGGTTAGGTTAGGTTATATTACGTTATTGTTGTATAAAAACGTCCCAGGGAGACGTAGATGCCAACTCGCCAGGAATGTTGTCAAATATTACCGCCGAGACGATAGGTTGTGTTAGGTTACGTTATATTACGTTATTGATGTATATGAGGGTTACACGGAGACGTAGAGGCCAACTCACCAGGAATGATGTCAAATATTACCGCCGAGATGTTAGGTTGGGTTAGGTTATGTTATATTACATTATTGATGTATATAAAGGTCAAACGGAGATGTAGAGGCCAACTCGCCAGGTATGTTGTCAAATATTACCGCGGAAATGTTAGGTTGGGTTAGGTTAGGTTATATTACGTTATTGACGTACATGAGGGATACACGGAGACGTAGAGGTCAACTCGCCAAGAATGTTGTCAAATATTACCGCCGAGATGCTAGGTTGGGTTAGGTTAGGTTATATAACGTTATTGATGTATATAAAGTTCACACGGAGACGTAGAAGCTAACTCGCCAGGAATGTTGTCAAATATTACCGCCGAGATGATAGGTTGTGTTAGGTTAGGTTATATTACGTTATTGACGTATATGAGTGTTACACGCTGACGTAGAGGTCATCTCGCCAGGAATGTTGTCCAATATTACCGCCGAGATGTGTGGTTGGGTTAGGTTAGGTTATATTACGTTATTGTTGTATAAAAACGTCCCAGGGAGACGTAGATGCCAACTCGCCAGGAATGTTGTCAAATATTACCGCCGAGACGATAGGTTGTGTTAGGTTACGTTATATTACGTTATTGATGTATATGAGGGTTACACGGAGACGTAGAGGCCAACTCACCAGGAATGATGTCAAATATTACCGCCGAGATGTTAGGTTGGGTTAGGTTATGTTATATTACATTATTGATGTATATAAAGGTCAAACGGAGATGTAGAGGCCAACTCGCCAGGTATGTTGTCAAATATTACCGCGGAAATGTTAGGTTGGGTTAGGTTAGGTTATATTACGTTATTGACGTATATGAGGGATACACGGAGACGTAGAGGTCAACTCGCCAAGAATGTTGTCAAATATTACCGCCGAGATGCTAGATTGGGTTAGGTTAGGTTATATAACGTTATTGATGTATATAAAGTTCACACGGAGACGTAGAAGCTAACTCGCCAGGTATGTTGTCAAATATTACCGCCGAGATGATAGGTTGTGTTAGGTTAGGTTATATTACGTTATTGACGTATATGAGTGTTACACGCTGACGTAGAGGTCATCTCGCCAGGAATGTTGTCCAATATTACCGCCGAGATGTGTGGTTGGGTTAGGTTAGGTTATATTACGTTATTGTTGTATAAAAACGTCCCAGGGAGACGTAGATGCCAACTCGCCAGGAATGTTGTCAAATATTACCGCCGAGACGATAGGTTGTGTTAGGTTACGTTCTATTACGTTATTGATGTATATGAGGGTTACACGGAGACGTAGAGGCCAACTCACCAGGAATGATGTCAAATATTACCGCCGAGATGTTAGGTTGGGTTAGGTTATGTTATATTACATTATTGATGTATATAAAGGTCAAACGGAGATGTAGAGGCCAACTCGCCAGGTATGTTGTCAAATATTACCGCGGAAATGTTAGGTTGTGTTAGGTTAGGTTATATTACGTTATTGACGTATATGAGGGATACACGGAGACGTAGAGGTCAACTCGCCAAGAATGTTGTCAAATATTACCGCCGAGATGCTAGGTTGGGTTAGGTTAGGTTATGTAACGTTATTGATGTATATAAAGTTCACACGGAGACGTAGAAGCTAACTCGCCAGGAATGTTGTCAAATATTACCGCCGAGATGATAGGTTGTGTTAGGTTAGGTTATATTACGTTATTGACGTATATGAGTGTTACACGCTGACGTAGAGGTCATCTCGCCAGGAATGTTGTCCAATATTACCGCCGAGATGTGTGGTTGGGTTAGGTTAGGTTATATTACGTTATTGTTGTATAAAAACGTCCCAGGAAGACGTAGATGCCAACTCGCCAGGAATGTTGTCAAATATTACCGCCGAGACGATAGGTTGGGTTAGGTTACGTTATATTACGTTATTGATGTATATGAGGGTTACACGGAGACGTAGAGGCCAACTCACCAGGAATGATGTCAAATATTACCGCCGAGATGTTAGGTTGGGTTAGGTTATGTTATATTACATTATTGATGTATATAAAGGTCAAACGGAGATGTAGAGGCCAACTCGCCAGGTATGTTGTCAAATATTACCGCGGAAATGTTAGGTTGGGTTAGGTTAGGTTATATTACGTTATTGACGTATATGAGGGATACACGGAGACGTAGAGGTCAACTCGCCAAGAATGTTGTCAAATATTACCGCCGAGATGCTAGATTGGGTTAGGTTAGGTTATATAACGTTATTGATGTATATAAAGTTCACACGGAGACGTAGAAGCTAACTCGCCAGGTATGTTGTCAAATATTACCGCCGAGATGATAGGTTGTGTTAGGTTAGGTTATATTACGTTATTGACGTATATGAGTGTTACACGCTGACGTAGAGGTCATCTCGCCAGGAATGTTGTCCAATATTACCGCCGAGATGTGTGGTTGGGTTAGGTTAGGTTATATTACGTTATTGTTGTATAAAAACGTCCCAGGGAGACGTAGATGCCAACTCGCCAGGAATGTTGTCAAATATTACCGCCGAGACGATAGGTTGTGTTAGGTTACGTTCTATTACGTTATTGATGTATATGAGGGTTACACGGAGACGTAGAGGCCAACTCACCAGGAATGATGTCAAATATTACCGCCGAGATGTTAGGTTGGGTTAGGTTATGTTATATTACATTATTGATGTATATAAAGGTCAAACGGAGATGTAGAGGCCAACTCGCCAGGTATGTTGTCAAATATTACCGCGGAAATGTTAGGTTGTGTTAGGTTAGGTTATATTACGTTATTGACGTATATGAGGGATACACGGAGACGTAGAGGTCAACTCGCCAAGAATGTTGTCAAATATTACCGCCGAGATGCTAGGTTGGGTTAGGTTAGGTTATGTAACGTTATTGATGTATATAAAGTTCACACGGAGACGTAGAAGCTAACTCGCCAGGAATGTTGTCAAATATTACCGCCGAGATGATAGGTTGTGTTAGGTTAGGTTATATTACGTTATTGACGTATATGAGTGTTACACGCTGACGTAGAGGTCATCTCGCCAGGAATGTTGTCCAATATTACCGCCGAGATGTGTGGTTGGGTTAGGTTAGGTTATATTACGTTATTGTTGTATAAAAACGTCCCAGGAAGACGTAGATGCCAACTCGCCAGGAATGTTGTCAAATATTACCGCCGAGACGATAGGTTGGGTTAGGTTACGTTATATTACGTTATTGATGTATATGAGGGTTACACGGAGACGTAGAGGCCAACTCACCAGGAATGATGTCAAATATTACCGCCGAGATGTTAGGTTGGGTTAGGTTATGTTATATTACATTATTGATGTATATAAAGGTCAAACGGAGATGTAGAGGCCAACTCGCCAGGTATGTTGTCAAATATTACCGCGGAAATGTTAGGTTGGGTTAGGTTAGGTTATATTACGTTATTGACGTATATGAGGGATACACGGAGACGTAGAGGTCAACTCGCCAAGAATGTTGTCAAATATTACCGCCGAGATGCTAGGTTGGGTTAGGTTAGGTTATATAACGTTATTGATGTATATAAAGTTCACACGGAGACGTAGAAGCTAACTCGCCAGGAATGTTGTCAAATATTACGGCCGAGATGATAGGTTGTGTTAGGTTAGGTTATATTACGTTATTGACGTATATGAGTGTTACACGCTGACGTAGAGGTCATCTCGCCAGGAATGTTGTCCAATATTACCGCCGAGATGTGTGGTTGGGTTAGGTTAGGTTATATTACGTTATTGTTGTATAAAAACGTCCCAGGGAGACGTAGATGCCAACTCGCCAGGAATGTTGTCAAATATTACCGCCGAGACGATAGGTTGGGTTAGGTTACGTTATATTACGTTATTGATGTATATGAGGGTTACACGGAGACGTAGAGGCCAACTCACCAGGAATGATGTCAAATATTACCGCCGAGATGTTAGGTTGGGTTAGGTTATGTTATATTACATTATTGATGTATATAAAGGTCAAACGGAGATGTAGAGGCCAACTCGCCAGGTATGTTGTCAAATATTACCGCGGAAATGTTAGGTTGGGTTAGGTTAGGTTATATTACGTTATTGACGTATATGAGGGATACACGGAGACGTAGAGGTCAACTCGCCAAGAATGTTGTCAAATATTACCGCCGAGATGCTAGGTTGGGTTAGGTTAGGTTATATAACGTTATTGATGTATATAAAGTTCACACGGAGACGTAGAAGCTAACTCGCCAGGAATGTTGTCAAATATTACCGCCGAGATGATAGGTTGTGTTAGGTTAGGTTATATTACGTTATTGACGTATATGAGTGTTACACGCTGACGTAGAGGTCATCTCGCCAGGAATGTTGTCCAATATTACCGCCGAGATGTGTGGTTGGGTTAGGTTAGGCTATATTACGTTATTGTTGTATAAAAACGTCCCAGGGAGACGTAGATGCCAACTCGCCAGGAATGTTGTCAAATATTACCGCCGAGACGATAGGTTGGGTTAGGTTACGTTATATTACGTTATTGATGTATATGAGGTTTACGCGGAGACGTAGAGGCCAACTCGCCAGGAATGATGTCAAATATTACCGCCGAGATGTTAGGTTGGGTTAGGTTAGGTTATATAACGTTATTGATGTATATAAAGTTCACACGGAGACGTAGAAGCTAACTCGCCAGGAATGTTGTCAAATATTACCGCCGAGATGATAGGTTGTGTTAGGTTAGGTTATATTACGTTATTGACGTATATGAGTGTTACACGGAGACGTAGAGGTCATCTCGCCAGGAATGTTGTCCAATATTACCGCCGAGATGTGTGGTTGGGTTAGGTTAGGTTATATTACGTTATTGTTGTATAAAAACGTCCCAGGAAGACGTAGATGCCAACTCGCCAGGAATGTTGTCAAATATTACCGCCGAGACGATAGGTTGGGTTAGGTTACGTTATATTACGTTATTGATGTATATGAGGGTTACACGGAGACGTAGAGGCCAACTCACCAGGAATGATGTCAAATATTACCGCCGAGATGTTAGGTTGGGTTAGGTTATGTTATATTACATTATTGATGTATATAAAGGTCAAACGGAGATGTAGAGGCCAACTCGCCAGGTATGTTGTCAAATATTACCGCGGAAATGTTAGGTTGGGTTAGGTTAGGTTATATTACGTTATTGACGTATATGAGGGATACACGGAGACGTAGAGGTCAACTCGCCAAGAATGTTGTCAAATATTACCGCCGAGATGCTAGGTTGGGTTAGGTTAGGTTATATAACGTTATTGATGTATATAAAGTTCACACGGAGACGTAGAAGCTAACTCGCCAGGAATGTTGTCAAATATTACGGCCGAGATGATAGGTTGTGTTAGGTTAGGTTATATTACGTTATTGACGTATATGAGTGTTACACGCTGACGTAGAGGTCATCTCGCCAGGAATGTTGTCCAATATTACCGCCGAGATGTGTGGTTGGGTTAGGTTAGGTTATATTACGTTATTGTTGTATAAAAACGTCCCAGGGAGACGTAGATGCCAACTCGCCAGGAATGTTGTCAAATATTACCGCCGAGACGATAGGTTGGGTTAGGTTACGTTATATTACGTTATTGATGTATATGAGGGTTACACGGAGACGTAGAGGCCAACTCACCAGGAATGATGTCAAATATTACCGCCGAGATGTTAGGTTGGGTTAGGTTATGTTATATTACATTATTGATGTATATAAAGGTCAAACGGAGATGTAGAGGCCAACTCGCCAGGTATGTTGTCAAATATTACCGCGGAAATGTTAGGTTGGGTTAGGTTAGGTTATATTACGTTATTGACGTATATGAGGGATACACGGAGACGTAGAGGTCAACTCGCCAAGAATGTTGTCAAATATTACCGCCGAGATGCTAGGTTGGGTTAGGTTAGGTTATATAACGTTATTGATGTATATAAAGTTCACACGGAGACGTAGAAGCTAACTCGCCAGGAATGTTGTCAAATATTACCGCCGAGATGATAGGTTGTGTTAGGTTAGGTTATATTACGTTATTGACGTATATGAGTGTTACACGCTGACGTAGAGGTCATCTCGCCAGGAATGTTGTCCAATATTACCGCCGAGATGTGTGGTTGGGTTAGGTTAGGCTATATTACGTTATTGTTGTATAAAAACGTCCCAGGGAGACGTAGATGCCAACTCGCCAGGAATGTTGTCAAATATTACCGCCGAGACGATAGGTTGGGTTAGGTTACGTTATATTACGTTATTGATGTATATGAGGTTTACGCGGAGACGTAGAGGCCAACTCGCCAGGAATGATGTCAAATATTACCGCCGAGATGTTAGGTTGGGTTAGGTTAGGTTATATAACGTTATTGATGTATATAAAGTTCACACGGAGACGTAGAAGCTAACTCGCCAGGAATGTTGTCAAATATTACCGCCGAGATGATAGGTTGTGTTAGGTTAGGTTATATTACGTTATTGACGTATATGAGTGTTACACGGAGACGTAGAGGTCATCTCGCCAGGAATGTTGTCCAATATTACCGCCGAGATGTGTGGTTGGGTTAGGTTAGGTTATATTACGTTATTGTTGTATAAAAACGTCCCAGGGAGACGTAGATGCCAACTCGCCAGGAATGTTGTCAAATATTACCGCCGAGACGACAGGTTGGGTTAGGTTACGTTATATTACGTTATTGATGTATATGAGGGTTACACGGAGACGTAGAGGCCAACAAGACAGGAATGTGGTCAAATATTACCGCCGAGATGTTAGATTGGATTAGGTTAGGTTATATTACGTTATTGATGTATATAAAGTTACCACGCAGACGTAGATGGCAACTCGCCAGGAATGTTGTCAAATATTACCGCCGAGGTGATAGGTTGGGTTACGTTAGGTTATATTACGTTATTGATGTATATGAAGGTCAAACGGAGACGTAGAGGCCAACAAGACAGGAATGTGGTCAAATATTACCGCCGAGATGTTAGGTTGGGTTAGGTTATGTTATATTACATTATTGATGTATATGAAGGTCGAACGGAGACGTAGAGGCCAATTCGCCAGGAATGTTGTCTAATATTATCGCCGACATGATAGGTTGGATTAGGTTACGTTATATTACGTTATTGATGTATATGAGGGTTACACGGAGACGTAGAGGCCAACAAGACAGGAATGTGGTCAAATATTACCGCCGAGATGTTAGATTGGGTTCGGTTAGGTTATATTACGTTATTGATGTATATAAAGGTCCCACGCAGACGTAGATGCCAACTCGCCAGGAATGTTGTCAAATATTACCGCCGAGATGTTAGGTTGGGTTAGGTTAGGTTATACTACGTTATTGATGTATATAAATGTCCCACGGAGACGTAGAGGCCAACAATCCAGGTATGTTGTCAAATATTACCGCGGAAATGTTAGGTTAGGTAAGGTTAGGTTATATTACGTTATTGACGTATATAAAGGTCCCACGGAGACGGAGAAGCCAACTCGCCAGGAATGTTGTCAAATATTACCGCCGCGATGTTAGGTTGGGTTAGGTTAGGTTATATTACGTTATAGATGTATATAAATGTCCCATGGAGACGTAGATGCCAACTCGCCAGGAATGTTGTCAAATATTACCGCCGAGATGTTAGGTTGGGTTAGGTTAGGTTATATTACGTTATTGATGTATATGAAGGTCAAACGGAGACGTAGAGGCGAACTCGCCAGGAATGTTGTCCAATATTACCGCCGAGATGTTAGGTTGGGTTAGGTTAGGTTATATAACGTTATTGATGTATGTAAAGTTCACACGGAGACGTAGAAGCTAACTCGCCAGGAATGTTGTCAAATATTACCGCCGAGATGATAGGTTGTGTTAGGTTAGGTTATATTACGTTATTGACGTATATGAGTGTTACACGGAGACGCAGAGGTCAACTCGCCAGGAATGTTGTCCAATATTACCGCCGAGATGTGTGGTTGGGTTAGGTTAGGTTATATTACGTTATTGTTGTATAAAAACTTCCCAGGGAGACGTAGATGCCAACTCGCCAGGAATGTTGTCAAATATTACCGCCGAGACGATAGGTTGGGTTAGGTTACGTTATATTACGTTATTGATGTATATGAGGGTTACACGGAGACGTAGAGGTCAACTCGCCAGGAGTGTTGTCCAATATTACCGCCCAGATGTTAGGTTGGGTTAGGTTATGTTATATTACGTTATTGATGTATATAAAGATCCCAGGGAGACGTAGATGCCAACTCGCCAGGAATGATGCCAAATATTACCGCCGAGATGATAGGTTGGGTTAGGTTTGGTTATATTACGTTACTGATGTACATAAAGGTGCCACGCAGACGTAGAGGCCAACTCGCCAGGAATGATGTCAAATATTACCGCCGAGATGTTAGGTTGGGTTAGGTTATGTTATATTACGTTATTGATGTATATGAGGGTTACACGGAGACGTAGAGGCCAACTCACCAGGAATGATGTCAAATATTACCGCCGAGATGATAGGTTGGGTTAGGTTACGTTATATTACGTTATTGATGTATATGAGGGTTACACGGAGACGTAGAGGCCAACTCACCAGGAATGATGTCAAATATTACCGCCGAGATGTTAGGTTGGGTTAGGTTATGTTATATTACGTTATTGATGTATATAAAGATCCCAGGGAGACGTAGATGCCAACTCGCCAGGAATGTTGCCAAATATTACCGCCGAGATGATAGGTTGGGTTAGGTTAGGTTATATTACGTTATTGATGTATATGAAGGTCAAACGGAGATGTAGAGGCCAACTCGCCAGGTATGTTGTCAAATATTACCGCCGAGATGATAGGTTGGGTTAGGTTAGGTTATATTACGTTATTGATGTATATGAAGGTCAAACGGAGACGTAGAGGCGAACTCGCCAGGAATGTTGTCGAATATTACCGCCGAGACGTTAGGGTGGGTTAGGTTAGGTTATATTACGTTATTGATGTATATAAAGGTCCCAGGGAGACGTAGATGCCAACTCGCCAGGAATGTTGTCAAATATTACCGCCGAGATGATAGGTTGGGTTAGGTTACGTTATATTACGTTATTGATGTATATGAGGGATACACGGAGACGTAGAGGTCAACTCGCCAAGAATGTTGTCAAATATTACCGCCGAGATGCTAGGTTGGGTTAGGTTAGGTTATATAACGTTATTGATGTATATAAAGTTCACACGGAGACGTAGAAGCTAACTCGCCAGGAATGTTGTCAAATATTACCGCCGAGATGATAGGTTGTGTTAGGTTAGGTTATATTACGTTATTGACGTATATGAGTGTTACACGCTGACGTAGAGGTCATCTCGCCAGGAATGTTGTCCAATATTACCGCCGAGATGTGTGGTTGGGTTAGGTTAGGTTATATTACGTTATTGTTGTATAAAAACGTCCCAGGGAGACGTAGATGCCAACTCGCCAGGAATGTTGTCAAATATTACCGCCGAGACGATAGGTTGGGTTAGGTTACGTTATATTACGTTATTGATGTATATGAGGGTTACACGGAGACGTAGAGGCCAACAAGACAGGAATGTGGTCAAATATTACCGCCGAGATGTTAGATTGGGTTAGGTTAGGTTATATTACGTTATTGATGTATATAAAGTTCCCACGCAGACGTAGATGGCAACTCGCCAGGAATGTTGTCAAATATTACCGCCGAGATGATAGGTTGGGTTACGTTAGGTTATATTACGTTATTGATGTATATGAAGGTCCCACGGAGACGTAGAGGCCAACTCGCCAGGAATGATGTCAAATATTACCGCCGAGATGATAGGTTGGGTTAGGTTACGTTATATTACGTTATTGATGTATATGAGGGTTACACGGAGACGTAGAGGCCAACTCACCAGGAATGATGTCAAATATTACCGCCGAGATGTTAGGTTGGGTTAGGTTAGGTTATATTACGTTATTGATGTATATAAAGATCCCAGGGAGACGTAGATGCCAACTCGCCAGGAATGTTGCCAAATATTACCGCCGAGATGATAGGTTGGGTTAGGTTAGGTTATATTAGGTTATTGATGTATATGAAGGTCAAACGGAGATGTAGAGGCCAACTCGCCAGGTATGTTGTCAAATATTACCGCCGAGACGATAGGTTGGGTTAGGTTACGTTATATTACGTTATTGATGTATATGAGGGTTACACGGAGACGTAGAGGCCAACAAGACAGGAATGTGGTCAAATATTACCGCCGAGATGTTAGATTGGGTTAGGTTAGGTTATATTACGTTATTGATGTATATAAAGTTCCCACGCAGACGTAGATGGCAACTCGCCAGGAATGTTGTCAAATATTACCGCCGAGATGATAGGTTGGGTTACGTTAGGTTATATTACGTTATTGATGTATATGAAGGTCCCACGGAGACGTAGAGGCCAACAATCCAGGTATGTTGTCAAATATTACCGCGGAAATGTTAGGTTAGGTAAGGTTAGGTTATATTACGTTATTGACGTATATAAAGGTCCCACGGAGACGGAGAAGCCAACTCGCCAGGCATGTTGTCAAATATTACCGCCGCGATGTTAGGTTGGGTTAGGTTAGGTTATATTACGTTATAGATGTACATAAATGTCACACGGAGACGTAGATGCCAACTCGCCAGGAATGTTGTCAAATATTACCGCCGAGATGTTAGGTTGGGTTAGGTTAGGTTATATTACGTTATTGATGTATATGAAGGTCAAACGGAGACGTAGAGGCGAACTCGCCAGGAATGTTGTCCAATATTACCGCCGAGATGTTAGGTTGGGTTAGGTTAGGTTATATTACGTTATTGATGTATATAAAGGTCCCAGGGAGACGTAGATGCCAACTCGCCAGGAATGATGCCAAATATTACCGCCGAGATGATAGGTTGGGTTAGGTTACGTTATATTACGTTATTGATGTATATGAGGGTTACACGGAGACGTAGAGGCCAACTCAACAGGAATGATGTCAAATATTACCGCCGAGATGTTAGGTTGGGTTAGGTTATGTTATATTACATTATTGATGTATATGAAGGTCAAACGGAGACGTAGAGGCCAACAAGCCAGGAATGAGGTCAAATATTACCGCCGAGACGATAGGTTGGGTTTGGTTACGTTATATTACGTTATTGATGTATATGAGGGTTACGCGGAGATGTAGAGGCCAACTCGCCAGGAATGATGTCAAATATTACCGCCGAGATGTTAGGTTGGGTTAGGTTAGGTTATATTACGTTATTGATGTATATAAAGGTCCCACGCAGACGTAGAGGCCAACTCGCCAGGAATGATGTCAAATATTACCGCCGAGATGATAGGTTGGGTTAGGTTAGGTTATATTACGTTATTGACGTATATGAGTGTTACACGCTGACGTAGAGGTCATCTCGCCAGGAATGTTGTCCAATATTACCGCCGAGATGTGTGGTTGGGTTAGGTTAGGTTATATTACGTTATTGTTGTATAAAAACGTCCCAGCGAGACGTAGATGCCAACTCGCCAGGAATGTTGTCAAATATTACCGCCGAGACGATAGGTTGGGTTAGGTTACGTTATATTACGTTATTGATGTATATGAGGGTTACACGGAGACGTAGAGGCCAACAAGACAGGAATGTGGTCAAATATTACCGCCGAGATGTTAGATTGGGTTAGGTTAGGTTATATTACGTTATTGATGTATATAAAGTTCCCACGCAGACGTAGATGGCAACTCGCCAGGAATGTTGTCAAATATTACCGCCGAGATGATAGGTTGGGTTACGTTAGGTTATATTACGTTATTGATGTATATGAAGGTCCCACGGAGACGTAGAGGCCAACTCGCCAGGAATGATGTCAAATATTACCGCCGAGATGATAGGTTGGGTTAGGTTACGTTATATTACGTTATTGATGTATATGAGGGTTACACGGAGACGTAGAGGCCAACTCACCAGGAATGATGTCAAATATTACCGCCGAGATGTTAGGTTGGGTTAGGGTAGGTTATATTACGTTATTGATGTATATAAAGATCCCAGGGAGACGTAGATGCCAACTCGCCAGGAATGTTGCCAAATATTACCGCCGAGATGATAGGTTGGGTTAGGTTAGGTTATATTACGTTATTGATGTATATGAAGGTCAAACGGAGATGTAGAGGCCAACTCGCCAGGTATGTTGTCAAATATTACCGCCGAGACGATAGGTTGGGTTAGGTTACGTTATATTACGTTATTGATGTATATGAGGGTTACACGGAGACGTAGAGGCCAACAAGACAGGAATGTGGTCAAATATTACCGCCGAGATGTTAGATTGGGTTAGGTTAGGTTATATTACGTTATTGATGTATATAAAGGTCCCATGGAGACGGAGAAGAGAAATCGCCAGGAATGTTGTCAAATATTACCGCCGAGATGTTAGATTGGGTTAGGTTAGGTTATATTACGTTATTGATGTATATAAAGGTCCCACGCAGACGTAGAGGCCAACTGGCCAGGAATGTTGTCAAATATTACCGCCGAGACGATAGGTTGGGTTAGGCTAGGTTATATTACGTTTTTGATGTATATGAAGGTCAAACGGAGATGTAGAGGAGAACTCGCCAGGTATGTTGTCAAATATTACCGCGGAAATTTTAGGTTGGCTTAGGTTAGGTTATATTACGTTATTGATGTATATGAGGGTTACACGGAGACGTAGAGGTCAACTCGCCAGGAGTGTTGTCCAGTATTACCGCCCAGATGTTAGGTTGGGTTAGGTTATGTTATATTACGTTATTGATGTATATAAAGATCCCAGGGAGACGTAGATGCCAACTCGCCAGGAATGATGCCAAATATTACCGCCGAGATGATAGGTTGGGTTAGGTTTGGTTATATTACGTTACTGATGTACATAAAGGTCCCACGCAGACGTAGAGGCCAACTCGCCAGGAATGATGTCAAATATTACCGCCGAGATGATAGGTTGGGTTAGGTTACGTTATATTACGTTATTGATGTATATGAGGGTTACGCGGAGATGTAGAGGCCAACTCGCCAGGAATGATGTCAAATATTACCGCCGAGATGTTAGGTTGGGTTAGGTTAGGTTATATTACGTTATTGATGTATATAAAGGTCCCACGCAGACGTAGAGTCCAACTCGCCAGGAATGATGTCAAATATTACCGCCGAGATGTTAGGTTGGATTAGGTTATGTTATATTACGTTATTGATGTATATAAAGATCCCAGGGAGACGTAGATGCCAACTCGCCAGGAATGTTGCCAAATATTACCGCCGAGATGATAGGTTGGGTTAGGTTAGGTTATATTACGTTATTGATGTATATGAAGGTCAAACGGAGATGTAGAGGCCAACTCGCCAGGTATGTTGTCAAATATTACCGCCGAGACGATAGGTTGGGTTAGGTTACGTTATATTACGTTATTGATGTATATGAGGGTTACACGGAGACGTAGAGGCCAACAAGACAGGAATGTGGTCAAATATTACCGCCGAGATGTTAGATTGGGTTAGGTTAGGTTATATTACGTTATTGATGTATATAAAGGTCCCATGGAGACGGAGAAGAGAAATCGCCAGGAATGTTGTCAAATATTACCGCCGAGATGTTAGATTGGGTTAGGTTAGGTTATATTACGTTATTGATGTATATAAAGGTCCCACGCAGACGTAGAGGCCAACTGGCCAGGAATGTTGTCAAATATTACCGCCGAGACGATAGGTTGGGTTAGGCTAGGTTATATTACGTTTTTGATGTATATGAAGGTCAAACGGAGATGTAGAGGAGAACTCGCCAGGTATGTTGTCAAATATTACCGCGGAAATTTTAGGTTGGCTTAGGTTAGGTTATATTACGTTATTGATGTATATGAGGGTTACACGGAGACGTAGAGGTCAACTCGCCAGGAGTGTTGTCCAGTATTACCGCCCAGATGTTAGGTTGGGTTAGGTTATGTTATATTACGTTATTGATGTATATAAAGATCCCAGGGAGACGTAGATGCCAACTCGCCAGGAATGATGCCAAATATTACCGCCGAGATGATAGGTTGGGTTAGGTTTGGTTATATTACGTTACTGATGTACATAAAGGTCCCACGCAGACGTAGAGGCCAACTCGCCAGGAATGATGTCAAATATTACCGCCGAGATGATAGGTTGGGTTAGGTTACGTTATATTACGTTATTGATGTATATGAGGGTTACGCGGAGATGTAGAGGCCAACTCGCCAGGAATGATGTCAAATATTACCGCCGAGATGTTAGGTTGGGTTAGGTTAGGTTATATTACGTTATTGATGTATATAAAGGTCCCACGCAGACGTAGAGTCCAACTCGCCAGGAATGATGTCAAATATTACCGCCGAGATGTTAGGTTGGATTAGGTTATGTTATATTACGTTATTGATGTATATGAGGGTTACACGGAGACGTAGAGGCCAACTCACCAGGAATGATGTCAAATATTACCGCCGAGATGTTAGGTTGGGTTAGGTTATGTTATATTACGTTATTGATGTATATAAAGATCCCAGGGAGACGTAGATGCCAACTCGCCAGGAATGTTGCCAAATATTACCGCCGAGATGATAGGTTGGGTTAGGTTAGGTTATATTACGTTATTGATGTATATGAAGGTCAAACGGAGATGTAGAGGCCAACTCGCCAGGTATGTTGTCAAATATTACCGCCGAGATGATAGGTTGGGTTAGGTTAGGTTATATTACGTTATTGATGTATATGAAGGTCAAACGGAGACGTAGAGGCGAACTCGCCAGGAATGTTGTCGAATATTACCGCCGAGACGTTAGGGTGGGTTAGGTTAGGTTATATTACGTTATTGATGTATATGAGGGTTACACGGAGACGTAGAGGCCAACTCGCCAGGAATGTTGTCAAATATTACCGCCGAGATGCTAGGTTGGGTTAGGTTAGGTTATATAACGTTATTGATGTATATAAAGTTCACACGGAGACGTAGAAGCTAACTCGCCAGGAATGTTGTCAAATATTACCGCCGAGATGATAGGTTGTGTTAGGTTAGGTTATATTACGTTATTGACGTATATGAGTGTTACACGCTGACGTAGAGGTCATCTCGCCAGGAATGTTGTCCAATATTACCGCCGAGATGTGTGGTTGGGTTAGGTTAGGTTATATTACGTTATTGTTGTATAAAAACGTCCCAGGGAGACGTAGATGCCAACTCGCCAGGAATGTTGTCAAATATTACCGCCGAGACGATAGGTTGGGTTAGGTTACGTTATATTACGTTATTGATGTATATGAGGGTTACACGGAGACGTAGAGGCCAACAAGACAGGAATGTGGTCAAATATTACCGCCGAGATGTTAGATTGGGTTAGGTTAGGTTATATTACGTTATTGATGTATATAAAGTTCCCACGCAGACGTAGATGGCAACTCGCCAGGAATGTTGTCAAATATTACCGCCGAGATGATAGGTTGGGTTACGTTAGGTTATATTACGTTATTGATGTATATGAAGGTCCCACGGAGACGTAGAGGCCAACTCGCCAGGAATGATGTCAAATATTACCGCCGAGATGATAGGTTGGGTTAGGTTACGTTATATTACGTTATTGATGTATATGAGGGTTACACGGAGACGTAGAGGCCAACTCACCAGGAATGATGTCAAATATTACCGCCGAGATGTTAGGGTGGGTTAGGTTAGGTTATATTACGTTATTGATGTATATAAAGGTCCCAGGGAGACGTAGATGCCGACTCGCCAGGAATGTTGTCAAATATTACCGCCGAGATGATAGGTTGGGTTAGGTTACGTTATATTACGTTATTGATGTATATGAGGGATACACGGAGACGTAGAGGTCAACTCGCCAAGAATGTTGTCAAATATTACCGCCGAGATGCTAGGTTGGGTTAGGTTAGGTTATATAACGTTATTGATGTATATAAAGTTCACACGGAGACGTAGAAGCTAACTCGCCAGGAATGTTGTCAAATATTACCGCCGAGATGATAGGTTGTGTTAGGTTAGGTTATATTACGTTATTGACGTATATGAGTGTTACACGCTGACGTAGAGGTCATCTCGCCAGGAATGTTGTCCAATATTACCGCCGAGATGTGTGGTTGGGTTAGGTTAGGTTATATTACGTTATTGTTGTATAAAAACGTCCCAGGGAGACGTAGATGCCAACTCGCCAGGAATGTTGTCAAATATTACCGCCGAGACGATAGGTTGGGTTAGGTTACGTTATATTACGTTATTGATGTATATGAGGGTTACACGGAGACGTAGAGGCCAACAAGACAGGAATGTGGTCAAATATTACCGCCGAGATGTTAGATTGGGTTAGGTTAGGTTATATTACGTTATTGATGTATATAAAGTTCCCACGCAGACGTAGATGGCAACTCGCCAGGAATGTTGTCAAATATTACCGCCGAGATGATAGGTTGGGTTACGTTAGGTTATATTACGTTATTGATGTATATGAAGGTCCCACGGAGACGTAGAGGCCAACTCGCCAGGAATGATGTCAAATATTACCGCCGAGATGATAGGTTGGGTTAGGTTACGTTATATTACGTTATTGATGTATATGAGGGTTACACGGAGACGTAGAGGTCAACTCGCCAGGAGTGTTGTCCAATATTACCGCCCAGATGTTAGGTTGGGTTAGGTTATGTTATATTACGTTATTGATGTATATAAAGATCCCAGGGAGACGTAGATGCCAACTCGCCAGGAATGATGCCAAATATTACCGCCGAGATGATAGGTTGGGTTAGGTTTGGTTATATTACGTTACTGATGTACATAAAGGTCCCACGCAGACGTAGAGGCCAACTCGCCAGGAATGATGTCAAATATTACCGCCGAGATGATAGGTTGGGTTAGGTTACGTTATATTACGTTATTGATGTATATGAGGGTTACGCGGAGATGTAGAGGCCAACTCGCCAGGAATGATGTCAAATATTACCGCCGAGATGTTAGGTTGGGTTAGGTTAGGTTATATTACGTTATTGATGTATATAAAGGTCCCACGCAGACGTAGAGTCCAACTCGCCAGGAATGATGTCAAATATTACCGCCGAGATGTTAGGTTGGATTAGGTTATGTTATATTACGTTATTGATGTATATGAGGGTTACACGGAGACGTAGAGGCCAACTCACCAGGAATGATGTCAAATATTACCGCCGAGATGTTAGGTTGGGTTAGGTTATGTTATATTACGTTATTGATGTATATAAAGATCCCAGGGAGACGTAGATGCCAACTCGCCAGGAATGTTGCCAAATATTACCGCCGAGATGATAGGTTGGGTTAGGTTAGGTTATATTACGTTATTGATGTATATGAAGGTCAAACGGAGATGTAGAGGCCAACTCGCCAGGTATGTTGTCAAATATTACCGCCGAGATGATAGGTTGGGTTAGGTTAGGTTATATTACGTTATTGATGTATATGAAGGTCAAACGGAGACGTAGAGGCGAACTCGCCAGGAATGTTGTCGAATATTACCGCCGAGACGTTAGGGTGGGTTAGGTTAGGTTATATTACGTTATTGATGTATATAAAGGTCCCAGGGAGACGTAGATGCCAACTCGCCAGGAATGTTGTCAAATATTACCGCCGAGATGATAGGTTGGGTTAGGTTACGTTATATTACGTTATTGATGTATATGAGGGATACACGGAGACGTAGAGGTCAACTCGCCAAGAATGTTGTCAAATATTACCGCCGAGATGCTAGGTTGGGTTAGGTTAGGTTATATAACGTTATTGATGTATATAAAGTTCACACGGAGACGTAGAAGCTAACTCGCCAGGAATGTTGTCAAATATTACCGCCGAGATGATAGGTTGTGTTAGGTTAGGTTATATTACGTTATTGACGTATATGAGTGTTACACGCTGACGTAGAGGTCATCTCGCCAGGAATGTTGTCCAATATTACCGCCGAGATGTGTGGTTGGGTTAGGTTAGGTTATATTACGTTATTGTTGTATAAAAACGTCCCAGGGAGACGTAGATGCCAACTCGCCAGGAATGTTGTCAAATATTACCGCCGAGACGATAGGTTGGGTTAGGTTACGTTATATTACGTTATTGATGTATATGAGGGTTACACGGAGACGTAGAGGCCAACAAGACAGGAATGTGGTCAAATATTACCGCCGAGATGTTAGATTGGGTTAGGTTAGGTTATATTACGTTATTGATGTATATAAAGTTCCCACGCAGACGTAGATGGCAACTCGCCAGGAATGTTGTCAAATATTACCGCCGAGATGATAGGTTGGGTTACGTTAGGTTATATTACGTTATTGATGTATATGAAGGTCCCACGGAGACGTAGAGGCCAACTCGCCAGGAATGATGTCAAATATTACCGCCGAGATGATAGGTTGGGTTAGGTTACGTTATATTACGTTATTGATGTATATGAGGGTTACACGGAGACGTAGAGGCCAACTCACCAGGAATGATGTCAAATATTACCGCCGAGATGTTAGGGTGGGTTAGGTTAGGTTATATTACGTTATTGATGTATATAAAGGTCCCAGGGAGACGTAGATGCCGACTCGCCAGGAATGTTGTCAAATATTACCGCCGAGATGATAGGTTGGGTTAGGTTACGTTATATTACGTTATTGATGTATATGAGGGATACACGGAGACGTAGAGGTCAACTCGCCAAGAATGTTGTCAAATATTACCGCCGAGATGCTAGGTTGGGTCAGGTTAGGTTATATAACGTTATTGATGTATATAAAGTTCACACGGAGACGTAGAAGCTAACTCGCCAGGAATGTTGTCAAATATTACCGCCGAGATGATAGGTTGTGTTAGGTTAGGTTATATTACGTTATTGACGTATATGAGTGTTACACGCTGACGTAGAGGTCATCTCGCCAGGAATGTTGTCCAATATTACCGCCGAGATGTGTGGTTGGGTTAGGTTAGGTTATATTACGTTATTGTTGTATAAAAACGTCCCAGGGAGACGTAGATGCCAACTCGCCAGGAATGTTGTCAAATATTACCGCCGAGACGATAGGTTGGGTTAGGTTACGTTATATTACGTTATTGATGTATATGAGGGTTACACGGAGACGTAGAGGCCAACAAGACAGGAATGTGGTCAAATATTACCGCCGAGATGTTAGATTGGGTTAGGTTAGGTTATATTACGTTATTGATGTATATAAAGTTCCCACGCAGACGTAGATGGCAACTCGCCAGGAATGTTGTCAAATATTACCGCCGAGATGATAGGTTGGGTTACGTTAGGTTATATTACGTTATTGATGTATATGAAGGTCCCACGGAGACGTAGAGGCCAACTCGCCAGGAATGATGTCAAATATTACCGCCGAGATGATAGGTTGGGTTAGGTTACGTTATATTACGTTATTGATGTATATGAGGGTTACACGGAGACGTAGAGGCCAACTCACCAGGAATGATGTCAAATATTACCGCCGAGATGTTAGGTTGGGTTAGGTTAGGTTATATTACGTTATTGATGTATATAAAGATCCCAGGGAGACGTAGATGCCAACTCGCCAGGAATGTTGCCAAATATTACCGCCGAGATGATAGGTTGGGTTAGGTTAGGTTATATTAGGTTATTGATGTATATGAAGGTCAAACGGAGATGTAGAAGCCAACTCGCCAGATATGTTGTCAAATATTACCGCCGAGACGATAGGTTGGATTAGGTTACGTTATATTACGTTATTGATGTATATGAGGGTTACACGGAGACGTAGAGGCCAACAAGACAGGAATGTGGTCAAATATTACCGCCGAGATGTTAGATTGGGTTAGGTTAGGTTATATTACGTTATTGATGTATATAAAGTTCCCACGCAGACGTAGATTGCAACTCGCCAGGAATGTTGTCAAATATTACCGCCGAGATGATAGGTTGGGTTACGTTAGGTTATATTACGTTATTGATGTATATGAAGGTCCCACGGAGACGTAGAGGCCAACAATCCAGGTATGTTGTCAAATATTACCGCGGAAATGTTAGGTTAGGTAAGGTTAGGTTATATTACGTTATTGACGTATATAAAGGTCCCACGGAGACGGAGAAGCCAACTCGCCAGGAATGTTGTCAAATATTACCGCCGCGATGTTAGGTTGGGTTAGGTTAGGTTATATTACGTTATAGATGTACATAAATGTCCCACGGAGACGTAGATGCCAACTCGTCAGGAATGTTGTCAAATATTACCGCCGAGATGTTAGGTTGGGTTAGGTTAGGTTATATTACGTTATTGATGTATATGAAGGTCAAACGGAGACGTAGAGGCGAACTCGCCAGGAATGTTGTCCAATATTACCGCCGAGATGTTAGGTTGGGTTAGGTTAGGTTATATTACGTTATTGATGTATATAAAGGTCCCAGGGAGACGTAGATGCCAACTCGCCAGGAATGATGCCAAATATTACCGCCGAGATGATAGGTTGGGTTAGGTTACGTTATATTACGTTATTGATGTATATGAGGGTTACACGGAGACGTAGAGGCCAACTCACCAGGAATGATGTCAAATATTACCGCCGAGATGTTAGGTTGGGTTAGGTTATGTTATATTACATTATTGATGTATATGAAGGTCAAACGGAGACGTAGAGGCCAACAAGCCAGGAATGAGGTCAAATATTACCGCCGAGACGATAGGTTGGGTTTGGTTACGTTATATTACGTTATTGATGTATATGAGGGTTACGCGGAAATGTAGAGGCCAACTCGCCAGGAATGATGTCAAATATTACCGCCGAGATGTTAGGTTGGGTTAGGTTAGGTTATATTACGTTATTGATGTATATGAAGGTCAAACGGAGATGTAGGGGCCAACTCGCCAGGTATGTTGTCAAATATTACCGCCGAGATGATAGGTTGGGATAGGTTAGGTTATATTACGTTATTGATGTATATGAAGGTCAAACGGAGACGTAGAGGCGAACTCGCCAGGATGTTGTCCAATATTACCGCCGAGACGTTAGGGTGGGTTACGTTAGGTTATATTACGTTATTGATGTATATGAAGGCCCCACGGAGACGTAGAGGCCAACTCGCCAGGAATGATGTCAAATATTACCGCCGAGATGATAGGTCGGGTTAGGTTACGTTATATTACGTTATTGATGTATATGAGGGTTACACGGAGACGTAGAGGCCAACTCACCAGGAATGATGTCAAATATTACCGCCGAGATGTTAGGTTGGGTTAGGTTAGGTTATATTACGTTATTGATGTATATAAAGATCCCAGGGAGACGTAGATGCCAACTCGCCAGGAATGTTGCCAAATATTACCGCCGAGATGATAGGTTGGGTTAGGTTAGGTTATATTACGTTATTGATGTATATGAAGGTCAAACGGAGATGTAGAGGCCAACTCGCCAGGTATGTTGTCAAATATTACCGCCGAGACGATAGGTTGGGTTAGGTTACGTTATATTACGTTATTGATGTATATGAGGGTTACACGGAGACGTAGAGGCCAACAAGACAGGAATGTGGTCAAATATTACCGCCGAGATGTTAGATTGGGTTAGGTTAGGTTATATTACGTTATTGATGTATATAAAGTTCCCACGCAGACGTAGATGGCAACTCGCCAGGAATGTTGTCAAATATTACCGCCGAGATGATAGGTTGGGTTACGTTAGGTTATATTACGTTATTGATGTATATGAAGGTCCCACGGAGACGTAGAGGCCAACAATCCAGGTATGTTGTCAAATATTACCGCGGAAATGTTAGGTTAGGTAAGGTTAGGTTATATTACGTTATTGACGTATATAAAGGTCCCACGGAGACGGAGAAGCCAACTCGCCAGGAATGTTGTCAAATATTACCGCCGCGATGTTAGGTTGGGTTAGGTTAGGTTATATTACGTTATTGATGTATATGAAGGTCAAACGGAGACGTAGAGGCGAACTCGCCAGGAATGTTGTCCAATATTACCGCCGAGATGTTAGGTTGGGTTAGGTTAGGTTATATTACGTTATTGATGTATATAAAGGTCCCAGGGAGACGTAGATGCCAACTCGCCAGGAATGATGCCAAATATTACCGCCGAGATGATAGGTTGGGTTAGGTTACGTTATATTACGTTATTGATGTATATGAGGGTTACACGGAGACGTAGAGGCCAACTCACCAGGAATGATGTCAAATATTACCGCCGAGATGTTAGGTTGGGTTAGGTTATGTTATATTACATTATTGATGTATATGAAGGTCAAACGGAGACGTAGAGGCCAACAAGCCATGAATGAGGTCAAATATTACCGCCGAGACGATAGGTTGGGTTTGGTTACGTTATATTACGTTATTGATGTATATGAGGGTTACGCGGAGATGTAGAGGCCAACTCGCCAGGAATGATGTCAAATATTACCGCCGAGATGTTAGGTTGGGTTAGGTTAGGTTATATTACGTTATTGATGTATATAAAGGTCCCACGCAGACGTAGAGGCCAACTCGCCAGGAATGATGTCAAATATTACCGCCGAGACGTTAGGTTGGGTTAGGTTATGTTATATTACGTTATTGATGTATATGAGGGTTACACGGAGACGTAGAGGCCAACTCACCAGGAATGATGTCAAATATTACCGCCGAGATGTTAGGTTGGTTTAGGTTATGTTATATTACGTCATTGATGTATATAAAGATCCCAGGGAGACGTAGATGCCAACTCGCCAGGAATGTTGCCAAATATTACCGCCGAGATGATAGGTTGGGTTAGGTTAGGTTATATTACGTTATTGATGTATATGAAGGTCAAACGGAGATGTAGGGGCCAACTCGCCAGGTATGTTGTCAAATATTACCGCCGAGATGATAGGTTGGGTTAGGTTAGGTTATATTACGTTATTGATGTATATGAAGGTCAAACGGAGACGTAGAGGCGAACTCGCCAGGAATGTTGTCCAATATTACCGCCGAGACGTTAGGGTGGGTTAGGTTAGGTTATATTACGTTATTGATGTATATAAAGGTCCCAGGGAGACGTAGATGCCAACTCGCCAGGAATGTTGTCAAATATTACCGCCGAGATGATAGGTTGGGTTAGGTTACGTTATATTACGTTATTGATGTATATGAGGGATCCACGGAGACGTAGAGGTCAACTCGCCAAGAATGTTGTCAAATATTACCGCCGAGATGCTAGGTTGGGTTAGGTTAGGTTATATAACGTTATTGATGTATATAAAGTTCACACGGAGACGTAGAAGCTAACTCGCCAGAAATGTTGTCAAATATTACCGCCGAGATGATAGGTTGTGTTAGGTTAGGTTATATTACGTTATTGACGTATATGAGTGTTACACGCTGACGTAGAGGTCATCTCGCCAGGAATGTTGTCCAATATTACCGCCGAGATGTGTGGTTGGGTTAGGTTAGGTTATATTACGTTATTGTTGTATAAAAACGTCCCAGGGAGACGTAGATGCCAACTCGCCAGGAATGTTGTCAAATATTACCGCCGAGACGATAGGTTGGGTTAGGTTACGTTATATTACGTTATTGATGTATATGAGGGTTACACGGAGACGTAGAGGCCAACAAGACAGGAATGTGGTCAAATATTACCGCCGAGATGTTAGATTGGGTTAGGTTAGGTTATATTACGTTATTGATGTATATAAAGTTCCCACGCAGACGTAGATGGCAACTCGCCAGGAATGTTGTCAAATATTACCGCCGAGATGATAGGTTGGGTTACGTTAGGTTATATTACGTTATTGATGTATATGAAGGCCCCACGGAGACGTAGAGGCCAACTCGCCAGGAATGATGTCAAATATTACCGCCGAGATGATAGGTCGGGTTAGGTTACGTTATATTACGTTATTGATGTATATGAGGGTTACACGGAGACGTAGAGGCCAACTCACCAGGAATGATGTCAAATATTACCGCCGAGATGTTAGGTTGGGTTAGGTTAGGTTATATTACGTTATTGATGTATATAAAGATCCCAGGGAGACGTAGATGCCAACTCGCCAGGAATGTTGCCAAATATTACCGCCGAGATGATAGGTTGGGTTAGGTTAGGTTATATTACGTTATTGATGTATATGAAGGTCAAACGGAGATGTAGAGGCCAACTCGCCAGGTATGTTGTCAAATATTACCGCCGAGACGATAGGTTGGGTTAGGTTACGTTATATTACGTTATTGATGTATATGAGGGTTACACGGAGACGTAGAGGCCAACAAGACAGGAATGTGGTCAAATATTACCGCCGAGATGTTAGATTGGGTTAGGTTAGGTTATATTACGTTATTGATGTATATAAAGTTCCCACGCAGACGTAGATGGCAACTCGCCAGGAATGTTGTCAAATATTACCGCCGAGATGATAGGTTGGGTTACGTTAGGTTATATTACGTTATTGATGTATATGAAGGTCCCACGGAGACGTAGAGGCCAACAATCCAGGTATGTTGTCAAATATTACCGCGGAAATGTTAGGTTAGGTAAGGTTAGGTTATATTACGTTATTGACGTATATAAAGGTCCCACGGAGACGGAGAAGCCAACTCGCCAGGAATGTTGTCAAATATTACCGCCGCGATGTTAGGTTGGGTTAGGTTAGGTTATATTACGTTATTGATGTATATGAAGGTCAAACGGAGACGTAGAGGCGAACTCGCCAGGAATGTTGTCCAATATTACCGCCGAGATGTTAGGTTGGGTTAGGTTAGGTTATATTACGTTATTGATGTATATAAAGGTCCCAGGGAGACGTAGATGCCAACTCGCCAGGAATGATGCCAAATATTACCGCCGAGATGATAGGTTGGGTTAGGTTACGTTATATTACGTTATTGATGTATATGAGGGTTACACGGAGACGTAGAGGCCACCTCACCAGGAATGATGTCAAATATTACCGCCGAGATGTTAGGTTGGGTTAGGTTATGTTATATTACATTATTGATGTATATGAAGGTCAAACGGAGACGTAGAGGCCAACAAGCCATGAATGAGGTCAAATATTACCGCCGAGACGATAGGTTGGGTTTGGTTACGTTATATTACGTTATTGATGTATATGAGGGTTACGCGGAGATGTAGAGGCCAACTCGCCAGGAATGATGTCAAATATTACCGCCGAGATGTTAGGTTGGGTTAGGTTAGGTTATATTACGTTATTGATGTATATAAAGGTCCCACGCAGACGTAGAGGCCAACTCGCCAGGAATGATGTCAAATATTACCGCCGAGACGTTAGGTTGGGTTAGGTTATGTTATATTACGTTATTGATGTATATGAGGGTTACACGGAGACGTAGAGGCCAACTCACCAGGAATGATGTCAAATATTACCGCCGAGATGTTAGGTTGGTTTAGGTTATGTTATATTACGTTATTGATGTATATAAAGATCCCAGGGAGACGTAGATGCCAACTCGCCAGGAATGTTGCCAAATATTACCGCCGAGATGATAGGTTGGGTTAGGTTAGGTTATATTACGTTATTGATGTATATGAAGGTCAAACGGAGATGTAGGGGCCAACTCGCCAGGTATGTTGTCAAATATTACCGCCGAGATGATAGGTTGGGTTAGGTTAGGTTATATTACGTTATTGATGTATATGAAGGTCAAACGGAGACGTAGAGGCGAACTCGCCAGGAATGTTGTCCAATATTACCGCCGAGACGTTAGGGTGGGTTAGGTTAGGTTATATTACGTTATTGATGTATATAAAGGTCCCAGGGAGACGTAGATGCCAACTCGCCAGGAATGTTGTCAAATATTACCGCCGAGATGATAGGTTGGGTTAGGTTACGTTATATTACGTTATTGATGTATATGAGGGATCCACGGAGACGTAGAGGTCAACTCGCCAAGAATGTTGTCAAATATTACCGCCGAGATGCTAGGTTGGGTTAGGTTAGGTTATATAACGTTATTGATGTATATAAAGTTCACACGGAGACGTAGAAGCTAACTCGCCAGAAATGTTGTCAAATATTACCGCCGAGATGATAGGTTGTGTTAGGTTAGGTTATATTACGTTATTGACGTATATGAGTGTTACACGCTGACGTAGAGGTCATCTCGCCAGGAATGTTGTCCAATATTACCGCCGAGATGTGTGGTTGGGTTAGGTTAGGTTATATTACGTTATTGTTGTATAAAAACGTCCCAGGGAGACGTAGATGCCAACTCGCCAGGAATGTTGTCAAATATTACCGCCGAGACGATAGGTTGGGTTAGGTTACGTTATATTACGTTATTGATGTATATGAGGGTTACACGGAGACGTAGAGGCCAACAAGACAGGAATGTGGTCAAATATTACCGCCGAGATGTTAGATTGGGTTAGGTTAGGTTATATTACGTTATTGATGTATATAAAGTTCCCACGCAGACGTAGATGGCAACTCGCCAGGAATGTTGTCAAATATTACCGCCGAGATGATAGGTTGGGTTACGTTAGGTTATATTACGTTATTGATGTATATGAAGGCCCCACGGAGACGTAGAGGCCAACTCGCCAGGAATGATGTCAAATATTACCGCCGAGATGATAGGTCGGGTTAGGTTACGTTATATTACGTTATTGATGTATATGAGGGTTACACGGAGACGTAGAGGCCAACTCACCAGGAATGATGTCAAATATTACCGCCGAGATGTTAGGTTGGGTTAGGTTAGGTTATATTACGTTATTGATGTATATAAAGATCCCAGGGAGACGTAGATGCCAACTCGCCAGGAATGTTGCCAAATATTACCGCCGAGATGATAGGTTGGGTTAGGTTAGGTTATATTACGTTATTGATGTATATGAAGGTCAAACGGAGATGTAGAGGCCAACTCGCCAGGTATGTTGTCAAATATTACCGCCGAGACGATAGGTTGGGTTAGGTTACGTTATATTACGTTATTGATGTATATGAGGGTTACACGGAGACGTAGAGGCCAACAAGACAGGAATGTGGTCAAATATTACCGCCGAGATGTTAGATTGGGTTAGGTTAGGTTATATTACGTTATTGATGTATATAAAGTTCCCACGCAGACGTAGATGGCAACTCGCCAGGAATGTTGTCAAATATTACCGCCGAGATGATAGGTTGGGTTACGTTAGGTTATATTACGTTATTGATGTATATGAAGGTCCCACGGAGACGTAGAGGCCAACAATCCAGGTATGTTGTCAAATATTACCGCGGAAATGTTAGGTTAGGTAAGGTTAGGTTATATTACGTTATTGACGTATATAAAGGTCCCACGGAGACGGAGAAGCCAACTCGCCAGGAATGTTGTCAAATATTACCGCCGCGATGTTAGGTTGGGTTAGGTTAGGTTATATTACGTTATTGATGTATATGAAGGTCAAACGGAGACGTAGAGGCGAACTCGCCAGGAATGTTGTCCAATATTACCGCCGAGATGTTAGGTTGGGTTAGGTTAGGTTATATTACGTTATTGATGTATATAAAGGTCCCAGGGAGACGTAGATGCCAACTCGCCAGGAATGATGCCAAATATTACCGCCGAGATGATAGGTTGGGTTAGGTTACGTTATATTACGTTATTGATGTATATGAGGGTTACACGGAGACGTAGAGGCCAACTCACCAGGAATGATGTCAAATATTACCGCCGAGATGTTAGGTTGGGTTAGGTTATGTTATATTACATTATTGATGTATATGAAGGTCAAACGGAGACGTAGAGGCCAACAAGCCAGGAATGAGGTCAAATATTACCGCCGAGACGATAGGTTGGGTTTGGTTACGTTATATTACGTTATTGATGTATATGAGGGTTACGCGGAGATGTAGAGGCCAACTCGCCAGGAATGATGTCAAATATTACCGCCGAGATGTTAGGTTGGGTTAGGTTAGGTTATATTACGTTATTGATGTATATAAAGGTCCCACGCAGACGTAGAGGCCAACTCGCCAGGAATGATGTCAAATATTACCGCCGAGACGTTAGGTTGGGTTAGGTTATGTTATATTACGTTATTGATGTATATGAGGGTTACACGGAGACGTAGAGGCCAACTCACCAGGAATGATGTCAAATATTACCGCCGAGATGTTAGGTTGGTTTAGGTTATGTTATATTACGTTATTGATGTATATAAAGATCCCAGGGAGACGTAGATGCCAACTCGCCAGGAATGTTGCCAAATATTACCGCCGAGATGATAGGTTGGGTTAGGTTAGGTTATATTACGTTATTGATGTATATGAAGGTCAAACGGAGATGTAGGGGCCAACTCGCCAGGTATGTTGTCAAATATTACCGCCGAGATGATAGGTTGGGTTAGGTTAGGTTATATTACGTTATTGATGTATATGAAGGTCAAACGGAGACGTAGAGGCGAACTCGCCAGGAATGTTGTCCAATATTGCCGCCGAGACGTTAGGGTGGGTTAGGTTAGGTTATATTACGTTATTGATGTATATAAAGGTCCCAGGGAGACGTAGATGCCAACTCGCCAGGAATGTTGTCAAATATTACCGCCGAGATGATAGGTTGGGTTAGGTTACGTTATATTACGTTATTGATGTATATGAGGGATCCACGGAGACGTAGAGGTCAACTCGCCAAGAATGTTGTCAAATATTACCGCCGAGATGTGTGGTTGGGTTAGGTTAGGTTATATTACGTTATTGTTGTATAAAAACGTCCCAGGGAGACGTAGATGCCAACTCGCCAGGAATGTTGTCAAATATTACCGCCGAGACGATAGGTTGGGTTAGGTTACGTTATATTACGTTATTGATGTATATGAGGGTTACACGGAGACGTAGAGGCCAACAAGACAGGAATGTGGTCAAATATTACCGCCGAGATGTTAGATTGGGTTAGGTTAGGTTATATTACGTTATTGATGTATATAAAGTTCCCACGCAGACGTAGATGGCAACTCGCCAGGAATGTTGTCAAATATTACCGCCGAGATGATAGGTTGGGTTACGTTAGGTTATATTACGTTATTGATGTATATGAAGGTCCCACGGAGACGTAGAGGCCAACTCGCCAGGAATGATGTCAAATATTACCGCCGAGATGATAGGTCGGGTTAGGTTACGTTATATTACGTTATTGATGTATATGAGGGTTACACGGAGACGTAGAGGCCAACTCACCAGGAATGATGTCAAATATTACCGCCGAGATGTTAGGTTGGGTTAGGTTATGTTATATTACATTATTGATGTATATGAAGGTCAAACGGAGACGTAGAGGCCAACAAGCCAGGAATGAGGTCAAATATTACCGCCGAGACGATAGGTTGGGTTTGGTTACGTTATATTACGTTATTGATGTATATGAGGGTTACACGGAGACGTAGAGGCCAACTCGCCAGGAATGATGTCAAATATTACCGCGGAAATGTTAGGTTGGGGTAGGTTAGGTTATATTACGTTATTGACGTATATGAGGGATACACGGAGACGTAAAGGTCAACTCGCCAAGAACGTTGTCAAATATTACTGCCGAGATGTTAGGTTGGGTTAGGTTAGGTTATATTACGTTATTGATGTATATAAAGGTCCCACGGAGACGGAGAAGACAACTCGCCAGAAAAGTCGACAAATATTACCTCCAAGATGTTAGGTTGGGTTAGGTTAGGTTATATCACGTTATTGATGTATATAAAGGTCCCATGGAGACTGAGAATCCAACTCGCCAGGAATGTTGTCAAATATTACCGCCGAGATGTTAGATTGGGTTAGGTTAGGTTATATTACGTTACTGATGTACATAAAGGTCCCACGCAGACGTAGAGGCCAACTCGCCAGGAATGATGTCAAATATTACCGCCGAGATGATAGGTTGGGTTAGGTTACGTTATATTACGTTATTGATGTATATGAGGGTTACGCGGAGATGTAGAGGCCAACTCGCCAGGAATGATGTCAAATATTACCGCCGCGATGTTAGGTTGGGTTAGGTTAGGTTATATTACGTTATTGATGTATATGAAGGTCAAACGGAGACGTAGAGGCGAACTCGCCAGGAATGTTGTCCAATATTACCGCCGAGATGTTAGGTTGGGTTAGGTTAGGTTATATTACGTTATTGATGTATATAAAGGTCCCAGGGAGACGTAGATGCCAACTCGCCAGGAATGATGCCAAATATTACCGCCGAGATGATAGGTTGGGTTAGGTTACGTTATATTACGTTATTGATGTATATGAGGGTTACACGGAGACGTAGAGGCCACCTCACCAGGAATGATGTCAAATATTACCGCCGAGATGTTAGGTTGGGTTAGGTTATGTTATATTACATTATTGATGTATATGAAGGTCAAACGGAGACGTAGAGGCCAACAAGCCATGAATGAGGTCAAATATTACCGCCGAGACGATAGGTTGGGTTTGGTTACGTTATATTACGTTATTGATGTATATGAGGGTTACGCGGAGATGTAGAGGCCAACTCGCCAGGAATGATGTCAAATATTACCGCCGAGATGTTAGGTTGGGTTAGGTTAGGTTATATTACGTTATTGATGTATATAAAGGTCCCACGCAGACGTAGAGGCCAACTCGCCAGGAATGATGTCAAATATTACCGCCGAGACGTTAGGTTGGGTTAGGTTATGTTATATTACGTTATTGATGTATATGAGGGTTACACGGAGACGTAGAGGCCAACTCACCAGGAATGATGTCAAATATTACCGCCGAGATGTTAGGTTGGTTTAGGTTATGTTATATTACGTTATTGATGTATATAAAGATCCCAGGGAGACGTAGATGCCAACTCGCCAGGAATGTTGCCAAATATTACCGCCGAGATGATAGGTTGGGTTAGGTTAGGTTATATTACGTTATTGATGTATATGAAGGTCAAACGGAGATGTAGGGGCCAACTCGCCAGGTATGTTGTCAAATATTACCGCCGAGATGATAGGTTGGGTTAGGTTAGGTTATATTACGTTATTGATGTATATGAAGGTCAAACGGAGACGTAGAGGCGAACTCGCCAGGAATGTTGTCCAATATTACCGCCGAGACGTTAGGGTGGGTTAGGTTAGGTTATATTACGTTATTGATGTATATAAAGGTCCCAGGGAGACGTAGATGCCAACTCGCCAGGAATGTTGTCAAATATTACCGCCGAGATGATAGGTTGGGTTAGGTTACGTTATATTACGTTATTGATGTATATGAGGGATCCACGGAGACGTAGAGGTCAACTCGCCAAGAATGTTGTCAAATATTACCGCCGAGATGCTAGGTTGGGTTAGGTTAGGTTATATAACGTTATTGATGTATATAAAGTTCACACGGAGACGTAGAAGCTAACTCGCCAGAAATGTTGTCAAATATTACCGCCGAGATGATAGGTTGTGTTAGGTTAGGTTATATTACGTTATTGACGTATATGAGTGTTACACGCTGACGTAGAGGTCATCTCGCCAGGAATGTTGTCCAATATTACCGCCGAGATGTGTGGTTGGGTTAGGTTAGGTTATATTACGTTATTGTTGTATAAAAACGTCCCAGGGAGACGTAGATGCCAACTCGCCAGGAATGTTGTCAAATATTACCGCCGAGACGATAGGTTGGGTTAGGTTACGTTATATTACGTTATTGATGTATATGAGGGTTACACGGAGACGTAGAGGCCAACAAGACAGGAATGTGGTCAAATATTACCGCCGAGATGTTAGATTGGGTTAGGTTAGGTTATATTACGTTATTGATGTATATAAAGTTCCCACGCAGACGTAGATGGCAACTCGCCAGGAATGTTGTCAAATATTACCGCCGAGATGATAGGTTGGGTTACGTTAGGTTATATTACGTTATTGATGTATATGAAGGCCCCACGGAGACGTAGAGGCCAACTCGCCAGGAATGATGTCAAATATTACCGCCGAGATGATAGGTCGGGTTAGGTTACGTTATATTACGTTATTGATGTATATGAGGGTTACACGGAGACGTAGAGGCCAACTCACCAGGAATGATGTCAAATATTACCGCCGAGATGTTAGGTTGGGTTAGGTTAGGTTATATTACGTTATTGATGTATATAAAGATCCCAGGGAGACGTAGATGCCAACTCGCCAGGAATGTTGCCAAATATTACCGCCGAGATGATAGGTTGGGTTAGGTTAGGTTATATTACGTTATTGATGTATATGAAGGTCAAACGGAGATGTAGAGGCCAACTCGCCAGGTATGTTGTCAAATATTACCGCCGAGACGATAGGTTGGGTTAGGTTACGTTATATTACGTTATTGATGTATATGAGGGTTACACGGAGACGTAGAGGCCAACAAGACAGGAATGTGGTCAAATATTACCGCCGAGATGTTAGATTGGGTTAGGTTAGGTTATATTACGTTATTGATGTATATAAAGTTCCCACGCAGACGTAGATGGCAACTCGCCAGGAATGTTGTCAAATATTACCGCCGAGATGATAGGTTGGGTTACGTTAGGTTATATTACGTTATTGATGTATATGAAGGTCCCACGGAGACGTAGAGGCCAACAATCCAGGTATGTTGTCAAATATTACCGCGGAAATGTTAGGTTAGGTAAGGTTAGGTTATATTACGTTATTGACGTATATAAAGGTCCCACGGAGACGGAGAAGCCAACTCGCCAGGAATGTTGTCAAATATTACCGCCGCGATGTTAGGTTGGGTTAGGTTAGGTTATATTACGTTATTGATGTATATGAAGGTCAAACGGAGACGTAGAGGCGAACTCGCCAGGAATGTTGTCCAATATTACCGCCGAGATGTTAGGTTGGGTTAGGTTAGGTTATATTACGTTATTGATGTATATAAAGGTCCCAGGGAGACGTAGATGCCAACTCGCCAGGAATGATGCCAAATATTACCGCCGAGATGATAGGTTGGGTTAGGTTACGTTATATTACGTTATTGATGTATATGAGGGTTACACGGAGACGTAGAGGCCAACTCACCAGGAATGATGTCAAATATTACCGCCGAGATGTTAGGTTGGGTTAGGTTATGTTATATTACATTATTGATGTATATGAAGGTCAAACGGAGACGTAGAGGCCAACAAGCCAGGAATGAGGTCAAATATTACCGCCGAGACGATAGGTTGGGTTTGGTTACGTTATATTACGTTATTGATGTATATGAGGGTTACGCGGAGATGTAGAGGCCAACTCGCCAGGAATGATGTCAAATATTACCGCCGAGATGTTAGGTTGGGTTAGGTTAGGTTATATTACGTTATTGATGTATATAAAGGTCCCACGCAGACGTAGAGGCCAACTCGCCAGGAATGATGTCAAATATTACCGCCGAGACGTTAGGTTGGGTTAGGTTATGTTATATTACGTTATTGATGTATATGAGGGTTACACGGAGACGTAGAGGCCAACTCACCAGGAATGATGTCAAATATTACCGCCGAGATGTTAGGTTGGTTTAGGTTATGTTATATTACGTTATTGATGTATATAAAGATCCCAGGGAGACGTAGATGCCAACTCGCCAGGAATGTTGCCAAATATTACCGCCGAGATGATAGGTTGGGTTAGGTTAGGTTATATTACGTTATTGATGTATATGAAGGTCAAACGGAGATGTAGGGGCCAACTCGCCAGGTATGTTGTCAAATATTACCGCCGAGATGATAGGTTGGGTTAGGTTAGGTTATATTACGTTATTGATGTATATGAAGGTCAAACGGAGACGTAGAGGCGAACTCGCCAGGAATGTTGTCCAATATTGCCGCCGAGACGTTAGGGTGGGTTAGGTTAGGTTATATTACGTTATTGATGTATATAAAGGTCCCAGGGAGACGTAGATGCCAACTCGCCAGGAATGTTGTCAAATATTACCGCCGAGATGATAGGTTGGGTTAGGTTACGTTATATTACGTTATTGATGTATATGAGGGATCCACGGAGACGTAGAGGTCAACTCGCCAAGAATGTTGTCAAATATTACCGCCGAGATGTGTGGTTGGGTTAGGTTAGGTTATATTACGTTATTGTTGTATAAAAACGTCCCAGGGAGACGTAGATGCCAACTCGCCAGGAATGTTGTCAAATATTACCGCCGAGACGATAGGTTGGGTTAGGTTACGTTATATTACGTTATTGATGTATATGAGGGTTACACGGAGACGTAGAGGCCAACAAGACAGGAATGTGGTCAAATATTACCGCCGAGATGTTAGATTGGGTTAGGTTAGGTTATATTACGTTATTGATGTATATAAAGTTCCCACGCAGACGTAGATGGCAACTCGCCAGGAATGTTGTCAAATATTACCGCCGAGATGATAGGTTGGGTTACGTTAGGTTATATTACGTTATTGATGTATATGAAGGTCCCACGGAGACGTAGAGGCCAACTCGCCAGGAATGATGTCAAATATTACCGCCGAGATGATAGGTCGGGTTAGGTTACGTTATATTACGTTATTGATGTATATGAGGGTTACACGGAGACGTAGAGGCCAACTCACCAGGAATGATGTCAAATATTACCGCCGAGATGTTAGGTTGGGTTAGGTTATGTTATATTACATTATTGATGTATATGAAGGTCAAACGGAGACGTAGAGGCCAACAAGCCAGGAATGAGGTCAAATATTACCGCCGAGACGATAGGTTGGGTTTGGTTACGTTATATTACGTTATTGATGTATATGAGGGTTACACGGAGACGTAGAGGCCAACTCGCCAGGAATGATGTCAAATATTACCGCGGAAATGTTAGGTTGGGGTAGGTTAGGTTATATTACGTTATTGACGTATATGAGGGATACACGGAGACGTAAAGGTCAACTCGCCAAGAACGTTGTCAAATATTACTGCCGAGATGTTAGGTTGGGTTAGGTTAGGTTATATTACGTTATTGATGTATATAAAGGTCCCACGGAGACGGAGAAGACAACTCGCCAGAAAAGTCGACAAATATTACCTCCAAGATGTTAGGTTGGGTTAGGTTAGGTTATATCACGTTATTGATGTATATAAAGGTCCCATGGAGACTGAGAATCCAACTCGCCAGGAATGTTGTCAAATATTACCGCCGAGATGTTAGATTGGGTTAGGTTAGGTTATATTACGTTACTGATGTACATAAAGGTCCCACGCAGACGTAGAGGCCAACTCGCCAGGAATGATGTCAAATATTACCGCCGAGATGATAGGTTGGGTTAGGTTACGTTATATTACGTTATTGATGTATATGAGGGTTACGCGGAGATGTAGAGGCCAACTCGCCAGGAATGATGTCAAATATTACCGCCGAGACGTTAGGGTGGGTTAGGTTAGGTTATATTACGTTATTGATGTATATAAAGGTCCCAGGGAGACGTAGATGCCAACTCGCCAGGAATGTTGTCAAATATTACCGCCGAGATGATAGGTTGGGTTAGGTTACGTTATATTACGTTATTGATGTATATGAGGGATACACGGAGACGTAGAGGTCAACTCGCCAAGAATGTTGTCAAATATTACCGCCGAGATGCTAGGTTGGGTTAGGTTAGGTTATATAACGTTATTGATGTATATAAAGTTCACACGGAGACGTAGAAGCTAACTCGCCAGGAATGTTGTCAAATATTACCGCCGAGATGATAGGTTGTGTTAGGTTAGGTTATATTACGTTATTGACGTATATGAGTGTTACACGCTGACGTAGAGGTCATCTCGCCAGGAATGTTGTCCAATATTACCGCCGAGATGTGTGGTTGGGTTAGGTTAGGTTATATTACGTTATTGTTGTATAAAAACATCCCAGGGAGACGTAGATGCCAACTCGCCAGGAATGTTGTCAAATATTACCGCCGAGACGATAGGTTGGGTTAGGTTACGTTATATTACGTTATTGATGTATATGAGGGTTACACGGAGACGTAGAGGCCAACTCGCCAGGTATGTTGTCAAATATTACCGCCGAGACGATAGGTTGGGTTAGGTTACGTTATATTACGTTATTGATGTATATGAGGGTTACACGGAGACGTAGAGGCCAACAAGACAGGAATGTGGTCAAATATTACCGCCGAGATGTTAGATTGGGTTAGGTTAGGTTATATTACGTTATTGATGTATATGAAGGTCCCACGGAGACGTAGAGGCCAACAATCCAGGTATGTTGTCAAATATTACCGCGGAAATGTTAGGTTAGGTAAGGTTAGGTTATATTACGTTATTGACGTATATAAAGGTCCCACGGAGACGGAGAAGCCAACTCGCCAGGAATGTTGTCAAATATTACCGCCGCGATGTTAGGTTGGGTTAGGTTAGGTTATATTACGTTATAGATGTATATAAATGTCCCACGGAGACGTAGATGCCAACTCGCCAGGAATGTTGTCAAATATTACCGCCGAGATGTTAGGTTGGGTTAGGTTAGGTTATATTACGTTATTGATGTATATGAAGGTCAAACGGAGACGTAGAGGCCAACAAGCCAGGAATGTTGTCCAATATTACCGCCGAGATGTTAGGTTGGGTTAGGTTACGTTATATTACGTTATTGATGTATATGAGGGTTACACGGAGATGTAGAGGCCAACTCGCCAGGAATGATGTCAAATATTACCGCCGAGACGTTAGGGTGGGTTAGGTTAGGTTATATTACGTTATTGATGTACATAAAGGTCCCAGGGAGACGTAGATGCCAACTCGCCAGGAATGTTGTCAAATATTACCCCCGAGATGATAGGTTGGGTTAGGTTACGTTATATTACGTTATTGATGTATATGAGGGATACACGGAGATGTAGAGGCCAACTCGCCAGGAATGATGTCAAATATTACCGCCGAGACGTTAGCGTGGGTTAGGTTAGGTTATATTACGTTATTGATGTATATAAAGGTCCCAGGGAGACGTAGATGCCAACTCGCCAGGAATGTTGTCAAATATTACCGCCGAGATGATAGGTTGGGTTAGGTTACGTTATATTACGTTATTGATGTATATGAGGGATACACGGAGACGTAGAGGTCAACTCGCCAAGAATGTTGTCAAATATTACCGCCGAGATACTAGGTTGGGTTAGGTTAGGTTATATAACGTTATTGATGTATATAAAGTTCACACGGAGACGTAGAAGCTAACTCGCCAGGAATGTTGTCAAATATTACCGCCGAGATGATAGGTTGTGTTAGGTTAGGTTATATTACGTTATTGACGTATATGAGTGTTACACGCTGACGTAGAGGTCGTCTCGCCAGGAATGTTGTCCAATATTACCGCCGAGATGTGTGGTTGGGTTAGGTTAGGTTATATTACGTTATTGTTGTATAAAAACATCCCAGGGAGACGTAGATGCCAACTCGCCAGGAATGTTGTCAAATATTACCGCCGAGACGATAGGTTGGGTTAGGTTACGTTATATTACGTTATTGATGTATATGAGGGTTACACGGAGACGTAGAGGCCAACTCGCCAGGTATGTTGTCAAATATTACCGCCGAGACGATAGGTTGGGTTAGGTTACGTTATATTACGTTATTGATGTATATGAGGGTTACACGGAGACGTAGAGGCCAACAAGACAGGAATGTGGTCAAATATTACCGCCGAGATGTTAGATTGGGTTAGGTTAGGTTATATTACGTTATTGATGTATATGAAGGTCCCACGGAGACGTAGAGGCCAACAATCCAGGTATGTTGTCAAATATTACCGCGGAAATGTTAGGTTAGGTAAGGTTAGGTTATATTACGTTATTGACGTATATAAAGGTCCCACGGAGACGGAGAAGCCAACTCGCCAGGAATGTTGTCAAATATTACCGCCGCGATGTTAGGTTGGGTTAGGTTAGGTTATATTAGGTTATAGATGTATATAAGTGTCCCACGGAGACGTAGATGCCAACTCGCCAGGAATGTTGTCAAATATTACCGCCGAGATGTTAGGTTGGGTTAGGTTAGGTTATATTACGTTATTGATGTATATGAAGGTCAAACGGAGACGTAGAGGCCAACAAGCCAGGAATGTTGTCCAATATTACCGCCGAGATGTTAGGTTGGGTTAGGTTACGTTATATTACGTTATTGATGTATATGAGGGTTACACGGAGATGTAGAGGCCAACTCGCCAGGAATGATGTCAAATATTACCGCCGAGACGTTAGGGTGGGTTAGGTTAGGTTATATTACGTTATTGATGTATATAAAGGTCCCAGGGAGACGTAGATGCCAACTCGCCAGGAATGTTGTCAAATATTACCGCCGAGATGCTAGTTTGGGTTAGGTTAGGTTATATAACGTTATTGATGTATATAAAGTTCACACGGAGACGTAGAAGCTAACTCGCCAGGAATGTTGTCAAATATTACCGCCGAGATGATATGTTGTGTTAGGTTAGGTTATATTACGTTACTGACGTATATGAGTGTTACACGCTGACGTAGAGGTCATCTCGCCAGGAATGTTGTCCAATATTACCGCCGAGATGTGTGGTTGGGTTAGGTTAGGTTATATTACGTTATTGTTGTATAAAAACGTCCCAGGGAGACGTAGATGCCAACTTGCCAGGAATGTTGTCAAATATTACCGCCGAGACGATAGGTAGGGGTTAGGTTACGTTATATTACGTTATTGATGTATATGAGGGTTACACGGAGACGTAGAGGCCAGCAAGACAGGAATGTGGTCAAATATTACCGCCGAGATGTTAGATTGGGTTAGGTTAGGTTATATTACGTTATTGATGTATATAAAGTTCCCACGCAGACGTAGATGGCAAATCGCCAGGAATGTTGTCAAATATTACCGCCGAGATGATAGGTTGGGTTACGTTAGGTTATATTACGTTATTGATGTATATGAAGGTCCCACGGAGACGTAGAGGCCAACAATCCAGGTATGTTGTCAAATATTACCGCGGAAATGTTAGGTTAGGTAAGGTTAGGTTATATTACGTTATTGACGTATATAAAGGTCCCACGGAGACGGAGAAGCCAACTCGCCAGGAATGTTGTCAAATATTACCGCCGCGATGTTAGGTTGGGTTAGGTTAGGTTATATTACGTTATAGATGTATATAAATGTCCCACGGAGACGTAGATGCCAACTCGCCAGGAATGTTGTCAAATATTACCGCCGAGATGTTAGGTTGTGTTAGGATAGGTTATATTACGTTATTGATGTATATGAAGGTCAAACGGAGACGTAGAGGCGAACTCGCCAGGAATGTTGTCCAATATTACCGCCGAGATGTTAGGTTGGGTTAGGTTAGGTTATATAACGTTATTGATGTATATAAAGGTCCCAGGGAGACGTAGATGCCAACTCGCCAGGAATGTTGCCAAATATTACCGCCGAGATGATAGGTTGGGTTAGGTTAGGTTATATTACGTTTTTGATGTATGAGGGTTACACGGAGACGTAGAGGCCAACTCGCCAGGAATGATGTCAAATATTACCGCCGAGATGTTAGGTTGGGTTAGGTTAGGTTATATAACGTTATTGATGTATGTAAAGTTCACACGGAGACGTAGAAGCTAACTCGCCAGGAATGTTGTCAAATATTACCGCCGAGATGATAGGTTGTGTTAGGTTAGGTTATATTACGTTATTGACGTATATGAGTGTTACACGGAGACGTAGAGGTCAACTCGCCAGGAATGTTGTCCAATATTACCGCCGAGATGTGTGGTTGTGTTAGGTTAGGTTATATTACGTTATTGTTGTATAAAAACGTCCCAGGGAGACGTAGATGCCAACTCGCCAGGAATGTTGTCAAATATTACCGCCGAGACGATAGGTAGGGGTTAGGTTACGTTATATTACGTTATTGATGTATATGAGGGTTACACGGAGACGTAGAGGTCAACTCGCCAGGAATGTTGTCCAATATTACCGCCCAGATGTTAGGTTGGGTTAGGTTATGTTATATTACGTTATTGATGTATATAAAGATACCAGGGAGACGTAGATGCCAACTCGCCAGGAATGTTGCCAAATATTACCGCCGAGATGATAGGTTGGGTTAGGTTAGGTTATATTACGTTTTTGATGTATGAGGGTTACACGGAGACGTAGAGTCCAACTCGCCAGGAATGTTGTCAAATATTACCGCCGAGATGTGAGGTTGGGTTAGGTTAGGTTATATTACGTTATTGATGTATATAAAGGTCCCATGGAGACGGAGAAGCCAACTCGCCAGGAATGTTGTCAAATATTACCGCCGAGATGTTAGATTGGGTTAGGTTAGGTTATATTACGTTATTGATGTATATAAAGGTCCCACGCAGACGTAGAGGCAACTCGCCAGGAATGATGTCAAATATTACCGCCGAGATGATAGGTTGGGTTAGGTTAGGTTATATTACGTTATTGATGAATAAGAAGGTCAAACGGAGACGTAGAGGCCACCTCGCCACGAATGTTGTCAAATGTTACCGCCGAGATGTTAGGTTGGGTTAGGATAGGTTATATTACGTTATTGATGTATATAAAGGTCCCAGGGAGACGTAGATGCCAACTCGCCAGGCATGTTGTCAAATATTACCGCCGAGATGATAGGTTGGGTTAGGTTACGTTATATTACGTTATTGATGTATATGAGGGTTACACGGAGACGTAGAGGCCAACTCGCCAGGAATGATGTCAAATATGACCGCCGAGATGTTAGTTTGGGTTAGGTTAGGTTATATTACGTTATTGATGTATATAAAGGACTCACGGAGACGTAGAAGCCAACTCGCCAGGAATGTTGCCAAATATTACCGCCGAGATGATAGGTTGGGTTAGGTTAGGTTATATTACGTTATTGATGTATTTAAAGGTCAAACCGATATGTAGAGGCCAACTCGCCAGGTATGTTGTCAAATATTACCGCCGAGATGATAGGTTGGGTTAGGTTACGTTATATTACGTTATTGATGTATATGAGGGTTACACGGAGACGTAGAGGCGACCTCGCCAGGTATGTTGTCAAGTGTTACCGCCGAGATGTTAGTTTGGGTTAGGTTAGGTTATATTACGTCATTGATGTATATGAAGGTCAAACGGAGACGTAGAGGCGAACTCGCCAGGAATGTTGTCCAATATTACCGCCGAGACGTTAGGGTGGGTTAGGTTAGGTTATATTACGTTATTGATGTATATAAAGGTCCCAGGGAGACGTAGATGCCAACTCGCCAGGAATGTTGTCAAATATTACCGCCGAGATGATAGGTTGGGTTAGGTTACGTTATATTACGTTATTGATGTATATGAGGGTTACACGGAGACGTAGAGTCCAACTCGCCAGGAATGTTGTCAAATATTACCGCCGAGATGTGAGGTTGGGTTAGGTTAGGTTATATTACGTTATTGTTGTATAAAGAGGTCCCAGGGAGACGTATATGCCAACTCGCCAGGAATGTTGTCAAATATTACCGCCGAGACGATAGGTTGGGTTAGGTTACGTTATATTACGTTATTGATGTATATGAGGGTTACACGGAGACGTAGAGGCCAACAAGACAGGAATGTGATCAAATATTACCGCCGAGATGTTAGATTGGGTTAGGTTAGATTATATTACGTGATTGATGTATATAAAGGACCCACGCAGACGTAGATGCCAACTCGCCAGGAATGTTGTCAAATATTACCGCCGAGATGATAGGTTGGGTTAGGTTACGTTATATTACGTTATTGATGTATATGAGGGTTACACGGAGACGTAGAGGCCAACTCACCAGAAATGATGTCAAATATTACCGCCGAGATGTTAGGTTGGGTTAGGTTATGTTATATTACGTTATTGATGTATATAAAGATCCCAGGGAGACGTAGATGCCAACTCGCCAGGAATGTTGCCAAATATTACCGCCGAGATGATAGGTTGGGTTAGGTTAGGTTATATTACGTTATTGATGTATATGAAGGTCAAACGGAGACGTAGAGGCGAACTCGCCAGGAATGTTGTCCAATATTACCGCCGAGACGTTAGGGTGGGTTAGGTTAGGTTATATTACGTTATTGATGTATATAAAGGTCCCAGGGAGACGTAGATGCCAACACGCCAGGAATGTTGTCAAATATTACCGCCGAGATGATAGGTTGGGTTAGGTTACGTTATATTACGTTATTGATGTATATGAGGGATACACGGAGACGTAGAGGTCAACTCGCCAAGAATGTTGTCAAATATTACCGCCGAGATGCTAGGTTGGGTTAGGTTAGGTTATATAACATTATTGATGTATATAAAGTTCACACGGAGACGTAGAAGCTAACTCGCCAGGAATGTTGTCAAATATTACCGCCGAGATGATAGGTTGTGTTAGGTTAGGTTATATTACGTTATTGACGTATATGAGTGTTACACGCTGACGTAGAGGTCATCTCGCCAGGAATGTTGTCCAATATTACCGCCGAGATGTGTGGTTGGGTTAGGTTAGGTTATATTACGTTATTGTTGTATAAAAACGTCCCAGGGAGACGTAGATGCCAACTCGCCAGGAATGTTGTCAAATATTACCGCCGAGACGATAGGTAGGGGTTAGGTTACGTTATATTACGTTATTGATGTATATGAGGGTTACACGGAGACGTAGAGGCCAACAAGACAGGAATGTGGTCAAATATTACCGCCGAGATGTTAGATTGGGTTAGGTTAGGTTATATTACGTTATTGATGTATATAAAGTTCCCACGCAGACGTAGATGGCAAATCGCCAGGAATGTTGTCAAATATTACCGCCGAGATGATAGGTTGGGTTACGTTAGGTTATATTACGTTATTGATGTATATGAAGGTCCCACGGAGACGTAGAGGCCAACAATCCAGGTATGTTGTCAAATATTACCGCGGAAATGTTAGGTTAGGTAAGGTTAGGTTATATTACGTTATTGACGTATATAAAGGTCCCACGGAGACGGAGAAGCCAACTCGCCAGGAATGTTGTCAAATATTACCGCCGCGATGTTAGGTTGGGTTAGGTTAGGTTATATTACGTTATAGATGTATATAAATGTCCCACGGAGACGTAGATGCCAACTCGCCAGGAATGTTGTCAAATATTACCGCCGAGATGTTAGGTTGTGTTAGGATAGGTTATATTACGTTATTGATGTATATGAAGGTCAAACGGAGACGTAGAGGCGAACTCGCCAGGAATGTTGTCCAATATTACCGCCGAGATGTTAGGTTGGGTTAGGTTAGGTTATATTACGTTATTGATGTATATAAAGGTCCCAGGGAGACGTAGATGCCAACTCGCCAGGAATGTTGCCAAATATTACCGCCGAGATGATAGGTTGGGTTAGGTTAGGTTATATTACGTTTTTGATGTATGAGGGTTACACGGAGACGTAGAGGCCAACTCGCCAGGAATGATGTCAAATATTACCGCCGAGATGTTAGGTTGGGTTAGGTTAGGTTATATAACGTTATTGATGTATGTAAAGTTCACACGGAGACGTAGAAGCTAACTCGCCAGGAATGTTGTCAAATATTACCGCCGAGATGATAGGTTGTGTTAGGTTAGGTTATATTACGTTATTGACGTATATGTGTGTTACACGGAGACGTAGAGGTCAACTCGCCAGGAATGTTGTCCAATATTACCGCCGAGATGTGTGGTTGTGGTAGGTTAGGTTATATTACGTTATTGTTGTATAAAAACGTCCCAGGGAGACGTAGATGCCAACTCGCCAGGAATGTTGTCAAATATTACCGCCGAGACGATAGGTAGGGGTTAGGTTACGTTATATTACGTTATTGATGTATATGAGGGTTACACGGAGACGTAGAGGCCAACAAGACAGGAATGTGGTCAAATATTACCGCCGAGATGTTAGATTGGGTTAGGTTAGGTTATATTACGTTATTGATGTATATAAAGTTCCCACGCAGACGTAGATGGCAAATCGCCTGGAATGTTGTCAAATATTACCGCCGAGATGATAGGTTGGGTTACGTTAGGTTATATTACGTTATTGATGTATATGAAGGTCCCACGGAGACGTAGAGGCCAACAATCCAGGTATGTTGTCAAATATTACCGCGGAAATGTTAGGTTAGGTAAGGTTAGGTTATATTACGTTATTGACGTATATAAAGGTCCCACGGAGACGGAGAAGCCAACTCGCCAGGAATGTTGTCAAATATTACCGCCGCGATGTTAGGTTGGGTTAGGTTAGGTTATATTACGTTATAGATGTATATAAATGTCCCACGGAGACGTAGATGCCAACTCGCCAGGAATGTTGTCAAATATTACCGCCGAGATGTTAGGTTCTGTTAGGATAGGTTATATTACGTTATTGATGTATATGAAGGTCAAACGGAGACGTAGAGGCGAACTCGCCAGGAATGTTGTCCAATATTACCGCCGAGATGTTAGGTTGGGTTAGGTTAGGTTATATTACGTTATTGATGTATAAAAAGGTCCCAGGGAGACGTAGATGCCAACTCGCCAGGAACGTTGCCAAATATTACCGCCGAGATGATAGGTTGGGTTAGGTTAGGTTATATTACGTTATTGACGTATATGAGTGTTACACGGAGACGTAGAGGTCAACTCGCCAGGAATGTTGTCCAATATTACCGCCGAGATGTGTGGTTGTGTTAGGTTAGGTTATATTACGTTATTGATGTATATGAGGGTTACACGGAGACGTAGAGGTCAACTCGCCAGGAATGTTGTCCAATATTACCGCCCAGATGTTAGGTTGGGTTAGGTTAGGTTATATTACGTTTTTGATGTATGAGGGTTACACGGAGACGTAGAGGCCAACTCGCCAGGAATGATGTCAAATATTACCGCGGAAATGTTAGGTTGGGTTAGGTTAGGTTATATTACGTTATTGATGTATATAAAGGTCCCACGGAGACGGAGAAGACAACTCGCCAGAAAAGTCGACAAATATTACCTCCAAGATGGTAGGTTGGGTTGGGTTAGGTTATATTACGTTATTGATGTATATAAAGGTCCCATGGAGACGGAGAAGCCAACTCGCCAGGAATGTTGTCAAATATTACCGCCGAGATGTTAGATTGGTTTAGGTTAGGTTATATTACGTTATTGATGTATATAAAGGTCCCACGCAGACGTAGAGGCCAACTCGCCAGGAATGTTGTCAAATATTACCGCCGAGACGATAGGTTGGGTTAGGCTAGGTTATATTACGTTTTTGATGTACATGAAGGTCAAACGGAGATGTAGAGGAGAACTCGCCAGGTATGTTGTCAAATATTACCGCGGAAATTTTAGGTTGGGTTAGGTTAGGTTATATTACGTTATTGATGTATATGAGGGTTACACGGAGACGTAGAGGTCAACTCGCCAGGAATGTTGTCCAATATTACCGCCCAGATGTTAGGTTGGGTTAGGTTATGTTATATTACGTTATTGATGTATATAAAGATACCAGGGAGACGTAGATGCCAACTCGCCAGGAATGTTGCCAAATATTACCGCCGAGATGATAGGTTGGGTTAGGTTAGGTTATATTACGTTTTTGATGTATGAGGGTTACACGGAGACGTAGAGGCCAACTCGCCAGGAATGATGTCAAATATTACCGCCGAGATGATAGGTTGGGTTAGGTTAGGTTATATTACGTTATTGATGAATAAGAAGGTCAAACGGAGATGTAGAGGCCAACTCGCCAGGTATGTTGTCAAATATTACCGCCGAGATGATAGGTTGGGTTAGGTTACGTTATATTACGTTATTGATGTATATGAGTGTTACACGGAGACGTAGAGGCGAACTCGCCAGGAATGTTGTCAAATGTTACCGCCGAGATGTTAGGTTGGGTTAGGTTAGTTTATATTACGTTATTGATGTATATAAAGGTCCCTCGGAGACGGGGAAGCCAACTCGCTAGGAAAGTTGACAAATATTACCGCCGAGATGTTAGGTTGGGTTAGGTTAGGTTATATTACGTTATTGATGTATATAAAGGTCCCATGGAGACGGAGAAGCCAACTCACCAGGAATGTTGTCAAATATTACCGCCGAGATGTTAGATTGGGTTAGGTTAGGTTATATTACGTTATTGATGTATATAAAGGTCCCACGCAGACGTAGAGGCAACTCGCCAGGAATGATGTCAAATATTACCGCCGAGATGATAGGTTGGGTTAGGTTAGGTTATATTACGTTATTGATGAATAAGAAGGTCAAACGGAGACGTAGAGGCCACCTCGCCACGAATGTTGTCAAATGTTACCGCCGAGATGTTAGGTTGGGTTAGGATAGGTTATATTACGTTATTGATGTATATAAAGGTCCCAGGGAGACGTAGATGCCAACTCGCCAGGCATGTTGTCAAATATTACCGCCGAGATGATAGGTTGGGTTAGGTTACGTTATATTACGTTATTGATGTATATGAGGGTTACACGGAGACGTAGAGGCCAACTCGCCAGGAATGATCTCAAATATGACCGCCGAGATGTTAGTTTGGGTTAGGTTAGGTTATATTACGTTATTGATGTATATAAAGGACTCACGGAGACGTAGAAGCCAACTCGCCAGGAATGTTGTCAAATATTACCGCCGAGATGATAGGTTGGGTTAGGTTAGGTTATATTACGTTATTGATGTATTTAAAGGTCAAACCGATATGTAGAGGCCAACTCGCCAGGTATGTTGTCAAATATTACCGCCGAGATGATAGGTTGGGTTAGGTTACGTTATATTACGTTATTGATGTATATGAGGGTTACACGGAGACGTAGAGGCGACCTCGCCAGGTATGTTGTCAAGTGTTACCGCCGAGATGTTAGTTTGGGTTAGGTTAGGTTATATTACGTTATTGATGTATATGAAGGTCAAACGGAGACGTAGAGGCGAACTCGCCAGGAATGTTGTCCAATATTACCGCCGAGACGTTAGGGTGGGTTAGGTTAGGTTATATTACGTTATTGATGTATATAAAGGTCCCAGGGAGACGTAGATGCCAACTCGCCAGGAATGTTGTCAAATATTACCGCCGAGATGATAGGTTGGGTTAGGTTACGTTATATTACGTTATTGATGTATATGAGGGTTACACGGAGACGTAGAGTCCAACTCGCCAGGAATGTTGTCAAATATTACCGCCGAGATGTGAGGTTGGGTTAGGTTAGGTTATATTACGTTATTGTTGTATAAAGAGGTCCCAGGGAGACGTATATGCCAACTCGCCAGGAATGTTGTCAAATATTACCGCCGAGACGATAGGTAGGGGTTAGGTTACGTTATATTACGTTATTGATGTATATGAGGGTTACACGGAGACGTAGAGGCCAACAAGACAGGAATGTGGTCAAATATTACCGCCGAGATGTTAGATTGGGTTAGGTTAGGTTATATTACGTTATTGATGTATATAAAGTTCCCACGCAGACGTAGATGGCAAATCGCCTGGAATGTTGTCAAATATTACCGCCGAGATGATAGGTTGGGTTACGTTAGGTTATATTACGTTATTGATGTATATGAAGGTCCCACGGAGACGTAGAGGCCAACAATCCAGGTATGTTGTCAAATATTACCGCGGAAATGTTAGGTTAGGTAAGGTTAGGTTATATTACGTTATTGACGTATATAAAGGTCCCACGGAGACGGAGAAGCCAACTCGCCAGGAATGTTGTCAAATATTACCGCCGCGATGTTAGGTTGGGTTAGGTTAGGTTATATTACGTTATAGATGTATATAAATGTCCCACGGAGACGTAGATGCCAACTCGCCAGGAATGTTGTCAAATATTACCGCCGAGATGTTAGGTTCTGTTAGGATAGGTTATATTACGTTATTGATGTATATGAAGGTCAAACGGAGACGTAGAGGCGAACTCGCCAGGAATGTTGTCCAATATTACCGCCGAGATGTTAGGTTGGGTTAGGTTAGGTTATATTACGTTATTGATGTATAAAAAGGTCCCAGGGAGACGTAGATGCCAACTCGCCAGGAACGTTGCCAAATATTACCGCCGAGATGATAGGTTGGGTTAGGTTAGGTTATATTACGTTATTGACGTATATGAGTGTTACACGGAGACGTAGAGGTCAACTCGCCAGGAATGTTGTCCAATATTACCGCCGAGATGTGTGGTTGTGTTAGGTTAGGTTATATTACGTTATTGATGTATATGAGGGTTACACGGAGACGTAGAGGTCAACTCGCCAGGAATGTTGTCCAATATTACCGCCCAGATGTTAGGTTGGGTTAGGTTAGGTTATATTACGTTTTTGATGTATGAGGGTTACACGGAGACGTAGAGGCCAACTCGCCAGGAATGATGTCAAATATTACCGCGGAAATGTTAGGTTGGGTTAGGTTAGGTTATATTACGTTATTGATGTATATAAAGGTCCCACGGAGACGGAGAAGACAACTCGCCAGAAAAGTCGACAAATATTACCTCCAAGATGGTAGGTTGGGTTGGGTTAGGTTATATTACGTTATTGATGTATATAAAGGTCCCATGGAGACGGAGAAGCCAACTCGCCAGGAATGTTGTCAAATATTACCGCCGAGATGTTAGATTGGTTTAGGTTAGGTTATATTACGTTATTGATGTATATAAAGGTCCCACGCAGACGTAGAGGCCAACTCGCCAGGAATGTTGTCAAATATTACCGCCGAGACGATAGGTTGGGTTAGGCTAGGTTATATTACGTTTTTGATGTACATGAAGGTCAAACGGAGATGTAGAGGAGAACTCGCCAGGTATGTTGTCAAATATTACCGCGGAAATTTTAGGTTGGGTTAGGTTAGGTTATATTACGTTATTGATGTATATGAGGGTTACACGGAGACGTAGAGGTCAACTCGCCAGGAATGTTGTCCAATATTACCGCCCAGATGTTAGGTTGGGTTAGGTTATGTTATATTACGTTATTGATGTATATAAAGATACCAGGGAGACGTAGATGCCAACTCGCCAGGAATGTTGCCAAATATTACCGCCGAGATGATAGGTTGGGTTAGGTTAGGTTATATTACGTTTTTGATGTATGAGGGTTACACGGAGACGTAGAGGCCAACTCGCCAGGAATGATGTCAAATATTACCGCCGAGATGATAGGTTGGGTTAGGTTAGGTTATATTACGTTATTGATGAATAAGAAGGTCAAACGGAGATGTAGAGGCCAACTCGCCAGGTATGTTGTCAAATATTACCGCCGAGATGATAGGTTGGGTTAGGTTACGTTATATTACGTTATTGATGTATATGAGTGTTACACGGAGACGTAGAGGCGAACTCGCCAGGAATGTTGTCAAATGTTACCGCCGAGATGTTAGGTTGGGTTAGGTTAGTTTATATTACGTTATTGATGTATATAAAGGTCCCTCGGAGACGGGGAAGCCAACTCGCTAGGAAAGTTGACAAATATTACCGCCGAGATGTTAGGTTGGGTTAGGTTAGGTTATATTACGTTATTGATGTATATAAAGGTCCCATGGAGACGGAGAAGCCAACTCACCAGGAATGTTGTCAAATATTACCGCCGAGATGTTAGATTGGGTTAGGTTAGGTTATATTACGTTATTGATGTATATAAAGGTCCCACGCAGACGTAGAGGCAACTCGCCAGGAATGATGTCAAATATTACCGCCGAGATGATAGGTTGGGTTAGGTTAGGTTATATTACGTTATTGATGAATAAGAAGGTCAAACGGAGACGTAGAGGCCACCTCGCCACGAATGTTGTCAAATGTTACCGCCGAGATGTTAGGTTGGGTTAGGATAGGTTATATTACGTTATTGATGTATATAAAGGTCCCAGGGAGACGTAGATGCCAACTCGCCAGGCATGTTGTCAAATATTACCGCCGAGATGATAGGTTGGGTTAGGTTACGTTATATTACGTTATTGATGTATATGAGGGTTACACGGAGACGTAGAGGCCAACTCGCCAGGAATGATCTCAAATATGACCGCCGAGATGTTAGTTTGGGTTAGGTTAGGTTATATTACGTTATTGATGTATATAAAGGACTCACGGAGACGTAGAAGCCAACTCGCCAGGAATGTTGTCAAATATTACCGCCGAGATGATAGGTTGGGTTAGGTTAGGTTATATTACGTTATTGATGTATTTAAAGGTCAAACCGATATGTAGAGGCCAACTCGCCAGGTATGTTGTCAAATATTACCGCCGAGATGATAGGTTGGGTTAGGTTACGTTATATTACGTTATTGATGTATATGAGGGTTACACGGAGACGTAGAGGCGACCTCGCCAGGTATGTTGTCAAGTGTTACCGCCGAGATGTTAGTTTGGGTTAGGTTAGGTTATATTACGTTATTGATGTATATGAAGGTCAAACGGAGACGTAGAGGCGAACTCGCCAGGAATGTTGTCCAATATTACCGCCGAGACGTTAGGGTGGGTTAGGTTAGGTTATATTACGTTATTGATGTATATAAAGGTCCCAGGGAGACGTAGATGCCAACTCGCCAGGAATGTTGTCAAATATTACCGCCGAGATGATAGGTTGGGTTAGGTTACGTTATATTACGTTATTGATGTATATGAGGGTTACACGGAGACGTAGAGTCCAACTCGCCAGGAATGTTGTCAAATATTACCGCCGAGATGTGAGGTTGGGTTAGGTTAGGTTATATTACGTTATTGTTGTATAAAGAGGTCCCAGGGAGACGTATATGCCAACTCGCCAGGAATGTTGTCAAATATTACCGCCGAGACGATAGGTTGGGTTAGGTTACGTTATATTACGTTATTGATGTATATGAGGGTTACACGGAGACGTAGAGGCCAACAAGACAGGAATGTGATCAAATATTACCGCCGAGATGTTAGATTGGGTTAGGTTAGATTATATTACGTGATTGATGTATATAAAGGACCCACGCAGACGTAGATGCCAACTCGCCAGGAATGTTGTCAAATATTACCGCCGAGATGATAGGTTGGGTTAGGTTACGTTATATTACGTTATTGATGTATATGAGGGTTACACGGAGACGTAGAGGCCAACTCACCAGAAATGATGTCAAATATTACCGCCGAGATGTTAGGTTGGGTTAGGTTATGTTATATTACGTTATTGATGTATATAAAGATCCCAGGGAGACGTAGATGCCAACTCGCCAGGAATGTTGCCAAATATTACCGCCGAGATGATAGGTTGGGTTAGGTTAGGTTATATTACGTTATTGATGTATATGAAGGTCAAACGGAGACGTAGAGGCGAACTCGCCAGGAATGTTGTCCAATATTACCGCCGAGACGTTAGGGTGGGTTAGGTTAGGTTATATTACGTTATTGATGTATATAAAGATCCCAGGGAGACGTAGATGCCAACACGCCAGGAATGTTGTCAAATATTACCGCCGAGATGATAGGTTGGGTTAGGTTACGTTATATTACGTTATTGATGTATATGAGGGATACACGGAGACGTAGAGGTCAACTCGCCAAGAATGTTGTCAAATATTACCGCCGAGATGCTAGGTTGGGTTAGGTTAGGTTATATAACGTTATTGATGTATATAAAGTTCACACGGAGACGTAGAAGCTAACTCGCCAGGAATGTTGTCAAATATTACCGCCGAGATGATAGGTTGGGTTAGGTTACGTTATATTACGTTATTGATGTATATGAGGGTTACACGGAGACGTAGAGGCCAACTCGCCAGGAATGATCTCAAATATGACCGCCGAGATGTTAGTTTGGGTTAGGTTAGGTTATATTACGTTATTGATGTATATAAAGGACTCACGGAGACGTAGAAGCCAACTCGCCAGGAATGTTGTCAAATATTACCGCCGAGATGATAGGTTGGGTTACGTTAGGTTATATTACGTTATTGATGTATTTAAAGGTCAAACCGATATGTAGAGGCCAACTCGCCAGGTATGTTGTCAAATATTACCGCCGAGATGATAGGTTGGGTTAGGTTACGTTATATTACGTTATTGATGTATATGAGGGTTACACGGAGACGTAGAGGCGACCTCGCCAGGTATGTTGTCAAGTGTTACCGCCGAGATGTTAGTTTGGGTTAGGTTAGGTTATATTACGTTATTGATGTATATGAAGGTCAAACGGAGACGTAGAGGCGAACTCGCCAGGAATGTTGTCCAATATTACCGCCGAGACGTTAGGGTGGGTTAGGTTAGGTTATATTACGTTATTGATGTATATAAAGGTCCCAGGGAGACGTAGATGCCAACTCGCCAGGAATGTTGTCAAATATTACCGCCGAGATGATAGGTTGGGTTAGGTTACGTTATATTACGTTATTGATGTATATGAGGGTTACACGGAGACGTAGAGTCCAACTCGCCAGGAATGTTGTCAAATATTACCGCCGAGATGTGAGGTTGGGTTAGGTTAGGTTATATTACGTTATTGTTGTATAAAGAGGTCCCAGGGAGACGTATATGCCAACTCGCCAGGAATGTTGTCAAATATTACCGCCGAGACGATAGGTTGGGTTAGGTTACGTTATATTACGTTATTGATGTATATGAGGGTTACACGGAGACGTAGAGGCCAACAAGACAGGAATGTGATCAAATATTACCGCCGAGATGTTAGATTGGGTTAGGTTAGATTATATTACGTGATTGATGTATATAAAGGACCCACGCAGACGTAGATGCCAACTCGCCAGGAATGTTGTCAAATATTACCGCCGAGATGATAGGTTGGGTTAGGTTACGTTATATTACGTTATTGATGTATATGAGGGTTACACGGAGACGTAGAGGCCAACTCACCAGAAATGATGTCAAATATTACCGCCGAGATGTTAGGTTGGGTTAGGTTATGTTATATTACGTTATTGATGTATATAAAGATCCCAGGGAGACGTAGATGCCAACTCGCCAGGAATGTTGCCAAATATTACCGCCGAGATGATAGGTTGGGTTAGGTTAGGTTATATTACGTTATTGATGTATATGAAGGTCAAACGGAGACGTAGAGGCGAACTCGCCAGGAATGTTGTCCAATATTACCGCCGAGACGTTAGGGTGGGTTAGGTTAGGTTATATTACGTTATTGATGTATATAAAGATCCCAGGGAGACGTAGATGCCAACACGCCAGGAATGTTGTCAAATATTACCGCCGAGATGATAGGTTGGGTTAGGTTACGTTATATTACGTTATTGATGTATATGAGGGATACACGGAGACGTAGAGGTCAACTCGCCAAGAATGTTGTCAAATATTACCGCCGAGATGCTAGGTTGGGTTAGGTTAGGTTATATTACGTTATTGATGTATATAAAGGTCCCACGCAGACGTAGAGGCCAACTCGCCAGGAATGATGTCAAATATTACCGCCGAGATGATAGGTTGGGTTGGGTTAGGTTATATTACGTTATTGATGAATAAGAAGGTCAAACGGAGACGTAGAGGCCAACTCGCCAGGAATGATCTCAAATATGACCGCCGAGATGTTAGTTTGGGTTAGGTTAGGTTATATTACGTTATTGATGTATATAAAGGACTCACGGAGACGTAGAAGCCAACTCGCCAGGAATGTTGTCAAATATTACCGCCGAGATGATAGGTTGGGTTACGTTAGGTTATATTACGTTATTGATGTATTTAAAGGTCAAACCGATATGTAGAGGCCAACTCGCCAGGTATGTTGTCAAATATTACCGCCGAGATGATAGGTTGGGTTAGGTTACGTTATATTACGTTATTGATGTATATGAGGGTTACACGGAGACGTAGAGGCGACCTCGCCAGGTATGTTGTCAAGTGTTACCGCCGAGATGTTAGTTTGGGTTAGGTTAGGTTATATTACGTTATTGATGTATATGAAGGTCAAACGGAGACGTAGAGGCGAACTCGCCAGGAATGTTGTCCAATATTACCGCCGAGACGTTAGGGTGGGTTAGGTTAGGTTATATTACGTTATTGATGTATATAAAGGTCCCAGGGAGACGTAGATGCCAACTCGCCAGGAATGTTGTCAAATATTACCGCCGAGATGATAGGTTGGGTTAGGTTACGTTATATTACGTTATTGATGTATATGAGGGTTACACGGAGACGTAGAGTCCAACTCGCCAGGAATGTTGTCAAATATTACCGCCGAGATGTGAGGTTGGGTTAGGTTAGGTTATATTACGTTATTGTTGTATAAAGAGGTCCCAGGGAGACGTATATGCCAACTCGCCAGGAATGTTGTCAAATATTACCGCCGAGACGATAGGTTGGGTTAGGTTACGTTATATTACGTTATTGATGTATATGAGGGTTACACGGAGACGTAGAGGCCAACAAGACAGGAATGTGATCAAATATTACCGCCGAGATGTTAGATTGGGTTAGGTTAGATTATATTACGTGATTGATGTATATAAAGGACCCACGCAGACGTAGATGCCAACTCGCCAGGAATGTTGTCAAATATTACCGCCGAGATGATAGGTTGGGTTAGGTTACGTTATATTACGTTATTGATGTATATGAGGGTTACACGGAGACGTAGAGGCCAACTCACCAGAAATGATGTCAAATATTACCGCCGAGATGTTAGGTTGGGTTAGGTTATGTTATATTACGTTATTGATGTATATAAAGATCCCAGGGAGACGTAGATGCCAACTCGCCAGGAATGTTGCCAAATATTACCGCCGAGATGATAGGTTGGGTTAGGTTAGGTTATATTACGTTATTGATGTATATGAAGCTCAAACGGAGACGTAGAGGCGAACTCGCCAGGAATGTTGTCCAATATTACCGCCGAGACGTTAGGGTGGGTTAGGTTAGGTTATATTACGTTATTGATGTATATAAAGATCCCAGGGAGACGTAGATGCCAACACGCCAGGAATGTTGTCAAATATTACCGCCGAGATGATAGGTTGGGTTAGGTTACGTTATATTACGTTATTGATGTATATGAGGGATACACGGAGACGTAGAGGTCAACTCGCCAAGAATGTTGTCAAATATTACCGCCGAGATGCTAGGTTGGGTTAGGTTAGGTTATATTACGTTATTGATGTATATAAAGGTCCCACGCAGACGTAGAGGCCAACTCGCCAGGAATGATGTCAAATATTACCGCCGAGATGATAGGTTGGGTTGGGTTAGGTTATATTACGTTATTGATGAATAAGAAGGTCAAACGGAGACGTAGAGGCCACCTCGCCACGAATGTTGTCAAATGTTACCGCCGAGATGTTAGGTTGGGTTAGGTTAGGTTATATTACGTTATTGATGTATATAAAGGTCCCAGGGAGACGTAGATGCCAACTCGCCAGGAATGTTGTCAAATATTACCGCCGAGATGATAGGTTGGGTTACGTTAGGTTATATTACGTTATTGATGTATATGAAGGTCCCACGGAGACGTAGAGGCCAACAATCCAGGTATGTTGTCAAATATTACCGCGGAAATGTTAGGTTAGGTAAGGTTAGGTTATATTACGTTATTGACGTATATAAAGGTCCCACGGAGACGGAGAAGCCAACTCGCCAGGAATGTTGTCAAATATTACCGCCGCGATGTTAGGTTGGGTTAGGTTAGGTTATATTACGTTATAGATGTATATAAATGTCCCACGGAGACGTAGATGCCAACTCGCCAGGAATGTTGTCAAATATTACCGCCGAGATGTTAGGTTGTGTTAGGATAGGTTATATTACGTTATTGATGTATATGAAGGTCAAACGGAGACGTAGAGGCGAACTCGCCAGGAATGTTGTCCAATATTACCGCCGAGATGTTAGGTTGGGTCAGGTTAGGTTATATTACGTTATTGATGTATATAAAGGTCCCAGGGAGACGTAGATGCCAACTCGCCAGGAATGTTGCCAAATATTACCGCCGAGATGATAGGTTGGGTTAGGTTAGGTTATATTACGTTTTTGATGTATGAGGGTTACACGGAGACGTAGAGGCCAACTCGCCAGGAATGATGTCAAATATTACCGCCGAGATGTTAGGTTGGGTTAGGTTAGGTTATATAACGTTATTGATGTATGTAAAGTTCACACGGAGATGTAGAAGCTAACTCGCCAGGAATGTTGTCAAATATTACCGCCGAGATGATAGGTTGTGTTAGGTTAGGTTATATTACGTTATTGACGTATATGAGTGTTACACGGAGACGTAGAGGTCAACTCGCCAGGAATGTTGTCCAATATTACCGCCGAGATGTGTGGTTGTGTTAGGTTAGGTTATATTACGTTATTGTTGTATAAAAACGTCCCAGGGAGACGTAGATGCCAACTCGCCAGGAATGTTGTCAAATATTACCGCCGAGACGATAGGTAGGGGTTAGGTTACGTTATATTACGTTATTGATGTATATGAGGGTTACACGGAGACGTAGAGGCCAACAAGACAGGAATGTGGTCAAATATTACCGCCGAGATGTTAGATTGGGTTAGGTTAAGTTATATTACGTTATTGATGTATATAAAGTTCCCACGCAGACGTAGATGGCAAATCGCCAGGAATGTTGTCAAATATTACCGCCGAGATGATAGGTTGGGTTACGTTAGGTTATATTACGTTATTGATGTATATGAAGGTCCCACGGAGACGTAGAGGCCAACAATCCAGGTATGTTGTCAAATATTACCGCGGAAATGTTAGGTTAGGTAAGGTTAGGTTATATTACGTTATTGACGTATATAAAGGTCCCACGGAGACGGAGAAGCCAACTCGCCAGGAATGTTGTCAAATATTACCGCCGCGACGTTAGGTTGGGTTAGGTTAGGTTATATTACGTTATAGATGTATATAAATGTCCCACGGAGACGTAGATGCCAACTCGCCAGGAATGTTGTCAAATATTACCGCCGAGATGTTAGGTTCTGTTAGGATAGGTTATATTACGTTATTGATGTATATGAAGGTCAAACGGAGACGTAGAGGCGAACTCGCCAGGAATGTTGTCCAATATTACCGCCGAGATGTTAGGTTGGGTTAGGTTAGGTTATATTACGTTATTGATGTATAAAAAGGTCCCAGGGAGACGTAGATGCCAACTCGCCAGGAACGTTGCCAAATATTACCGCCGAGATGATAGGTTGGGTTAGGTTAGGTTATATTACGTTTTTGATGTATGAGGGTTACACGGAGACGTAGAGGCCAACTCGCCAGGAATGATGTCAAATATTACCGCCGAGATGTTAGGTTGAGTTAGGTTAGGTTATATAACGTTATTGATGTATGTAAAGTTCACACGGAGACGTAGAAGCTAACTCGCCAGGAATGTTGTCAAATATTACCGCCGAGATGATAGGTTGTGTTAGGTTAGGTTATATTACGTTATTGACGTATATGAGTGTTACACGGAGACGTAGAGGTCAACTCGCCAGGAATGTTGTCCAATATTACCGCCGAGATGTGTGGTTGTGTTAGGTTAGGTTATATTACGTTATTGATGTATATGAGGGTTACACGGAGACGTAGAGGTCAACTCGCCAGGAATGTTGTCCAATATTACCGCCCAGATGTTAGGTTGGGTTAGGTTAGGTTATATTACGTTTTTGATGTATGAGGGTTACACGGAGACGTAGAGGCCAACTCGCCAGGAATGATGTCAAATATTACCGCGGAAATGTTAGGTTGGGTTAGGTTAGGTTATATTACGTTATTGATGTATATAAAGGTCCCACGGAGACGGAGAAGACAACTCGCCAGAAAAGTCGACAAATATTACCTCCAAGATGGTAGGTTGGGTTGGGTTAGGTTATATTACGTTATTGATGTATATAAAGGTCCCATGGAGACGGAGAAGCCAACTCGCCAGGAATGTTGTCAAATATTACCGCCGAGATGTTAGATTGGTTTAGGTTAGGTTATATTACGTTATTGATGTATATAAAGGTCCCACGCAGACGTAGAGGCCAACTCGCCAGGAATGTTGTCAAATATTACCGCCGAGACGATAGGTTGGGTTAGGCTAGGTTATATTACGTTTTTGATGTATATGAAGGTCAAACGGAGATGTAGATGAGAACTCGCCAGGTATGTTGTCAAATATTACCGCGGAAATTTTAGGTTGGGTTAGGTTAGGTTATATTACGTTATTGATGTATATGAGGGTTACACGGAGACGTAGAGGTCAACTCGCCAGGAATGTTGTCCAATATTACCGCCCAGATGTTAGGTTGGGTTAGGTTATGTTATATTACGTTATTGATGTATATAAAGATACCAGGGAGACGTAGATGCCAACTCGCCAGGAATGTTGCCAAATATTACCGCCGAGATGATAGGTTGGGTTAGGTTAGGTTATATTACGTTTTTGATGTATGAGGGTTACACGGAGACGTAGAGGCCAACTCGCCAGGAATGATGTCAAATATTACCGCCGAGATGATAGGTTGGGTTAGGTTAGGTTATATTACGTTATTGATGAATAAGAAGGTCAAACGGAGATGTAGAGGCCAACTCGCCAGGTATGTTGTCAAATATTACCGCCGAGATGATAGGTTGGGTTAAGTTAGGATATATTACGTTATTGATGTATATGAAGGTCAAACGGAGACGTAGAGGCGAACTCGCCAGGAATGTTGTCCAATATTACCGCCGAGACGTTAGGGTGTGTTAGGTTAGGTTATATTACGTTATTGATGTATATAAAGGACCCAGGGAGACGTAGATGCCAACTCGCCAGGAATGTTGTCAAATATTACCGCCGAGATGATAGGTTGGGTTAGGTTACGTTATATTACGTTATTGATGTATATGAGGGTTACACGGAGACGTAGAGTCCAACTCGCCAGGAATGTTGTCAAATATTACCGCCGAGATGTGAGGTTGGGTTAGGTTAGGTTATATTAGGTTATTGTTGTATAAAGAGGTCCCAGGGAGATGTATATGCCAACTCGCCAGGAATGTTGTCAAATATTACCGCCGAGACGATAGGTTGGGTTAGGTTACGTTATATTACGTTATTGATGTATATGAGGGTTACACGGAGACGTAGAGGCCAACAAGACAGGAATGTGATCAAATATTACCGCCGAGATGTTAGATTGGGTTAGGTTAGATTATATTACGTGATTGATGTATATAAAGGACCCACGCAGACGTAGATGCCAACTCGCCAGGAATGTTGTCAAATATTACCGCCGAGATGATAGGTTGGGTTACGTTAGATTATATTACGTTATTGATGTATATGAAGGTCAAACGGAGACGTAGAGGCCAACTCGCCACGAATGTTGTCAAATGTTACCGCCGAGATGTTAGGTTGGGTTAGGTTAGTTTATAACGTTATTGATGTATATAAAGGTCCCTCGGAGACGGGGAAGCCAACTCGCTAGGAAAGTTGACAAATATTACCGCCGAGATGTTAGGTTGGGTTAGGTTAGGTTATATTACGTTATTGATGTATATAAAGGTCCCATGTAGACGGAGAAGCCAACTCGCCAGGAATGTTGTCAAATATTACCGCCGAGATGTTAGATTGGGTTAGGTTAGGTTATATTACGTTATTGATGTATATAAAGGTCCCACGCAGACGTAGAGGCCAACTCGCCAGGAATGATGTCAAATATTACCGCCGAGATGATAGGTTGGGTTGGGTTAGGTTATATTACGTTATTGATGTATATGAGGGTTACACGGAGACGTAGAGGCCATCTCGCCAGGAATGATGTCAAATATGACCGCCGAGATGTTAGTTTGGGTTAGGTTAGGTTATATTACGTTATTGATGTATATAAAGATCCCAGGGAGTCGTAGATGCCAACTCGCCAGGAATGTTGCCAAATATTACCGCCGAGATAATAGGTTGGGTTAGGTTACGTTATATTACGTTATTGATGTATATGAGGGTTACACGGAGACGTAGAGGCCATCTCGCCAGGAATGATGTCAAATATGACCGCCGAGATGTTAGTTTGGGTTAGGTTAGGTTATATTACGTTATTGATGTATATAAAGATCCCAGGGAGTCGTAGATGCCAACTCGCCAGGAATGTTGCCAAATATTACCGCCGAGATAATAGGTTGGGTTAGGTTAGGTTATATTACGTTATTGATGTATATGAAGGTCAAACGGAGATGTAGAGGCCAACTCGCCAGGTATGTTGTCAAATATTACCGCCGAGATGATAGGTTGGGTTACGTTAGGTTATATTACGTTATTGATGTATTTAAAGGTCAAACCGATATGTAGAGGCCAACTCGCCAGGTATGTTGTCAAATATTACCGCCGAGATGATAGGTTGGGTTAGGTTACGTTATATTACGTTATTGATGTATATGAGGGTTACACGGAGACGTAGAGGCGACCTCGCCAGGTATGTTGTCAAGTGTTACCGCCGAGATGTTAGTTTGGGTTAGGTTAGGTTATATTACGTTATTGATGTATATGAAGGTCAAACGGAGACGTAGAGGCGAACTCGCCAGGAATGTTGTCCAATATTACCGCCGAGACGTTAGGGTGGGTTAGGTTAGGTTATATTACGTTATTGATGTATATAAAGGTCCCAGGGAGACGTAGATGCCAACTCGCCAGGAATGTTGTCAAATATTACCGCCGAGATGATAGGTTGGGTTAGGTTACGTTATATTACGTTATTGATGTATATGAGGGTTACACGGAGACGTAGAGTCCAACTCGCCAGGAATGTTGTCAAATATTACCGCCGAGATGTGAGGTTGGGTTAGGTTAGGTTATATTACGTTATTGTTGTATAAAGAGGTCCCAGGGAGACGTATATGCCAACTCGCCAGGAATGTTGTCAAATATTACCGCCGAGACGATAGGTTGGGTTAGGTTACGTTATGTTACGTTATTGATGTATATGAGGGTTACACGGAGACGTAGAGGCCAACAAGACAGGAATGTGATCAAATATTACCGCCGAGATGTTAGATTGGGTTAGGTTAGATTATATTACGTGATTGATGTATATAAAGGACCCACGCAGACGTAGATGCCAACTCGCCAGGAATGTTGTCAAATATTACCGCCGAGATGATAGGTTGGGTTAGGTTACGTTATATTACGTTATTGATGTATATGAGGGTTACACGGAGACGTAGAGGCCAACTCACCAGAAATGATGTCAAATATTACCGCCGAGATGTTAGGTTGGGTTAGGTTATGTTATATTACGTTATTGATGTATATAAAGATCCCAGGGAGACGTAGATGCCAACTCGCCAGGAATGTTGCCAAATATTACCGCCGAGATGATAGGTTGGGTTAGGTTAGGTTATATTACGTTATTGATGTATATGAAGGTCAAACGGAGACGTAGAGGCGAACTCGCCAGGAATGTTGTCCAATATTACCGCCGAGACGTTAGGGTGGGTTAGGTTAGGTTATATTACGTTATTGATGTATATAAAGATCCCAGGGAGACGTAGATGCCAACACGCCAGGAATGTTGTCAAATATTACCGCCGAGATGATAGGTTGGGTTAGGTTACGTTATATTACGTTATTGATGTATATGAGGGATACACGGAGACGTAGAGGTCAACTCGCCAAGAATGTTGTCAAATATTACCGCCGAGATGCTAGGTTGGGTTAGGTTAGGTTATATTACGTTATTGATGTATATAAAGGTCCCACGCAGACGTAGAGGCCAACTCGCCAGGAATGATGTCAAATATTACCGCCGAGATGATAGGTTGGGTTGGGTTAGGTTATATTACGTTATTGATGAATAAGAAGGTCAAACGGAGACGTAGAGGCCACCTCGCCACGAATGTTGTCAAATGTTACCGCCGAGATGTTAGGTTGGGTTAGGTTAGGTTATATTACGTTATTGATGTATATAAAGGTCCCAGGGAGACGTAGATGCCAACTCGCCAGGAATGTTGTCAAATATTACCGCCGAGATGATAGGTTGGGTTACGTTAGGTTATATTACGTTATTGATGTATATGAAGGTCCCACGGAGACGTAGAGGCCAACAATCCAGGTATGTTGTCAAATATTACCGCGGAAATGTTAGGTTAGGTAAGGTTAGGTTATATTACGTTATTGACGTATATAAAGGTCCCACGGAGACGGAGAAGCCAACTCGCCAGGAATGTTGTCAAATATTACCGCCGCGATGTTAGGTTGGGTTAGGTTAGGTTATATTACGTTATAGATGTATATAAATGTCCCACGGAGACGTAGATGCCAACTCGCCAGGAATGTTGTCAAATATTACCGCCGAGATGTTAGGTTGTGTTAGGATAGGTTATATTACGTTATTGATGTATATGAAGGTCAAACGGAGACGTAGAGGCGAACTCGCCAGGAATGTTGTCCAATATTACCGCCGAGATGTTAGGTTGGGTCAGGTTAGGTTATATTACGTTATTGATGTATATAAAGGTCCCAGGGAGACGTAGATGCCAACTCGCCAGGAATGTTGCCAAATATTACCGCCGAGATGATAGGTTGGGTTAGGTTAGGTTATATTACGTTTTTGATGTATGAGGGTTACACGGAGACGTAGAGGCCAACTCGCCAGGAATGATGTCAAATATTACCGCCGAGATGTTAGGTTGGGTTAGGTTAGGTTATATAACGTTATTGATGTATGTAAAGTTCACACGGAGACGTAGAAGCTAACTCGCCAGGAATGTTGTCAAATATTACCGCCGAGATGATAGGTTGTGTTAGGTTAGGTTATATTACGTTATTGACGTATATGAGTGTTACACGGAGACGTAGAGGTCAACTCGCCAGGAATGTTGTCCAATATTACCGCCGAGATGTGTGGTTGTGTTAGGTTAGGTTATATTACGTTATTGTTGTATAAAAACGTCCCAGGGAGACGTAGATGCCAACTCGCCAGGAATGTTGTCAAATATTACCGCCGAGACGATAGGTAGGGGTTAGGTTACGTTATATTACGTTATTGATGTATATGAGGGTTACACGGAGACGTAGAGGCCAACAAGACAGGAATGTGGTCAAATATTACCGCCGAGATGTTAGATTGGGTTAGGTTAAGTTATATTACGTTATTGATGTATATAAAGTTCCCACGCAGACGTAGATGGCAAATCGCCAGGAATGTTGTCAAATATTACCGCCGAGATGATAGGTTGGGTTACGTTAGGTTATATTACGTTATTGATGTATATGAAGGTCCCACGGAGACGTAGAGGCCAACAATCCAGGTATGTTGTCAAATATTACCGCGGAAATGTTAGGTTAGGTAAGGTTAGGTTATATTACGTTATTGACGTATATAAAGGTCCCACGGAGACGGAGAAGCCAACTCGCCAGGAATGTTGTCAAATATTACCGCCGCGACGTTAGGTTGGGTTAGGTTAGGTTATATTACGTTATAGATGTATATAAATGTCCCACGGAGACGTAGATGCCAACTCGCCAGGAATGTTGTCAAATATTACCGCCGAGATGTTAGGTTCTGTTAGGATAGGTTATATTACGTTATTGATGTATATGAAGGTCAAACGGAGACGTAGAGGCGAACTCGCCAGGAATGTTGTCCAATATTACCGCCGAGATGTTAGGTTGGGTTAGGTTAGGTTATATTACGTTATTGATGTATAAAAAGGTCCCAGGGAGACGTAGATGCCAACTCGCCAGGAACGTTGCCAAATATTACCGCCGAGATGATAGGTTGGGTTAGGTTAGGTTATATTACGTTTTTGATGTATGAGGGTTACACGGAGACGTAGAGGCCAACTCGCCAGGAATGATGTCAAATATTACCGCCGAGATGTTAGGTTGAGTTAGGTTAGGTTATATAACGTTATTGATGTATGTAAAGTTCACACGGAGACGTAGAAGCTAACTCGCCAGGAATGTTGTCAAATATTACCGCCGAGATGATAGGTTGTGTTAGGTTAGGTTATATTACGTTATTGACGTATATGAGTGTTACACGGAGACGTAGAGGTCAACTCGCCAGGAATGTTGTCCAATATTACCGCCGAGATGTGTGGTTGTGTTAGGTTAGGTTATATTACGTTATTGATGTATATGAGGGTTACACGGAGACGTAGAGGTCAACTCGCCAGGAATGTTGTCCAATATTACCGCCCAGATGTTAGGTTGGGTTAGGTTAGGTTATATTACGTTTTTGATGTATGAGGGTTACACGGAGACGTAGAGGCCAACTCGCCAGGAATGATGTCAAATATTACCGCGGAAATGTTAGGTTGGGTTAGGTTAGGTTATATTACGTTATTGATGTATATAAAGGTCCCACGGAGACGGAGAAGACAACTCGCCAGAAAAGTCGACAAATATTACCTCCAAGATGGTAGGTTGGGTTGGGTTAGGTTATATTACGTTATTGATGTATATAAAGGTCCCATGGAGACGGAGAAGCCAACTCGCCAGGAATGTTGTCAAATATTACCGCCGAGATGTTAGATTGGTTTAGGTTAGGTTATATTACGTTATTGATGTATATAAAGGTCCCACGCAGACGTAGAGGCCAACTCGCCAGGAATGTTGTCAAATATTACCGCCGAGACGATAGGTTGGGTTAGGCTAGGTTATATTACGTTTTTGATGTATATGAAGGTCAAACGGAGATGTAGAGGAGAACTCGCCAGGTATGTTGTCAAATATTACCGCGGAAATTTTAGGTTGGGTTAGGTTAGGTTATATTACGTTATTGATGTATATGAGGGTTACACGGAGACGTAGAGGTCAACTCGCCAGGAATGTTGTCCAATATTACCGCCCAGATGTTAGGTTGGGTTAGGTTATGTTATATTACGTTATTGATGTATATAAAGATACCAGGGAGACGTAGATGCCAACTCGCCAGGAATGTTGCCAAATATTACCGCCGAGATGATAGGTTGGGTTAGGTTAGGTTATATTACGTTTTTGATGTATGAGGGTTACACGGAGACGTAGAGGCCAACTCGCCAGGAATGATGTCAAATATTACCGCCGAGATGATAGGTTGGGTTAGGTTAGGTTATATTACGTTATTGATGAATAAGAAGGTCAAACGGAGATGTAGAGGCCAACTCGCCAGGTATGTTGTCAAATATTACCGCCGAGATGATAGGTTGGGTTAAGTTAGGATATATTACGTTATTGATGTATATGAAGGTCAAACGGAGACGTAGAGGCGAACTCGCCAGGAATGTTGTCCAATATTACCGCCGAGACGTTAGGGTGTGTTAGGTTAGGTTATATTACGTTATTGATGTATATAAAGGACCCAGGGAGACGTAGATGCCAACTCGCCAGGAATGTTGTCAAATATTACCGCCGAGATGATAGGTTGGGTTAGGTTACGTTATATTACGTTATTGATGTATATGAGGGTTACACGGAGACGTAGAGTCCAACTCGCCAGGAATGTTGTCAAATATTACCGCCGAGATGTGAGGTTGGGTTAGGTTAGGTTATATTAGGTTATTGTTGTATAAAGAGGTCCCAGGGAGATGTATATGCCAACTCGCCAGGAATGTTGTCAAATATTACCGCCGAGACGATAGGTTGGGTTAGGTTACGTTATATTACGTTATTGATGTATATGAGGGTTACACGGAGACGTAGAGGCCAACAAGACAGGAATGTGATCAAATATTACCGCCGAGATGTTAGATTGGGTTAGGTTAGATTATATTACGTGATTGATGTATATAAAGGACCCACGCAGACGTAGATGCCAACTCGCCAGGAATGTTGTCAAATATTACCGCCGAGATGTTAGATTGGGTTAGGTTAGGTTATATTACGTTATTGATGTATATAAAGGTCCCACGCAGACGTAGAGGCCAACTCGCCAGGAATGATGTCAAATATTACCGCCGAGATGATAGGTTGGGTTGGGTTAGGTTATATTACGTTATTGATGTATATGAGGGTTACACGGAGACGTAGAGGCCATCTCGCCAGGAATGATGTCAAATATGACCGCCGAGATGTTAGTTTGGGTTAGGTTAGGTTATATTACGTTATTGATGTATATAAAGATCCCAGGGAGTCGTAGATGCCAACTCGCCAGGAATGTTGCCAAATATTACCGCCGAGATAATAGGTTGGGTTAGGTTACGTTATATTACGTTATTGATGTATATGAGGGTTACACGGAGACGTAGAGGCCATCTCGCCAGGAATGATGTCAAATATGACCGCCGAGATGTTAGTTTGGGTTAGGTTAGGTTATATTACGTTATTGATGTATATAAAGATCCCAGGGAGTCGTAGATGCCAACTCGCCAGGAATGTTGCCAAATATTACCGCCGAGATAATAGGTTGGGTTAGGTTAGGTTATATTACGTTATTGATGTATATGAAGGTCAAACGGAGATGTAGAGGCCAACTCGCCAGGTATGTTGTCAAATATTACCGCCGAGATGATAGGTTGGGTTAGGTTAGGTTATATTACGTTATTGATGTATATGAAGGTCAAACGGAGACGTAGAGGCGAACTCGCCAGGAATGTTGTCCAATATTACCGCCGAGACGTTAGGGTGGGTTAGGTTAGGTTATATTACGTTATTGATGTATAAAAAGGTCCCAGGGAGACGTAGATGCCAACTCGCCAGGAACGTTGCCAAATATTACCGCCGAGATGATAGGTTGGGTTAGGTTAGGTTATATTACGTTTTTGATGTATGAGGGTTACACGGAGACGTAGAGGCCAACTCGCCAGGAATGATGTCAAATATTACCGCCGAGATGTTAGGTTGAGTTAGGTTAGGTTATATAACGTTATTGATGTATGTAAAGTTCACACGGAGACGTAGAAGCTAACTCGCCAGGAATGTTGTCAAATATTACCGCCGAGATGATAGGTTGTGTTAGGTTAGGTTATATTACGTTATTGACGTATATGAGTGTTACACGGAGACGTAGAGGTCAACTCGCCAGGAATGTTGTCCAATATTACCGCCGAGATGTGTGGTTGTGTTAGGTTAGGTTATATTACGTTATTGATGTATATGAGGGTTACACGGAGACGTAGAGGTCAACTCGCCAGGAATGTTGTCCAATATTACCGCCCAGATGTTAGGTTGGGTTAGGTTAGGTTATATTACGTTTTTGATGTATGAGGGTTACACGGAGACGTAGAGGCCAACTCGCCAGGAATGATGTCAAATATTACCGCGGAAATGTTAGGTTGGGTTAGGTTAGGTTATATTACGTTATTGATGTATATAAAGGTCCCACGGAGACGGAGAAGACAACTCGCCAGAAAAGTCGACAAATATTACCTCCAAGATGGTAGGTTGGGTTGGGTTAGGTTATATTACGTTTTTGATGTATATGAAGGTCAAACGGAGATGTAGAGGAGAACTCGCCAGGTATGTTGTCAAATATTACCGCGGAAATTTTAGGTTGGGTTAGGTTAGGTTATATTACGTTATTGATGTATATGAGGGTTACACGGAGACGTAGAGGTCAACTCGCCAGGAATGTTGTCCAATATTACCGCCCAGATGTTAGGTTGGGTTAGGTTATGTTATATTACGTTATTGATGTATATAAAGATACCAGGGAGACGTAGATGCCAACTCGCCAGGAATGTTGCCAAATATTACCGCCGAGATGATAGGTTGGGTTAGGTTAGGTTATATTACGTTTTTGATGTATGAGGGTTACACGGAGACGTAGAGGCCAACTCGCCAGGAATGATGTCAAATATTACCGCCGAGATGATAGGTTGGGTTAGGTTAGGTTATATTACGTTATTGATGAATAAGAAGGTCAAACGGAGATGTAGAGGCCAACTCGCCAGGTATGTTGTCAAATATTACCGCCGAGATGATAGGTTGGGTTAAGTTAGGTTATATTACGTTATTGATGTATATAAAGGTCCCATGTAGACGGAGAAGCCAACTCGCCAGGAATGTTGTCAAATATTACCGCCGAGATGTTAGATTGGGTTAGGTTAGGTTATATTACGTTATTGATGTATATAAAGGTCCCACGCAGACGTAGAGGCCAACTCGCCAGGAATGATGTCAAATATTACCGCCGAGATGATAGGTTGGGTTGGGTTAGGTTATATTACGTTATTGATGAATAAGAAGGTCAAACGGAGACGTAGAGGCCACCTCGCCACGAATGTTGTCAAATGTTACCGCCGAGATGTTAGGTTGGGTTAGGTTAGGTTATATTACGTTATTGATGTATATAAAGGTCCCAGGGAGACGTAGATGCCAACTCGCCAGGAATGTTCTCAAATATTACCGCCGAGATGATAGGTTGGGTTAGGTTACGTTATATTACGTTATTGATGTATATGAGGGTTACACGGAGACGTAGAGGCCATCTCGCCAGGAATGATGTCAAATATGACCGCCGAGATGTTAGTTTGGGTTAGGTTAGGTTATATTACGTTATTGATGTATATAAAGATCCCAGGGAGTCGTAGATGCCAACTCGCCAGGAATGTTGCCAAATATTACCGCCGAGATGATAGGTTGGGTTAGGTTAGGTTATATTACGTTATTGATGTATATGAAGGTCAAACGGAGATGTAGAGGCCAACTCGCCAGGTATGTTGTCAAATATTACCGCCGAGATGATAGGTTGGGTTAGGTTAGGTTATATTACGTTATTGATGTATATAAAGTTCACACGGAGACGTAGAGGCGAACTCGCCAGGAATGTTGTCAAATATTACCGCGGAGATGATAGGTTGTGTTAGGTTAGGTTATATTACGTTATTGACGTATATGAGTGTTACACGCTGACGTAGAGGTCATCTCGCCAGGAATGTTGTCCAATATTACCGCCGAGATGTGTGGTTGGGTTAGGTTAGGTTATATTACGTTATTGATGTATATGAAGGTCAAACGGAGACGTAGAGGCGAACTCGCCAGGAATGTTGTCCAATATTACCGCCGAGATGTTAGGTTGGGTTAGGTTACGTTATATTACGTTATTGATGTATATGAGGGTTACACGGAGACGTAGAGGCCAACAAGACAGGAATGTGGTCAAATATTACCGCCGAGATGTTAGATTGGGTTAGGTTAGGTTATATTACGTTATTGATGTATATAAAGTTCCCACGCAGACGTAGATGGCAAATCGCCAGGAATGTTGTCAAATATTACCGCCGAGATGATAGGTTGGGTTACGTTAGGTTATATTACGTTATTGATGTATATGAAGGTCCCACGGAGACGTAGAGGCCAACAATCCAGATATGTTGTCAAATATTACCGCGGAAATGTTAGGTTAGGTAAGGTTAGGTTATATTACGTTATTGACGTATATAAAGGTCCCACGGAGACGGAGAAGCCAACTCGCCAGGAATGTTGTCAAATATTACCGCCGCGATGTTAGGTTGGGTTAGGTTAGGTTATATTACGTTATAGATGTATATAAATGTCCCACGGAGACGTAGATGCCAACTCGCCAGGAATGTTGTCAAATATTACCGCCGAGATGTTAGGTTGTGTTAGGATAGGTTATATTACGTTATTGATGTATATGAAGGTCAAACGGAGACGTAGAGGCGAACTCGCCAGGAATGTTGTCCAATATTACCGCCGAGATGTTAGGTTGGGTTAGGTTAGGTTATATTACGTTATTGATGTATATAAAGGTCCCAGGGAGACGTAGATGCCAACTCGCCAGGAATGTTGCCAAATATTACCGCCGAGATGATAGGTTGGGTTAGGTTACGTTATATTACGTTATTGATGTATATGAGGGTTACACGGAGACGTAGAGGCCAACAAGACAGGAATGTGATCAAATATTACCGCCGAGATGTTAGATTGGGTTGGGTTAGATTATATTACGTGATTGATGTATATAAAGGACCCACGCAGACGTAGATGCCAACTCGCCAGGAATGTTGTCAAATATTACCGCCGAGATGATAGGTTGGGTTACGTTAGATTATATTACGTTATTGATGTATATGAAGGTCAAACGGAGACGTAGAGGCCAACTCGCCACGAATGTTGTCAAATGTTACCGCCGAGATGTTAGGTTGGGTTAGGTTAGTTTATATTACGTTATTGATGTATATAAAGGTCCCTCGGAGACGGGGAAGCCAACTCGCTAGGAAAGTTGACAAATATTACCGCCGAGATGTTAGGTTGGGTTAGGTTAGGTTATATTACGTTATTGATGTATATAAAGGTCCCATGGAGACGGAGAAGCCAACTCGCCAGGAATGTTGTCAAATATTACCGCCGAGATGTTAGATTGGGTTAGGTTAGGTTATATTACGTTATTGATGTATATAAATTTCCCACGCAGACGTAGAGGCCAACTCGCCAGGAATGATGTCAAATATTACCGCCGAGATGATAGGTTGGGTTGGGTTAGGTTATATTACGTTATTGATGAATAAGAAGGTCAAACGGAGATGTAGAGGCCAACTCGCCAGGTATGTTGTCAAATATTACCGCCGAGATGATAGGTTGGGTTAGGTTAGGTTATATTACGTTATTGATGTATATGAAGGTCAAACGGAGACGTAGAGGCGAACTCGCCAGGAATGTTGTCCAATATTACCGCCGAGACGTTAGGGTGGGTTAGGTTAGGTTATATTACGTTATTGATGTATATAAAGGTCCCAGGGAGACGTAGATGCCAACTCGCCAGGAATGTTGTCAAATATTACCGCCGAGATGATAGGTTGGGTTAGGTTACGTTATATTACGTTATTGATGTATATGAGGGATACGCGGAGACGTAGAGGTCAACTCGCCAAGAATGTTGTCAAATATTACCGCCGAGATGCTAGGTTGGGTTAGGTTAGGTTATATAACGTTATTGATGTATATAAAGTTCACACGGAGACGTAGAAGCTAACTCGCCAGGAATGTTGTCAAATATTACCGTCGAGATGATAGGTTGTGTTAGGTTAGGTTATATTACGTTATTGACGTATATGAGTGTTACACGCTGACGTAGAGGTTATCTCGCCAGGAATGTTGTCCAATATTACCGCCGAGATGTGTGGTTGGGTTAGGTTAGGTTATATTACGTTATTGTTGTATAAAAACGTCCCAGGGAGACGTAGATGCCAACACGCCAGGAATGTTGTCAAATATTACCGCCGAGGCGATAGGTAGGGGTTAGGTTACGTTATATTACGTTATTGATGTATATGAGGGTTACACGGAGACGTAGAGGCCAACAAGACAGGAATGTGGTCAAATATTACCGCCGAGATGTTAGATTGGGTTAGGTTAGGTTATATTACGTTATCGATGTATATAAAGTTCCCACGCAGACGTAGATGGCAAATCGCCAGGAATGTTGTCAAATATTACCGCCGAGATGATAGGTTGGGTTACGTTAGGTTATATTACGTTATTGATGTATATGAAGGTCCCACGGAGACGTAGAGGCCAACAATCCAGGTATGTTGTCAAATATTACCGCGGAAATGTTAGGTTAGGTAAGGTTAGGTTATATTACGTTATTGACGTATATAAAGGTCCCACGGAGACGGAGAAGCAAACTCGCCAGGAATGTTGTCCAATATTACCGCCGCGATGTTAGGTTGGGTTAGGTTAGGTTATATTACGTTATAGATGTATATAAATGTCCCACGGAGACGTAGATGCCAACTCGCCAGGAATGTTGTCAAATATTACCGCCGAGATGTTAGGTTGTGTTAGGATAGGTTATATTACGTTATTGATGTATATGAAGGTCAAACGGAGACGTAGAGGCGAACTCGCCAGGAATGTTGTCCAATATTACCGCCGAGATGTTAGGTTGGGTTAGGTTAGGTTATATTACGTTATTGATGTATATAAAGGTCCCAGGGAGACGTAGATGCCAACTCGCCAGGAATGTTGCCAAATATTACCGCCGAGATGATAGGTTGGGTTAGGTTACGTTATATTACGTTATTGATGTATATGAGGGTTACACGGAGACGTAGAGGCCAACAAGACAGGAATGTGATCAAATATTACCGCCGAGATGTTAGATTGGGTTACGTTAGATTATATTACGTGATTGATGTATATAAAGGACCCACGCAGACGTAGATGCCAACTCGCCAGGAATGTTGTCAAATATTACCGCCGAGATGATAGGTTGGGTTACGTTAGATTATATTACGTTATTGATGTATATGAAGGTCAAACGGAGACGTAGAGGCCAACTCGCCACGAATGTTGTCAAATGTTACCGCCGAGATGTTAGGTTGGGTTAGGTTAGCTTATATTACGTTATTGATGTATATAAAGGTCCCTCGGAGACGGGGAAGCCAACTCGCTAGGAAAGTTGACAAATATTACCGCCGAGATGTTAGGTTGGGTTAGGTTAGGTTATATTACGTTATTGATGTATATAAAGGTCCCATGGAGACGGAGAAGCCAACTCGCCAGGAATGTTGTCAAATATTACCGCCGAGATGTTAGATTGGGTTAGGTTAGGTTATATTACGTTATTAATGTATATAAAGGTCCCACGCAGACGTAGAGGCCAACTCGCCAGGAATGATGTCAAATATTACCGCCGAGATGATAGGTTGGGTTGGGTTAGGTTATATTACGTTATTGATGAATAAGAAGGTCAAACGGAGACGTAGAGGCCACCTCGCCACGAATGTTGTCAAATGTTACCGCCGAGATGTTAGGTTGGGTTAGGTTAGGTTATATTACGTTATTGACGTATATGAGGGTTACACGGAGACGTAGAGGCCAACTCGCCAGGAATGATGTCAAATATTACCGCCGAGATGTTAGGTTGGGTTAGGTTCGGTTATATTACGTTACTGATGTATATAAAGGACTCACGGAGACGTAGAAGCTAACTCGCCAGGAATGTTGTCAAATATTACCGCCGAGATGATAGGTTGTGTTAGGTTAGGTTATATTACGTTATTGACGTATATGAGTGTTACACGGAGACGTAGAGGTCAACTCGCCAGGAATGTTGTCCAATATTACCGCCGAGATGTGTGGTTGTGTTAGGTTAGGTTATATTACGTTATTGTTGTATAAAAACGTCCCAGGGAGACGTAGATGCCAACTCGCCAGGAATGTTGTCAAATATTACCGACGAGATGATAGGTTGGGTTAGGTTACGTTATATTACGTTATTGATGTATATGAGGGATACACGGAGACGTGGAGGTCAACTCGCCAAGAATGTTGTCAAATATTACCGCCGAGATGCTAGGTTGGGTTAGGTTAGGTTATATAACGTTATTGATGTATATAAAGTTCACACGGAGACGTAGAAGCTAACTCGCCAGGAATGTTGTCAAATATTACCGCCGAGATGATAGGTTGTGTTAGGTTAGGTTATATTACGTTATTGACGTATATGAGTGTTACACGCTGACGTAGAGGTCATCTCGCCAGGAATGTTGTCCAATATTACCGCCGAGATGTGTGGTTGGGTTAGGTTAGGTTATATTACGTTATTGTTGTATAAAAACGTCCCAGGGAGACGTAGATGCCAACTCGCCAGGAATGTTGTCAAATATTACCGCCGAGACGATAGGTAGGGGTTAGGTTACGTTATATTACGTTATTGATGTATATGAGGGTTACACGGAGACGTAGAGGCCAACAAGACAGGAATGTGGTCAAATATTACCGCCGAGATGTTAGATTGGGTTAGGTTAGGTTATATTACGTTATTGATGTATATAAAGTTCCCACGCAGACGTAGATGGTAAATCGCCAGGAATGTTGTCAAATATTACCGCCGAGATGATAGGTTGGGTTACGTTAGGTTATATTACGTTATTGATGTATATGAAGGTCCCACGGAGACGTAGAGGCCAACAATCCAGGTATGTTGTCAAATATTACCGCGGAAATGTTAGGTTAGGTAAGGTTAGGTTATATTACGTTATTGACGTATATAAAGGTCCCACGGAGACGGAGAAGCCAACTCGCCAGGAATGTTGTCAAATATTACCGCCGCGATGTTAGGTTGGGTTAGGTTAGGTTATATTACGTTATAGATGTATATAAATGTCCCACGGAGACGTAGATGCCAACTCGCCAGGAATGTTGTCAAATATTACCGCCGAGATGTTAGGTTGTGTTAGGATAGGTTATATTACGTTATTGATGTATATGAAGGTCAAACGGAGACGTAGAGGCGAACTCGCCAGGAATGTTGTCCAATATTACCGCCGAGATGTTAGGTTGGGTTAGGTTAGGTTATATTACGTTATTGATGTATATAAAGGTCCCAGGGAGACGTAGATGCCAACTCGCCAGGAATGTTGCCAAATATTACCGCCGAGATGATAGGTTGGGTTAGGTTAGGTTATATTACGTTTTTGATGTATGAGGGTTACACGGAGACGTAGAGGCCAACTCGCCAGGAATGATGTCAAATATTACCGCCGAGATGTTAGGTTGGGTTAGGTTAGGTTATATAACGTTATTGATGTATGTAAAGTTCACACGGAGACGTAGAAGCTAACTCGCCAGGAATGTTGTCAAATATTACCGCCGAGATGATAGGTTGTGTTAGGTTAGGTTATATTACGTTATTGACGTATATGAGTGTTACACGGAGACGTAGAGGTCAACTCGCCAGGAATGTTGTCCAATATTACCGCCGAGATGTGTGGTTGTGTTAGGTTAGGTTATATTACGTTATTGTTGTATAAAAACGTCCCAGGGAGACGTAGATGCCAACTCGCCAGGAATGTTGTCAAATATTATCGCCGAGACGATAGGTAGGGGTTAGGTTACGTTATATTACGTTATTGATGTATATGAGGGATACACGGAGACGTAGAGGTCAACTCGCCAAGAATGTTGTCAAATATTACCGCCGAGATGCTAGGTTGGGTTAGGTTAGGTTATATAACGTTATTGATGTATATAAAGTTCACACGGAGACGTAGAAGCTAACTCGCCAGGAATGTTGTCAAATATTACCGCCGAGATGATAGGTTGTGTTAGGTTAGGTTATATTACGTTATTGACGTATATGAGTGTTACACGCTGACGTAGAGGTCATCTCGCCAGGAATGTTGTCCAATATTACCGCCGAGATGTGTGGTTGGGTTAGGTTAGGTTATATTACGTTATAGATGTATATAAATGTCCCACGGAGACGTAGATGCCAACTCGCCAGGAATGTTGTCAAATATTACCGCCGAGATGATAGGTTGTGTTAGGTTAGGTTATATTACGTTATTGACGTATATGAGTGTTACACGGAGACGTAGAGGTCAACTCGCCAGGAATGTTGTCCAATATTACCGCCGAGATGTGTGGTTGTGTTAGGTTAGGTTATATTACGTTATTGTTGTATAAAAACGTCCCAGGAGACGTAGATGCCAACTCGCCAGGAATGTTGTCAAATATTATCGCCGAGACGATAGGTAGGGGTTAGGTTACGTTATATTACGTTATTGATGTATATGAGGGTTACACGGAGACGTAGCGGCCAACAAGACAGGAATGTGGTCAAATATTACCGCCGAGATGTTAAATTGGGTTAGGTTAGGTTATATTACGTTATTGATGTATATAAAGTTCCCACGCAGACGTAGATGGCAAATCGCCAGGAATGTTGTCAAATATTACCGCCGAGATGATAGGTTGGGTTACGTTAGGTTATATTACGTTATTGATGTATATGAAGGTCCCACGGAGACGTAGAGGCCAACAATCCAGGTATGTTGTCAAATATTACCGCGGAAATGTTAGGTTAGGTAAGGTTAGGTTATATTACGTTATTGACGTATATAAAGGTCCCACGGAGACGGAGAAGCCAACTCGCCAGGAATGTTGTCAAATATTACCGCCGCGATGTTAGGTTGGGTTAGGTTAGGTTATATTACGTTATAGATGTATATAAATGTCCCACGGAGACGTAGATGCCAACTCGCCAGGAATGTTGTCAAATATTACCGCCGAGATGTTAGGTTGTGTTAGGATAGGTTATATTACGTTATTGATGTATATGAAGGTCAAACGGAGACGTAGAGGCGAACTCGCCAGGAATGTTGTCCAATATTACCGCCGAGATGTTAGGTTGGGTTAGGTTAGGTTATATTACGTTATTGATGTATATAAAGGTCCCAGGGAGACGTAGATGCCAACTCGCCAGGAATGTTGTCAAATATTATCGCCGAGACGATAGGTAGGGGTTAGGTTACGTTATATTACGTTATTGATGTATATGAGGGATACACGGAGACGTAGAGGTCAACTCGCCAAGAATGTTGTCAAATATTACCGCCGAGATGCTAGGTTGGGTTAGGTTAGGTTATATAACGTTATTGATGTATATAAAGTTCACACGGAGACGTAGAAGCTAACTCGCCAGGAATGTTGTCAAATATTACCGCCGAGATGATAGGTTGTGTTAGGTTAGGTTATATTACGTTATTGACGTATATGAGTGTTACACGCTGACGTAGAGGTCATCTCGCCAGGAATGTTGTCCAATATTACCGCCGAGATGTGTGGTTGGGTTAGGTTAGGTTATATTACGTTATAGATGTATATAAATGTCCCACGGAGACGTAGATGCCAACTCGCCAGGAATGTTGTCAAATATTACCGCCGAGATGATAGGTTGTGTTAGGTTAGGTTATATTACGTTATTGACGTATATGAGTGTTACACGGAGACGTAGAGGTCAACTCGCCAGGAATGTTGTCCAATATTACCGCCGAGATGTGTGGTTGTGTTAGGTTAGGTTATATTACGTTATTGTTGTATAAAAACGTCCCAGGAGACGTAGATGCCAACTCGCCAGGAATGTTGTCAAATATTATCGCCGAGACGATAGGTAGGGGTTAGGTTACGTTATATTACGTTATTGATGTATATGAGGGTTACACGGAGACGTAGCGGCCAACAAGACAGGAATGTGGTCAAATATTACCGCCGAGATGTTAAATTGGGTTAGGTTAGGTTATATTACGTTATTGATGTATATAAAGTTCCCACGCAGACGTAGATGGCAAATCGCCAGGAATGTTGTCAAATATTACCGCCGAGATGATAGGTTGGGTTACGTTAGGTTATATTACGTTATTGATGTATATGAAGGTCCCACGGAGACGTAGAGGCCAACAATCCAGGTATGTTGTCAAATATTACCGCGGAAATGTTAGGTTAGGTAAGGTTAGGTTATATTACGTTATTGACGTATATAAAGGTCCCACGGAGACGGAGAAGCCAACTCGCCAGGAATGTTGTCAAATATTACCGCCGCGATGTTAGGTTGGGTTAGGTTAGGTTATATTACGTTATAGATGTATATAAATGTCCCACGGAGACGTAGATGCCAACTCGCCAGGAATGTTGTCAAATATTACCGCCGAGATGTTAGGTTGTGTTAGGATAGGTTATATTACGTTATTGATGTATATGAAGGTCAAACGGAGACGTAGAGGCGAACTCGCCAGGAATGTTGTCCAATATTACCGCCGAGATGTTAGGTTGGGTTAGGTTAGGTTATATTACGTTATTGATGTATATAAAGGTCCCAGGGAGACGTAGATGCCAACTCGCCAGGAATGTTGCCAAATATTACCGCCGAGATGATAGGTTGGGTTAGGTTAGGTTATATTACGTTTTTGATGTATGAGGGTTACACGGAGACATAGAGGCCAACTCGCCAGGAATGATGTCAAATATTACCGCCGAGATGTTAGGTTGGGTTAGGTTAGGTTATATAACGTTATTGATGTATGTAAGGTTCACACGGAGACGTAGAAGCTAACTCGCCAGGAATGTTGTCAAATATTACCGCCGAGATGATAGGTTGTGTTAGGTTAGGTTATATTACGTTATTGACGTATATGAGTGTTACACGGAGACGTAGAGGTCAACTCGCCAGGAATGTTGTCCAATATTACCGCCGAGATGTGTGGTTGTGTTAGGTTAGGTTATATTACGTTATTGATGTATATGAGGGTTACACGGAGACGTAGAGGTCAACTCGCCAGGAATGTTGTCCAATATTACCGCCCAGATGTTAGGTTGGGTTAGGTTAGGTTAAATTACGTTTTTGATGTATGAGGGTTACACGGAGACGTAGAGGCCAACTCGCCAGGAATGATGTCAAATATTACCGCGGAAATATTAGGTTGGGTTAGGTTAGGTTATATTACGTTATTGATGTATATAAAGGTCCCACGGAGACGGAGAAGACAACTCGCCAGAAAAGTCGACAAATATTACCTCCAAGATGGTAGGTTGGGTTAGGTTAGGTTATATTACGTTATTGATGTATATAAAGGTCCCATGGAGACGGAGAAGCCAACTCGCCAGGAATGTTGTCAAATATTACCGCCGAGATGTTAGATTGGTTTAGGTTAGGTTATATTACGTTATTGATGTATATAAAGGTCCCACGCAGACGTAGAGGCCAACTCGCCAGGAATGTTGTCAAATATTACCGCCGAGACGATAGGTTGGGTTAGGCTAGGTTATATTACGTTTTTGATGTATATGAAGGTCAAACGGAGATGTAGAGGAGATCTCGCCAGGTATGTTGTCAAATATTACCGCGGAAATTTTAGGTTGGGTTAGGTTAGGTTATATTACGTTATTGATGTATATGAGGGTTACACGGAGACGTAGAGGTCAACTCGCCAGGAATGTTGTCCAATATTACCGCCCAGATGTTAGGTTGGGTTAGGTTATGTTATATTACGTTATTGATGTATATAAAGATACCAGGGAGACGTAGATGCCAACTCGCCAGGAATGTTGCCAAATATTACCGCCGAGATGATAGGTTGGGTTAGGTTAGGTTATATTACGTTTTTGATGTATGAGGGTTACACGGAGACGTAGAGGACAACTCGCCAGGAATGATGTCAAATATTACCGCGGAAATGTTAGGTTGGGTTAGGTTAGGTTATATTACGTTATTGACGTATATGAGGGATACACGGAGACGTAGAGGTCAACTCGCAAAGAATGTTGTCAAATATTACTGCCGAGATGTTAGGTTGGGTTAGGTTAGGTTATATTACGTTATTGATGTATATAAAGGTCCCACGGAGACGGAGAAGACAACTCGCCAGAAAAGTCGACAAATATTACCTCCAAGATGTTAGGTTGGGTTAGGTTAGGTTATATTACGTTATTGATGTATATAAAGGTCCCATGGAGACGGAGAAGCCAACTCGCCAGGAATGTTGTCAAATATTACCGCCGAGATGTGTGGTTGTGTTAGGTTAGGTTATATTACGTTATTGTTGTATAAAAACGTCCCAGGAGACGTAGATGCCAACTCGCCAGGAATGTTGTCAAATATTATCGCCGAGACGATAGGTAGGGGTTAGGTTACGTTATATTACGTTATTGATGTATATGAGGGTTACACGGAGACGTAGCGGCCAACAAGACAGGAATGTGGTCAAATATTACCGCCGAGATGTTAAATTGGGTTAGGTTAGGTTATATTACGTTATTGATGTATATAAAGTTCCCACGCAGACGTAGATGGCAAATCGCCAGGAATGTTGTCAAATATTACCGCCGAGATGATAGGTTGGGTTACGTTAGGTTATATTACGTTATTGATGTATATGAAGGTCCCACGGAGACGTAGAGGCCAACAATCCAGGTATGTTGTCAAATATTACCGCGGAAATGTTAGGTTAGGTAAGGTTAGGTTATATTACGTTATTGACGTATATAAAGGTCCCACGGAGACGGAGAAGCCAACTCGCCAGGAATGTTGTCAAATATTACCGCCGCGATGTTAGGTTGGGTTAGGTTAGGTTATATTACGTTATAGATGTATATAAATGTCCCACGGAGACGTAGATGCCAACTCGCCAGGAATGTTGTCAAATATTACCGCCGAGATGTTAGGTTGTGTTAGGATAGGTTATATTACGTTATTGATGTATATGAAGGTCAAACGGAGACGTAGAGGCGAACTCGCCAGGAATGTTGTCCAATATTACCGCCGAGATGTTAGGTTGGGTTAGGTTAGGTTATATTACGTTATTGATGTATATAAAGGTCCCAGGGAGACGTAGATGCCAACTCGCCAGGAATGTTGCCAAATATTACTGCCGAGATGACAGGTTGGGTTAGGTTAGGTTATATTACGTTTTTGATGTATGAGGGTTACACGGAGACGTAGAGGCCAACTCGCCAGGAATGATGTCAAATATTACCGCCGAGATGTTAGGTTGGGTTAGGTTAGGTTATATAACGTTATTGATGTATGTAAGGTTCACACGGAGACGTAGAAGCTAACTCGCCAGGAATGTTGTCAAATATTACCGCCGAGATGATAGGTTGTGTTAGGTTAGGTTATATTACGTTATTGACGTATATGAGTGTTACACGGAGACGTAGAGGTCAACTCGCCAGGAATGTTGTCCAATATTACCGCCGAGATGTGTGGTTGTGTTAGGTTAGGTTATATTACGTTATTGATGTATATGAGGGTTACACGGAGACGTAGAGGTCAACTCGCCAGGAATGTTGTCCAATATTACCGCCCAGATGTTAGGTTGGGTTAGGTTAGGTTAAATTACGTTTTTGATGTATGAGGGCTACACGGAGACGTAGAGGCCAACTCGCCAGGAATGATGTCAAATATTACCGCGGAAATATTAGGTTGGGTTAGGTTAGGTTATATTACGTTATTGATGTATATAAAGGTCCCACGGAGACGGAGAAGACAACTCGCCAGAAAAGTCGACAAATATTACCTCCAAGATGGTAGGTTGGGTTAGGTTAGGTTATATTACGTTATTGATGTATATAAAGGTCCCATGGAGACGGAGAAGCCAACTCGCCAGGAATGTTGTCAAATATTACCGCCGAGATGTTAGATTGGTTTAGGTTAGGTTATATTACGTTATTGATGTATATAAAGGTCCCACGCAGACGTAGAGGCCAACTCGCCAGGAATGTTGTCAAATATTACCGCCGAGACGATAGGTTGGGTTAGGCTAGGTTATATTACGTTTTTGATGTATATGAAGGTCAAACGGAGATGTAGAGGAGATCTCGCCAGGTATGTTGTCAAATATTACCGCGGAAATTTTAGGTTGGGTTAGGTTAGGTTATATTACGTTATTGATGTATATGAGGGTTACACGGAGACGTAGAGGTCAACTCGCCAGGAATGTTGTCCAATATTACCGCCCAGATGTTAGGTTGGGTTAGGTTATGTTATATTACGTTATTGATGTATATAAAGATACCAGGGAGACGTAGATGCCAACTCGCCAGGAATGTTGCCAAATATTACCGCCGAGATGATAGGTTGGGTTAGGTTAGGTTATATTACGTTTTTGATGTATGAGGGTTACACGGAGACGTAGAGGACAACTCGCCAGGAATGATGTCAAATATTACCGCGGAAATGTTAGGTTGGGTTAGGTTAGGTTATATTACGTTATTGACGTATATGAGGGATACACGGAGACGTAGAGGTCAACTCGCAAAGAATGTTGTCAAATATTACTGCCGAGATGTTAGGTTGGGTTAGGTTAGGTTATATTACGTTATTGATGTATATAAAGGTCCCACGGAGACGGAGAAGACAACTCGCCAGAAAAGTCGACAAATATTACCTCCAAGATGTTAGGTTGGGTTAGGTTAGGTTATATTACGTTATTGATGTATATAAAGGTCCCATGGAGACGGAGAAGCCAACTCGCCAGGAATGTTGTCAAATATTACCGCCGAGATGTTAGATTGGGTTAGGTTAGGTTATATTACGTTACTGATGTATATAAAGGTCCCACGCAGACGTAGAGGCCAACTCGCCAGGAATGATGTCAAATATTACCGCCGAGATGATAGGTTGGGTTAGGTTAGGTTATATTACGTTATTGATGAATAAGAAGGTCAAACGGAGATGTAGAGGCCAACTCGCCAGGTATGTTGTCAAATATTACCGCCGAGATGATAGGTTGGGTTAAGTTAGGATATATTAAGTTATTGATGTATATGAAGGTCAAACGGAGACGTAGAGGCGAACACGCCAGGAATGTTGTCCAATATTACCGCCGAGACGTTAGGGTGGGTTAGGTTAGGTTATATTACGTTATTGATGTATATAAAGGTCCCAGGGAGACGTAGATGCCAACTCGCCATGAATGTTGTCAAATATTACCGCCGAGATGATAGGTTGGGTTAGGTTACGTTATATTACGTTATTGATGTATATGAGGGTTACACGGAGACGTAGAGTCCAACTCGCCAGGAATGTTGTCAAATATTACCGCCGAGATGTGAGGTTGGGTTAGGTTAGGTTATATTACGTTATTGTTGTATAAAGAGGTCCCAGGGAGACGTATATGCCAACTCGCCAGGAATGTTGTCAAATATTACCGCCGAGACGATAGGTTGGGTTAGGTTACGTTATACTACGTTATTGATGTATATGAGGGTTACACGGAGACGTAGAGGCCAACAAGACAGGAATGTGATCAAATATTACCGCCGAGATGTTAGATTGGGTTAGGTTAGGTTATATTACGTGATTGATGTATATAAAGGACCCACGCAGACGTAGATGCCAACTCGCCAGGAATGTTGTCAAATATTACCGCCGAGACGATAGGTAGGGGTTAGGTTACGTTATATTACGTTATTGATGTATATGAGGGTTACACGGAGACGTAGAGGCCAACAAGACAGGAATGTGGTCAAATATTACCGCCGAGATGTTAGATTGGGTTAGGTTAGGTTATATTACGTTATTGATGTATATAAAGTTCCCACGCAGACGTAGATGGCAAATCGCCAGGAATGTTGTCAAATATTACCGCCGAGATGATAGGTTGGGTTACGTTAGGTTATATTACGTTATTGATGTATATGAAGGTCCCACGGAGACGTAGAGGCCAACAATCCAGGTATGTTGTCAAATATTACCGCGGAAATGTTAGGTTAGGTAAGGTTAGGTTATATTACGTTATTGACGTATATAAAGGTCCCACGGAGACGTAGAGGTCAACTCGCCAGGAATGTTGTCCAATATTACCGCCGAGATGTGTGGTTGTGTTAGGTTAGGTTATATTACGTTATTGATGTATATGAGGGTTACACGGAGACGTAGAGGTCAACTCGCCAGGAATGTTGTCCAATATTACCGCCCAGATGTTAGGTTGGGTTAGGTTATGTTATATTACGTTATTGATGTATATAAAGATACCAGGGAGACGTAGATGCCAACTCGCCAGGAATGTTGCCAAATATTACCGCCGAGATGTGTGGTTGGGTTAGGTTAGGTTATATTACGTTATTGTTGTATAAAAACGTCCCAGGGAGACGTAGATGCCAACTCGCCAGGAATGTTGTCAAATATTACTGCCGAGATGTTAGGTTGGGTTAGGTTAGGTTATATTACGTTATTGATGTATATAAAGGTCCCACGGAGACGGAGAAGACAACTCGCCAGAAAAGTCGACAAATATTACCTCCAAGATGTTAGGTTGGGTTAGGTTAGGTTATATTACGTTATTGATGTATATAAAGGTCCCATGGAGACGGAGAAGCCAACTCGCCAGGAATGTTGTGAAATATTACCGCCGAGATGTTAGATTGGGTTAGGTTAGGTTATATTACGTTACTGATGTATATAAAGGTCCCACGCAGACGTAGAGGCCAACTCGCCAGGAATGATGTCAAATATTACCGCCGAGATGATAGGTTGGGTTAGGTTAGGTTATATTACGTTATTGATGAATAAGAAGGTCAAACGGAGATGCAGAGGCCAACTCGCCAGGTATGTTGTCAAATATTACCGCCGAGATGATAGGTTGGGTTAAGTTAGGATATATTACGTTATTGATGTATATGAAGATCAAACGGAGACGTAGAGGCGAACTCGCCAGGAATGTTGTCCAATATTACCGCCGAGACGTTAGGGTGGGTTAGGTTAGGTTATATTACGTTATTGATGTATATAAAGGTCCCAGGGAGACGTAGATGCCAACTCGCCAGGAATGTTGTCAAATATTACCGCCGAGATGATAGGTTGGGTTAGGTTACGTTATATTACGTTATTGATGTATATGAGGGTTACACGGAGACGCAGAGTCCAACTCGCCAGGAATGTTGTCAAATATTACCACCGAGATGTGAGGTTGGGTTAGGTTAGGTTATATTACGTTATTGTTGTATAAAGAGGTCCCAGGGAGACGTATATGCCAACTCGCCAGGAATGTTGTCAAATATTACCGCCGAGACGATAGGTTGGGTTAGGTTACGTTATATTACGTTATTGATGTATATGAGGGTTACACGGAGACGTAGAGGCCAACAAGACAGGAATGTGATCAAATATTACCGCCGAGATGTTAGATTGGGTTAGGTTAGGTTATATTACGTGATTGATGTATATAAAGGACCCACGCAGACGTAGATGCCAACTCGCCAGGAATGTTGTCAAATATTACCGCCGAGATGATAGGTTGGGTTAGGTTACGTTATATTACGTTATTGATGTATATGAGGGTTACACGGAGACGTAGAGGCGAACTCGCCAGGAATGTTGTCAAATGTCACCGCGGAGATGTTAGGTTGGGTTAGGTTAGTTTATATTACGTTATTGATGTATATAAAGGTCCCTCGGAGACGGGGAAGCCAACTCGCTAGGAAAGTTGACAAATATTACCGCCGAGATGTTAGGTTGGGTTAGGTTAGGTTATATTACGTTATTGATGTATATAAAGGTCCCATGGAGACGGAGAAGCCAACTCGCCAGGAATGTTGTCAAATATTACCGCCGAGATGTTAGATTGGGTTAGGTTAGGTTATATTACGTTATTGATGTATATAAAGGTCCCACGCAGACGTAGAGGCCAACTCGCCAGGAATGATGTCAAATATTACCGCCGAGATGATAGGTTGGGTTAGGTTAGGTTATATTACGTTATTGATGAATAAGAAGGTCAAACGGAGACGTAGAGGCCACCTCGCCACGAATGTTGTCAAATGTTACCGCCGAGATGTTAGGTTGGGTTAGGATAGGTTATATTACGTTATTGATGTATATAAAGGTCCCAGGGAGACGTAGATGCCAACTCGCCAGGCATGTTGTCAAATATTACCGCCGAGATGATAGGTTGGGTTAGGTTACGTTATATTACGTTATTGATGTATATGAGGGTTACACGGAGACGTAGAGGCCAACTCGCCAGGAATGATGTCAAATATGACCGCCGAGATGTTAGTTTGGGTTAGGTTAGGTTATATTACGTTATTGATGTATATAAAGGACTCACGGAGACGTAGAAGCCAATTCGCCAGGAATGTTGTCAAATATTACCGCCGAGATGATAGGTTGGGTTAGGTTAGGTTATATTACGTTATTGATGTATTTAAAGGTCAAACCAATATGTAGAGGCCAACTCGCCAGGTATGTTGTCAAATATTACCGCCGGGATGATAGGTTGGGTTAGGTTACGTTATATTACGTTATTGATGTATATGAGGGTTACACGGACACGTAGAGGCGACCTCGCCAGGTATGTTGTCAAGTGTTACCGCCGAGATGTTAGTTTGGGTTAGGTTAGGTTATATTACGTTATTGATGTATATGAAGGTCAAACGGAGACGTAGAGGCGAACTCGCCAGGAATGTTGTCCAATATTACCGCCGAGACGTTAGGGTGGGTTAGGTTAGGTTATATTACGTTATTGATGTATATAAAGATCCCAGGGAGACGTAGATGCCAACTCGCCAGGAATGTTGTCAAATATTACCGCCGAGATGATAGGTTGGGTTAGGTTACGTTATATTACGTTATTGATGTATATGAGGGTTACACGGAGACGTAGAGTCCAACTCGCCAGGAATGTTGTCAAATATTACCGCCGAGATGTGAGGTTGGGTTAGGTTAGGTTATATTACGTTATTGTTGTATAAAGAGGTCCCAGGGAGACGTATATGCCAACTCGCCAGGAATGTTGTCAAATATTACCGCCGAGACGATAGGTTGGGTTAGGTTACGTTATATTACGTTATTGATGTATATGAGGGTTACACGGGGACGTAGAGGCCAACAAGACAGGAATGTGATCAAATATTACCGCCGAGATGTTAGATTGGGTTAGGTTAGGTTATATTACGTGATTGATGTATATAAAGGACCCACGCAGACGTAGATGCCAACTCGCCAGGAATGTTGTCAAATATTACCGCCGAGATGATAGGTTGGGTTACGTTAGATTATATTACGTTATTGATGTATATGAAGGTCAAACGGAGACGTAGAGGCCAACTCGCCACGAATGTTGTCAAATGTTACCGCCGAGATGATAGGTTGGGTTAGGTTAGGTTATATTACGTTATTGATGGATATGAGGGTTACGCGGAGACGTAGAGGCCAACTCGCCAGGAATGATGTCAAATATTACCGCCGAGATGTTAAGTTGGGTTAGGTTATGTTATATTACATTATAGATGTATATGAAGGTCAAACGGAGATGTAGAGGCCAACTCGCCAGGTATGTTGTCAAATATTACCGCGGAAATGTTAGGTTGGGTTAGGTTAGGTTATATTACGTTATTGACGTATATGAGGGTTACACGGAGACGTAGAGGTCAACTCGCCAGGAATGTTGTCAAATATTACCGCCGAGATGTTAGGTTGGGTTAGGTTAGGTTATATTACGTTACTGATGTATATAAAGGTCCCACGGAGACGCAGAGGCCAACCCGCCAGGTATGTTTACAAATATTACCGCCGAAATGTTAGGTTGGGTTAGGTTAGGTTATATTACGTTATGGATGTATATAAAGGTCCCACGGAGATGTAGAGGCCAACAAGCCAGGAATGTTGTCCAATATTACCGCCGAGATGTGTGGTTGGGTTAGGTTAGGTTATATTACGTTATTGTTGTATAAAAACGTCCCAGGGAGACGTAGATGCCAACTCGCCAGGAATGTTGTCAAATATTACCGCCGAGACGATAGGTTGGGTTAGGTTACCTTATATTACGTTATTGATGTATATGAGGGTTACACGGAGACGTAGAGGCCAACAAGACAGGAATGTGGTCAAATATAACCGCCGAGATGTTAGATTGGGTTAGGTTAGGTTATATTACGTTATTGATGTATGTAAAGGTCCCACGCAGACGTAGATGCCAACTCGCCAGGAATGTTGTCAAATATTACCGCCGAGATGATAGGTTGGATTAGGTTACGTTATATTACGTTATTGATGTATATGAGGGTTACACGGAGACGTAGAGTCCAACTCGCCAGGAATGTTGTCAAATATTACCGCCGAGATGTGAGGTTGGGTTAGGTTAGGTTATATTACGTTATTGTTGTATAAAAAGGTCCCAGGGAGACGTGGATGCCAACTCGCCAGGAATGTTGTCAAATATTACCGCCGCGATGTTAGGTTGGGTTAGGTTAGGTTATATTACGTTATAGATGTATATAAAGGTCCCACGGAGACGTAGATGCCAACTCGCCAGGAATGTTGTCAAATATTACCGCCGAGATGTTAGGTTGGGTTAGGCTAGGTTATATTACGTTTTTGATGTATATGAAGGTCAAACGGAGATGTAGAGGAGAACTCGCCAGGTATGTTGTCAAATATTACCGCGGAAATTTTAGGTTGGGTTAGGTTAGGTTATATTACGTTATTGACGTATATGAGGGATACACGGAGACGTAGATGCCAACTCGACAGGAATGTTGTCAAATATTACCGCCGAGATGATAGGTTGGGTTAGGTTACGTTATATTACGTTATTGATGTATATGAGGGTTGCACGGAGACGTAGAGGCCAACTCGCCAGGAATGACGTCAAATATTACCGCCGAGATGATAGGTTGGGTTAGGTTATGTTATATTACGTTATTGATGTATATGAAGGTCAAACGGAGATGTAGAGGCCAACTCGACAGGTATGTTGTCAAATATTACCGCGGAAATGTTAGGTTGGGTTAGGTTAGGTTATATTACGTTATTGACGTATATGAGGGTTACACAGAGACGTAGAGGCCAACTCGCCAGGAATGTTGTCAAATATTACCGCCGAGACGATAGGTTGGGTTAGGCTAGGTTATATTACGTTTTTGATGTATATGAAGGTCAAACGGAGATGTAGAGGAGAACTCGCCAGGTATGTTGTCAAATATTACCGCGGAAATTTTAGGTTGGGTTAGGTTAGGTTATATTACGTTATTGATGTATATGAGGGTTACACGGAGACGTAGAGGTCAACTCGCCAGGAATGTTGTCCAATATTACCGCCCAGATGTTAGGTTGGGTTAGGTTATGTTATATTACGTTATTGATGTATATAAAGATACCAGGGAGACGTAGATGCCAACTCGCCAGGAATGTTGCCAAATATTACCGCCGAGATGATAGGTTGGGTTAGGTTAGGTTATATTACGTTTTTGATGTATGAGGGTTACACGGGGACGTAGAGGCCAACTCGCCAGGAATGATGTCAAATATTACCACGGAAATGTTAGGTTGGGTTAGGTTAGGTTATATTACGTTATTGACGTATATGAGGGATACACGGAGACGTAGAGGTCAACTCGCCAAGAATGTTGTCAAATATTACTGCCGAGATGTTAGGTTGGGTTAGGTTAGGTTATATTACGTTATTGATGTATATAAAGGTCCCACGGAGACGGAGAAGACAACTCGCCAGAAAAGTCGACAAATATTACCTCCAAGATGTTAGGTTGGGTTAGGTTAGGTTATATTACGTTATTGATGTATATAAAGGTCCCATGGAGACGGAGAAGCCAACTCGCCAGGAATGTTGTCAAATATTACCGCCGAGATGTTAGATTGGGTTAGGTTAGGTTATATTACGTTATTGATGTATATAAAGGTCCCACGCAGGCGTAGAGGCCAACTCGCCAGGAATGATGTCAAATATTACCGCCGAGATGATAGGTTGGGTTAGGTTAGGTTATATTACGTTATTGATGAATAAGAAGGTCAAACGGAGACGTAGAGGCCACCTCGCCACGAATGTTGTCAAATGTTACCGCCGAGATGTTAGGTTGGGTTAGGTTAGGTTATATTACGTTATTGATGTATATAAAGGTCCCAGGGAGACGTAGATGCCAACTCGCCAGGAATGTTGTCAAATATTACCGCCGAGATGATAGGTTGGGTTAGGTTACGTTATATTACGTTATTGATGTATATGAGGGTTACACGGAGACGTAGAGGCCAACTCGCCAGGAATGATGTCAAATATGACCGCCGAGATGTTAGTTTGGGTTAGGTTAGGTTATATTACGTTATTGATGTATATAAAGGACTCACGGAGACGTAGAAGCCAACTCGCCAGGAATGTTGTCAAATATTACCGCCGAGATGATAGGTTGGGTTAGGTTACGTTATATTACGTTATTGATGTATATGAGGGTTACACGGAGACGTAGAGGCGACCTCGAGAGGTATGTTGTCAAGTGTTACCGCCGAGATGTTAGTTTGGGTTAGGTTAGGTTATATTACGTTATTGATGTATATGAAGGTCAAACGGAGACGTAGAGGCGAACTCGCCAGGAATGTTGTCCAATATTACCGCCGAGACGTTAGGGTGGGTTAGGTTAGGTTATATTACGTTATTGATGTATATAAATGTCCCAGGGAGACGTAGATGCCAACTCGCCAGGAATGTTGTCAAATATTACCGCCGAGATGATAAGTTGGGTTAGGTTACGTTATATTACGTTATTGATGTATATGAGGGTTACACGGAGACGTAGAGTCCAACTCGCCAGGAATGTTGTCAAATATTACCGCCGAGATGTGAGGTTGGGTTAGGTTAGGTTATATTACGTTATTGTTGTATAAAGAGGTCCCAGGGAGACGTATATGCCAACTCGCCAGGAATGTTGTCAAATATTACCGCCGAGACGATAGGTTGGGTTAGGTTACGTTATATTACGTTATTGATGTATATGAGGGTTACACGGAGACGTAGAGGCCAACAAGAGAGGAATGTGATCAAATATTACCGCCGAGATGTTAGATTGGGTTAGGTTAGGTTATATTACGTAATTGATGTATATAAAGGACCCACGCAGACGTAGATGCCAACTCGCCAGGAATGTTGTCAAATATTACCGCCGAGATGATAGGTTGGGTTACGTTAGATTATATTACGTTATTGATGTATATGAAGGTCAAACGGAGACGTAGAGGCCAACTCGCCACGAATGTTGTCAAATGTTACCGCCGAGATGTTAGGTTGGGTTAGGTTAGTTTATATTACGCTATTGATGTATATAAAGGTCCCTCGGAGACGGGGAAGCCAACTCGCTAGGAAAGTTGACAAATATTACCGCCGAGATCTTAGGTTGGGTTAGGTTAGGTTATATTACGTTATTGATGTATATAAAGGTCCCATGGAGACGGAGAAGCCAACTCGCCAGGAATGTTGTCAAATATTACCGCCGAGATGTTAGATTGGGTTAGGTTAGGTTATATTACGTTATTGATGTATATAAAGGTCCCACGCAGACGTAGAGGCCAACTCGCCAGGAATGATGTCAAATATTACCGCCGAGATGATAGGTTGGGTTGGGTTAGGTTATATTACGTTATTGATGAATAAGAAGGTCAAACGGAGACGTAGAGGCCACCTCGCCACGAATGTTGTCAAATGTTACCGCCGAGATGTTAGGTTGGGTTAGGTTAGGTTATATTACGTTATTGATGTATATAAAGGTTCCAGGGAGACGTAGATGCCAACTCGCCAGGAATGTTCTCAAATATTACCGCCGAGATGATAGGTTGGGTTAGGTTACGTTATATTACGTTATTGATGTATATGAGGGTTACACGGAGACGTAGAGGCCAACTCACCAGGAATGATGTCAAATATTACCGCCGAGATGTTAGGTTGGGTTAGGTTATGTTATATTACATTATAGATGTATATGAAGGTCAAACGGAGATGTAGAGGCCAACTCGCCAGGTATGTTGTCAAATATTACCGCGGAAATGTTAGGTTGGGTTAGGTTAGGTTATATTACGTTATTGACGTATATGAGGGTTACACGGAGACGTAGAGGTCAACTCGCCAGGAATGTTGTCAAATATTACCGCCGAGATGTTAGGTTGGGTTAGGTTAGGTTATATTACGTTATTGATGTATATAAAGGTCCCACGGAGACGCAGAGGCCAACCCGCCAGGTATGTTTACAAATATTACCGCCGAAATGTTAGGTTGGGTTAGGTTAGGTTATATTACGTTATGGATGTATATAAAGGTCCCACGGAGACGTAGAGGCCAACAAGCCAGGAATGTTGTCCAATATTACCGCCGAGATGTGTGGTTGGGTTAGGTTAGGTTATATTACGTTATTGTTGTATAAAAACGTCCCAGGGAGACGTAGATGCCAACTCGCCAGGAATGTTGTCAAATATTACCGCCGAGACGATAGATTGGGTTAGGTTACGTTATATTACGTTATTGATGTATATGAGGGTTACACGGAGACGTAGAGGCCAACATGACAGGAATGTGGTCAAATATTACCGCCGAGATGTTAGATTGGGTTAGGTTAGGTTATATTACGTTATTGATGTATGTAAAGGTCCCACGCAGACGTAGATGCCAACTCGCCAGGAATGTTGTCAAATATTACCGCCGAGATGATAGGTTGGATTAGGTTACGTTATATTACGTTATTGATGTATATGAGGGTTACACGGAGACGTAGAGTCCAACTCGCCAGGAATGTTGTCAAATATTACCGCCGAGATGTGAGGTTGGGTTAGGTTAGGTTATATTACGTTATTGATGTATATGAGGGTTACACGGAGACGTAGAGGCCAACTCGCCAGGAATGATGTCAAATATGACCGCCGAGATGTTAGTTTGGGTTAGGTTAGGTTATATTACGTTATTGATGTATATAAAGGAATCACGGAGACGTAGAAGCCAACTCGCCAGGAATGTTGTCAAATATTACCGCCGAGATGATAGGTTGGGTTAGGTTAGGTTATATTACGTTATTGATGTATTTAAAGGTCAAACCGACATGTAGAGGCCAACTCGCCAGGTATGTTGTCAAATATTTCCGCCGAGATGATAGGTTGGGTTAGGTTACGTTATATTACGTTATTGATGTATATGAGGGTTACACGGAGACGTAGAGGCCAACAAGACAGGAATGTGGTCAAATATTACCGCCGAGATGTTAGATTGGGTTAGGTTAGGTTATATTACGTTATTGATGTATGTAAAGGTCCCACGCAGACGTAGATGCCAACTCGCCAGGAATGTTGTCAAATATTACCGCCGAGATGATAGGTTGGATTAGGTTACGTTATATTACGTTATTGATGTATATGAGGGTTACACGGAGACGTAGAGTCCAACTCGCCAGGAATGTTGTCAAATATTACCGCCGAGATGTGAGGTTGGGTTAGGTTAGGTTATATTACGTTATTGATGTATATGAGGGTTACACGGAGACGTAGAGGCCAACTCGCCAGGAATGATGTCAAATATGACCGCCGAGATGTTAGTTTGGGTTAGGTTAGGTTATATTACGTTATTGATGTATATAAAGGAATCACGGAGACGTAGAAGCCAACTCGCCAGGAATGTTGTCAAATATTACCGCCGAGATGATAGGTTGGGTTAGGTTAGGTTATATTACGTTATTGATGTATTTAAAGGTCAAACCGACATGTAGAGGCCAACTCGCCAGGTATGTTGTCAAATATTACCGCCGAGATGATAGGTTGGGTTAGGTTACGTTATATTACGTTATTGATGTATATGAGGGTTACACGGAGACGTAGAGGCGACCTCGCCAGGTATGTTGTCAAGTGTTACCGCCGAGATGTTAGTTTGGGTTAGGTTAGGTTATATTACGTTATTGATGTATATGAAGGTCAAACGGAGACGCAGAAGCCAACTCGCCAGGAATGTTGTCAAATATTACCGCCGAGATGATAGGTTGGGTTAGGTTAGGTTATATTACGTTATTGATGTATTTAAAGGTCAAACCGATATGTAGAGGCCAACTCGCCAGGTATGTTGTCAAATATTACCGCCGAGATGATAGGTTGGGTTAGGTTACGTTATATTACGTTATTGATGTATATGAGGGTTACACGGAGACGTAGAGGCCAACAAGACAGGAATGTGGTCAAATATTACCGCCGAGATGTTAGATTGGGTTAGGTTAGGTTATATTACGTTATTGATGTATGTAAAGGTCCCACGCAGACGTAGATGCCAACTCGCCAGGAATGTTGTCAAATATTACCGCCGAGATGATAGGTTGGATTAGGTTACGTTATATTACGTTATTGATGTATATGAGGGTTACACGGAGACGTAGAGTCCAACTCGCCAGGAATGTTGTCAAATATTACCGCCGAGATGTGAGGTTGGGTTAGGTTAGGTTATATTACGTTATTGATGTATATGAGGGTTACACGGAGACGTAGAGGCCAACTCGCCAGGAATGATGTCAAATATGACCGCCGAGATGTTAGTTTGGGTTAGGTTAGGTTATATTACGTTATTGATGTATATAAAGGAATCACGGAGACGTAGAAGCCAACTCGCCAGGAATGTTGTCAAATATTACCGCCGAGATGATAGGTTGGGTTAGGTTAGGTTATATTACGTTATTGATGTATTTAAAGGTCAAACCGATATGTAGAGGCCAACTCGCCAGGTATGTTTTCAAATATTACCGCCGAGATGATAGGTTGGGTTAGGTTACGTTATATTACGTTATTGATGTATATGAGGGTTACACGGAGACGTAGAGGCCAACAAGACAGGAATGTGGTCAAATATTACCGCCGAGATGTTAGATTGGGTTAGGTTAGGTTATATTACGTTATTGATGTATGTAAAGGTCCCACGCAGACGTAGATGCCAACTCGCCAGGAATGTTGTCAAATATTACCGCCGAGATGATAGGTTGGATTAGGTTACGTTATATTACGTTATTGATGTATATGAGGGTTACACGGAGACGTAGAGTCCAACTCGCCAGGAATGTTGTCAAATATTACCGCCGAGATGTGAGGTTGGGTTAGGTTAGGTTATATTACGTTATTGATGTATATGAGGGTTACACGGAGACGTAGAGGCCAACTCGCCAGGAATGATGTCAAATATGACCGCCGAGATGTTAGTTTGGGTTAGGTTAGGTTATATTACGTTATTGATGTATATAAAGGAATCACGGAGACGTAGAAGCCAACTCGCCAGGAATGTTGTCAAATATTACCGCCGAGATGATAGGTTGGGTTAGGTTAGGTTATATTACGTTATTGATGTATTTAAAGGTCAAACCGATATGTAGAGGCCAACTCGCCAGGTATGTTGTCAAATATTACCGCCGAGATGATAGGTTGGGTTAGGTTACGTTATATTACGTTATTGATGTATATGAGGGTTACACGGAGACGTAGAGGCCAACAAGACAGGAATGTGGTCAAATATTACCGCCGAGATGTTAGATTGGGTTAGGTTAGGTTATATTACGTTATTGATGTATGTAAAGGTCCCACGCAGACGTAGATGCCAACTCGCCAGGAATGTTGTCAAATATTACCGCCGAGATGTGAGGTTGGGTTAGGTTAGGTTATATTACGTTATTGATGTATATGAGGGTTACACGGAGACGTAGAGGCCAACTCGCCAGGAATGATGTCAAATATGACCGCCGAGATGTTAGTTTGGGTTAGGTTAGGTTATATTACGTTATTGATGTATATAAAGGAATCACGGAGACGTAGAAGCCAACTCGCCAGGAATGTTGTCAAATATTACCGCCGAGATGATAGGTTGGGTTAGGTTAGGTTATATTACGTTATTGATGTATTTAAAGGTCAAACCGATATGTAGAGGCCAACTCGCCAGGTATGTTGTCAAATATTACCGCCGAGATAATAGGTTGGGTTAGGTTAGGTTATATTACGTTATTGATGTATATGAAGGTCAAACGGAGACGTAGAGGCGACCTCGCCAGGTATGTTGTCAAATGTTACCGCCGAGATGTTAGTTTGGGTTAGGTTAGGTTATATTACGTTATTGATGTATATGAAGGTCAACCGGAGACGTAGAGCCGAACTCGCCAGGAATGTTGTCCAATATTACCGCCGAGACGTTAGGCTGGGTTAGGTTACGTTATATTACGTTATTGATGTATATGAGGGTTACACGGAGACGTAGAGTCCAACTCGCCAGGAATGTTGTCAAATATTACCGCCGAGATGTGAGGTTGGGTTAGGTTAGGTTATATTACGTTATTGATGTATATGAAGGTCATACGGAGACGTAGAGGCCAACTCGCCACGAATGTTGTCAAATGTTACCGCCGAAATGTTAGGTTGGGTTAGGTTAGGTTATATTACGTTATTGATGTATATAAAGGTCCCAGGGAGACGTAGATGCCAACTCGCCAGGAATGATGCCAAATATTACCGCCGAGATGATAGGTTGGGTTAGGTTACGTTATATTACGTTATTGATGTATATGAGGGTTACGCGGAGACGTAGAGGCCAACTCGCCAGGAATGGTGTCAAATATTACCGCCGAGATGCTAGGTTGTGTTAGGTTAGGTTATATTACGTTATTGATGTATATAAAGGTCCCACGCAGACGTAGAGGCCAACTCGCCAGGAATGATGTCAAATATTACCGCCGAGATGATAGGTTGGGTTAGGTTACGTTATATTACGTTATTGATGTATATAAAGGACTCACGGAGACGTAGAAGCCAACTCGCCAGGAATGTTGTCAAATATTACCGCCGAGATGATAGGTTGGGTTAGGTTAGGTTATATTACGTTATTGATGTATTTAAAGGTCAAACCGATATGTAGAGGCCAACTCGCCAGGTATGTTGTCAAATATTACCGCCGAGATGATAGGTTGGGTTAGGTTACGTTATATTACGTTATTGATGTATATGAGGGTTACACGGACACGTAGAGGCGACCTCGCCAGGTATGTTGTCAAGTGTTACCGCCGAGATGTTAGTTTGGGTTAGGTTAGGTTATATTACGTTATTGATGTATATGAAGGTCAAACGGAGACGTAGAGGCGAACTCGCCAGGAATGTTGTCCAATATTACCGCCGAGACGTTAGGGTGGGTTAGGTTAGGTTATATTACGTTATTGATGTATATAAAGGTCCCAGGGAGACGTAGATGCCAACTCGCCAGGAATGTTGTCAAATATTACCGCCGAGATGATAGGTTGGGTTAGGTTACGTTATATTACGTTATTGATGTATATGAGGGTTACACGGAGACGTAGAGTCCAACTCGCCAGGAATGTTGTCAAATATTACCGCCGAGATGTGAGGTTGGGTTAGGTTAGGTTATATTACGTTATTGTTGTATAAAGAGGTCCCAGGGAGACGTATATGCCAACTCGCCAGGAATGTTGTCAAATATTACCGCCGAGACGATAGGTTGGCTTAGGTTACGTTATATTACGTTATTGATGTATATGAGGGTTACACGGAGACGTAGAGGCCAACAAGACAGGAATGTGATCAAATATTACCGCCGAGATGTTAGATTGGGTTAGGTTAGGTTATATTACGTGATTGATGTATATAAAGGACCCACGCAGACGTAGATGCCAACTCGCCAGGAATGTTGTCAAATATTACCGCCGAGATGATAGGTTGGGTTACGTTAGATTATATTACGTTATTGATGTATATGAAGGTCAAACGGAGACGTAGAGGCCAACTCGCCACGAATGTTGTCAAATGTTACCGCCGAGATGTTAGGTTGGGTTAGGTTAGTTTATATTACGTTATTGATGTATATAAAGGTCCCTCGGAGACGGGGAAGCCAACTCGCTAGGAAAGTTGACAAATATTACCGCCGAGATGTTAGGTTGGGTTAGGTTAGGTTATATTACGTTATTGATGTATATAAAGGTCCCATGGAGACGGAGAAGCCAACTCGCCAGGAATGTTGTCAAATATTACCGCCGAGATGTTAGGTTGGGTTAGGTTAGGTTATATTACGTTACTGATGTATATAAAGGTCCCACGGAGACGCAGAGGCCAACCCGCCAGGTATGTTTACAAATATTACCGCCGAAATGTTAGGTTGGGTTAGGTTAGGTTATATTACGTTATGGATGTATATAAAGGTCCCACGGAGATGTAGAGGCCAACAAGCCAGGAATGTTGTCCAATATTACCGCCGAGATGTGTGGTTGGGTTAGGTTAGGTTATATTACGTTATTGTTGTATAAAAACGTCCCAGGGAGACGTAGATGCCAACTCGCCAGGAATGTTGTCAAATATTACCGCCGAGACAATAGGTTGGGTTAGGTTACGTTATATTACGTTATTGATGTATATGAGGGTTACACGGAGACGTAGAGGCCAACAAGACAGGAATGTGGTCAAATATAACCGCCGAGATGTTAGATTGGGTTAGGTTAGGTTATATTACGTTATTGATGTATGTAAAGGTCCCACGCAGACGTAGATGCCAACTCGCCAGGAATGTTGTCAAATATTACCGCCGAGATGATAGGTTGGATTAGGTTACGTTATATTACGTTATTGATGTATATGAGGGTTACACGGAGACGTAGAGTCCAACTCGCCAGGAATGTTGTCAAATATTACCGCCGAGATGTGAGGTTGGGTTAGGTTAGGTTATATTACGTTATTGTTGTATAAAAAGGTCCCAGGGAGACGTGGATGCCAACTCGCCAGGAATGTTGTCAAATATTACCGCCGCGATGTTAGGTTGGGTTAGGTTAGGTTATATTACGTTATAGATGTATATAAAGGTCCCACGGAGACGTAGATGCCAACTCGCCAGGAATGTTGTCAAATATTACCGCCGAGATGTTAGGTTGGGTTAGGCTAGGTTATATTACGTTTTTGATGTATATGAAGGTCAAACGGAGATGTAGAGGAGAACTCGCCAGGTATGTTGTCAAATATTACCGCGGAAATTTTAGGTTGGGTTAGGTTAGGTTATATTACGTTAGAGACGTATATGAGGGATACACGGAGACGTAGATGCCAACTCGACAGGAATGTTGTCAAATATTACCGCCGAGATGATAGGTTGGGTTAGGTTACGTTATATTACGTTATTGATGTATATGAGGGTTGCACGGAGACGTAGAGGCCAACTCGCCAGGAATGACGTCAAATATTACCGCCGAGATGATAGGTTGGATTAGGTTATGTTATATTACGTTATTGATGTATATGAAGGTCAAACGGAGATGTAGAGGCCAACTCGACAGGTATGTTGTCAAATATTACCGCGGAAATGTTAGGTTGGGTTAGGTTAGGTTATATTACGTTATTGACGTATATGAGGGTTACACAGAGACGTAGAGGCCAACTCGCCAGGAATGTTGTCAAATATTACCGCCGAGACGATAGGTTGGGTTAGGCTAGGTTATATTACGTTTTTGATGTATATGAAGGTCAAACGGAGATGTAGAGGAGAACTCGCCAGGTATGTTGTCAAATATTACCGCGGAAATTTTAGGTTGGGTTAGGTTAGGTTATATTACGTTATTGATGTATATGAGGGTTACACGGAGACGTAGAGGTCAACTCGCCAGGAATGTTGTCCAATATTACCGCCCAGATGTTAGGTTGGGTTAGGTTATGTTATATTACGTTATTGATGTATATAAAGATACCAGGGAGACGTAGATGCCAACTCGCCAGGAATGTTGCCAAATATTACCGCCGAGATGATAGGTTGGGTTAGGTTAGGTTATATTACGTTTTTGATGTATGAGGGTTACACGGGGACGTAGAGGCCAACTCGCCAGGAATGATGTCAAATATTACCACGGAAATGTTAGGTTGGGTTAGGTTAGGTTATATTACGTTATTGACGTATATGAGGGATACACGGAGACGTAGAGGTCAACTCGCCAAGAATGTTGTCAAATATTACTGCCGAGATGTTAGGTTGGGTTAGGTTAGGTTATATTACGTTATTGATGTATATAAAGGTCCCACGGAGACGGAGAAGACAACTCGCCAGAAAAGTCGACAAATATTACCTCCAAGATGTTAGGTTGGGTTAGGTTAGGTTATATTACGTTATTGATGTATATAAAGGTCCCATGGAGACGGAGAAGCCAACTCGCCAGGAATGTTGTCAAATATTACCGCCGAGATGTTAGATTGGGTTAGGTTAGGTTATATTACGTTATTGATGTATATAAAGGTCCCACGCAGACGTAGAGGCCAACTCGCCAGGAATGATGTCAAATATTACCGCCGAGATGATAGGTTGGGTTAGGTTAGGTTATATTACGTTATTGATGAATAAGAAGGTAAACGGAGACGTAGAGGCCACCTCGCCACGAATGTTGTCAAATGTTACCGCCGAGATGTTAGGTTGGGTTAGGTTAGGTTATATTACGTTATTGATGTATATAAAGGTCCCAGGGAGACGTAGATGCCAACTCGCCAGGAATGTTGTCAAATATTACCGCCGAGATGATAGGTTGGGTTAGGTTACGTTATATTACGTTATTGATGTATATGAGGGTTACACGGAGACGTAGAGGCCAACTCGCCAGGAATGATGTCAAATATGACCGCCGAGATGTTAGTTTGGGTTAGGTTAGGTTATATTACGTTATTGATGTATATAAAGGACTCACGGAGACGTAGAAGCCAACTCGCCAGGAATGTTGTCAAATATTACCGGCGAGATGATAGGTTGGGTTAGGTTACGTTATATTACGTTATTGATGTATATGAGGGTTACACGGAGACGTAGAGGCGACCTCGAGAGGTATGTTGTCAAGTGTTACCGCCGAGATGTTAGTTTGGGTTAGGTTAGGTTATATTACGTTATTGATGTATATGAAGGTCAAACGGAGACGTAGAGGCGAACTCGCCAGGAATGTTGTCCAATATTACCGCCGAGACGTTAGGGTGGGTTAGGTTAGGTTATATTACGTTATTGATGTATATAAAGGTCCCAGGGAGACGTAGATGCCAACTCGCCAGGAATGTTGTCAAATATTACCGCCGAGATGATAAGTTGGGTTAGGTTACGTTATATTACGTTATTGATGTATATGAGGGTTACACGGAGACGTAGAGTCCAACTCGCCAGGAATGTTGTCAAATATTACCGCCGAGATGTGAGGTTGGGTTAGGTTAGGTTATATTACGTTATTGTTGTATAAAGAGGTCCCAGGGAGACGTATATGCCAACTCGCCAGGAATGTTGTCAAATATTACCGCCGAGACGATAGGTTGGGTTAGGTTACGTTATATTACGTTATTGATGTATATGAGGGTTACACGGAGACGTAGAGGCCAACAAGAGAGGAATGTGATCAAATATTACCGCCGAGATGTTAGATTGGGTTAGGTTAGGTTATATTACGTGATTGATGTATATAAAGGACCCACGCAGACGTAGATGCCAACTCGCCAGGAATGTTGTCAAATATTACCGCCGAGATGATAGGTTGGGTTACGTTAGATTATATTACGTTATTGATGTATATGAAGGTCAAACGGAGACGTAGAGGCCAACTCGCCACGAATGTTGTCAAATGTTACCGCCGAGATGTTAGGTTGGGTTAGGTTAGTTTATATTACGTTATTGATGTATATAAAGGTCCCTCGGAGACGGGGAAGCCAACTCGCTAGGAAAGTTGACAAATATTACCGCCGAGATGTTAGGTTGGGTTAGGTTAGGTTATATTACGTTATTGATGTATATAAAGGTCCCATGGAGACGGAGAAGCCAACTCGCCAGGAATGTTGTCAAATATTACCGCCGAGATGTTAGATTGGGTTAGGTTAGGTTATATTACGTTATTGATGTATATAAAGGTCCCACGCAGACGTAGAGGCCAACTCGCCAGGAATGATGTCAAATATTACCGCCGAGATGATAGGTTGGGTTGGGTTAGGTTATATTACGTTATTGATGAATAAGAAGGTCAAACGGAGACGTAGAGGCCACCTCGCCACGAATGTTGTCAAATGTTACCGCCGAGATGTTAGGTTGGGTTAGGTTAGGTTATATTACGTTATTGATGTATATAAAGGTCCCAGGGAGACGTAGATGCCAACTCGCCAGGAATGTTCTCAAATATTACCGCCGAGATGATAGGTTGGGTTAGGTTACGTTATATTACGTTATTGATGTATATGAGGGTTACACGGAGACGTAGAGGCCAACTCACCAGGAATGATGTCAAATATTACCGCCGAGATGTTAGGTTGGGTTAGGTTATGTTATATTACATTATAGATGTATATGAAGGTCAAACGGAGATGTAGAGGCCAACTCGCCAGGTATGTTGTCAAATATTACCGCGGAAATGTTAGGTTGGGTTAGGTTAGGTTATATTACGTAATTGACGTATATGGGGGTTACACGGAGACGTAGAGGTCAACTCGCCAGGAATGTTGTCAAATATTACCGCCGAGATGTTAGGTTGGGTTAGGTTAGGTTATATTACGTTATTGATGTATATAAAGGTCGCACGGAGACGCAGAGGCCAACCCGCCAGGTACGTTTACAAATATTACCGCCGAAATGTTAGGTTGGGTTAGGTTAGGTTATATTACGTTATGGATGTATATAAAGGTCCCACGGAGACGTAGAGGCCAACAAGCCAGGAATGTTGTCCAATATTACCGCCGAGATGTGTGGTTGGGTTAGGTTAGGTTATATTACGTTATTGTTGTATAAAAACGTCCCAGGGAGACGTAGATGCCAACTCGCCAGGAATGTTGTCAAATATTACCGCCGAGACGATAGATTGGGTTAGGTTACGTTATATTACGTTATTGATGTATATGAGGGTTACACGGAGACGTAGAGGCCAACAAGACAGGAATGTGGTCAAATATTACCGCCGAGATGTTAGATTGGGTTAGGTTAGGTTATATTACGTTATTGATGTATGTAAAGGTCCCACGCAGACGTAGATGCCAACTCGCCAGGAATGTTGTCAAATATTACCGCCGAGATGATAGGTTGGATTAGGTTACGTTATATTACGTTATTGATGTATATGAGGGTTACACGGAGACGTAGAGTCCAACTCGCCAGGAATGTTGTCAAATATTACCGCCGAGATGTGAGGTTGGGTTAGGTTAGGTTATATTACGTTATTGATGTATATGAGGGTTACACGGAGACGTAGAGGCCAACTCGCCAGGAATGTTGTCAAATATTACCGCCGAGATGATAGGTTGGGTTAGGTTAGGTTATATTACGTTATTGATGTATTTAAAGGTCAAACCGATATGTAGAGGCCAACTCGCCAGGTATGTTGTCAAATATTACCGCCGAGATGATAGGTTGGGTTAGGTTACGTTATATTACGTTATTGATGTATATGAGGGTTACACGGAGACGTAGAGGCCAACAAGACAGGAATGTGGTCAAATATTACCGCCGAGATGTTAGATTGGGTTAGGTTAGGTTATATTACGTTATTGATGTATGTAAAGGTCCCACGCAGACGTAGATGCCAACTCGCCAGTAATGTTGTCAAATATTACCGCCGAGATGATAGGTTGGATTAGGTTACGTTATATTACGTTATTGATGTATATGAGGGTTACACGGAGACGTAGAGTCCAACTCGCCAGGAATGTTGTCAAATATTACCGCCGAGATGTGAGGTTGGGTTAGGTTAGGTTATATTACGTTATTGATGTATATGAGGGATACACGGAGACGTAGAGGCCAACTCGCCAGGAATGATGTCAAATATGACCGCCGAGATGTTAGTTTGGGTTAGGTTAGGTTATATTACGTTATTGATGTATATAAAGGAATCACGGAGACGTAGAAGCCAACTCGCCAGGAATGTTGTCAAATATTACCGCCGAGATGATAGGTTGGGTTAGGTTAGGTTATATTACGTTATTGATGTATTTAAAGGTCAAGCCGATATGTAGAGGCCAACTCGCCAGGTATGTTGTCAAATATTACCGCCGAGATGATAGGTTGGGTTAGGTTACGTTATATTACGTTATTGATGTATATGAGGGTTACACGGAGACGTAGAGGCCAACAAGACAGGAATGTGGACAAATATTACCGCCGAGATGTTAGATTGGGTATAGGTTATGTTATATTACGTTATTGATGTATAGAAATATCCCACGGAGACGTAGAGGCCAACTCGCCAGGAATGTTGTCAAATATTATCGACGAGATGATAGGTTGGTTTAGGTTAGGTTATATTTCGTTATTGATGTATATGAAGGTCCCACGGGGACGTAGAGGCCAACTCGCCAGGAATGTTGTCAAACATTACCGCCGCTATGTTTGGCTGGGTTTGGTTATGTTATATTACGTTATTGATGTATATAAAGATCCCACGGAGACGTAGAGGCCAATTCGCCAGGAATGTTGTCTAATATTATCGCCGAGATTATAGGTTGGATTAGGTTACGTTATATTACGTTATTGATGTATATAAAGGTCCCAGGGAGACGTAGATGCCAACTCGCCAGGAATGTTGTCAAATATTACCGACGAGATGATAGGTTGTGTTAGGTTACGTTATATTACGTTATTGATGTATATGGGGCTTACACGTAGACGTAGAGGCCAACTCGCCAGGAATGCTGTCAAATATTACCGCCGAGATGTTAGGTTGGGTTAGTTTAAGTTATATTACGTTATTGATGTATATAAAGGTCCCACGGAGACGTAGAAGCCAACTCGCCAGGAATGTTGTCGAATATTACCGCCGAGATGATAGGTTGGGTTAGGTTAGGTTATATTACGTTATTGATGTATATAAAGATCAAACGGAGATGTAGAGGCCAACTCGCCAGGTATGTTATCAAATATTACCGCGGAAATGTTAGGTTGGGTTAGGTTAGGTTATATTACGTTATTGACGTATATGAGGGTTACACGGAGACGAAGAGGCCAACTCGCCAGGAATGTTTTCAAATATTACCGCCGCGATGTTAGGTTGGGTTAGGTTAGGTTATATTACGTTATAGATGTATATAAAGGTCCCACGGTGACGTAGAGGCCAACAAGCCAGGAATGTTGTCAAATATTACCGCCGAGATGATAGGTTGGGTTAGGTTAGGTTATATTACGTTATTGATGTATATGAAGGTCAAACGGTGACGTAGAGGCTAACAAGCCAGGAATGTTGTCAAATATTACCGCCGAGATGATAGGTTGGGTTAGGTTAGGTTATATTACGTTATTGATGTATATGAAGGTCAAACGGAGATGTAGAGGTCAACTCGCCAGGAATGATGTCAAATATTACCGCCGAGATGTTAAGTTGGGTTAGGTTAGGTTATATTACGTTATTGATGTATATAAAGGTCCCACGGCGACGTAGAGGCCAACAAGCCAGGAATGTTGTCAAATATTACCCCCGAGATGTTAGGTTGGGTTAGGTTAGGTTATATTACGTTATTGATGTATATAAAGGTCCCAGGGAGACGTAGAAGCCAACTCGCCAGGAATGTTGTCGAATATTACCGCCGAGATGATAGGTTGGGTTAGGTTAGGTTATATTACGTTATTGATGTATATAAAGATCAAACGGAGATGTAGTGGCCAACTCGCCAGGTATGTTATCAAATATTACCGCGGAAATGTTAGGTTGGGTTAGGTTAGGTTATATTACGTTATTGACGTATATGAGGGTTACACGGAGACGTAGAGGTCAACTCGCCAGGAATGTTGTCCAATATTACCGTCGAGATGTTAGGTTGGGTTAGTTTAGGTTATATTACGTTATTGATGTATATAAAGGTCCCAGGGAGACGTAGATGCCAACTCGCCAGGAATGTTGTCAAATATTACCGCCGAGATGATAGGCTGGGTTAGGTTAGGTTATATTACGTTATTGATGTATATAAAGGATCCAGGGAGACGATGATGCCAACTCGCCAGGAATGTTGTCAAATATTACCGCCGAGATGATAGGTTGGGTTAGGTTACGTTATATTACGTTATTGATGTATATGAGGTTTACACGGAGACGTAGAGGCCAACTCGCCAGGAATGATGTCAAATATTACCGCCGATATGTTAGGTTGGGTTAGGTTAGGTTATATTACGTTATTGATGTATATAAATGTCCCAGGGAGACGTAGATCCCAACTCGCCGGGAATGTTGTCAAATATTACCGCCGAGATGATAGGTTGGGTTAGGTTGCGTTATATTACGTTATTGATGTATATGAGGGTTACACGGAGACGTAGAGGCCAACGCGCCAGGAATGATGTCAAATATTACCCGCCGAGATGTGAGGTTGGGTTAGGTTAGGTTATATTACGTTATTGATGTATATAAAGGTCCCACGGAGACGGAGAAGCCATCTCGTCAGGAATGTTGACAAATATTACCGCCGAGATGTTAGGTTGGGTTAGGTTAGGTTATATTACGTTATGGATGTATATAAAGGTCCCATGGAGACGCAGAGGCCAACTCGCAAGGAATGTTGTCAAATATTACCCCCGTGATGTTATGTTGGGTTAGGTTAGGTTATATTACGTTATTGATGTATATAAAGGTCTCACGGAGACGTAGAGGCCAACAAGCCAGGTATGTTGTCAAATAGTACCGCCGAGATGATAGGTTGGGTTAGGTTAGGTTATATTACGTTATTGATGTATATAAATGTCCCAGGGAGACGTAGATGCCAACTCGCCGGGTATGTTATCAAATATTACCGCGGAAATGTTAGGTTGGGTTAGGTTACGTTATATTACGTTATTGATGTATATGAGGGTTACACGGAGACGTAGATGCCAACTCGCCAGGAATGTTGTCAAATATTACCGCCGAGATGATAGGTTGGGCTAGGTTACGTTATATTATGTTATTGATGTATATGAGGGTTACACGGAGACGTAGAGGCCAACTCGCCAGGAATGATGTCAAATATTACCGCCGAGATGTTAGGTTGGGTTAGGTTAGGTTATATTACGTTATTGATGTATATAAAGGTCCCACGGAGACGTAGAAGCCAACTCGCCAGGAATGTTGTCAAATATTACCGCCGAGATGATAGGTTGGGTTAGGTGAGGTTATATTACGTTATTGATGTATATGAAGGTCAAACGGAGATGTAGAGGCCAACTCGCCAGGTATGTTATCAAATATTACCGCGGAAATGTTGGGTTGGGTTAGGTTACGTTATATTACGTTATTGATGTATATGAGGGTTACACGGTGACGTAGAGGCCAACTCGCCAGGAATGTTGTCAAATATTACCGCCGAGATGATAGGTTGTGGTAGGTTACGCTATATTACGTTATTGATGTATATGGGGGTTACACGGAGACGTAGAGGCCAACTCGCCAGGAATGATGTCAAATATTACCGCCGAGATGTTAGCTTGGGTTAGGTTACGTTATATTACGTTATTGATGTATATGAAGGTCAAACGGAGATGTAGAGGCCAACTCGCCAGGTGTGTTATCAAATATTACCGCGGAAATGTTAGGTTGGGTTAGGTTACGTTATATTACGTTATTGATGTATATGAGGTTTACACGGAGACGTAGAGTCCAACTCGCCAGGAATGTTGTCAAATATTACCCGCCGAGATGTGAGGTCGGGTTAGGTTAGGTTATATTACGTTATTGTTGTATAAAAAGGTCCCAGGGAGACGTAGATGCCAACTCGCCAGGAATGTTGTCAAATATTACCGCCGAGACGACAGGTTGGATTAGGTTACGTTATATTACGTTATTGATGTATATGAGGGTTACATGGAGATGAAGAGGCCAACAAGACAGGAATGTGGTCAAATATTACCGCCGAAATGTTAGATTGGGTTAGGTTAGGTCATATTACGTTATTGATGTATATAAAGGTCCCACACAGACGTAGAGGCCAACTCGCCAGGAATGTTGTCAAATATTACCGCCGAGATGATATGTTGGGTTATGTTAGGTTATATTACGTTATTGATGACAATGAAGGTCAAACGGAGACGTAGAGGCCAACTCGCCACGAATGTTGTCAAATGTTACCGCCGAGATGTTATGTTGGGTTAGGTTAGGTTATATTACGTTATTGATGTATATGAAGGCCAAACGGAGACGTGGAGGCGAACTCGCCAGGAATGTTGTCCAATATTACCGCCGAGATGTTAGGTTGGGTTAGGTTAGGTTATATTACGTTATAGATGCATATAAAGGTCCCACGGTGACGTAGAGGCCAACAAGCCAGGAATGAGGTCAAATATTGCCACCGAGATGATATGTTGGGATAGGTTAGGTTATATTACGTTATTGATGTATATAAAGGTCCCACAAAGACGTAGAGGCCAACTCGCCAGGAATGTTGTCAAATATTACCGCCGAGATGATATGTTGGGTTATGTTAGCTTATATTACGTTATTGATGAATATGAAGGTCAAACGGAGACGTAGAGGCCAACTCGCCACGAATGTTGTCAAATGTTACCGCCGAGATGTTATGTTGGGTTAGGTTAGGTTATATTACGTTATTGATGTATATGAAGGTCAAACGGAGACGTGGAGGCGAACTCGCCAGGAATGTTGTCCAATATTACCGCCGAGATGTTAGGTTGCGTTAGGTTAGGTTATATTACGTTATTGATGTATATAAAGGTCCCAGGGGGACGTAGATGCCAACTCGTCAGGAATGTTGTCAAATATTTCCGCCGAGATGATAGGTTGGGTTAGGTTACGTTATATTACGTTATAGATGTATATAAAGGTCCCACGGAGACGTAGAGGCCAACAATCCAGGAATGTGGTCAAATATTACCACCGAGGTGTGAGGTTGGGTTAGGTTAGCTTATATTACGTTATTGTTGTATAAAAAGGTCCCAGGGAGACGTAGATGCCAACTCGCCAGGAATGTTGTCAAATATTACCGCCGATATGATAGGTTGGGTTAGGTTACGTTATATTACGTTATTGATGTATATGAGGTTTACACGGAGACGTAGAGTCCAACTCGCCAGGAATGTTGTCAAATATTACCGCCGAGATGTGAGGTTGGGTTCGGTTAGGTTATATTACGTTATTGACGTATATGAGGGTTACACGGAGACGTAGAGGTCAACTCGCCAGGAATGTTGTGCAATATTACCGCCGAGATGTTACGCTGGGTTAGGTTAGGTTATATTACGTTATTGATGTATATGAAGGTCAAACGGAGACGTGGAGGCGAACTCGCCAGGAATGTTGTCCAATATTACCGCCGAGATGTTAGGTTGGGTTAGGTTAGGTTATATTACGTTATTGATGTATATAAAGGTCCCAGGGGGACGTAGATGCCAACTCGTCAGGAATGTTGTCAAATATTAGTACCGAGATGTTAGGTTGGGTTAGGTTAGGTTATATTACGCTATTGATGTATATAAAAGTCCCACGGAGACGTAGAGGCCAACTCGACAGGAATGTTGTCAAATAATAGCGCCGATAGCTTAGGTTGGGTTAGGTCAGGTTATATTACGTTATTGATGTATATGAAGTTCCACGGAGACGTAGAGGCCAGCTCGCCAGGAATGTTGTCAAATATTACCGCCGAGATGTTACGTTGGTTTAGGTTAGGTTAAATTACGTTATTGATGTATATGTAGGTCCCACGGAGAGGTAGAGGCCAACTCGCCAGGAATGTTGTCAATTATTAGTGTCGAGATGTTAGGTTGGGTTAGGTTAGGTAATATCACGTTATTGATGTATATGAAGGTCCCACGGTGACGTAGAGGCCAACTCGCCAGGAATGTTGTCAAATATTACCGCCGATGTGTTAGGTTGGGTTAGGTTAGGTTATATTACGTTATTGATGTATATAAAGGTTCCACGGAAACATAGAGGCCAACAAGCCAGGAATGTTGTCAAATATTACCGCCGAGATGTTACGTTGGTTTAGGTTAGGTTAAATTACGTTATTGATGTATATGAAGGTCCCACGGAGAGGTAGAGGCCAACTCGCCAGGAATGTTGTCAAATATTAGTGTCGAGATGTTAGGTTGGGTTAGGTTAGGTAATATCACGTTGTTGATGTATATGAAGGTCCCACGGTGACGTAGAGGCCAACTCGCCAGGAATGTTGTCATATATTACCGCCGATGTGTTAGGTTGGGTTAGGTTAGGTTATATTACGTTATTGATGTATATAAAAGTCCCACGGAGACGTAGAGGCCAACAAGCCAGGAATGTTGTCAAATATTACCACCGAGATGTTAGGTTGGGTTAGGTTAGGTTATATTACGTTATTGATGTATATAAAGGTCCCACGGAAACCATGAGGCCAATAAGCCAGGAATGTCGTCAAATATTACCGCCGTGATGTTAGATTGGGTTGGGTTAGGTTATATTACGTTATCGATGTATATAAAATTCCCACGGAGACGTAGAAGCCAACTCGCCAGGAATGTTGTCAGATATTAGTACCGAGATGTTAGGTTGGGTTAGGTTAGGTTATATTACGCTATTGATGTATATAAAATTCCCACGGAAACGTAGGGGCCAACACGCCAGGAATGTTGTCAAATATTAGTACCGAGATGTTAGGTTGGGTTAGGTTAGGTTATATTACGCTATTGATGTATATAAAAGTCCCACGGAGACGTAGAGGCCAACTCGCCAGGAATGTTGGCAAATAATATCGCCGAAAGGTTAGGTTGGGCTAGGTTAGGTTATATTACGTTATTGATGTATATAAAGGTACCACGGTGACGTAGAGGCCAACTCGACAGGAATGTTGTCAAATATTAGTGCCGAGAGGTTGGGTTGGGTTAGGTTAGGTTATATTATGTTATTGATGTATATAAAGGCCCCAGCGAGACGTAGAGGCCAACCCGCCAGGAATGTTGGCAAATAATAGCGCCGAAAGGTTAGGTTGGGCTAGGTTAGGTTATATTACGTTATTGATGTATATAAAGGTTACACGGAAACATAGAGGCCAACAAGCCAGGAATGTTGTCAAATATTACCGCCGAGATGTTACGTTGGTTTAGGTTAGGGTAAATTACGTTATTGATGTATATGAAGGTCCCACGGAGAGGTAGAGGCCAACTCGCCAGGAATGTTGTCAAATATTAGTGTCGAGATGTTAGGTTGGGTTAGGTTAGGTAATATCACGTTATTGATGTATATGAAGGTCCCACGGTGACGTAGAGGCCAACTCGCCAGGAATGTTGTCAAATATTACCGCCGATGTGTTAGGTTGGGTTAGGTTAGGTTATATTACGTTATTGATGTATATAAAAGTCCCACGGAGACGTAGAGGCCAACAAGCCAGGAATGTTGTCAAATATTACCGCCGAGATGTTAGGTTGGGTTAGGTTAGGTTATATTACGTTATTGATGTATATAAAGGTTCCACGGAAACCATGAGGCCAATAAGCCAGGAATGTCGTTAAATATTACCGCCGTGATGTTAGATTGGTTTGGGTTAGGTTATATTACGTTATCGATGTATATAAAATTCCCACGGAGACGTAGAAGCCAACTCGCCAGGAATGTTGTCAGATACTAGTACCGAGATGTTAGGTTGGGTTAGGTTAGGTTAAATTACGTTATTGATGTATATAAAATTCCCACGGAGACGTAGAGGCCAACTCGCCAGGAATGTTGTCAAATATTAGTACCGAGATGTTAGGTCGGGTTACATTAGGTTATATTGCGTTGTTGATGGATAAGAAGGTCTCACGGAGGCGTAGAGGCCAACTCGCCAGGAATGTTGTCAAATATTAGTACCGAGATGTTAGGTTTGCTTAGGTTAGGTTATGTTACGCTATTGATGTATATAAAAGTCCCACGGAAACCATGAGGCCAATAAGCCAGGAATGTCGTCAAATATTACCGCCGTGATGTGAGATTGTGTTAGGTTAGGTAATATTAGGTTATTGATGTATATAAAGTTCCCACGGAGACGTAGAGGCCAACTCGCCAGGAATGTTGTCAAATATTACCGCCGAGATGTTACGTTGGTTTAGGTTAGGTTAAATTACGTTATTGATGTATATGAAGGTCCCACGGAGAGGTAGAGGCCAACTCGCCAGGAATGTTGTCAAATATTAGTGCCGAGATGATAGGTTGGGTTAGGTTAGATTATATTACGTTATTGATGTATATAAAAGTCCCACGGTGACGTAGAGGCCAACTCGCCAGGAATGTTGTCAAATATTAGTGCCGAGATGATAGGTTGGGTTAGGTTAGATTATATTACGTTATTGATGTATATAAAAGTACCACGGAGACGTAGGGGCCAACTCGACAGGAATGTTGTCAAATAATAGCGCCGAAAGGTTAGGTTGGGTTAGGTTAGGTTATATTACGTTATTGATGTATATGAAGGTCCCGCGGAGACGTAGAGGCCAACCCGCCAGGAATGTTGTCAAATAATAGCGCCGAAAGGTTAGGTTGGGTTAGTTTAGGTTATATTACGTTATTGATATATGTGAAGGTCCCACGGACACGTAGATGCCAACTCGCCAGGAATGTTGTCACACAATAGCGCCGAGTGGTTAGGTTGGGTTATATTAGGTTATATTACTTTATTGATGGATGTGAATGTCTCACGGAGACGTAGACGCCAACTCGCCAGGAATGTTGTCAAATATTACCGCCGAGATGTTAGGTTGGGTTAGGTTAGGTTATATTACGCTATTGATGTATATAAAAGTCCCACGGTGACGTAGAGGCCAACTCGACAGGAATGTTGTCAAATATTAGTGCCGAGAGGTTGGGTTGGGTTAGGTTAGGTTATATTATGTTATTGATGTATATAAAGGCCCCACGGAGACGTATAGGCCAACCCGCCAGGAATGTTAGCAAATAATATCGCCGAAAGGTTAGGTTGGGCTAGGTTAGGTTATATTACGTTATTGATGTATATAAAGGTCCTAAGGTGACGTAGAGGCCAACTCGACAGGAATGTTGTCAAATATTAGTGCCGAGAGGTTGGGTTGGGTTAGGTTAGGTTATATTACGTTATTGATGTATATGACGGTCCCACGGAGACGTAGAGGCCAGCTCGCCAGGAATGTTGTCAAATATTACCGCCGAGATGTTACGTTGGGTTAGGTTAGGTTATATTACGTTATTGATGTATATAAAATTCCCACGGAGACGTAGAGGCCAACTCGCCAGGAATGTGGTCAAATATTAGTACCGAGATGTTAGGTTGGGTTAGGTTAGGTTATATTACGCTATTGATGTATATAAAAGTCCCACGGAGACGTAGAGGCCAACAAGCCAGGAATGTTGTCAAATATTACCGCCGAGATGTTAGGTTGGGTTAGGTTAGGTTATATTACGTTATTGATGTATATTAAGGTCCCACGGAAACCATGAGGCCAATAAGCCAGGAATGTCGTCATATATTACCGCCGTGATGTTAGATTGGGTTGGGTTAGGTTATATTACGTTACCGATGTATATAAAATTCCCACGGAGACGTAGAGGCCAACTCGCCAGGAATGTTGTCAAATATTAGTACCGAGATGTTAGGTTGGGTTAGGTTAGGTTATATTACGCTATTGATGTATATAAAAGTCCCACGGAGACGTAGAGGCCAACTCGACAGGAATGTTGTCAAATATTAGTGCCGAGAGGTTGGGTTGGGTTAGGTTAGGTTATATTACGTTATTGATGTATATAAAATTCCCCGCGGAGACGTAGAGGCCAACTCGCCAGGAATGTTGTCAAATAATAGCGCCGATAGCTTAGGTTGGGTTAGGTCAGGTTATATTAGGTTATTGATGTATATGAAGTTCCACGGAGACGTAGAGGCCAGCTCGCCAGGAATGTTGTCAAATATTAGTACCGAGAGGTTGGGTTGGGTTAGGTTAGGTTATATTACGTTATTGATGTATATAAAGGCCACGCGTAGACGTAGAGGCCAACTCGACAGGAATGTTGTCAAATAATAGCGCCGATAGCTTAGGTTGGGTTAGGTCAGGTAATATCACGTTATTGATGTATATGAAGGTCCCACGGTGACGTAGAGGCCAACTCGTCAGGAATGTTGTCAAATATTAGTGCCGAGAGGTTGGGTTGGGTTAGGTTAGGTTATATTATTTTATTGATGTATATAAAGGCCCCACGGAGACGTAGAGGCCAACCCGCCAGGAATGTTGGCAAATAATAGCGCCGAAAGGTTAGCTTGGGCTAGGTTAGGTTATATTACGTTATTGATGTATATAAAGGTTCCACGGAAACATAGAGGCCAACAAGCCAGGAATGTTGTCAAATATTACCGCCGAGATGTTAGATTGGGTTGGGTTAGGTTATATTACGTTATCGATGTATATAAAATTCCCACGGAGACGTAGAAGCCAACTCGCCTGGAATGTTGTCAAATATTAGTGTCGAGATGTTAGGTTGGGTTAGGTTAGGTAATATCACGTTATTGATGTATATGAAGGTCCCACGGTGACGTAGAGGCCAACTCGCCAGGAATGTTGTCAAATATTACCGCCGATGTGTTAGGTTGGGTTAGGTTAGGTTATATTACGTTATTGATGTATATAAAAGTCCCACGGAGACGTAGAGGCCAACAAGCCAGGAATGTTGTCAAATATTACCGCCGAGATGTTAGGTTGGGTTAGGTTAGGTTATATTACGTTATTGATGTATATAAAGGTCCCACGGAAACCATGAGGCCAATAAGCCAGGAATGTCGTCAAATATTACCGCCGTGATGTTAGATTGGGTTGGGTTAGGTTATATTACGTTATCTATGTATATAAAATTCCCACGGAGACGTAGAAGCCAACTCGCCAGGAATGTTGTCAGATATTAGTACCGAGATGTTAGGTTGGGTTAGGTTAGGTTATATTACGCTATTGATGTATATAAAATTCCCACGGAAACGTAGGGGCCAACACGCCAGGAATGTTGTCAAATATTAGTACCGAGATGTTAGGTTGGGTTAGGTTAGGTTATATTACGCTATTGATGTATATAAAAGTCCCACGGAGACGTAGAGGCCAACTCGCCAGGAATGTTGTCACATAATAGCGCCGAGTGGTTAGGTTGGGTTAGGTTAGGTTATATTACGCTATTGATGTATATAAAAGTCCCACGGAAACCATGAGGCCAATAAGCCAGGAATGTCGTCAAATACTAGCGCCGAAATGTTAGGCTGGGTTATGTAAGGTTATATTACGTTATTGATGTATATGAAGGTCCCACGGAGACGTAGAGGCCAGGTCGCCAGGAATGTTGTCAAATAATAGCGCCGATAGCTTAGGTTGGGTTAGGTCAGGTTATATTACGTTATTGATGTATTTGAAGTTCCACGGAGACGTAGAGGCCAGCTCGCTAGGAATGTTGTCAAATATTACCGCCGAGATGTTAGGTTGGGTTAGGTTAGGTTATATTACGCTATTGATGTATATAAAAGTCCCACGGAGACGTAGAGGCCAACTCGACAGGAATGTTGTCAAATAATAGCGCCGATAGCTTAGGTTGGGTTAGGTCAGGTAATATCACGTTATTGATGTATATGAAGGTCCCACGGTGACGTAGAGGCCAACTCGTCAGGAATGTTGTCAAATATTAGTGCCGAGAGGTTGGGTTGGGTTAGGTTAGGTTATATTATTTTATTGATGTATATAAAGGCCCCACGGAGACGTAGAGGCCAACCCGCCAGGAATGTTGGCAAATAATATCGCCGAAAGGTTAGGTTGGGCTAGGTTAGGTTATATTACGTTATTGATGTATATAAAGGTCCCACGGTGACGTGGAGGCCAACTCGACAGGAATGTTGTCAAATATTAGTGCCGAGAGGTTGGGTTGGGTTAGGTTAGGTTATATTATGTTATTGATGTATATAAAGGCCCCACGGAGACGTAGAGGCCAACCCGCCAGGAATGTTGACAAATAATAGCGCCGAAAGGTTAGGTTGGGCTAGGTTAGGTTATATTACGTTATTGATGTATATAAAGGCCCACGGAGACGTAGAGGCCAACCCGCCAGGAATGTTGGCAAATAATAGCGCCGAAAGGTTAGGTTGGGCTAGGTTAGGTTATATTACGTTATTGATGTATATAAAGGTTCCACGGAAACATAGAGGCCAACAAGCCAGGAATGTTGTCAAATATTACCGCCGAGATGTTACGTTGGTTTAGGTTAGGTTAAATTACGTTATTGATGTATATGAAGGTCCCACGGAGAGGTAGAGGCCAACTCGCCAGGAATGTTGTCAAATATTAGTGTCGAGATGTTAGGTTGGGTTAGGTTAGGTAATATCACGTTATTGATGTATATGAAGGTCCCACGGTGACGTAGAGGCCAACTCGCCAGGAATGTTGTCAAATATTACCGCCGATGTGTTAGGTTGGGTTAGGTTAGGTTATATTACGCTACTGATGTATATAAAAGTCCCACGGAAACCATGAGGCCAATAAGCCAGGAATGTCGTCAAATAATAGCGCCGAAATGTTAGGCTGGGTTATGTAAGGTTATATTACGTTATTGATGTATATGAAGGTCCCACGCAGACGTAGAGGCCAACTCGCCAGGAATGTGGTCAAATATTAGTACCGATGTGTTAAGTTGGGTTAGGTTAGGTTATATTACGTTATTGATGTATATAAAAGTCCCACGGAGACGTAGAGGCCAACAAGCCAGGAATGTTGTCAAATATTACCGCCGAGATGTTAGGTTGGGTTAGGTTAGGTTATATTACGTTATTGATGTATATTAAGGTCCCACGGAAACCATGAGGCCAATAAGCCAGGAATGTCGTCATATATTACCGCCGTGATGTTAGATTGGGTTGGGTTAGGTTATATTACGTTATCGATGTATATAAAATTCCCACGGAGACGTAGAAGCCAACTCGCCAGGAATGTTGTCAGATATTAGTACCGAGATGTTAGGTTGGGTTAGGTTAAGTTATATTACGCTATTGATGTATATAAAATTCCCACGGAAACGTAGGGGCCAGCTCGACAGGAATGTTGTCAAATATTAGTGCCGAGAGGTTAGGTTGGGTTAGGTTAGGTTATATTACGTTATTGATGTATATAAAATTCCCACGGAGACGTAGAGTCCAACTCGCCAGGAATGTTGTCAAATATTAGTACCGAGATGTTAGGTTGGGTTAGGTTAGGTTATATTACGCTATTGATGTATATAAAAGTCCCACGGAGACGTAGAGGCCAACTCGACAGGAATGTTGTCAAATATTAGTGCCGAGAGGTTGGGTTGGGTTAGGTTAGGTTATATTACGTTATTGATGTATATAAAATTCCCCGCGGAGACGTAGAGGCCAACTCGCCAGGAATGTTGTCAAATATTAGTACCGAGATGTTAGGTTGGGTTAGGTTAGGTTATATTACGCTATTGATGTATATAAAAGTCCCACGGAGACGTAGAGGCCAACTCGACAGGAATGTTGTCAAATAATAGCGCCGATAGCTTAGGTTGGGTTAGGTCAGGTTATATTAGGTTATTGATGTATATGAAGTTCCACGGAGACGTAGAGGCCAGCTCGCCAGGAATGTTGTCAAATAATACCGCCGAAATGTTAGGTTGGGTTAGCTTAGGTTATATTAAGTTATTGATGTATATAAAGGTCCCACGGGTACGTAGAGGCAACAAGACAGGAATGTGGTTAAATATTACCTCCGAGACGTTATGTTGGGTTAGGTTACGTTATATTACGTTATTGATGTATATAAAAGCCCCACGGAGACGTAGAGGCCAACTCGCCAGGAATGTTGTCAAATATTAGTGCCGAGAGGTTGGGTTGGGTTAGGTTAGGTTATATTACGTTATTGATGTATATAAAGGCCACGCGTAGACGTAGAGGCCAACTCGCCAGGAATGTTGTCAAATAATAGCGCCGAGTGGTTAGGTTGGGTTAGGTTAGGCTATATTACGCTATTGATGTATATAAAAGTCCCACGGAAACCATGAGGCCAATAAGCCAGGAATGTCGTCAAATAATAGCGCCGAAATGTTAGGCTGGGTTATGTAAGGTTATATTACGTTATTGATGTATATGAAGGTCCCACGGAGACGTAGAGGCCAGCTCGCCAGGAATGTTGTCAAATAATAGCGCCGATAGCTTAGGTTGGGTTAGGTCAGGTTATATTACGTTATTGATGTATTTGAAGTTCCAGGGAGACGTAGAGGCCAGCTCGCCAGGAATGTTGTCAAATATTACCGCCGAGATGTTAGGTTGGGTTAGGTTAGGTTATATTACGCTATTGATGTATATAAAAGTCCCACGGAGACGTAGAGGCCAACTCGACAGGAATGTTGTCAAATAATAGCGCCGATAGCTTAGGTTGGGTTAGGTCAGGTAATATCACGTTATTGATGTATATGAAGGTCCCACGGAGACGTAGAGGCCAACCCGGCAGGAATATTGGCAAATAATAGCGCCGAAAGGGTAGGTTGGGTTAGTTTATGTTATATTACGTTATTGATATATGTGAAGGTCCCACGGAGACGTAGAGGCCAACTCGCCAGGAATGTTATCACATAATAGCGCCGAGTGGTTAGGTCGGGTTATATTAGGTTATATTACGTTATTGATGGATATGAAGGTCTCACGGAGACGTAGAGGCCAACACGCCAGGAATGTTGTCGAATATTAGTACCGAGATGTTAGGTTGGGTTAGGTTAGGTTATATTAAGTTATTGATGTATATAAAGGTCCCATGGATACGTAGAGGCAACAAGACAGGAATGTGGTTAAGTATTACCTCCGAGACGTTATGTTGGGTTAGGTTACGTTATATTACGTTATTGATGTATATAAAAGCCCCACGGAGACGTAGAGGCCAACTCGCCAGGAATGTTGTCAAATATTAGTGCCGAGAGGTTGAGTTGGGTTAGGTTAGGTTATATTACGCTATTGATGTATATAAAAGTCCGACGGTGACGTGGAGCCCAACTCGACAGGAATGTTGTCAAATATTAGTGCCGAGAGGTTGGGTTGGGTTAGTTTAGGTTATATTATTTTATTGATGTATATAAAGGCCCCACGGAGACGTAGATGCCAACCCGCCAGGAATGTTGGCAAATAATAGCGCCGAAAGGTTAGGTTGGGTTAGTTTAGGTTATATTACGTTATTGATATATGTGAAGGTCCCACGGAGACGTAGAGGCCAACGCGCCAGGAATGTTGTCACATAATAGCGCCGAGTGGTTAGGTTGGGTTATATTAGGTTATATTACTTTATTGATGGACGTGAAGGCCTCACGGAGACGTAGACGCCAACTCGCCAGGAATGTTGGCAAATAATATCGCCGAGATGTTACTTTGGTTTAGGTTAGGTTAAATTACGTTATTGATGTATATGAAGGTCCCACGGAGAGGTAGAGGCCAACTCGCCAGGAATGTTGTCAAATATTGGTGCCGAGATGTTAGGTTGGGTTAGGTTAGTTAATATCACGTTGTTGATGTATATGAAGGTCCCACGGTGACGTAGAGGCCAACTCGCCAGGAATGTTGTCAAATATTACCACCGATGTGTTAGGTTGGGCTAGGTTAGGTTATATTACGTTATTGATGTATATAAAAGTCCCACGGAGACGTAGAGGCCAACTCGTCAGGAATGTTGGCAATTATTAGTGCCGAGAGGTTGGGTTGGGTTAGGTTAGGCTATATTATGTTATTGATGTATATAAAGGCCCCACGGAGACGTAAAGGCCAACCCGCCAGGAATGTTGTCAAATATTACCACCGAGATGATACGTTGGGCTAGGTTAGGTGATATTACGTTATTGATGTATATAAAGGTCCCACGAAAACATAGAGGCCAACAAGCCAGGAATGTTGTCAAATATTACCGCCGAGATGTTACGTTGGTTTAGGTTAGGTTAAATTACGTTATTGATGTATATGAAGGTCCCACGGAGAGGTAGATGCCAACTCGCCAGGAATGTTGTCAAATATTAGTGGCGAGATGATAGGTTGGGTTAGGTTAGATTATATTACGTTATTGATGTATATAAAAGTCCCACGGAGACGTAGAGGCCAACTCGTCAGGAATGTTGTCAAATATTAGTGCCGAGAGGTTGGGGTGGGTTAGCTTAGGTTATATTATGTTATTGATGTATATAAAGGCCCCACGGAGACGTAGAGGCAAACCCGCCAGGAATGTTGGCAAATAATATCGCCGAAAGGTTAGGTTGGGCTATGTTAGGTTATATTACGTTATTGATGTATATAAAGGTCCCACGGTGACGTAGAGGCCAACTCGCCAGGAATGTTGTCAAATATTACCGCCGAGATGTTAGGTTGGGTTAGGTTAGGTTATATTACGCTATTGATGTATATAAAACTCCCACGGTGACGTAGAGGCCAACTCGACAGGAATGTTGTCAAATATTAGTGCCGAGAGGTTGGGTTGGGTTAGGTTAGATTATATTATGTTATTGATGTATATAAAGGCCCCACGGAGACGTAGAGGCCAACCCGCCAGGAATATTGACAAATAATAGCGCCGAAAGGGTAGGTTGGGTTAGTTTATGTTATATTACGTTATTGATATATGTGAAGGTCCCACGGAGACGTAGAGGCCAACTCGCCAGGAATGTTGTCACATAATAGCGCCGAGTGGTTAGGTCGGGTTATATTAGGTTATATTACGTTATTGATGGATATGAAGGTCTCACGGAGACGTAGAGGCCAACACGCCAGGAATGTTGTCGAATATTAGTAACGAGATGTTGGGTTGGGTTAGGTTAGGTTATATTATGTTATTGATGTATATAAAGGTCCCATGGATACGTAGAGGCAACAAGACAGGAATGTGGTTAAGTATTACCTCCGAGACGTTATGTTGGGTTAGGTTACGTTATATTACGTTATTGATGTATATAAAGGCCCCACGGAGACGTAGAGGCCAACCCGCCAGGAATATTGGCAAATAATAGCGCCGAAAGGGTAGGTTGGGTTAGTTTATGTTATATTACGTTATTGATATATGTGAAGGTCCCACGGAGACGTAGAGGCCAACTCGCCAGGAATGTTGTCACATAATAGCGCCGAGTGGTTAGGTCGGGTTATATTAGGTTATATTACGTTATTGATGGATATGAAGGTCTCACGGATACGTAGAGGCCAACAGGCCAGGAATGTTGTCGAATATTAGTACCGAGATGTTAGGTTGGGTTAGGTTAGGTTATATTAAGTTATTGATGTATATAAAGGTCCCATGGATACGTAGAGGCAACAAGACAGGAATGTGGTTAAGTATTACCTCCGAGACGTTATGTTGGGTTAGGTTACGTTATATTACGTTATTGATGTATATAAAAGCCCCACGGAGACGTAGAGGCCAACTCGCCAGGAATGTTGTCAAATATTAGTGCCGAGAGGTTGGGTTGGGTTAGGTTAGGTTATATTACGCTATTGATGTATATAAAAGTCCGACGGTGACGTAGAGCCCAACTCGACAGGAATGTTGTCAAATAATAGCGCCGAAAGGTTAGGTTGGGTTAGGGTAGGTTATATTACGTTATTGATGTATATGAAGGTCCCGCGGAGACGTAGAGGCCAACCCGCCAGGAATGTTGTCAAATATTACCACCGAGATGATACGTTGGGCTAGGTTAGGTTAAATTACGTTATTGATGTATATGAAGGTCCCACGGAGAGGTAGAGGCCAACTCGCCAGGAATGTTGTCAAATATTAGTGGCGAGATGATAGGTTGGGTTAGGTTAGATTATATTACGTTATTGATGTATATAAAAGTCCCACGGAGACGTAGAGGCCAACTCGTCAGGAATGTTGTCAAATATTAGTGCCGAGAGGTTGGGGTGGGTTAGGTTAGGTTATATTATGTTATTGATGTATATAAAGGCCCCGCGGAAACGTAGAGGCCAACCCGCCAGGAATGTTGGCAAATAATATCGCCGAAAGGTTAGGTTGGGCTATGTTAGGTTATATTACGTTATTGATGTATATAAAGGTCCCACGGTGACGTAGAGGCCAACTCGCCAGGAATGTTGTCAAATATTACCGCCGAGATGTTAGGTTGGGTTAGGTTAGGTTATATTACGCTATTGATGTATATAAAAGTCCCACGGTGACGTAGAGGCCAACTCGACAGGAATGTTGTCAAATATTAGTGCCGAGAGGTTGGGTTGGGTTAGGTTAGATTATATTTTTTTATTGATGTATATAAAGGCCCCACGGAGACGTAGAGGCCAACCCGCCAGGAATATTGGCAAATAATAGCGCCGAAAGGGTAGGTTGGGTTAGTTTATGTTATATTACGTTATTGATATATGTGAAGGTCCCACGGAGACGTAGAGGCCAACTCGCCAGGAATGTTGTCACATAATAGCGCCGAGTGGTTAGGTCGGGTTATATTAGGTTATATTACGTTATTGATGGATATGAAGGTCCCACGGAGACGTAGAGGCCAACTCGCCAGGAATGTTGTCACATAACAGCGCCGAGTGGTTAGGTAGGGTTATATTAGGTTATATTACGTTATTGATGGATATGAAGGTCTCACGGAGACGTAGAGGCCAACACGCCAGGAATGTTGTCGAATATTAGTAACGAGATGTTGGGTTGGGTTAGGTTAGGTTATATTATGTTATTGATGTATATAAAGGTCCCATGGATACGTAGAGGCAACAAGACAGGAATGTGGTTAAGTATTACCTCCGAGACGTTATGTTGGGTCAGGTTACGTTATATTACGTTATTGATGTATATAAAAGTCCCACGGAGACGTAGAGGCCAACTAGTCAGGAATGTTGTCAAATATTAGTGCCGAGAGGTTGGGTTGGGTTAGGTTAGATTATATTATGTTATTGATGTATATAAAGGCCCCACGGAGACGTAGAGGCCAACCCGCCAGGAATATTGACAAATAATAGCGCCGAAAGGGTAGGTTGAGTTAGTTTATGTTATATTACGTTATTGATATATGTGAAGGTCCCACGGAGACGTAGAGGCCAACTCGCCAGGAATGTTGTCACATAATAGCGCCGAGTGGTTAGGTCGGGTTATATTAGGTTATATTACGTTATTGATGGATATGAAGGTCCCACGGAGACGTAGAGGCCAACTCGCCAGGAATGTTGTCACATAACAGCGCCGAGTGGTTAGGTCGGGTTATATTAGGTTATATTACGTTATTGATGGATATGAAGGTCTCACGGAGACGTAGAGGCCAACACGCCAGGAATGTTGTCGAATATTAGTAACGAGATGTTGGGTTGGGTTAGGTTAGGTTATATTATGTTATTGATGTATATAAAGGTCCCATGGATACGTAGAGGCAACAAGACAGGAATGTGGTTAAGTATTACCTCCGAGACGTTATGTTGGGTTAGGTTACGTTATATTACGTTATTGATGTATATAAAAGCCCCACGGAGACGTAGAGGACAACTCGCCAGGAATGTTGTCAAATATTAGTGCCGAGAGGTTGGGTTGGGTTAGGTTAGGTTATATTACGTTATTGATGTATATAAAAGTCCCACGGAGACGTAGGGGCCAACTCGACAGGAATGTTGTCAAATAATAGCGCCGAAAGGTTAGGTTGGGTTAGGTTAGGTTATATTACGTTATTGATGTATATGAAGGTCCCGCGGAGACGTAGAGGCCAACCCGCCAGGAATGTTGTCAAATAATAGCGCCGAAAGGTTAGGTCGGGTTATATTAGGTTATATTACGTTATTGATGGATATGAAGGTCCCACGGAGACGTAGAGGCCAACTCGCCAGGAATGTTGTCACATAACAGCGCCGAGTGGTTAGGTAGGGTTATATTAGGTTATATTACGTTATTGATGGATATGAAGGTCTCACGGAGACGTAGAGGCCAACACGCCAGGAATGTTGTCGAATATTAGTAACGAGATGTTGGGTTGGGTTAGGTTAGGTTATATTATGTTATTGATGTATATAAAGGTCCCATGGATACGTAGAGGCAACAAGACAGGAATGTTGTCAAATATTACCGCCGAGATGTTAGGTTGGGTTAGGTTAGGTTATATTACGCTATTGATGTATATAAAAGTCCCACGGTGACGTAGAGGCCAACTCGACAGGAATGTTGTCAAATATTAGTGCCGAGAGGTTGGGTTGGGTTAGGTTAGATTATATTTTTTTATTGATGTATATAAAGGCCCCACGGAGACGTAGAGGCCAACCCGCCAGGAATATTGGCAAATAATAGCGCCGAAAGGGTAGGTTGGGTTAGTTTATGTTATATTACGTTATTGATATATGTGAAGGTCCCACGGAGACGTAGAGGCCAACTCGCCAGGAATGTTGTCACATAATAGCGCCGAGTGGTTAGGTCGGGTTATATTAGGTTATATTACGTTATTGATGGATATGAAGGTCTCACGGATACGTAGAGGCCAACAGGCCAGGAATGTTGTCGAATATTAGTACCGAGATGTTAGGTTGGGTTAGGTTAGGTTATATTAAGTTATTGATGTATATAAAGGTCCCATGGATACGTAGAGGCAACAAGACAGGAATGTGGTTAAGTATTACCTCCGAGACGTTATGTTGGGTTAGGTTACGTTATATTACGTTATTGATGTATATAAAAGCCCCACGGAGACGTAGAGGCCAACTCGCCAGGAATGTTGTCAAATATTAGTGCCGAGAGGTTGGGTTGGGTTAGGTTAGGTTATATTACGCTATTGATGTATATAAAAGTCCGACGGTGACGTAGAGCCCAACTCGACAGGAATGTTGTCAAATATTAGTGCCGAGAGGTTGGGTTGGGTTAGGTTAGATTATATTATGTTATTGATGTATATAAAGGCCCCACGGAGACGTAGAGGCCAACCCGCCAGGAATATTGACAAATAATAGCGCCGAAAGGGTAGGTTGGGTTAGTTTATGTTATATTACGTTATTGATATATGTGAAGGTCCCACGGAGACGTAGAGGCCAACTCGCCAGGAATGTTGTCACATAATAGCGCCGAGTGGTTAGGTCGGGTTATATTAGGTTATATTACGTTATTGATGGATATGAAGGTCCCACGGAGACGTAGAGGCCAACTCGCCAGGAATGTTGTCACATAACAGCGCCGAGTGGTTAGGTCGGGTTATATTAGGTTATATTACGTTATTGATGGATATGAAGGTCTCACGGAGACGTAGAGGCCAACACGCCAGGTATGTTGTCGAATATTAGTAACGAGATGTTGGGTTGGGTTAGGTTAGGTTATATTATGTTATTGATGTATATAAAGGTCCCATGGATACGTAGAGGCAACAAGACAGGAATGTGGTTAAGTATTACCTCCGAGACGTTATGTTGGGTTAGGTTACGTTATATTACGTTATTGATGTATATAAAAGCCCCACGGAGACGTAGAGGACAACTCGCCAGGAATGTTGTCAAATATTAGTGCCGAGAGGTTGGGTTGGGTTAGGTTAGGTTATATTACGTTATTGATGTATATAAAAGTCCCACGGAGACGTAGGGGCCAACTCGACAGGAATGTTGTCAAATAATAGCGCCGAAAGGTTAGGTTGGGTTAGGTTAGGTTATAATACGTTATTGATGTATATGAAGGTCCCGCGGAGACGTAGAGGCCAACCCGCCAGGAATGTTGTCAAATAATAGCGCCGAAAGGTTAGGTTGGGTTAGTTTAGGTTATATTACGTTATTGATATATGTGAAGGTCCCACGGACACGTAGATGCCAACTCGCCAGGAATGTTGTCACATAATAGCGCCGAGTGGTTAGGTTGGGTTATATTAGGTTATATTACTTTATTGATGGATGTGAAGGCCTCACGGAGACGTAGACGCCAACTCGCCAGGAATGTTGGCAAATAATATCGCCGAAAGGTTAGGTTGGGCTAGGTTAGGTTATATTACGTTATTGATGTATATAAAGGTCCCACGGTGACGTAGAGGCCAACTCGACAGGAAAGTTGTCAAATATTAGTGCCGAGTGGTTGGGTTGGGTTAGGTTAGGTTATATTATGTTATTGATGTATATAAAGGCCCCACGGAGACGTAGAGGCCAACTCGCCAGGAATGTTGTTAAATATTACCGCCGAGAAGTTAGGTTGGGTTAGGTTAGGTTAGATTACGTTATTGATGTATATGAAGGTCCCACGGAGACGTAGAGGCCAACTGGCCAGGAATGTTGTCAAATATTACCGCCGAGATGATAGGTTGGGTTATGTTAGATTATATTACGTTATTGATGTATATGAAGGTCGCACGGAGAGGTAGAGGCCAACTCGCCAGGAATGTTGTCAAATATTACCGCCGAGATGTTACGTTGGGTTAGGTTATGTTAAATTACGTTATTGATGTATATAAAAGTCCCACGGAGACGTAGAGGCCAACATCGACAGGAATGTTCTCAAATATTTCCGCCGAGATGATAGGTTGGATTAGGTTAGGTAATATTACGTTATTGATGTATATGAAGGTCCCACGGAGACGTAGAGGCCAACATCGACAGGAATGTTTTCAAATATTACCGCCGATGTGATAGGTTGGTTTAGGTTACGTTATATTACGTTATTGATGTATATGAAGGTCCCACGGAGACGTAGAGGCCAACTCGCCAGGAATGTTGTCAAATATTACCGCCGAGATGTTATGTTGGGTTAGGTTACGTTATATTACGTTATTGATGTATATGAATGCCCCACGTAGACGTAGAGGCCAACTGGCCAGGAATGTTGTCAAATATTACCGCCGAGATGATAGGTTGGGTTAGGTTAGGTAATATTACGTTATTGATGTATATGAAGGTCCCACGGAGACATAGAGGGCAACTCGCCAGGAATGTTGTCAAATATTACCGCCGAGATGTTACGTTCGGTTAGGTTAGGTTATATTACGTTATTGATGTATATAAAAGTCCCACGGAGACGTAGAGGTCAACATCGACAGGAATGTTTTCAAATACTACCGCCGAGATGATAGGTTGTATTAGGTTAGGTAATATTACGCTATTGATGTATATGAAGATCCCACGGAGACGTAGAGGCCAACTGGCCAGGAATGTTGCAAATATTACCGCCCAGATGATAGGTTGGGTTAGGTTAGATTATATTACGTTATTGATGTATATGAAGGTCGCACGGAGAGGTAGAGGCCAACTCTCCAGGAATGTTGTCAAATATTAGTGCCGAGATGTTAGGTTGGGTTAGGTTAGGTAATATTACGTTATTGATGTATATGAAGGTCCCACGGAGACGTAGAGACCAACTCTACAGTAATGTTGTCAAATATTACCGCCGAGATGTTACGTTGGGTTAGGTTAGGTTAAATTACGTTTTGATGTATATAAAAGTCCCACGGAGACGTAGAGGCCAACTGGACAGGAATGTTGTCAAATATTACCACCGAGATGATAGGTTGGGTTAGGTTAGGTTATATTACGTTATTCATGTATATGAAGATCCCACGGAGTCGTAGAGGCCAACTGGCCAGGAATGTTGTCAAATATTACCGCCGAGATGACAGGTTGGTTTAGGTTAGATTATATTACGTTATTGATGTATATGAAGGTCGCACGGAGAGGTAGAGGCCAACTAGCCAGGAATGTTGTCAAATATTACCGCCGATATGATAGGTTGGGTTAGGTTACGCTATATTACGTTATTGATGTATATGAAGGTCGCACGGAGAGGTAGAGGCCAACTCGCCAGGAATGTTGTCAAATATTAGTGCCGAGATGTTATGTTGAGTTGGGTTAGGTTATATTACGTTATTGATGTATATAAAAGTCCCACGGAGGCGTAGAGGCCAACATCGACAGGAATGTTCTCAAATATTTCCGCCGATATGATAGGTTGCTTTAGGTTACGTTATATTACGTTATTGATGTATATGAAGGTCCCACGGAGACGTAGAGGCCAACTCGCCAGGAATGTTGTAAAATATTAGTGCCGAGATGTTAGGTTGGGTTAGGTTAGGTAATATTACGTTATTGATGTATATGAAGGTCCCACGGAGAGGTAGAGGCCAACTCGCCAGGAATGATGTCAAATATTAGTGGCGAGATGATAGGTTGGGTTAGGTTAGATTATATTACGTTATTGATGTATATAAAAGTCCCACGGAGACGTAGAGGCCAACTCGTCAGGAATGTTGTCAAATATTAGTGCCGAGAGGTTGGGGTGGGTTAGGTTAGGTTATATTATGTTATTGATGTATATAAAGGCCCCACGGAAACGTAGAGGCCAACCCGCCAGGAATGTTGGCAAATAATATCGCCGAAAGGTTAGGTTGGGCTATGTTAGGTTATATTACGTTATTGATGTATATAAAGGTCCCACGGTGACGTAGAGGCCAACTCGCCAGGAATGTTGTCAAATATTACCGCCGAGATGTTAGGTTGGGTTAGGTTAGGTTATATTACGCTATTGATGTATATAAAAGTCCCACGGTGACGTAGAGGCCAACTCGACAGGAATGTTGTCAAATATTAGTGCCGAGAGGTTGGGTTGGGTTAGGTTAGATTATATTTTTTTATTGATGTATATAAAGGCCCCACGGAGACGTAGAGGCCAACCCGCCAGGAATATTGGCAAATAATAGCGCCGAAAGGGTAGGTTGGGTTAGTTTATGTTATATTACGTTATTGATATATGTGAAGGTCCCACGGAGACGTAGAGGCCAACTCGCCAGGAATGTTGTCACATAATAGCGCCGAGTGGTTAGGTCGGGTTATATTAGGTTATATTACGTTATTGATGGATATGAAGGTCTCACGGATACGTAGAGGCCAACAGGCCAGGAATGTTGTCGAATATTAGTACCGAGATGTTAGGTTGGGTTAGGTTAGGTTATATTAAGTTATTGATGTATATAAAGGTCCCATGGATACGTAGAGGCAACAAGACAGGAATGTGGTTAAGTATTACCTCCGAGACGTTATGTTGGGTTAGGTTACGTTATATTACGTTATTGATGTATATAAAAGCCCCACGGAAACGTAGAGGCCAACTCGCCAGGAATGTTGTCAAATATTAGTGCCGAGAGGTTGGGTTGGGTTAGGTTAGGTTATATTACGCTATTGATGTATATAAAAGTCCGACGGTGACGTAGAGCCCAACTCGACAGGAATGTTGTCAAATAATAGCGCCGAAAGGTTAGGTTGGGTTAGGGTAGGTTATATTACGTTATTGATGTATATGAAGGTCCCGCGGAGACGTAGAGGCCAACCCGCCAGGAATGTTGTCAAATATTACCACCGAGATGATACGTTGGGCTAGGTTAGGTTAAATTACGTTATTGATGTATATGAAGGTCCCACGGAGAGGTAGTGGCCAACTCGCCAGGAATGTTGTCAAATATTAGTGGCGAGATGATAGGTTGGGTTAGGTTAGATTATATTACGTTATTGATGTATATAAAAGTCCCACGGAGACGTAGAGGCCAACTCGTCAGGAATGTTGTCAAATATTAGTGCCGAGAGGTTGGGGTGGGTTAGGTTAGGTTATATTATGTTATTGATGTATATAAAGGCCCCGCGGAAACGTAGAGGCCAACCCGCCAGGAATGTTGGCAAATAATATCGCCGAAAGGTTAGGTTGGGCTATGTTAGGTTATATTACGTTATTGATGTATATAAAGGTCCCACGGTGACGTAGAGGCCAACTCGCCAGGAATGTTGTCAAATATTACCACCGAGATGTTAGGTTGGGTTAGGTTAGGTTATATTACGCTATTGATGTATATAAAAGTCCCACGGTGACGTAGAGGCCAACTCGACAGGAATGTTGTCAAATATTAGTGCCGAGAGGTTGGGTTGGGTTAGGTTAGATTATATTTTTTTATTGATGTATATAAAGGCCCCACGGAGACGTAGAGGCCAACCCGCCAGGAATATTGGCAAATAATAGCGCCGAAAGGGTAGGTTGGGTTAGTTTATGTTATATTACGTTATTGATATATGTGAAGGTCCCACGGAGACGTAGAGGCCAACTCGCCAGGAATGTTGTCACATAATAGCGCCGAGTGGTTAGGTCGGGTTATATTAGGTTATATTACGTTATTGATGGATATGAAGGTCCCACGGAGACGTAGAGGCCAACTCGCAAGGAATGTTGTCACATAATAGCGCCGAGTGGTTAGGTCGGGTTATATTAGGTTATATTACGTTATTGATGGATATGAAGGTCTCACGGAGACGTAGAGGCCAACACGCCAGGAATGTTGTCGAATATTAGTAACGAGATGTTGGGTTGGGTTAGGTTAGGTTATATTATGTTATTGATGTATATAAAGGTCCCATGGATACGTAGAGGCAACAAGACAGGAATGTGGTTAAGTATTACCTCCGAGACGTTATGTTGGGTTAGGTTACGTTATATTACGTTATTGATGTATATAAAAGCCCCACGGAGACGTAGAGGACAACTCGCCAGGAATGTTGTCAAATATTAGTGCCGAGAGGTTGGGTTGGGTTAGGTTAGGTTATATTACGTTATTGATGTATATAAAAGTCCCACGGAGACGTAGGGGCCAACTCGACAGGAATGTTGTCAAATAATAGCGCCGAAAGGTTAGGTTGGGTTAGGTTAGGTTATATTACGTTATTGATGTATATGAAGGTCCCGCGGAGACGTAGAGGCCAACCCGCCAGGAATGTTGTCAAATAATAGCGCCGAAAGGTTAGGTTGGGTTAGTTTAGGTTATATTACGTTATTGATATATGTGAAGGTCCCACGGACACGTAGATGCCAACTCGCCAGGAATGTTGTCACATAATAGCGCCGAGTGGTTAGGTTGGGTTATATTAGGTTATATTACTTTATTGATGGATGTGAAGGCCTCACGGAGACGTAGACGCCAACTCGCCAGGACTGTTGGCAAATAATATCGCCGAAAGGTTAGGTTGGGCTAGGTTAGGTTATATTACGTTATTGATGTATATAAAGGTCCCACGGTGACGTAGAGGCCAACTCGACAGGAAAGTTGTCAAATATTAGTGCCGAGTGGTTGGGTTGGGTTAGGTTAGGTTATATTATGTTATTGATGTATATAAAGGCCCCACGGAGACGTAGAGGCCAACTCGCCAGGAATGTTGTTAAATATTACCGCCGAGAAGTTAGGTTGGGTTAGGTTAGGTTAGATTACGTTATTGATGTATATGAAGGTCCCACGGAGACGTAGAGGCCAACTGGCCAGGAATGTTGTCAAATATTACCGCCGAGATGATAGGTTGGGTTAGGTTAGGTTATATTACGTTATTCATGTATATGAAGATCCCACGGAGTCGTAGAGGCCAACTGGCCAGGAATGTTGTCAAATATTACCGCCGAGATGACAGGTTGGTTTAGGTTAGATTATATTACGTTATTGATGTATATGAAGGTCGCACGGAGCGGTAGAGGCCAACTAGCCAGGAATGTTGTCAAATATTACCGCCGATATGATAGGTTGGGTTAGGTTACGTTATATTACGTTATTGATGTATATGAAGGTCGCACGGAGAGGTAGAGGCCAACTCGCCAGGAATGTTGTCAAATATTAGTGCCGAGATGTTATGTTGAGTTGGGTTAGGTTATATTACGTTATTGATGTATATAAAAGTCCCACGGAGGCGTAGAGGCCAACATCGACAGGAATGTTCTCAAATATTTCCGCCGATATGATAGGTTGCTTTAGGTTACGTTATATTACGTTATTGATGTATATGAAGGTCCCACGGAGACGTAGAGGCCAACTCGCCAGGAATGTTGTCAAATATTAGTGCCGAGATGTTAGGTTGGGTTAGGTTAGGTAATATTACGTTATTGATGTATATGAAGGTCCCACGGAGACGTAGAGACCAACTCTCCAGTAATGTTGTCAAATATTACCGCCGAGATGTTACGTTGGGTTAGGTTAGGTGAAATTACGTTTTGATGTATATAATAGTCCCACGGAGACGTAGAGGCCAACTCGCCAGGAATGTTCTCAAATATTACCGCCGATATGATAGGTTGGTTTAGGTTACGTTATATTACGTTATTGATGTATATGAAGGTCCCGCGGAGACGTAGAGGCCAACTGGCCAGGAATGTTGTCAAATATTACCGCCGAGATGATAGGTTGAGTTGGGTTAGGTTATATTACGTCATTGATGTATATGCAGGTCCCACGGAGGAGTAGAGGCCAACTCGCCAGGAATGTTGTTAAATATTACCGCCGAGATGTTACCTTGGGTTAGGTTAGGTTATATTACGTACTGATGTATATAAAAGTCCCACGGAGACGTAGAGGCCAACATCGACAGGAATGTTTTCAAATACTACCGCCGAGATGATAGGTTGTATTAGGTTAGGTAATATTACGCTATTGATGTATATGAAGATCCCACGGAGACGTAGAGGCCAACTGGCCAGGAATGTTGCAAATATTACCGCCCAGATGATAGGTTGGGTTAGGTTAGATTATATTACGTTATTGATGTATATGAAGGTCGCACGGAGAGGTAGAGGCCAACTCTCCAGGAATGTTGTCAAATATTAGTGCCGAGATGTTAGGTTGGGTTAGGTTAGGTAATATTACGTTATTGATGTATATGAAGGTCCCACGGAGACGTAGAGACCAACTCTACAGTAATGTTGTCAAATATTACCGCCGAGATGTTACGTTGGGTTAGGTTAGGTTAAATTACGTTTTGATGTATATAAAAGTCCCACGGAGACGTAGAGGCCAACTGGACAGGAATGTTGTCAAATATTACCACCGAGATGATAGGTTGGGTTAGGTTAGGTTATATTACGTTTTTCATGTATATGAAGATCCCACGGAGTCGTAGAGGCCAACTGGCCAGGAATGTTGTCAAATATTACCGCCGAGATGACAGGTTGGTTTAGGTTAGATTATATTACGTTATTGATGTATATGAAGGTCGCACGGAGAGGTAGAGGCCAACTAGCCAGGAATGTTGTCAAATATTACCGCCGATATGATAGGTTGGGTTAGGTTACGTTATATTACGTTATTGATGTATATGAAGGTCGCACGGAGAGGTAGAGGCCAACTCGCCAGGAATGTTGTCAAATATTAGTGCCGAGATGTTATGTTGCGTTGGGTTAGGTTATATTACGTTATTGATGTATATAAAAGTCCCACGGAGGCGTAGAGGCCAACATCCACAGGAATGTCCTCAAATATTTCCGCCGAGATGATAGGTTGGGTTAGGTTAGGTAATACTACGTTATTGATGTATATGAAGCTCCCACGGAGACGTAGAGGCCAACATCGACAGGAATGTTTTCAAATATTACCGCCGATATGATAGGTTGGTTTAGGTTACGTTATATTACGTTATTGATGTATATGAATGACGCACGGAGACGTAGAGGCCAAATCGCCAGGAATGTTGTCAAATATTAGTGCCGAGATGTTAGGTTGGTTTGGGTTAGGTTATATTACGTTATTGATGTATATGCAGGTCCCACGGAGGCGTAGAGGCAAACTCGCCAGGAATGTTGTCAAATATTACCGCCGAGACGTTACGTTGGGTTAGGTTAGGTTAGATTACGTTATTGATGTATATGAAGGCCCCACGGAGACGTAGAGGCCAAATCGCCAGGAATGTTGTCAAATATTACCGCCGAGATGTTAGGTTGGGTTAGGTTAGGTTATACTACGTTATTGATGTATATGAATGCCCCACGGAGACATAGAGGCCAACTCGCCAGGAATGTTGTCAAATATTACCGCCGAGATGTTATGTTGGGTTAGGTTAGGTTATATTACGTTATTGATGTATATGAAGGTCCCACGGAGACGTAAAGGCCAACAAGCCAGGAATGTTGCCAAATATTACCGCCGAGATGTTACGTTGGGTTAGGTTAGGTTATATTACGTTATTCATGTATATGAAGATCCCACGGAGACGTAGAAGCCAACTAGCCAGGAATGTTCTCAAATATTATCGCCCAGATGATAGGTTGGGTTAGGTTAGATTATATTACGTTATTGATGTATATGAAGGTCCCACGGAGACGTAGAGGCCAACAACGACAGGAATGTTTTCAAATGTTACCGCCGATATGATAGGTTGGTTTAGGTTACGTTATATTACGTTATTGATGTATATGAAGGTCCCACGGAGACGTAGAGGCCAACTCGCCAGGAATGTTGTCAAATATTACCGCCGAGATGATAGGTTGGTTTAGGTTAGATTATATTACGTTATTGATGTATATGAAGGTCGCACGGAGAGGTAGAGGCCAACTAGCCAGGAATGTTGTCAAATATTACCGCCGATATGATAGGGTGGGTTAGGTTACGTTATATTACGTTATTGATGTGTATGAAGGTCGCACGGAGAGGTAGAGGCCAACTGGCCAGGAATGTTGTCAAATATTAGTGCCGAGATGTTACGTTGAGTTGGGTTAGGTTATATTACGTTATTGATGTATATGCAGGTCCCACGGAGGCGTAGAGGCCAACTCGCCAGGAATGTTGTTAAATATTACCGCCGAGATGTTAGGTTGGGTTAGGTTAGGTTAGATTACGTTATTGATGTATATGAAGGCCCCACGGAGACGTAGAGGCCAACATCGATAGGAATGTTCTCAAATATTTCCGCCGAGATGATAGGTTGGGTTAGGTTGGGTAATATTACGTTATTGATGTATATGAAGGTTCCACGGAGACGTAGAGGCCAACATCGACAGGAATGTTTTCAAATATTACCGCCGATATGATAGGTTGGTTTAGGTTACGTTATATTACGTTATTGATGTATATGAATGACGCACGGAGACGTAGAGGCCAAATCGCCAGGAATGTTGTCAAATATTAGTGCCGAGATGTTAGGTTGGTTTGGGTTAGGTTATATTACGTTATTGATGTATATGCAGGTCTCACGGTGGCGTAGAGGCAAACTCGCCAGGAATGTTGTCAAATATTACCGCCGAGACGTTACGTTGGGTTAGGTTAGGTTAGATTACGTTATTGATGTATATGAAGGCCCCACGGAGACGTAGAGGCCAAATCGCCAGGAATGTTGTCAAATATTACCGCCGAGATGATAGGTTGGGTTAGGTTAAGTTATATTACGTTATTCATGTATATGAAGTTCCCACGGAGACGTAGAGGCCAACTGGCCAGGAATGTTGTCAAATAATACCGCCGAGATGAAAGGTTGGTTTAAGTTACGTTATATTACGTTATTGATGTATATGAAGGACGCACGGAGACGTAGAGGCCAACTCGCCGGGAATGTTGTCAAATATTAGTGCCGAGATGTTAGGTTGGGTTGGGTTAGGTTATATTACGTTATTGATGTATATGAAGGCCCCACGGAGACGTAGAGGCCAACATCGATAGGAATGTTCTCAAATATTTCCGCCGAGATGATAGGTTGGGTTAGGTTGGGTAATATTACGTTATTGATGTATATGAAGGTCCCACGGAGACGTAGAGGCCAACATCGACAGGAATGTTTTCAAATATTACCGCCGATATGATAGGTTGGTTTAGGTTACGTTATATTACGTTATTGATGTATATGAATGACGCACGGAGACGTAGAGGCCAAATCGCCAGGAATGTTGTCAAATATTAGTGCCGAGATGTTAGGTTGGTTTGGGTTAGGTTATATTACGTTATTGATGTATATGCAGGTCCCACGGAGGCGTAGAGGCAAACTCGCCAGGAATGTTGTCAAATATTACCGCCGAGATGTTAGGTTGGGTTAGGTTAGGTTATATTACGTTATTGATGTATATGAATGCCCCACGTAGACGTAGAGGCCAACTGGCCAGGAATGTTGTCAAATATTACCGCCGAGATGATAGGTTGGGTTAGGTTAGGTAATATTACGTTATTGATGTATATGAAGGTCCCACGGAGACGTAGAGGGCAACTCGCCAGGAATGTTGTCCAATATTACCGCCGAGATGTTACGTTCGGTTAGGTTAGGTTATATTACGTTATTGATGTATATAAAAGTCCCACGGAGACGTAGAGGTCAACATCGACAGGAATGTTTTCAAATACTACCGCCGAGATGATAGGTTGTATTAGGTTAGGTAATATTACGCTATTGATGTATATGAAGATCCCACGGAGACGTAGAGGCCAACTGGCCAGGAATGTTGCAAATATTACCGCCCAGATGATAGGTTGGGTTAGGTTAGATTATATTACGTTATTGATGTATATGAAGGTCGCACGGAGAGGTAGAGGCCAACTCTCCAGGAATGTTGTCAAATATTAGTGCCGAGATGTTAGGTTGGGTTAGGTTAGGTAATATTACGTTATTGATGTATATGAAGGTCCCACGGAGACGTAGAGACCAACTCTACAGTAATGTTGTCAAATATTACCGCCGAGATGTTTCGTTGGGTTAGGTTAGGTTAAATTACGTTTTGATGTATATAAAAGTCCCACGGAGACGTAGAGGCCAACTGGACAGGAATGTTGTCAAATATTACCACCGAGATGATAGGTTGGGTTAGGTTAGGTTATATTACGTTTTTCATGTATATGAAGATCCCACGGAGTCGTAGAGGCCAACTGGCCAGGAATGTTGTCAAATATTACCGCCGAGATGACAGGTTGGTTTAGGTTAGATTATATTACGTTATTGATGTATATGAAGGTCGCACGGAGAGGTAGAGGCCAACGAGCCAGGAATGTTGTCAAATATTACCGCCGATATGATAGGTTGGGTTAGGTTACGTTATATTACGTTATTGATGTATATGAAGGTCGCACGGAGAGGTAGAGGCCAACTCGCCAGGAATGTTGTCAAATATTAGTGCCGAGATGTTATGTTGAGTTGGGTTAGGTTATATTACGTTATTGATGTATATAAAAGTCCCACGGAGGCGTAGAGGCCAACATCCACAGGAATGTCCTCAAATATTTCCGCCGAGATGATAGGTTGGGTTAGGTTAGGTAATACTACGTTATTGATGTATATGAAGCTCCCACGGAGACGTAGAGGCCAACATCGACGGGAATGTTTTCAAATATTACCGCCGATATGATAGGTTGCTTTAGGTTACGTTATATTACGTTATTGATGTATATGAAGGTCCCACGGAGACGTAGAGGCCAACTCGCCAGGAATGTTGTCAAATATTAGTGCCGAGATGTTAGGTTGGGTTAGGTTAGGTAATATTACGTTATTGATGTATATGAAGGTCCCACGGAGACGTAGAGACCAACTCTCCTGTAATGTTGTCAAATATTACCGCCGAGATGTTACGTTGGGTTAGGTTAGGTTAAATTACGTTTTGATGTATATAATAGTCCCACGGAGACGTAGAGGCCAACTCGCCAGGAATGTTCTCAAATATTACCGCCGATATGATAGGTTGGTTTAGGTTACGTTATATTACGTTATTGATGTATATGAAGGTCCCGCGGAGACGTAGAGGCCAACTGGCCAGGAATGTTGTCAAATATTACCGCCGAGATGATAGGTTGGGTTAGGTTAGTGTATATTACGTTATTCATGTATATGAAGATCCCACGGAGACGTAGAGGCCAACTGGCCAGGAATGTTGTCAAATATTTCCGCCGAGATGATAGGTTGTGTTAGGGTAGGTAATATTACGTTATTGATGCATATGAAGGTCCCACGGAGACGTAGAGGCCAACAACGACAGGAATGTTTTCAAATGTTACCGCCGATATGATAGGTTGGTTTAGGTTACGTTATATTACGTTATTGATGTATATGCAGGTCCCACGGAGACGTAGAGGCCAACTGGCCAGGAATGTTGTCAAATATTACCACCGAGATGATAGGTTGGGTTAGGTTAAGTTATATTACGTTATTCATGTATATGAAGATCCCACGGAGACGTAGAGGCCAACTGGCCAGGAATGTTGTCAAATAATACCGCCGAGATGATAGGTTGGTTTAGGTTACGTTATATTACGTTATTGATGTATATGAAGGACGCACGGAGACGTAGAGGCCAACTCGCCGGGAATGTTGTCAAATATTAGTGCCGAGATGTTAGGTTGGGTTGGGTTAGGTTATATTACGTTATTGATGTATATGCAGGTCCCACGGAGGCGTAGAGGCCAACTCGCCAGGAATGTTGTTAAATATTACCGCCGAGATGTTAGGTTGGGTTAGGTTAGGTTAGATTACGTTATTGATGTATATGAAGGCCCCACGGAGACGTAGAGGCCAACATCGATAGGAATGTTCTCAAATATTTCCGCCGAGATGATAGGTTGGGTTAGGTTGGGTAATATTACGTTATTGATGTATATGAAGGTCCCACGGAGACGTAGAGGCCAACATCGACAGGAATGTTTTCAAATATTACCGCCGATATGATAGGTTGGTTTAGGTTACGTTATATTACGTTATTGATGTATATGAATGACGCACGGAGACGTAGAGGCCAAATCGCGAGGAATGTTGTCAAATATTAGTGCCGAGATGTTAGGTTGGTTTGGGTTAGGTTATATTACGTTATTGATGTATATGCAGGTCCCACGGAGGCGTAGAGGCCAATTCGCCAGGAATGTTGTTAAATATTACCGCCGAGATGTTAGGTTGGGTTAGGTTAGGTTAGATTACGTTATTGATGTATATGAAGGCCCCACGGAGACGTAGAGGCCAACATCGATAGGAATGTTCTCAAATATTTCCGCCGAGATGATAGGTTGGGTTAGGTTGGGTAATATTACGTTATTGATGTATATGAAGGTCCCACGGAGACGTAGAGGCCAACATCGACAGGAATGTTTTCAAATATTACCGCCGATATGATAGGTTGGTTTAGGTTACGTTATATTACGTTATTGATGTATATGAATGACGCACGGAGACGTAGAGGCCAAATCGCCAGGAATGTTGTCAAATATTAGTGCCGAGATGTTAGGTTGGTTTGGGTTAGGTTATATTACGTTATTGATGTATATGCAGGTCCCACGGAGGCGTAGAGGCAAACTCGCCAGGAATGTTGTCAAATATTACCGCCGAGACGTTACGTTGGGTTAGGTTAGGTTAGATTACGTTATTGATGTATATGAAGGCCCCACGGAGACGTAGAGGCGAAATCGCCAGGAATGTTGTCAAATATTACCGCCGAGATGTTAGGTTGGGTTAGGTTAGGTTATATTACGTTATTGATGTATATGAATGCCCCACGGAGACATAGAGGCCAACTCGCCAGGAATGTTGTCAAATATTACCGCCGAGAAGTTAGGTTGGGTTAGGTTAGGTTATATTACATTATTGATGTATATGAAGGTCCCACGGAGACGTAAAGGCCAACAAGCCAGGAATGTTGCCAAATATTACCGCCGAGATGTTACGTTGGGTTAGGTTAGGTTATATTACGTTATTCATGTATATGAAGATCCCACGGAGACGTAGAAGCCAACTAGCCAGGAATGTTCTCAAATATTATCGCCCAGATGATAGGTTGGGTTAGGTTAGATTATATTACGTTATTGATGTATATGAAGGTCCCACGGAGACGTAGAGGCCAACAACGACAGGAATGTTTTCAAATGTTACCGCCGATATGATAGGTTGGTTTAGGTTACGTTATATTACGTTATTGATGTATATGAAGGTCCCACGGAGACGTAGAGGCCAACTCGCCAGGAATGTTGTCAAATAACACCGCCGAGATGATAGGTTGGTTTAGGTTAGATTATATTACGTTATTAATGTATATGAAGGTCGCACGGAGAGGTAGAGGCCAACTAGCCAGGAATGTTATCAAATATTATCGCCGATATGATAGGGTGGGTTAGGTTACGTTATATTACGTTATTGATGTGTATGAAGGTCGCACGGAGAGGTAGAGGCCAACTGGCCAGGAATGTTGTCAAATATTAGTGCCGAGATGTTACGTTGAGTTGGGTTAGGTTATATTACGTTATTGATGTATATGCAGGTCCCACGGAGGAGTAGAGGCCAACTCGCCAGGAATGTTGTTAAATATTACCGCCGAGATGTTACCTTGGGTTAGGTTAGGTTAAATTACGTATTGATGTATATAAAAGTCCCACGGAGACGTAGAGGCCAACATCGACAGGAATGTTTTCAAATATTACCGCCGATATGATAGGTTGGTTTAGGTTACGTTATATTACGTTATTGATGTATATGAAGGTCCCACGGAGACGTAGAGGCCAAATGGCCAGGAATGTTGTCAAATATTACCGCCGAGATGATAGGTTGGTTTAGGTTAAGTTATATTACGTTATTCATGTATATGAAGATCCCACGGAGACGTAGAGGCCAACTGGCCAGGAATGTTGTCAAATAATACCGCCGAGATGATAGGTTGGTTTAGGTTACGTTGTATTACGTTATTGATGTATATGAAGGACGCACGGAGACGTAGAGGCCAACTCGCCGGGAATGTTGTCAAATATTAGTGCCGAGATGTTAGGTTGGGTTGAGTTAGGTTATATTACGTTATTGATGTATATGCAGGTCCCACGGAGGCGTAGAGGCCAACTCGCCAGGAATGTTGTTAAATATTACCGCCGAGATGTTAGGTTGGGTTAGGTTAGGTTAGATTACGTTATTGATGTATATGAAGGCCCCACGGAGACGTAGAGGCCAACATCGATAGGAATGTTCTCAAATATTTCCGCCGAGATGATAGGTTGGGTTAGGTTGGGTAATATTACGTTATTGATGTATATGAAGGTCCCACGGAGACGTAGAGGCCAACATCGACAGGAATGTTTTCAAATATTACCGCCGATATGATAGGTTGGTTTAGGTTACGTTATATTACGTTATTGATGTATATGAATGACGCACGGAGACGTAGAGGCCAAATCGCCAGGAATGTTGTCAAATATTAGTGCCGAGATGTTAGGTTGGTTTGGGTTAGGTTATATTACGTTATTGATGTATATGCAGGTCCCACGGAGGAGTAGAGGCAAACTCGCCAGGAATGTTGTCAAATATTACCGCCGAGACGTTACGTTGGGTTAGGTTAGGTTAGATTACGTTATTGATGTATATGAAGGCCCCACGGAGACGTAGAGGCCAAATCGCCAGGAATGTTGTCAAATATTACCGCCGAGATGTTATGTTGGGTTAGGTTAGGTTATATTACGTTATTGATGTATATGAATGACGCACGGAGACGTAGAGGCCAAATCGCCAGGAATGTTGTCAAATATTAGTGCCGAGATGTTAGGTTGGTTTGGGTTAGGTTATATTACGTTATTGATGTATATGCAGGTCCCACGGAGGAGTAGAGGCAAACTCGCCAGGAATGTTGTCAAATATTACCGCCGAGACGTTACGTTGGGTTAGGTTAGGTTAGATTACGTTATTGATGTATATGAAGGCCACACGGAGACGTAGAGGCCAAATCGCCAGGAATGTTGTCAAATATTACCGCCGAGATGTTAGGTTGGGTTAGGTTAGGTTATATTACGTTATTGTTGTATATGAATGCCCCACGGAGACATAGAGGCCAACTCGCCAGGAATGTTGTCAAATATTACCGCCGAGATGTTAGGTTGGGTTAGGTTAGGTTATATTACGTTATTGATGTATATGAAGGTCCCACGGAGACGTAAAGGCCAACAAGCCAGGAATGTTGCCAAATATTACCGCCGAGATGTTACGTTGGGTTAGGTTAGGTTATATTACGTTATTCATGTATATGAAGATCCCACGGAGACGTAGAAGCCAACTAGCCAGGAATGTTCTCAAATATTATCGCCCAGATGATAGGTTGGGTTAGGTTAGATTATGTTACGTTATTGATGTATATGAAGGTCCCACGGAGACGTAGAGGCCAACAACGACAGGAATGTTTTCAAATGTTACCGCCGATATGATAGGTTGGTTTAGGTTACGTTATATTACGTTATTGATGTATATGTAGGTCCCACGGAGACGTAAAGGCCAACTCGCCAGGAATGTTGTCAAATATTAGTGCCGAGATGTTAGGTTGGGTTAGGTTAGGTAATATTACGTTATTGATGTATATGAAGGTCCCACGGAGACGTAGAGACCAACTCTCCAGTAATGTTGTCAAATATTACCGCCGAGATGTTACGTTGGGTTAGGTTAGGTTAAATTACGTTTTGATGTATATAAAAGTCCCACGGAGACGTAGAGGCCAACTCGCCAGGAATGTTCTCAAATATCACCGCCGAGATGTTAGGTTGGGTTAGGCTAGGTTCTATTACGTTATTGATGTATATGAAGGTCCCACGGAGACGTAGAGGCCAACATCGACAGGAATGTTTGCAAATATTACCGCCAATATGATAGGTTGGTTTAGGTTACGTTATATTACGTTATTGATGTATATGAAGGTCCCACGGAGACGTAGAGGGCAACTCGCCAGGAATGTTGTCAAATATTACCGCCGATATGATTGGTTGGGTTAGGTTACGTTATATTACGTTATTGATGTATATGAAGGACGCACGGAGACGTAGAGGCCAAATCGCCGGGAATGTTGTCAAATATTACCGCCGATATGATAGGTTGGGTTAGGTTACGTTATATTACGTTATTGATGTATATGAAGGTCCCACGGAGACGTAGATGCCAACAAGCCAGGAATGTTCTCAAATATTACCGCCGAGATGATAGGTTGGGTTAGGTTAGGTAATATTACGTTATTGATGTATATGAAGGTCGCATGGAGAGGTAGAGGCCAACTGGCCAGGAATGTTGTCAAATATTACCGCCGAGATGATAGGTTGGGTTAGGTTAGGTTATATTACGTTATTCATGTATATGAAGGTCGCACGGAGAGGTAGAGGCCAACTAGCCAGGAATGTTGTCAAATATTACCGCCGATATGATAGGTTGGGTTAGGTTACGTTATATTACGTTATTGATGTATATGAAGGTCGCACGGAGGGGTAGAGGCCAACATCGACAGGAATGTTTTCAAATATTACCGCCGATATGATAGGTTGGTTTAGGTTACGTTATATTACGTTATTGATGTATATGAAGGTCCCACGGAGACGTAGAGGCCAAATCGCCAGGAATGTTGTCAAATATTACCGCCGATATGATTGGATGGGTTAGGTTACGTTATATTACGTTATTGATGTATATGAAGGCCCCACGGAGACGTAGAGGCCAAATCGCCACGAATGTTGTCAAATATTACCGCCGAGATGTTAGGTTGGGTTAGGTTAGGTTATATTACGTTATTGATGTATATGAAGGTCCCACGGAGACGTAGATGCCAACAAGCCAGGAATGTTCTCAAATATTACCGCCGAGATGTTAGGTTGGGTTAGGTTAGGTTATATTACGTTATTGATGTGTATGAAGGTCGCACGGAGAGGTAGAGGCCAACTGGCCAGGAATGTTGTCAAATATTAGTGCCGAGATGTTACGTTGAGTTGGGTTAGGTTATATTACGTTATTGATGTATATGCAGGTCCCACGGAGGAGTAGAGGCCAACTCGCCAGGAATGTTGTTAAATATTTCCGCCGAGATGTTACCTTGGGTTAGGTTAGGTTAAATTACGTATTGATGTATATAAAAGTCCCACGGAGACGTAGAGGCCAACATCGACAGGAATGTTTTCAAATATTACCGCCGATATGATTGGTTGGTTTACGTTACGTTATATTACGTTATTGATGTATATGAAGGTCCCACGGAGACGTAGAGGCCAACTGGCCAGGAATGTTGTCAAATATTACCGCCGAGATGATAGGTTGCGTTAGGTTAAGTTATATTACGTTATTCATGTATATGAAGATCCCACGGAGACGTAGAGGCCAACAAGCCAGGAATGTTGCCAAATATTACCGCGGAGATGTTACGTTGGGTTAGGTTAGGTTAAATTACGTTATTGATGTATATAAAAGTCGCACGGAGACGTAGAGGACAACATCGACAGGAATGTTCTCAAATATTTCCGCCGAGATGATAGGTTGGGTTAGGTTAGGTAGTATTACGTTATTGATGTATATGTAGGTCGCACGGAGAGGTAGAGGCCAACTGGCCAGGAATGTTGTCAAATATTACCGCCGAGATGATAGGTTGGGTTAGGTTAGGTTATATTGCGTTATTCATGTATATGAAGGTCGCACGGAGAGGTAGAGGCCAACTAGCCAGGAATGTTGTCAAATATTACCGCCGATATGATAGGTTGGGTTAGGTTACGTTATATTACGTTATTGATGTATATGAAGGTCGCACGGAGAGGTAGAGGCCAACATCGACAGGAATGTTTTCAAATATTACCGCCGATATGATAGGTTGGTTTAGGTTACGTTATATTACGTTATTGATGTATATGAAGGTCCCACGGAGACGTAGAGGCCAACTGGCCAGGAATGTTGTCAAATATTACCGCCGAGATGATAGGTTGCGTTAGGTTAAGTTATATTACGTTATTCATGTATATGAAGATCCCACGGAGACGTAGAGGCCAACAAGCCAGGAATGTTGCCAAATATTACCGCCGAGATGTTAGGTTGGGTTAGGTTAGGTTATATTACGTTATTGATGTATATGAAGGACCCACGGAGACGTAGAGGCCAACTCGCCAGGAATGATGTCAAATATTACCGCAGATATGATAGGTTGGGTTAGGTTACGTTATATTACGTTATTGATGTATATGAAGGTCGCACGGAGAGGTAGAGGCCAACTCTCCAGGAATGTTGTCAAATATTACCGCCGAGATGTTACGTTGGGTTAGGTTAGGTTAGATTACGTTTTGATGTATATAAAAGTCCCACGGAGACGTAGATGCCAACAAGCCAGGAATGTTCTCAAATATTACCGCCGAGATGTTAGGTTGGGTTAGGTTAGGTTATATTACGTTATTGATGTATATGAAGGACCCACGGAGACGTAGAGGCCAACTCGCCAGGAATGATGTCAAATATTACCGCAGATATGATAGGTTGGGTTAGGTTACGTTATATTACGTTATTGATGTATATGAAGGTCCCACGGAGACGTAAAGGCCAACAAGCCAGGAATGTTGCCAAATATTACCGCCGAGATGTTACGTTGGGTTAGGTTAGGTTATATTACGTTATTCATGTATATGAAGATCCCACGGAGACGTAGAAGCCAACTAGCCAGGAATGTTCTCAAATATTATCGCCCAGATGATAGGTTGGGTTAGGTTAGATTATGTTACGTTATTGATGTATATGAAGGTCCCACGGAGACGTAGAGGCCAACAACGACAGGAATGTTTTCAAATGTTACCGCCGATATGATAGGTTGGTTTAGGTTACGTTATATTACGTTATTGATGTATATGTAGGTCCCACGGAGACGTAAAGGCCAACTCGCCAGGAATGTTGTCAAATATTAGTGCCGAGATGTTAGGTTGGGTTAGGTTAGGTAATATTACGTTATTGATGTATATGAAGGTCCCACGGAGACGTAGAGACCAACTCTCCAGTAATGTTGTCAAATATTACCGCCGAGATGTTACGTTGGGTTAGGTTAGGTTAAATTACGTTTTGATGTATATAAAAGTCCCACGGAGACGTAGAGGCCAACTCGCCAGGAATGTTCTCAAATATCACCGCCGAGATGTTAGGTTGGGTTAGGCTAGGTTCTATTACGTTATTGATGTATATGAAGGTCCCACGGAGACGTAGAGGCCAACATCGACAGGAATGTTTGCAAATATTACCGCCAATATGATAGGTTGGTTTAGGTTACGTTATATTACGTTATTGATGTATATGAAGGTCCCACGGAGACGTAGAGGGCAACTCGCCAGGAATGTTGTCAAATATTACCGCCGATATGATTGGTTGGGTTAGGTTACGTTATATTACGTTATTGATGTATATGAAGGACGCACGGAGACGTAGAGGCCAAATCGCCGGGAATGTTGTCAAATATTACCGCCGATATGATAGGTTGGGTTAGGTTACGTTATATTACGTTATTGATGTATATGAAGGTCCCACGGAGACGTAGATGCCAACAAGCCAGGAATGTTCTCAAATATTACCGCCGAGATGATAGGTTGGGTTAGGTTAGGTAATATTACGTTATTGATGTATATGAAGGTCGCACGGAGAGGTAGAGGCCAACTGGCCAGGAATGTTGTCAAATATTACCGCCGAGATGATAGGTTGGGTTAGGTTAGGTTATATTACGTTATTCATGTATATGAAGGTCGCACGGAGAGGTAGAGGCCAACTAGCCAGGAATGTTGTCAAATATTACCGCCGATATGATAGGTTGGGTTAGGTTACGTTATATTACGTTATTGATGTATATGAAGGTCGCACGGAGGGGTAGAGGCCAACATCGACAGGAATGTTTTCAAATATTACCGCCGATATGATAGGTTGGTTTAGGTTACGTTATATTACGTTATTGATGTATATGAAGGTCCCACGGAGACGTAGAGGCCAAATCGCCAGGAATGTTGTCAAATATTACCGCCGATATGATTGGATGGGTTAGGTTACGTTATATTACGTTATTGATGTATATGAAGGCCCCACGGAGACGTAGAGGCCAAATCGCCACGAATGTTGTCAAATATTACCGCCGAGATGTTAGGTTGGGTTAGGTTAGGTTATATTACGTTATTGATGTATATGAAGGTCCCACGGAGACGTAGATGCCAACAAGCCAGGAATGTTCTCAAATATTACCGCCGAGATGTTAGGTTGGGTTAGGTTAGGTTATATTACGTTATTGATGTGTATGAAGGTCGCACGGAGAGGTAGAGGCCAACTGGCCAGGAATGTTGTCAAATATTAGTGCCGAGATGTTACGTTGAGTTGGGTTAGGTTATATTACGTTATTGATGTATATGCAGGTCCCACGGAGGAGTAGAGGCCAACTCGCCAGGAATGTTGTTAAATATTTCCGCCGAGATGTTACCTTGGGTTAGGTTAGGTTAAATTACGTATTGATGTATATAAAAGTCCCACGGAGACGTAGAGGCCAACATCGACAGGAATGTTTTCAAATATTACCGCCGATATGATTGGTTGGTTTACGTTACGTTATATTACGTTATTGATGTATATGAAGGTCCCACGGAGACGTAGAGGCCAACTGGCCAGGAATGTTGTCAAATATTACCGCCGAGATGATAGGTTGCGTTAGGTTAAGTTATATTACGTTATTCATGTATATGAAGATCCCACGGAGACGTAGAGGCCAACAAGCCAGGAATGTTGCCAAATATTACCGCGGAGATGTTACGTTGGGTTAGGTTAGGTTAAATTACGTTATTGATGTATATAAAAGTCGCACGGAGACGTAGAGGACAACATCGACAGGAATGTTCTCAAATATTTCCGCCGAGATGATAGGTTGGGTTAGGTTAGGTAGTATTACGTTATTGATGTATATGTAGGTCGCACGGAGAGGTAGAGGCCAACTGGCCAGGAATGTTGTCAAATATTACCGCCGAGATGATAGGTTGGGTTAGGTTAGGTTATATTGCGTTATTCATGTATATGAAGGTCGCACGGAGAGGTAGAGGCCAACTAGCCAGGAATGTTGTCAAATATTACCGCCGATATGATAGGTTGGGTTAGGTTACGTTATATTACGTTATTGATGTATATGAAGGTCGCACGGAGAGGTAGAGGCCAACATCGACAGGAATGTTTTCAAATATTACCGCCGATATGATAGGTTGGTTTAGGTTACGTTATATTACGTTATTGATGTATATGAAGGTCCCACGGAGACGTAGAGGCCAACTGGCCAGGAATGTTGTCAAATATTACCGCCGAGATGATAGGTTGCGTTAGGTTAAGTTATATTACGTTATTCATGTATATGAAGATCCCACGGAGACGTAGAGGCCAACAAGCCAGGAATGTTGCCAAATATTACCGCCGAGATGTTAGGTTGGGTTAGGTTAGGTTATATTACGTTATTGATGTATATGAAGGACCCACGGAGACGTAGAGGCCAACTCGCCAGGAATGATGTCAAATATTACCGCAGATATGATAGGTTGGGTTAGGTTACGTTATATTACGTTATTGATGTATATGAAGGTCGCACGGAGAGGTAGAGGCCAACTCTCCAGGAATGTTGTCAAATATTACCGCCGAGATGTTACGTTGGGTTAGGTTAGGTTAGATTACGTTTTGATGTATATAAAAGTCCCACGGAGACGTAGATGCCAACAAGCCAGGAATGTTCTCAAATATTACCGCCGAGATGTTAGGTTGGGTTAGGTTAGGTTATATTACGTTATTGATGTATATGAAGGACCCACGGAGACGTAGAGGCCAACTCGCCAGGAATGATGTCAAATATTACCGCAGATATGATAGGTTGGGTTAGGTTACGTTATATTACGTTATTGATGTATATGAAGGTCGCACGGAGAGGTAGAGGCCAACTCTCCAGGAATGTTGTCAAATATTACCGCCGAGATGTTACGTTGGGTTAGGTTAGGTTAGATTACGTTTTGATGTATATAAAAGTCCCACGGAGACGTAGAGGCCAACATCGACAGGAATGTTTTCAAATATTACCGCCGATATGATAGGTTGGTTTAGGTTACGTTATATTACGTTATTGATGTATATGAAGGTCATACGGAGACGTAGAGGCCAACTGGCCAGGAATGTTGTCAAATATTACCGCCGAGATGATAGGTTGGGTTAGGTTAGATTATATTACGTTATTGATGTATATGAAGGTCGCACGGAGAGGTACAGGCCAACTCGCCAGGAATGTTGTCATATATTACCGCCGAGATGTTACGTTGGGTTAGGTTATGTTAAATTACGTTATTGATGTATATAAAAGTCCCACGGAGACGTAGAGGCCAACATCGACAGGAATGTTCTCAAATATTTCCGCCGAGATGATAGGTTGGGTTAGGTTAGGTAATATTACGTTATTGATGTATATGAAGGTCCCACGGAGACGTAGAGGCCAACTGGAAAGGAATGTTGTCAAATATTACCGCCGGGATGATAGGTTGGGTTAGGTTAGGTTATATTACGTTATTCATGTATATGAAGGTCCCACGGAGACGTAGAGGCCAACTCGCCAGGAATGTTGTCAAATATTACCGCCGAGATGATAGGTTGGTTTAGGTTACGTTATATTACGTTATTGATGTATATGAAGGACGCACGGAGACGTAGAGGCCAACTCGCCGGGAATGTTGTCAAATATTAGTGCCGAGATGTTAGGTTGGGTTGGGTTAGGTTATATTACGTTATTGATGTATATGCAGGTCCCACGGAGGCGTAGAGGCCAACTCGCCAGGAATGTTGTTAAATATTACCGCCGAGATGTTAGGTTGGGTTAGGTTAGGTTAGATTACGTTATTGATGTATATGAAGGCCCCACGGAGACGTAGAGGCCAACATCGATAGGAATGTTCTCAAATATTTCCGCCGAGATGATAGGTTGGGTTAGGTTGGGTAATATTACGTTATTGATGTATATGAAGGTCCCACGGAGACGTAGAGGCCAACATCGACAGGAATGTTTTCAAATATTACCGCCGATATGATAGGTTGGTTTAGGTTACGTTATATTACGTTATTGATGTATATGAATGACGCACGGAGACGTAGAGGCCAAATCGCCAGGAATGTTGTCAAATATTAGTGCCGAGATGTTAGGTTGGTTTGGGTTAGGTTATATTACGTTATTGATGTATATGCAGGTCCCACGGAGGCGTAGAGGCAAACTCGCCAGGAATGTTGTCAAATATTACCGCCGAGACGTTACGTTGGGTTAGGTTAGGTTAGATTACGTTATTGATGTATATGAAGGCCCCACGGAGACGTAGAGGCCAAATCGCCAGGAATGTAGTCAAATATTACCGCCGAGATGTTAGGTTGGGTTAGGTTAGGTTATATTACGTTATTGATGTATATGAAGGTCCCACGGAGACGTAAAGGCCAACAAGCCAGGAATGTTGCCAAATATTACCGCCGAGATGTTACGTTGGGTTAGGTTAGGTTATATTACGTTATTCATGTATATGAAGATCCCACGGAGACGTAGAAGCCAACTAGCCAGGAATGTTGTCAAATATTATCGCCCAGATGATAGGTTGGGTTAGGTTAGATTATATTACGTTATTGATGTATATAAAGGTCGCACGGAGAGGTAGAGGCCAACTCGCCAGGAATGTTGTCAAATATTAGTGCCGAGATGTTAGGTTGGGTTAGGTTAGGTAATATTACGTTATTGATGTATATGAAGGTCCCACGGAGACGTAGAGACCAACTCTCCAGTAATGTTGTCAAATATTACCGCCGAGATGTTACGTTGGGTTAGGTTAGGTTAAATTACGTTTTGATGTATATAAAAGTCCCACGGAGACGTAGAGGCCAACATCGACAGGAATGTTTTCAAATATTACCGCCGATATGATAGGTTGGTTTAGGTTACGTTATATTACGTTATTGATGTATATGAAGGTCGCACGGAGAGGTAGAGGCCAACTGGCCAGGAATGTTGTCAAATATTAGTGCCGAGATGTTACGTTGAGTTGGGTTAGGTTATATTACGTTATTGATGTATATGCAGGTCCCACGGAGGAGTAGGGGCCAACTCGCCAGGAATGTTGTTAAATATTACCGCCGATATGATTGGATGGGTTAGGTTACGTTATATTACGTTATTGATGTATATGAAGGCCCCACGGAGACGTAGAGGCCAAATCGCCACGAATGTTGTCAAATATTACCGCCGAGATGTTAGGTTGGGTTAGGTTAGGTTATATTACGTTATTGATGTATATGAAGGTCCCACGGAGACGTAGATGCCAACAAGCCAGGAATGTTCTCAAATATTACCGCCGAGATGTTAGGTTGGGTTAGGTTAGGTTATATTACGTTATTGATGTATATGAAGGACCCACGGAGACGTAGAGGCCAACTCGCCAGGAATGATGTCAAATATTACCGCCGATATGATAGGTTGGGTTAGGTTACGTTATATTACGTTATTGATGTATATGAAGGTCGCACGGAGAGGTAGAGGCCAACTCTCCAGGAATGTTGTCAAATATTACCGCCGAGATGTTACGTTGGGTTAGGTTAGGTTAGATTACGTTTTGATGTATATAAAAGTCCCACGGAGACGTAGAGGCCAACATCGACAGGAATGTTTTCAAATATTACCGCCGATATGATAGGTTGGTTTAGGTTACGTTATATTACGTTATTGATGTATATGAAGGTCATACGGAGACGTAGAGGCCAACTGGCCAGGAATGTTGTCAAATATTACCGCCGAGATGATAGGTTGGTTTAGGTTAGATTATATTACGTTATTGATGTATATGAAGGTCGCACGGAGAGGTAGAGGCCAACTAGCCAGGAATGTTGTCAAATATTACCGCCGATATGATAGGGTGGGTTAGGTTACGTTATATTACGTTATTGATGTGTATGAAGGTCGCACGGAGAGGTAGAGGCCAACTGGCCAGGAATGTTGTCAAATATTAGTGCCGAGATGTTACGTTGAGTTGGGTTAGGTTATATTACGTTATTGATGTATATGCAGGTCCCACGGAGGAGTAGGGGCCAACTCGCCAGGAATGTTGTTAAATATTACCGCCGAGATGTTACCTTGGGTTAGGTTAGGTTAAATTACGTATTGATGTATATAAAAGTCCCATGGAGACGTAGAGGCCAACATCGACAGGAATGTTTTCAAATATTACCGCCGATATGATAGGTTGGTTTAGGTTACGTTATATTACGTTATTGATGTATATGAAGGTCCCACGGAGACGTAGAGGCCAACTGGCCAGGAATGTTGTCAAATATTACCGCCGAGATGATAGGTTGGGTTAGGTTAAGTTATATTACGTTATTCATGTATATGAAGATCCCACGGAGACGTAGAGGCCAACTGGCCAGGAATGTTGTCAAATAATACCGCCGAGATGATAGGTTGGTTTAGGTTACGTTATATTACGTTATTGATGTATATGAAGGACGCACGGAGACGTAGAGGCCAACTCGCCGGGAATGTTGTCAAATATTAGTGCCGAGATGTTAGGTTGGGTTGGGTTAGGTTATATTACGTTATTGATATATATGCAGGTCCCACGGAGGCGTAGAGGCCAACTGGCCAGGAATGATGTCAAATATTACCGCCGATATGATAGGTTGGGTTAGGTTACGTTATATTACGTTATTGATGTATATGAAGGTCGCACGGAGAGGTAGAGGCCAACTCTCCAGGAATGTTGTCAAATATTACCGCCGAGATGTTACGTTGGGTTAGGTTAGGTTAGATTACGTTTTGATGTATATAAAAGTCCCACGGAGACGTAGAGGCCAACATCGACAGGAATGTTTTCAAATATTACCGCCGATATGATAGGTTGGTTTAGGTTACGTTATATTACGTTATTGATGTATATGAAGGTCATACGGAGACGTAGAGGCCAACTGGCCAGGAATGTTGTCAAATATTACCGCCGAGATGATAGGTTGGGTTAGGTTAGATTATATTACGTTATTGATGTATATGAAGGTCGCACGGAGAGGTACAGGCCAACTCGCCAGGAATGTTGTCATATATTACCGCCGAGATGTTACGTTGGGTTAGGTTATGTTAAATTACGTTATTGATGTATATAAAAGTCCCACGGAGACGTAGAGGCCAACATCGACAGGAATGTTCTCAAATATTTCCGCCGAGATGATAGGTTGGGTTAGGTTAGGTAATATTACGTTATTGATGTATATGAAGGTCCCATGGAGACGTAGAGGCCAACTGGAAAGGAATGTTGTCAAATATTACCGCCGGGATGATAGGTTGGGTTAGGTTAGGTTATATTACGTTATTCATGTATATGAAGATCCCACGGAGACGTAGAGGCCAACTGGCCAGGAATGTTGTCAAATATTACCGCCGAGATGATAGGTTGGTTTAGGTTAGATTATATTACGTTATTGGTGTATATGAAGGTCGCACGGAGAGGTAGAGGCCAACTAGCCAGGAATGTTGTCAAATATTACCGCCGATATGATAGGGTGGGTTAGGTTACGTTATATTACGTTATTGATGTGTATGAAGGTCGCACGGAGAGGTAGAGGCCAACTGGCCAGGAATGTTGTCAAATATTAGTGCCGAGATGTTACGTTGAGTTGGGTTAGGTTATATTACGTTATTGATGTATATGCAGGTCCCACGGAGGAGTAGGGGCCAACTCGCCAGGAATGTTGTTAAATATTACCGCCGAGATGTTACCTTGGGTTAGGTTAGGTTAAATTACGTATTGATGTATATAAAAGTCCCACGGAGACGTAGAGGCCAACATCGACAGGAATGTTTTCAAATATTACCGCCGATATGATAGGTTGGTTTAGGTTACGTTATATTACGTTATTGATGTATATGAAGGACGCACGGAGACGTAGAGGCCAACTCGCCGGGAATGTTGTCAAATATTAGTGCCGAGATGTTAGGTTGGGTTGGGTTAGGTTATATTACGTTATTGATGTATATGCAGGTCCCACGGAGGCGTAGAGGCCAACTCGCCAGGAATGTTGTTAAATATTACCGCCGAGATGTTAGGTTGGGTTAGGTTAGGTTAGATTACGTTATTGATGTATATGAAGGACCCACGGAGACGTAGAGGCCAACATCGATAGGAATGTTCTCAAATATTTCCGCCGAGATGATAGGTTGGGTTAGGTTGGGTAATATTACGTTATTGATGTATATTAAGGTCCCACGGAGACGTAGAGGCCAACATCGACAGGAATGTTTTCAAATGTTACCGCCGATATGATAGGTTGGTTTAGGTTACGTTATATTACGTTATTGATGTATATGAATGACGCACGGAGACGTAGAGGCCAAATCGCCAGGAATGTTGTCAAATATTAGTGCCAAGATGTTAGGTTGGTTTGGGTTAGGTTATATTACGTTATTGATGTATATGCAGGTCCCACGGAGGCGTAGAGGCAAACTCGCCAGGAATGTTGTCAAATATTACCGCCGAGACGTTACGTTGGGTTAGGTTAGGTTAGATTACGTTATTGATGTATATGAAGGCCCCACGGAGACGTAGAGGCCAAATCGCCAGGAATGTTGTCAAATATTACCGCCGAGATGTTAGGTTGGGTTAGGTTAGGTTATATTACGTTATTGATGTATATGAAGGTCCCACGGAGACGTAGATGCCAACAAGCCAGGAATGTTCTCATATATTACCGCCGAGATGTTAGGTTGGGTTAGGTTAGGTTATATTACGTTATTGATGTATATGAAGGTCCCACGGAGACGTAGAGGCCAACATCGACCGGAATGTTGTCAAATATTACCGCCGAGATGTTAGGTTGGGTTAGGTTAGGTTATATTACGTTATTGATGTATATGAAGGTCCCACGGAGACGTAGATGCCAACAAGCCAGGAATGTTCTCAAATATTACCGCCGAGATGTTAGGTTGGGTTAGGTTAGGTTATATTACGTTATTGATGTATATGAAGGTCGCACGGAGAGGTAGAGGCCAACTCTCCAGGAATGTTGTCAAATATTACCGCCGAGATGTTACGTTGGGTTAGGTTAGGTTAGATTACGTTTTGATGTATATAAAAGTCCCACGGAGACGTAGAGGCCAACATCGACAGGAATGTTTTCAAATATTACCGCCGATATGATAGGTTGGTTTAGGTTACGTTATATTACGTTATTGATGTATATGAAGGTCATACGGAGACGTAGAGGCCAACTGGCCAGGAATGTTGTCAAATATTACCGCCGAGATGATAGGTTGGGTTAGGTTAGATTATATTACGTTATTGATGTATATGAAGGTCGCACGGAGAGGTACAGGCCAACTCGCCAGGAATGTTGTCATATATTACCGCCGAGATGTTACGTTGGGTTAGGTTATGTTAAATTACGTTATTGATGTATATAAAAGTCCCACGGAGACGTAGAGGCCAACATCGACAGGAATGTTCTCAAATATTCCCGCCGAGATGATAGGTTGGGTTAGGTTAGGTAATATTACGTTATTGATGTATATGAAGGTCCCACGGAGACGTAGAGGCCAACTGGAAAGGAATGTTGTCAAATATTACCGCCGGGATGATAGGTTGGGTTAGGTTAGGTTATATTACGTTATTCATGTATATGAAGATCCCACGGAGACGTAGAGGCCAACTGGCCAGGAATGTTGTCAAATATTACCGCCGAGATGATAGGTTGGTTTAGGTTAGATTATATTACGTTATTGATGTATATGAAGGTCGCACGGAGAGGTAGAGGCCAACTAGCCAGGAATGTTGTCAAATATTACCGCCGATATGATAGGGTGGGTTAGGTTACGTTATATTACGTTATTGATGCGTATGAAGGTCGCACGGAGAGGTAGAGGCCAACTGGCCAGGAATGTTGTCAAATATTAGTGCCGAGATGTTACGTTGAGTTGGGTTAGGTTATATTACGTTATTGATGTATATGCAGGTCCCACGGAGGAGTAGAGGCCAACTCGCCAGGAATGTTGTTAAATATTACCGCCGAGATGTTACCTTGGGTTAGGTTAGGTTAAATTACGTATTGATGTATATAAAAGTCCCACGGAGACGTAGAGGCCAACATCGACAGGAATGTTTTCAAATATTACCGCCGATATGATAGGTTGGTTTAGGTTACGTTATATTACGTTATTGATGTATATGAAGGACGCACGGAGACGTAGAGGCCAACTCGCCGGGAATGTTGTCAAATATTAGTGCCGAGATGTTAGGTTGGGTTGGGTTAGGTTATATTACGTTATTGATGTATATGCAGGTCCCACGGAGGCGTAGAGGCCAACATCGATAGGAATGTTCTCAAATATTTCCGCCGAGATGATAGGTTGGGTTAGGTTGGGTAATATTACGTTATTGATGTATATGAAGGTCCCACGGAGACGTAGAGGCCAACATCGACAGGAATGTTTTCAAATATTACCGCCGATATGATAGGTTGGTTTAGGTTACGTTATATTACGTTATTGATGTATATGAATGACGCACGGAGACGTAGAGGCCAAATCGCCAGGAATGTTGTCAAATATTAGTGCCAAGATGTTAGGTTGGTTTGGGTTAGGTTATATTACGTTATTGATGTATATGCAGGTCCCACGGAGGCGTAGAGGCAAACTCGCCAGGAATGTTGTCAAATATTACCGCCGAGACGTTACGTTGGGTTAGGTTAGGTTAGATTACGTTATTGATGTATATGAAGTCCCCACGGAGACGTAGAGGCCAAATCGCCAGGAATGTTGTCAAATATTACCGCCGAGATGTTAGGTTGGGTTAGGTTAGGTTATATTACGTTATTGATGTATATGAATGCCCCACGGAGACATAGAGGCCAACTCGCCAGGAATGTTGTCAAATATTACCGCCGAGATGTTAGGTTGGGTTAGGTTAGGTTATATTACGTTATTGATGTATATGAAGGTCCCACGGAGACGTAAAGGCCAACAAGCCAGGAATGTTGCCAAATATTACCGCCGAGATGTTACGTTGGGTTAGGTTAGGTTATATTACGTTATTCATGTATATGAAGATCCCACGGAGACGTAGAAGCCAACTAGCCAGGAATGTTGTCAAATATTATCGCCCAGATGATAGGTTGGGTTAGGTTAGATTATATTACGTTATTGATGAATATGCAGGTCCCACGGAGACGTAGAGGACAACATCGACAGGAATGATGTCAAATACTACCGCCGAGATGTTAGGTTGGGTTAGGTTAGGTTATATTACGTTATTGATGTATATGAAGGTCCCACGGAGACGTAGATGCCAACAAGCCAGGAATGTTCTCAAATATTACCGCCGAGATGTTAGGTTGGGTTAGGTTAGGTTATATTACGTTATTGATGTATATGAAGGTCCCACGGAGACGTAGAGGCCAACATCGACCGGAATGTTGTCAAATATTACCGCCGAGATGTTAGGTTGGGTTAGGTTAGGTTATATTACGTTATTGATGTATATGAAGGTCCCACGGAGAGGTAGATGCCAACAAGCCAGGAATGTTCTCAAATATTACCGCCGATATGATAGGTTGGTTTAGGTTACGTTATATTACGTTATTGATGTATATGAAGGTCATACGGAGACGTAGAGGCCAACTGGCCAGGAATGTTGTCAAATATTACCGCCGAGATGATAGGTTGGGTTAGGTTAGATTATATTACGTTATTGATGTATATGAAGGTCGCACGGAGAGGTACAGGCCAACTCGCCAGGAATGTTGTCATATATTACCGCCGAGATGTTACGTTGGTTTAGGTTAGATTATATTACGTTATTGATGTATATGAAGGTCGCACGGAGAGGTAGAGGCCAACTAGCCAGGAATGTTGTCAAATATTACCGCCGATATGATAGGGTGGGTTAGGTTACGTTATATTACGTTATTGATGTGTATGAAGGTCGCACGGAGAGGTAGAGGCCAACTGGCCAGGAATGTTGTCAAATATTAGTGCCGAGATGTTACGTTGAGTTGGGTTAGGATATATTACGTTATTGATGTATATGCAGGTCCCACGGAGGAGTAGAGGCCAACTCGCCAGGAATGTTGTTAAATATTACCGCCGAGATGTTACCTTGGGTTAGGTTAGGTTAAATTACGTATTGATGTATATAAAAGTCCCACGGAGACGTAGAGGCCAACATCGACAGGAATGTTGTCAAATATTAGTGCCGAGATGTTAGGTTGGGTTGGGTTAGGTTATATTACGTTATTGATGTATATGCAGGTCCCACGGAGGCGTAGAGGCCAACTCGCCAGGAATGTTGTCAAATATTACCGCCGAGACGTTACGTTGGGTTAGGTTAGGTTATATTACGTTATTGATGTATATGCAGGTCCCACGGAGGCGTAGAGGCCAACTCGCCAGGAATGTTGTCAAATATTACCGCCGAGACGTTACGTTGGGTTAGGTTAGGTTAGATTACGTTATTGATGTATATGAAGGCCCCACGGAGACGTAGAGGCCAAATCGCCAGGAATGTTGTCAAATATTACCGCCGAGATGTTAGGTTGGGTTAGGTTAGGTTATATTACGTTATTGATGTATATGAATGCCCCACGGAGACATAGAGGCCAACTCGCCAGGAATGTTGTCAAATATTACCGCCGAGATGTTAGGTTGGGTTAGGTTAGGTTATATTACGTTATTGATGTATATGAAGGTCCCACGGAGACGTAGAGGACAACATCGACAGGAATGTATTCAAATATTACCGCCGATATGATAGGCTGATTTAGGTTGCGTTATATTACGTTATTGATGTATATAAAGGACGCACGGAGACGTAGAGGCCAACTCGCCAGGAATGTTGTCAAATATTAGTGCCGAGATGTTAGGTTGGTTTGGGTTAGGTAATATTACGTTATTGATGAATATGCAGGTCCCACGGAGGCGTAGAGGCAAACTCGCCAGGAATGTTGTCAAATATTACCGCCGAGACGTTACGTTGGGTTAGGTTAGGTTAGATTACGTTATTGATGTATATGAAGGCCCCACGGAGACGTAGAGGCCAAATCGCCAGGAATGTTGTCAAATATTACCGCCGAGATTTTAGGTTGGGTTAGGTTAGGTTATATTACGTTATTGATGTATATGAATGCCCCACGGAGACATAGAGGCCAACTCGCCAGGAATGTTGTCAAATATTACCGCCGAGATGTTACTTTGGGTTAGGTTAGGTTAAACTACGTTTTGATGTATATAAAAGTCCCACGGAGACGTAGAGGCCAACTCGCCAGGAATGATGTCAAATACTACCGCCGAGATGTTAGGTTGGGTTAGGTTAGGTTATATTACGTTATTGATGTATATGAAGGTCCCACGGAGACGTAGATGCCAACAAGCCAGGAATGTTCTCAAATATTACCGCCGAGATGTTAGGTTGGGTTAGGTTAGGTTATATTACGTTATTGATGTATATGAAGGTCCCACGGAGACGTAGAGGCCAACATCGACCGGAATGTTTTCAAATATTACCGCCGATATGATAGGTTGGTTTACGTTACGTTATATTACGTTATTGATGTATATGAAGGTCCCACGGAGACGTAGAGGGCAACTCGCCAGGAATGTTGTCAAATATTACCGCCGATATGATTGGTTGGGTTAGGTTACGTTATATTACGTTATTGATGTATATGAAGGACGCACGGAGACGTAGAGGCCAAATCGCCAGGAATGTTGTCAAATATTACCGCCGATATGATAGGTTGGGTTAGGTTACGTTATATTACGTTATTGATGTATATGAAGGTCCCACGGAGACGTAGATGCCAACAAGCCAGGAATGTTCTCAAATATTACCGCCGAGATGTTAGGTTGGGTTAGGTTAGGTTATATTACGTTATTGATGTATATGAAGGTCCCACGGAGACGTAAAGGCCAACAAGCCAGGAATGTTGCCAAATATTACCGCGGAGATGTTACGTTGGGTTAGGTTAGGTTAAATTACGTTATTGATGTATATAAAAGTCGCACGGGGACGTAGAGGACAACATCGACAGGAATGTTCTCAAATATTTCCGCCGAGATGATAGGTTGGGTTAGGTTAGGTAATATTACGTTATTGATGTATATGAAGGTCGCACGGAGAGGTAGAGGCCAACTGGCCAGGAATGTTGTCAAATATTACCGCCGAGATGATAGGTTGGGTTAGGTTAGGTTATATTACGTTATTCATGTATATGAAAGTCGCACGGAGAGGTAGAGGCCAACTAGCCAGGAATGTTGTCAAATATTACCGCCGATATGATAGGTTGGGTTAGGTTACGTTATATTACGTTATTGATGTATATGAAGGTCGCACGGAGAGGTAGAGGCCAACATCGACAGGAATGTTTTCAAATATTACCGCCGATATGATAGGTTGGTTTAGGTTACGTTATATTACGTTATTGATGTATATGAAGGTCCCACGGAGACGTAGAGGCCAACTCGCCAGGAATGTTGTCAAATATTACCGCCGATATGATTGGATGGGTTAGGTTACGTTATATTACGTTATTGATGTATATGAAGGCCCCACGGAGACGTAGAGGCCAAATCGCCACGAATGTTGTCAAATATTACCGCCGAGATGTTAGGTTGGGTTAGGTTAGGTTATATTACGTTATTGATGTATATGAAGGTCCCACGGAGACGTAGATGCCAACAAGCCAGGAATGTTCTCAAATATTACCGCCGAGATGTTAGGTTGGGTTAGGTTAGGTTATATTACGTTATTGATGTATATGAAGGACCCACGGAGACGTAGAGGCCAACTCGCCAGGAATGATGTCAAATATTACCGCAGATATGATAGGTTGGGTTAGGTTACGTTATATTACGTTATTGATGTATATGAAGGTCGCACGGAGAGGTAGAGGCCAACTCTCCAGGAATGTTGTCAAATATTACCGCCGAGATGTTACGTTGGGTTAGGTTAGGTTAGATTACGTTTTGATGTATATAAAAGTCCCACGGAGACGTAGAGGCCAACATCGACAGGAATGTTTTCAAATATTACCGCCGATATGATAGGTTGGTTTAGGTTACGTTATATTACGTTATTGATGTATATGAAGGTCATACGGAGACGTAGAGGCCAACTGGCCAGGAATGTTGTCAAATATTACCGCCGAGATGATAGGTTGGGTTAGGTTAGATTATATTACGTTATTGATGTATATGAAGGTCGCACGGAGAGGTACAGGCCAACTCGCCAGGAATGTTGTCATATATTACCGCCGAGATGTTACGTTGGGTTAGGTTATGTTAAATTACGTTATTGATGTATATAAAAGTCCCACGGAGACGTAGAGGCCAACATCGACAGGAATGTTCTCAAATATTTCCGCCGAGATGATAGGTTGGGTTAGGTTAGGTAATATTACGTTATTGATGTATATGAAGGTCCCACGGAGACGTAGAGGCCAACTGGGAAGGAATGTTGTCAAATATTACCGCCGGGATGATAGGTTGGGTTAGGTTAGGTTATATTACGTTATTCATGTATATGAAGATCCCCCGGAGACGTAGAGGCCAACTGGCCAGGAATGTTGTCAAATATTACCGCCGAGATGATAGGTTGGTTTAGGTTAGATTATATTACGTTATTGATGTATATGAAGGTCGCACGGAGAGGTAGAGGCCAACTAGCCAGGAATGTTGTCGAATATTACCGCCGATATGATAGGTTGGGTTAGGTTACGTTATATTACGTTATTGATGTATATGAAGGGCGCACGGAGAGGTAGAGGCCAACTGGCCAGGAATGTTGTCAAATATCAGTGCCGAGATGTTACGTTGAGTTGGGTTAGGTTATATTACGTTATTGATGTATATGCAGGTCCCACGGAGGAGTAGAGGCCAACTCGCCAGGAATGTTGTTAAATATTACCGCCGAGATGTTACCTTGGGTTAGGTTAGGTTAAATTACGTATTGATGTATATAAAAGTCCCACGGAGACGTAGAGGCCAACATCGACAGGAATGTTGTCAAATATTAGTGCCGAGATGTTAGGTTGGGTTGGGTTAGGTTATATTACGTTATTGATGTATATGCAGGTCCCACGGAGGCGTAGAGGCCAACTCGCCAGGAATGTTGTTAAATATTACCGCCGAGATGTTAGGTTGGGTTAGGTTAGGTTAGATTACGTTATTGATGTATATGAAGGACCCACGGAGACGTAGAGGCCAACATCGATAGGAATGTTCTCAAATATTTCCGCCGAGATGATAGGTTGGGTTAGGTTGGGTAATATTACGTTATTGATGTATATGAAGGTCCCACGGAGACGTAGAGGCCAACATCGACAGGAATGTTTTCAAATATTACCGCCGATATGATAGGTTGGTTTAGGTTACGTTATATTACGTTATTGATGTATATGAATGACGCACGGAGACATAGAGGCCAACTCGCCAGGAATGTTGTCAAATATTACCGCCGAGATGTTAGGCTGGGTTAGGTTAGGTTATATTACGTTATTGATGTATATGAAGGTCCCACGGAGACGTAGAGGACAACATCGACAGGAATGTATTCAAAATTTACCGCCGATATGATAGGCTGATTTAGGTTGCGTTATATTACGTTATTGATGTATATAAAGGACGCACGGAGACGTAGAGGCCAACTCGCCAGGAATGTTGTCAAATATTAGTGCCGAGATGTTAGGTTGGTTTGGGTTAGGTAATATTACGTTATTGATGAATATGCAGGTCCCACGGAGGCGTAGAGGCAAACTCGCCAGGAATGTTGTCAAATATTACCGCCGAGACGTTACGTTGGGTTAGGTTAGGTTAGATTACGTTATTGATGTATATGAAGGCCCCACGGAGACGTAGAGGCCAAATCGCCAGGAATGTTGTCAAATATTACCGCCGAGATTTTAGGTTGGGTTAGGTTAGGTTATATTACGTTATTGATGTATATGAATGCCCCACGGAGACATAGAGGCCAACTCGCCAGGAATGTTGTCAAATATTACCGCCGAGATGTTACTTTGGGTTAGGTTAGGTTAAACTACGTTTTGATGTATATAAAAGTCCCACGGAGACGTAGAGGCCAACTCGCCAGGAATGATGTCAAATACTACCGCCGAGATGTTAGGTTGGGTTAGGTTAGGTTATATTACGTTATTGATGTATATGAAGGTCCCACGGAGACGTAGATGCCAACAAGCCAGGAATGTTCTCAAATATTACCGCCGAGATGTTAGGTTGGGTTAGGTTAGGTTATATTACGTTATTGATGTATATGAAGGTCCCACGGAGACGTAGAGGCCAACATCGACCGGAATGTTTTCAAATATTCCCGCCGATATGATAGGTTGGTTTACGTTACGTTATATTACGTTATTGATGTATATGAAGGTCCCACGGAGACGTAGAGGGCAACTCGCCAGGAATGTTGTCAAATATTACCGCCGATATGATTGGTTGGGTTAGGTTACGTTATATTACGTTACTGATGTATATGAAGGACGCACGGAGACGTAGAGGCCAAATCGCCAGGAATGTTGTCAAATATTACCGCCGATATGATAGGTTGGGTTAGGTTACGTTATATTACGTTATTGATGTATATGAAGGTCCCACGGAGACGTAGATGCCAACAAGCCAGGAATGTTCTCAAATATTACCGCCGAGATGTTAGGTTGGGTTAGGTTAGGTTATATTACGTTATTGATGTATATGAAGGTCCCACGGAGACGTAAAGGCCAACAAGCCAGGAATGTTGCCAAATATTACCGCGGAGATGTTACGTTGGGTTAGGTTAGGTTAAATTACGTTATTGATGTATATAAAAGTCGCACGGAGACGTAGAGGACAACATCGACAGGAATGTTCTCAAATATTTCCGCCGAGATGATAGGTTGGGTTAGGTTAGGTAATATTACGTTATTGATGTATATGAAGGTCGCACGGAGAGGTAGAGGCCAACTGGCCAGGAATGTTGTCAAATATTACCGCCGAGATGATAGGTTGGGTTAGGTTAGGTTATATTACGTTATTCATGTATATGAAGGTCGCACGGAGAGGTAGAGGCCAACTAGCCAGGAATGTTGTCAAATATTACCGCCGATATGATAGGTTGGGTTAGGTTACGTTATATTACGTTATTGATGTATATGAAGGTCGCACGGAGAGGTAGAGGCCAACATCGACAGGAATGTTTTCAAATATTACCGCCGATATGATAGGTTGGTTTAGGTTACGTTATATTACGTTATTGATGTATATGAAGGTCCCACGGAGACGTAGAGGCCAACTCGCCAGGAATGTTGTCAAATATTACCGCCGATATGATTGGATGGGTTAGGTTACGTTATATTACGTTATTGATGTATATGAAGGCCCCACGGAGACGTAGAGGCCAAATCGCCACGAATGTCGTCAAATATTACCGCCGAGATGTTAGGTTGGGTTAGGTTAGGTTATATTACGTTATTGATGTATATGAAGGTCCCACGGAGACGTAGATGCCAACAAGCCAGGAATGTTCTCAAATATTACCGCCGAGATGTTAGGTTGGGTTAGGTTAGGTTATATTACGTTATTGATGTATATGAAGGACCCACGGAGACGTAGAGGCCAACTCGCCAGGAATGATGTCAAATATTACCGCAGATATGATAGGTTGGGTTAGGTTACGTTATATTACGTTATTGATGTATATGAAGGTCGCACGGAGAGGTAGAGGCCAACTCTCCAGGAATGTTGTCAAATATTACCGCCGAGATGTTACGTTGGGTTAGGTTAGGTTAGATTACGTTTTGATGTATATAAAAGTCCCACGGAGACGTAGAGGCCAACATCGACAGGAATGTTTTCAAATATTACCGCCGATATGATAGGTTGGTTTAGGTTACGTTATATTACGTTATTGATGTATATGAAGGTCATACGGAGACGTAGAGGCCAACTGGCCAGGAATGTTGTCAAATATTACCGCCGAGATGATAGGTTGGGTTAGGTTAGATTATATTACGTTATTGATGTATATGAAGGTCGCACGGAGAGGTACAGGCCAACTCGCCAGGAATGTTGTCATATATTACCGCCGAGATGTTACGTTGGGTTAGGTTATGTTAAATTACGTTATTGATGTATATAAACGTCCCACGGAGACGTAGAGGCCAACATCGACAGGAATGTTCTCAAATATTTCCGCCGAGATGATAGGTTGGGTTAGGTTAGGTAATATTACGTTATTGATGTATATGAAGGTCCCACGGAGACGTAGAGGCCAACTGGCCAGTAATGTTGTCAAATATTGCCGCCTGCATGATAGGTTGGGTTAGGTTAGGTTATATAACGTTATTGATGTGTATGAAGGACGCACGGAGAGGTAGAGGCCAACTAGCCAGGAATGTTGTCAAATATAACCGCCGATATGATACGTTGGGTTAGGTTACGTTATATTACGTTATTGATGTATATGAAGGTCGCACGGAGAGGTAGAGGCCAACTCGCCAGGAATGTTGTCAAATATTACCGCCGAGATGTTACGTTGGGTTAGGTTAGGTTATATTACGTTATTGATGTATATGAATGCCCCACGGAGACATAGAGGCCAACTCGCCAGGAATGTTGTCAAATATTACCGCCGAGATGTTAGGTTGGGTTAGGTTAGGTTATATTACGTTATTGATGTATATGAATGCCCCACGGAGACGTAGAGGCCAAATCGCCAGGAATGTTGTCAAATATTACCGCCGAGATGTTAGGTTGGGTTAGGTTAGGTTATATTACGTTATTGATGTATATGAATGCCCCACGGAGACATAGGGGCCAACTCGCCAGGAATGATGGCAAATATTACCGCCGAGATGTTAGGTTGGGTTAGGTTAGGTTATATTACGTTATTGATGTATATGAAGGTCCCACGGAGACGTAGATGCCCACAAGCCAGAAATGTTCTCAAATATTACCGCCGAGATGTTAGGTTGGGTTAGGTTAGGTAATATTACGTTATTGATGTATATGAAGGTCCCACGGAGACGTAGAGGCCAACATCGACAGGAATGTTTTCAAATATTACCGCCGATATGATAGGTTGGTTTAGGTTACGTTATATTACGTTATTGATGTATATGAAGGTCCCACGGAGACGAGGAGGCCAACTGGCCAGGAATGTTGTCACATATTACCGCCGAGATGATAGGTTGGTTTAGGTTAGATTATATTACGTTATTGATGTACATGAAGGACGCACGGAGCGGTAGAGGCCAACTAGCCAGGAATGTTGTCAAATATAACCGCCGATATGATAGGTTGGGTTAGGTTACGTTATATTACGTTATTGATGTATATGAAGGTCGCACGGAGAGGTAGAGGCCAACTCGCCAGGAATGTTTTCAAATATTAGTGCCGAGATGTTAGGTTGAGTTGGGTTAGGTTATATTACGTTATTGATGTATATGCAGGTCCCACGTAGGAGTAGAGGCCAACTCGCCAGGAATGCTGTTAAATATTACCGCCGAGATGTTAGGTTGGTTTAGGTTAGGTTAGATTACGTTATTGATGTATATGAAGGTCCCACGGAGACGTAGAGGGCAACTCGCCAGGAATGTTGTCAAATATTACCGCCGATATGATTGGTTGGGTTAGGTTACGTTATATTACGTTATTGATGTATATGAAGGACGCACGGAGACGTAGAGGCCAAATCGCCAGGAATGTTGTCAAATATTACCGCCGATATGATAGGTTGGGTTAGGTTACGTTATATTACGTTATTGATGTATATGAAGGTCCCACGGAGACGTAGATGCCAACAAGCCAGGAATGTTCTCAAATATTACCGCCGAGATGTTAGGTTGGGTTAGGTTAGGTTATATTACGTTATTGATGTATATGAAGGTCCCACGGAGACGTAAAGGCCAACAAGCCAGGAATGTTGCCAAATATTACCGCCGAGATGTTACGTTGGGTTAGGTTAGGTTATATTACGTTATTGATGTATATGAAGGACCCACGGAGACGTAGAGGCCAACTCGCCAGGAATGATGTCAAATATTACCGCCGAGATGTTACGTTGGGTTAGGTTAGGTTAGATTACGTTTTGATGTATATAAAAGTCCTACGGAGACGTAGAGGCCAACATCGACAGGAATGTTTTCAAATATCACCGCCGATATGATAGGTTGGCTTAGGTTACGTTATATTACGTTATTGATGTATATGAAGGTCATACGGAGACGTAGAGGCCAACTCGCCAGGAATGATGTCAAATATTACCGCAGATATGATAGGTTGGGTTAGGTTACGTTATATTACGTTATTGATGTATATGAAGGTCGCACGGAGAGGTAGAGGCCAACTCTCCAGGAATGTTGTCAAATATTACCGCCGAGATGTTACGTTGGGTTAGGTTAGGTTAGATTACGTTTTGATGTATATAAAAGTCCCACGGAGACGTAGAGGCCAACATCGACAGGAATGTTTTCAAATATTACCGCCGATATGATAGGTTGGTTTAGGTTACGTTATATTACGTTATTGATGTATATGAAGGTCATACGGAGACGTAGAGGCCAACTGGCCAGGAATGTTGTCAAATATTACCGCCGAGATGATAGGTTGGGTTAGGTTAGATTATATTACGTTATTGATGTATATGAAGGTCGCACGGAGAGGTACAGGCCAACTCGCCAGGAATGTTGTCATATATTACCGCCGAGATGTTACGTTGGGTTAGGTTATGTTAAATTACGTTATTGATGTATATAAACGTCCCACGGAGACGTAGAGGCCAACATCGACAGGAATGTTCTCAAATATTTCCGCCGAGATGATAGGTTGGGTTAGGTTAGGTAATATTACGTTATTGATGTATATGAAGGTCCCACGGAGACGTAGAGGCCAACTGGCCAGTAATGTTGTCAAATATTGCCGCCTGCATGATAGGTTGGGTTAGGTTAGGTTATATAACGTTATTGATGTGTATGAAGGACGCACGGAGAGGTAGAGGCCAACTAGCCAGGAATGTTGTCAAATATAACCGCCGATATGATACGTTGGGTTAGGTTACGTTATATTACGTTATTGATGTATATGAAGGTCGCACGGAGAGGTAGAGGCCAACTCGCCAGGAATGTTGTCAAATATTACCGCCGAGATGTTACGTTGGGTTAGGTTAGGTTATATTACGTTATTGATGTATATGAATGCCCCACGGAGACATAGAGGCCAACTCGCCAGGAATGTTGTCAAATATTACCGCCGAGATGTTAGGTTGGGTTAGGTTAGGTTATATTACGTTATTGATGTATATGAATGCCCCACGGAGACGTAGAGGCCAAATCGCCAGGAATGTTGTCAAATATTACCGCCGAGATGTTAGGTTGGGTTAGGTTAGGTTATATTACGTTATTGATGTATATGAATGCCCCACGGAGACATAGGGGCCAACTCGCCAGGAATGATGGCAAATATTACCGCCGAGATGTTAGGTTGGGTTAGGTTAGGTCATATTACGTTATTGATGTATATGAAGGTCCCACGGAGACGTAGATGCCCACAAGCCAGAAATGTTCTCAAATATTACCGCCGAGATGTTAGGTTGGGTTAGGTTAGGTAATATTACGTTATTGATGTATATGAAGGTCCCACGGAGACGTAGAGGCCAACATCGACAGGAATGTTTTCAAATATTACCGCCGATATGATAGGTTGGTTTAGGTTACGTTATATTACGTTATTGATGTATATGAAGGTCCCACGGAGACGAGGAGGCCAACTGGCCAGGAATGTTGTCACATATTACCGCCGAGATGATAGGTTGGTTTAGGTTAGATTATATTACGTTATTGATGTACATGAAGGACGCACGGAGCGGTAGAGGCCAACTAGCCAGGAATGTTGTCAAATATAACCGCCGATATGATAGGTTGGGTTAGGTTACGTTATATTACGTTATTGATGTATATGAAGGTCGCACGGAGAGGTAGAGGCCAACTCGCCAGGAATGTTTTCAAATATTAGTGCCGAGATGTTAGGTTGAGTTGGGTTAGGTTATATTACGTTATTGATGTATATGCAGGTCCCACGTAGGAGTAGAGGCCAACTCGCCAGGAATGCTGTTAAATATTACCGCCGAGATGTTAGGTTGGTTTAGGTTAGGTTAGATTACGTTATTGATGTATATGAAGGTCCCACGGAGACGTAGAGGGCAACTCGCCAGGAATGTTGTCAAATATTACCGCCGATATGATTGGTTGGGTTAGGTTACGTTATATTACGTTATTGATGTATATGAAGGACGCACGGAGACGTAGAGGCCAAATCGCCAGGAATGTTGTCAAATATTACCGCCGATATGATAGGTTGGGTTAGGTTACGTTATATTACGTTATTGATGTATATGAAGGTCCCACGGAGACGTAGATGCCAACAAGCCAGGAATGTTCTCAAATATTACCGCCGAGATGTTAGGTTGGGTTAGGTTAGGTTATATTACGTTATTGATGTATATGAAGGTCCCACGGAGACGTAAAGGCCAACAAGCCAGGAATGTTGCCAAATATTACCGCCGAGATGTTACGTTGGGTTAGGTTAGGTTATATTACGTTATTGATGTATATGAAGGACCCACGGAGACGTAGAGGCCAACTCGCCAGGAATGATGTCAAATATTACCGCCGAGATGTTACGTTGGGTTAGGTTAGGTTAGATTACGTTTCGATGTATATAAAAGTCCTACGGAGACGTAGAGGCCAACATCGACAGGAATGTTTTCAAATATTTCCGCCGAGATGATAGGTTGGGTTAGGTTAGGTAATATTACGTTATTGATGTATATGAAGGTCCCACGGAGACGTAGAGGCCAACTGGCCAGTAATGTTGTCAAATATTACCGCCTGGATGATAGGTTGGGTTAGGTTAGGTTATATAACGTTATTGATGTATATGAAGGACGCACGGAGAGGTAGAGGCCAACTAGCCAGGAATGTTGTCAAATATAACCGCCGATATGATACGTTGGGTTAGGTTACGTTATATTACGTTATTGATGTATATGAAGGTCGCACGGAGAGATAGAGGCCAACTCGCCAGGAATGTTGTCAAATATTACCGCCGAGATGTTACGTTGGGTTAGGTTAGGTTATATTACGTTATTGATGTATATGAATGCCCCACGGAGACATAGAGGCCAACTCGCCAGGAATGTTGTCAAATATTACCGCCGAGATGTTAGGTTGGGTTAGGTTAGGTTATATTACGTTATTGATGTATATGAATGCCCCACGGAGATGTAGAGGCCAAATCGCCAGGAATGTTGTCAAATATTACCGCCGAGATGTTAGGTTGGGTTAGGTTAGGTTATATTACGTTATTGATGTATATGAATGCCCCACGGAGACATAGAGGCCAACTCGCCAGGAATGATGGCAAATATTACCGCCGAGATGTTAGGTTGGGTTAGGTTAGGTTATATTACGTTATTGATGTATATGAAGGTCCCACGGAGACGTAGATGCCCACAAGCCAGAAATGTTCTCAAATATTACCGCCGAGATGTTAGGTTGGGTTAGGTTAGGTAATATTACGTTATTGATGTATATGAAGGTCCCACGGAGACGTAGAGGCCAACATCGACAGGAATGTTTTCAAATATTACCGCCGATATGATAGGTTGGTTTAGGTTACGTTATATTACGTTATTGATGTATATGAAGGTCCCACGGAGACGAGGAGGCCAACTGGCCAGGAATTTTGTCAAATATTAGCGCCGAGATGATAGGTTGGGTTAGGTTAGGTTATATTACGTTATTCATGTATATGAAGATCGCACGGAGACGTAGAGGCCAACTGGCCAGGAATGTTGTCACATATTACCGCCGAGATGATAGGTTGGTTTAGGTTAGATTATATTACGTTATTGATGTATATGAAGGACGCACGGAGCGGTAGAGGCCAACTGGCCAGGAATGTTGTCAAATATTACCGCCGAGATGATAGGTTGGGTTAGGTTAGGTTATATTACGTTATTCATGTATATGAAGGTCGCACGGAGAGGTAGAGGCCAACTAGCCAGGAATGTTGTCAAATATTACCGCCGATATGATAGGTTGGGTTAGGTTACGTTATATTACGTTATTGATGTATATGAAGGTCGCACGGAGAGGTAGAGGCCAACATCGACAGGAATGTTTTCAAATATTACCGCCGATATGATAGGTTGGTTTAGGTTACGTTATATTACGTTATTGATGTATATGAAGGTCCCACGGAGACGTAGAGGCCAACTCGCCAGGAATGTTGTCAAATATTACCGCCGATATGATTGGATGGGTTAGGTTACGTTATATTACGTTATTGATGTATATGAAGGCCCCACGGAGACGTAGAGGCCAAATCGCCACGAATGTCGTCAAATATTACCGCCGAGATGTTAGGTTGGGTTAGGTTAGGTTATATTACGTTATTGATGTATATGAAGGTCCCACGGAGACGTAGATGCCAACAAGCCAGGAATGTTCTCAAATATTACCGCCGAGATGTTAGGTTGGGTTAGGTTAGGTTATATTACGTTATTGATGTATATGAAGGACCCACGGAGACGTAGAGGCCAACTCGCCAGGAATGATGTCAAATATTACCGCAGATATGATAGGTTGGGTTAGGTTACGTTATATTACGTTATTGATGTATATGAAGGTCGCACGGAGAGGTAGAGGCCAACTCTCCAGGAATGTTGTCAAATATTACCGCCGAGATGTTACGTTGGGTTAGGTTAGGTTAGATTACGTTTTGATGTATATAAAAGTCCCACGGAGACGTAGAGGCCAACATCGACAGGAATGTTTTCAAATATTACCGCCGATATGATAGGTTGGTTTAGGTTACGTTATATTACGTTATTGATGTATATGAAGGTCATACGGAGACGTAGAGGCCAACTGGCCAGGAATGTTGTCAAATATTACCGCCGAGATGATAGGTTGGGTTAGGTTAGATTATATTACGTTATTGATGTATATGAAGGTCGCACGGAGAGGTACAGGCCAACTCGCCAGGAATGTTGTCATATATTACCGCCGAGATGTTACGTTGGGTTAGGTTATGTTAAATTACGTTATTGATGTATATAAACGTCCCACGGAGACGTAGAGGCCAACATCGACAGGAATGTTCTCAAATATTTCCGCCGAGATGATAGGTTGGGTTAGGTTAGGTAATATTACGTTATTGATGTATATGAAGGTCCCACGGAGACGTAGAGGCCAACTGGCCAGTAATGTTGTCAAATATTGCCGCCTGCATGATAGGTTGGGTTAGGTTAGGTTATATAACGTTATTGATGTGTATGAAGGACGCACGGAGAGGTAGAGGCCAACTAGCCAGGAATGTTGTCAAATATAACCGCCGATATGATACGTTGGGTTAGGTTACGTTATATTACGTTATTGATGTATATGAAGGTCGCACGGAGAGGTAGAGGCCAACTCGCCAGGAATGTTGTCAAATATTACCGCCGAGATGTTACGTTGGGTTAGGTTAGGTTATATTACGTTATTGATGTATATGAATGCCCCACGGAGACATAGAGGCCAACTCGCCAGGAATGTTGTCAAATATTACCGCCGAGATGTTAGGTTGGGTTAGGTTAGGTTATATTACGTTATTGATGTATATGAATGCCCCACGGAGACGTAGAGGCCAAATCGCCAGGAATGTTGTCAAATATTACCGCCGAGATGTTAGGTTGGGTTAGGTTAGGTTATATTACGTTATTGATGTATATGAATGCCCCACGGAGACATAGGGGCCAACTCGCCAGGAATGATGGCAAATATTACCGCCGAGATGTTAGGTTGGGTTAGGTTAGGTTATATTACGTTATTGATGTATATGAAGGTCCCACGGAGACGTAGATGCCCACAAGCCAGAAATGTTCTCAAATATTACCGCCGAGATGTTAGGTTGGGTTAGGTTAGGTAATATTACGTTATTGATGTATATGAAGGTCCCACGGAGACGTAGAGGCCAACATCGACAGGAATGTTTTCAAATATTACCGCCGATATGATAGGTTGGTTTAGGTTACGTTATATTACGTTATTGATGTATATGAAGGTCCCACGGAGACGAGGAGGCCAACTGGCCAGGAATGTTGTCACATATTACCGCCGAGATGATAGGTTGGTTTAGGTTAGATTATATTACGTTATTGATGTACATGAAGGACGCACGGAGCGGTAGAGGCCAACTAGCCAGGAATGTTGTCAAATATAACCGCCGATATGATAGGTTGGGTTAGGTTACGTTATATTACGTTATTGATGTATATGAAGGTCGCACGGAGAGGTAGAGGCCAACTCGCCAGGAATGTTTTCAAATATTAGTGCCGAGATGTTAGGTTGAGTTGGGTTAGGTTATATTACGTTATTGATGTATATGCAGGTCCCACGTAGGAGTAGAGGCCAACTCGCCAGGAATGCTGTTAAATATTACCGCCGAGATGTTAGGTTGGTTTAGGTTAGGTTAGATTACGTTATTGATGTATATGAAGGTCCCACGGAGACGTAGAGGGCAACTCGCCAGGAATGTTGTCAAATATTACCGCCGATATGATTGGTTGGGTTAGGTTACGTTATATTACGTTATTGATGTATATGAAGGACGCACGGAGACGTAGAGGCCAAATCGCCAGGAATGTTGTCAAATATTACCGCCGATATGATAGGTTGGGTTAGGTTACGTTATATTACGTTATTGATGTATATGAAGGTCCCACGGAGACGTAGATGCCAACAAGCCAGGAATGTTCTCAAATATTACCGCCGAGATGTTAGGTTGGGTTAGGTTAGGTTATATTACGTTATTGATGTATATGAAGGTCCCACGGAGACGTAAAGGCCAACAAGCCAGGAATGTTGCCAAATATTACCGCCGAGATGTTACGTTGGGTTAGGTTAGGTTATATTACGTTATTGATGTATATGAAGGACCCACGGAGACGTAGAGGCCAACTCGCCAGGAATGATGTCAAATATTACCGCCGAGATGTTACGTTGGGTTAGGTTAGGTTAGATTACGTTTTGATGTATATAAAAGTCCTACGGAGACGTAGAGGCCAACATCGACAGGAATGTTTTCAAATATCACCGCCGATATGATAGGTTGGCTTAGGTTACGTTATATTACGTTATTGATGTATATGAAGGTCATACGGAGACGTAGAGGCCAACTCGCCAGGAATGATGTCAAATATTACCGCAGATATGATAGGTTGGGTTAGGTTACGTTATATTACGTTATTGATGTATATGAAGGTCGCACGGAGAGGTAGAGGCCAACTCTCCAGGAATGTTGTCAAATATTACCGCCGAGATGTTACGTTGGGTTAGGTTAGGTTAGATTACGTTTTGATGTATATAAAAGTCCCACGGAGACGTAGAGGCCAACATCGACAGGAATGTTTTCAAATATTACCGCCGATATGATAGGTTGGTTTAGGTTACGTTATATTACGTTATTGATGTATATGAAGGTCATACGGAGACGTAGAGGCCAACTGGCCAGGAATGTTGTCAAATATTACCGCCGAGATGATAGGTTGGGTTAGGTTAGATTATATTACGTTATTGATGTATATGAAGGTCGCACGGAGAGGTACAGGCCAACTCGCCAGGAATGTTGTCATATATTACCGCCGAGATGTTACGTTGGGTTAGGTTATGTTAAATTACGTTATTGATGTATATAAACGTCCCACGGAGACGTAGAGGCCAACATCGACAGGAATGTTCTCAAATATTTCCGCCGAGATGATAGGTTGGGTTAGGTTAGGTAATATTACGTTATTGATGTATATGAAGGTCCCACGGAGACGTAGAGGCCAACTGGCCAGTAATGTTGTCAAATATTGCCGCCTGCATGATAGGTTGGGTTAGGTTAGGTTATATAACGTTATTGATGTGTATGAAGGACGCACGGAGAGGTAGAGGCCAACTAGCCAGGAATGTTGTCAAATATAACCGCCGATATGATACGTTGGGTTAGGTTACGTTATATTACGTTATTGATGTATATGAAGGTCGCACGGAGAGGTAGAGGCCAACTCGCCAGGAATGTTGTCAAATATTACCGCCGAGATGTTACGTTGGGTTAGGTTAGGTTATATTACGTTATTGATGTATATGAATGCCCCACGGAGACATAGAGGCCAACTCGCCAGGAATGTTGTCAAATATTACCGCCGAGATGTTAGGTTGGGTTAGGTTAGGTTATATTACGTTATTGATGTATATGAATGCCCCACGGAGACGTAGAGGCCAAATCGCCAGGAATGTTGTCAAATATTACCGCCGAGATGTTAGGTTGGGTTAGGTTAGGTTATATTACGTTATTGATGTATATGAATGCCCCACGGAGACATAGGGGCCAACTCGCCAGGAATGATGGCAAATATTACCGCCGAGATGTTAGGTTGGGTTAGGTTAGGTTATATTACGTTATTGATGTATATGAAGGTCCCACGGAGACGTAGATGCCCACAAGCCAGAAATGTTCTCAAATATTACCGCCGAGATGTTAGGTTGGGTTAGGTTAGGTAATATTACGTTATTGATGTATATGAAGGTCCCACGGAGACGTAGAGGCCAACATCGACAGGAATGTTTTCAAATATTACCGCCGATATGATAGGTTGGTTTAGGTTACGTTATATTACGTTATTGATGTATATGAAGGTCCCACGGAGACGAGGAGGCCAACTGGCCAGGAATGTTGTCACATATTACCGCCGAGATGATAGGTTGGTTTAGGTTAGATTATATTACGTTATTGATGTACATGAAGGACGCACGGAGCGGTAGAGGCCAACTAGCCAGGAATGTTGTCAAATATAACCGCCGATATGATAGGTTGGGTTAGGTTACGTTATATTACGTTATTGATGTATATGAAGGTCGCACGGAGAGGTAGAGGCCAACTCGCCAGGAATGTTTTCAAATATTAGTGCCGAGATGTTAGGTTGAGTTGGGTTAGGTTATATTACGTTATTGATGTATATGCAGGTCCCACGTAGGAGTAGAGGCCAACTCGCCAGGAATGCTGTTAAATATTACCGCCGAGATGTTAGGTTGGTTTAGGTTAGGTTAGATTACGTTATTGATGTATATGAAGGTCCCACGGAGACGTAGAGGGCAACTCGCCAGGAATGTTGTCAAATATTACCGCCGATATGATTGGTTGGGTTAGGTTACGTTATATTACGTTATTGATGTATATGAAGGACGCACGGAGACGTAGAGGCCAAATCGCCAGGAATGTTGTCAAATATTACCGCCGATATGATAGGTTGGGTTAGGTTACGTTATATTACGTTATTGATGTATATGAAGGTCCCACGGAGACGTAGATGCCAACAAGCCAGGAATGTTCTCAAATATTACCGCCGAGATGTTAGGTTGGGTTAGGTTAGGTTATATTACGTTATTGATGTATATGAAGGTCCCACGGAGACGTAAAGGCCAACAAGCCAGGAATGTTGCCAAATATTACCGCCGAGATGTTACGTTGGGTTAGGTTAGGTTATATTACGTTATTGATGTATATGAAGGACCCACGGAGACGTAGAGGCCAACTCGCCAGGAATGATGTCAAATATTACCGCCGAGATGTTACGTTGGGTTAGGTTAGGTTAGATTACGTTTTGATGTATATAAAAGTCCTACGGAGACGTAGAGGCCAACATCGACAGGAATGTTTTCAAATATCACCGCCGATATGATAGGTTGGCTTAGGTTACGTTATATTACGTTATTGATGTATATGAAGGTCATACGGAGACGTAGAGGCCAACTGGCCAGGAATGTTGTCAAATATTACCGCCGAGATGATAGGTTGGGTTAGGTTAGATTATATTACGTTATTGATGTATATGAAGGTCGCACGGAGAGGTACAGGCCAACTCGCCAGGAATGTTGTCATATATTACCGCCGAGATGTTACGTTGGGTTAGGTTATGTTAAATTACGTTATTGATGTATATAAAAGTCCCACGGAGACGTAGAGGCCAACATCGACAGGAATGTTCTCAAATATTTCCGCCGAGATGATAGGTTGGGTTAGGTTAGGTAATATTACGTTATTGATGTATATGAAGGTCCCACGGAGACGTAGAGGCCAACTGGCCAGTAATGTTGTCAAATATTACCGCCTGGATGATAGGTTGGGTTAGGTTAGGTTATATAACGTTATTGATGTATATGAAGGACGCACGGAGAGGTAGAGGCCAACTAGCCAGGAATGTTGTCAAATATAACCGCCGATATGATACGTTGGGTTAGGTTACGTTATATTACGTTATTGATGTATATGAAGGTCGCACGGAGAGATAGAGGCCAACTCGCCAGGAATGTTGTCAAATATTACCGCCGAGATGTTACGTTGGGTTAGGTTAGGTTATATTACGTTATTGATGTATATGAATGCCCCACGGAGACATAGAGGCCAACTCGCCAGGAATGTTGTCAAATATTACCGCCGAGATGTTAGGTTGGGTTAGGTTAGGTTATATTACGTTATTGATGTATATGAATGCCCCACGGAGATGTAGAGGCCAAATCGCCAGGAATGTTGTCAAATATTACCGCCGAGATGTTAGGTTGGGTTAGGTTAGGTTATATTACGTTATTGATGTATATGAATGCCCCACGGAGACATAGAGGCCAACTCGCCAGGAATGATGGCAAATATTACCGCCGAGATGTTAGGTTGGGTTAGGTTAGGTTATATTACGTTATTGATGTATATGAAGGTCCCACGGAGACGTAGATGCCCACAAGCCAGAAATGTTCTCAAATATTACCGCCGAGATGTTAGGTTGGGTTAGGTTAGGTAATATTACGTTATTGATGTATATGAAGGTCCCACGGAGACGTAGAGGCCAACATCGACAGGAATGTTTTCAAATATTACCGCCGATATGATAGGTTGGTTTAGGTTACGTTATATTACGTTATTGATGTATATGAAGGTCCCACGGAGACGAGGAGGCCAACTGGCCAGGAATTTTGTCAAATATTAGCGCCGAGATGATAGGTTGGGTTAGGTTAGGTTATATTACGTTATTCATGTATATGAAGATCGCACGGAGACGTAGAGGCCAACTGGCCAGGAATGTTGTCACATATTACCGCCGAGATGATAGGTTGGTTTAGGTTAGATTATATTACGTTATTGATGTATATGAAGGACGCACGGAGCGGTAGAGGCCAACTAGCCAGGAATGTTGTCAAATATAACCGCCGATATGATAGGTTGGGTTAGGTTACGTTATATTACGTTATTGATGTATATGAAGGTCGCACGGAGAGGTAGAGGCCAACTCGCCAGGAATGTTGTCAAATATGAGTGCCGAGATGTTAGGTTGAGTTGGGTTAGGTTATATTACGTTATTGATGTATATGCAGGTCCCACGTAGGAGTAGAGGCCAACTCGCCAGGAATGCTGTTAAATATTACCGCCGAGATGTTAGGTTGGTTTAGGTTAGATTATATTACGTTATTGATGTATATGAAGGTCTCACGGAGACGTAGAGACCAACACTCCAGGAATGTTGCCGAATATTACCGCCGAGATGATACGTTGGGTTAGGTTAGGGTAAATTACGTTTTGATGTATATAAAAGTCCCACGGAGGCGTAGAGGCCAACTCGCCAGGAATGATGTCAAACATTACCGCCGAGATGATAGGTTGGGTTAGGTTAGGTTATATTACGTTATTGATGTATATAAAATTCCCACGGAGACGTAGAGGCCAACTCGCCTGGAATGTTGTCAAATATTAGTGCCGAGATGATAGGTTGGGTTAGGTTAGGTTATATTACGTTATTTATGTATATGAAGGTCCCACGGAGACGTAGATGCCAACAAGCCAGGAATGTTCTCAAATATTACCGCCGAGATGTTAGGTTGGGTTAGGTTAGGTTATATTACGTTATTTATGTATATGAAGGTCCCACGGAGACGTAGAGGCCAACTCGCCAGGAATGTTGTCAAATATTACCGCCGATATGATTGGATGGGTTAGGTTACGTTATATTACGTTATTGATGTATATGAAGGCCCCACGGAGACGTAGAGGCCAAATCGCCACGAATGTTGTCAAATATTACCGCCGAGATGATAGGTTGGGTTAGGTTAGGTAATATTACGTTATTGATGTATATGAAGGACGCACGGAGAGGTAGAGGCCAACTCGCCAGGAATGTTGTCAAATATTACCGCCGAGATGTTACGTTGGGTTAGGTTAGGTTATATTACGTTATTGATGTATATGAATGCCCCACGGAGACATAGAGGCCAACTCGCCAGGAATGTTGTCAAATATTACCGCCGAGATGTTAGGTTGGGTTAGGTTAGGTTATATTACGTTATTGATGTATATGAATGCCCCACGGAGATGTAGAGGCCAAATCGCCAGGAATGTTGTCAAATATTACCGCCGAGATGTTAGGTTGGGTTAGGTTAGGTTATATTACGTTATTGATGTATATGAATGCCCCACGGAGACATAGAGGCCAACTCGCCAGGAATGATGGCAAATATTACCGCCGAGATGTTAGGTTGGGTTAGGTTAGGTTATATTACGTTATTGATGTATATGAAGGTCCCACGGAGACGTAGATGCCCACAAGCCAGAAATGTTCTCAAATATTACCGCCGAGATGTTAGGTTGGGTTAGGTTAGGTAATATTACGTTATTGATGTATATGAAGGTCCCACGGAGACGTAGAGGCCAACATCGACAGGAATGTTTTCAAATATTACCGCCGATATGATAGGTTGGTTTAGGTTACGTTATATTACGTTATTGATGTATATGAAGGTCCCACGGAGACGAGGAGGCCAACTGGCCAGGAATTTTGTCAAATATTAGCGCCGAGATGATAGGTTGGGTTAGGTTAGGTTATATTACGTTATTCATGTATATGAAGATCGCACGGAGACGTAGAGGCCAACTGGCCAGGAATGTTGTCACATATTACCGCGGAGATGATAGGTTGGTTTAGGTTAGATTATATTACGTTATTGATGTATATGAAGGACGCACGGAGCGGTAGAGGCCAACTAGCCAGGAATGTTGTCAAATATAACCGCCGATATGATAGGTTGGGTTAGGTTACGTTATATTACGTTATTGATGTATATGAAGGTCGCACGGAGAGGTAGAGGCCAACTCGCCAGGAATGTTGTCAAATATTAGTGCCGAGATGTTAGGTTGAGTTGGGTTAGGTTATATTACGTTATTGATGTATATGCAGGTCCCACGTAGGAGTAGAGGCCAACTCGCCAGGAATGCTGTTAAATATTACCGCCGAGATGTTAGGTTGGTTTAGGTTAGGTTAGATTACGTTATTGATGTATATGAAGGCCCCACGGAGACCTAGAGGCCAAATCGCCAGGAATGTTGTCAAATATTACCGCCGAGATGTTAGGTTGGGTTAGGTTAGGTTATATTACGTTATTGATGTATATCAAGGTCCGACGGAGACGTAGAGGCCAACTCTCCAGGAATGTTGTCAAATATTACCGCCGAGATGTTAGGTTGGGTTAGGTTAGGTTATATTACGTTATTGATGTATATGAAGGTCCCACGGAGACGTAGAGGCCAACAAGCCAGGAATGTTGCCAAATATTACCGCCGAGATGTTACGTTGGGTTAGGTTAGGTTAGATTACGTTATTGATGTATATGAAGGCCCCACGGACACGTAGAGGCCAACGCTCCAGGAATGTTGTCAAATATTACCGCCGAGATGTTACGTTGGGTTAGGATAGGTTAGATTACGTTTTGATGTATATAAAAGTCCCACGGAGACGTAGAGGCCAACATCGACAGGAATGTTCTCAAATATTTCCGCCGAGATGATAGGTTGGGTTAGGTTAGGTAATATTACGTTATTGATGTATATGAAGGTCCCACGGAGACGTAGAGGCCAACAAGCCAGGAATGTTGCCAAATATTACCGCCGAGATGTTACGTTGGGTTAGGTTAGGTTAGATTACGTTATTGATGTATATGAAGGCCCCACGGACACGTAGAGGCCAACTCTCCAGGAATGTTGTCAAATATTACCGCCGAGATGTTACGTTGGGTTAGGTTAGGTTAGATTACGTTTTGATGTATATAAAAGTCCCACGGAGACGTAGAGGCCAACATCGACAGGAATGTTCTCAAATATTTCCGCCGAGATGATAGGTTGGGTTAGGTTAGGTAATATTACGTTATTGATGTATATGAAGGTCCCACGGAGACGTAGAGGCCAACTCGCCAGGAATGTTGTCAAATATTACCGCCGATATGATTGGTTGGGTTAGGTTACGTTATATTACGTTATTGATGTATATGAAGGACGCACGGAGACGTAGAGGCCAACTCGCCAGGAATGTTGTCAAATATTAGTGCCGAGATGTTAGGTTGGGTTGGGTTAGGTTATATTACGTTATTGATGTATATGAAGGACGCACGGAGACGTAGAGGCCAACTCGCCAGGAATGTTGTCAAATATTAGTGCCGAGATGTTAGGTTGGGTTAGGTTAGGTTAGATTACGTTATTGATGTATATGAAGGCCCCACGGAGACGTAGAGGCCAAATCGCCAGGAATGTTGTCAAATATTACCGCCGAGATATTAGGTTGGGTTAGGTTAGGTTATATTACGTTATTGATGTATAGGAATGCCCCACGGACACATAGAGGCCAACTCGCCAGGAATGTTGTCAAATATTACCGCCGAGATGTTATGTTGGGTTTGGTTAGGTTAAATTAGGTTATTGATGTATATAAAAGACCCACGGAGACGTAGAGGCCAACTCGACAGGAATGTTGTCAAATATTACTGCCGAGATGATAGGTTGGGTTAGGTTTGGTTATATTCCGTTATTGATGTATATGAAGGTCCGACGGACACGTAGAGGCCAACTTTCCAGGAATGTTGTCAAATATTACCGCCGAGACGTTACGTTGGGTTAGGTTAGGTTAGATTACGTTATTGATGTATATGAAGGCCCCACGGAGACGTAGAGGCCAAATCGCCAGGAATGTTGTCAAATATTACCGCCGAGATGTTAGGTTGGGTTAGGTTAGGTTATATTACGTTATTGATGTATATGAATGCCCCACGGAGACATAGAGGCCAACTCGCCAGGAATGTTGTCAAATATTTCCGCCGAGATGTTATGTTGGGTTAGGTTAGGTTATATTACGTTATTGATGTATATGAAGGTCCCACGGAGACGTAGATGCCCACAAGCCAGAAATGTTCTCAAATATTACCGCCGAGATGTTAGGTTGGGTTAGGTTAGGTAATATTACGTTATTGATGTATATGAAGGTCCCACGGAGACGTAGAGGCCAACATCGACAGGAATGTTTTCAAATATTACCGCCGATATGATAGGTTGGTTTAGGTTACGTTATATTACGTTATTGATGTATATGAAGGTCCCACGGAGACGAGGAGGCCAACTGGCCAGGAATTTTGTCAAATATTAGCGCCGAGATGATAGGTTGGGTTAGGTTACGTTATATTACGTTATTGATGTATATGAAGGTCGCACGGAGAGGTAGAGGCCAACTCGCCAGGAATGTTGTCAAATATTAGTGCCGAGATGTTAGGTTGAGTTGGGTTAGGTTATATTACGTTATTGATGTATATGCAGGTCCCACGTAGGAGTAGAGGCCAACTCGCCAGGAATGCTGTTAAATATTACCGCCGAGATGTTAGGTTGGTTTAGGTTAGGTTAGATTACGTTATTGATGTATATGAAGGCCCCACGGAGACCTAGAGGCCAAATCGCCAGGAATGTTGTCAAATATTACCGCCGAGATGTTAGGTTGGGTTAGGTTAGGTTATATTACGTTATTGATGTATATCAAGGTCCGACGGAGACGTAGAGGCCAACTCTCCAGGAATGTTGTCAAATATTACCGCCGAGATGTTAGGTTGGGTTAGGTTAGGTTATATTACGTTATTGATGTATATGAAGGTCCCACGGAGACGTAGAGGCCAACAAGCCAGGAATGTTGCCAAATATTACCGCCGAGATGTTACGTTGGGTTAGGTTAGGTTAGATTACGTTATTGATGTATATGAAGGCCCCACGGACACGTAGAGGCCAACGCTCCAGGAATGTTGTCAAATATTACCGCCGAGATGTTACGTTGGGTTAGGATAGGTTAGATTACGTTTTGATGTATATAAAAGTCCCACGGAGACGTAGAGGCCAACATCGACAGGAATGTTCTCAAATATTTCCGCCGAGATGATAGGTTGGGTTAGGTTAGGTAATATTACGTTATTGATGTATATGAAGGTCCCACGGAGACGTAGAGGCCAACAAGCCAGGAATGTTGCCAAATATTACCGCCGAGATGTTACGTTGGGTTAGGTTAGGTTAGATTACGTTATTGATGTATATGAAGGCCCTACGGACACGTAGAGGCCAACTCTCCAGGAATGTTGTCAAATATTACCGCCGAGATGTTACGTTGGGTTAGGTTAGGTTAGATTACGTTTTGATGTATATAAAAGTCCCACGGAGACGTAGAGGCCAACATCGACAGGAATGTTCTCAAATATTTCCGCCGAGATGATAGGTTGGGTTAGGTTAGGTAATATTACGTTATTGATGTATATGAAGGTCCCACGGAGACGTAGAGGCCAACTCGCCAGGAATGTTGTCAAATATTACCGCCGATATGATTGGTTGGGTTAGGTTACGTTATATTACGTTATTGATGTATATGAAGGACGCACGGAGACGTAGGGGCCAACTCGCCAGGAATGTTGTCAAATATTAGTGCCGAGATGTTAGGTTGGGTTGGGTTAGGTTATATTACGTTATTGATGTATATGAAGGACGCACGGAGACGTAGAGGCCAACTCGCCAGGAATGTTGTCAAATATTAGTGCCGAGATGTTAGGTTGGGTTAGGTTAGGTTAGATTACGTTATTGATGTATATGAAGGCCCCACGGAGACGTAGAGGCCAAATCGCCAGGAATGTTGTCAAATATTACCGCCGAGATATTAGGTTGGGTTAGGTTAGGTTATATTACGTTATTGATGTATATGAATGCCCCACGGACACATAGAGGCCAACTCGCCAGGAATGTTGTCAAATATTACCGCCGAGATGTTATGTTGGGTTTGGTTAGGTTAAATTAGGTTATTGATGTATATAAAAGACCCACGGAGACGTAGAGGCCAACTCGACAGGAATGTTGTCAAATATTACTGCCGAGATGATAGGTTGGGTTAGGTTTGGTTATATTCCGTTATTGATGTATATGAAGGTCCGACGGACACGTAGAGGCCAACTTTCCAGGAATGTTGTCAAATATTACCGCCGAGACGTTACGTTGGATTAGGTTAGGTTAGATTACGTTATTGATGTATATGAAGGCCCCACGGAGACGTAGAGGCCAAATCGCCAGGAATGTTGTCAAATATTACCGCCGAGATGTTAGGTTGGGTTAGGTTAGGTTATATTACGTTATTGATGTATATGAATGCCCCACGGAGACATAGAGGCCAACTCGCCAGGAATGTTGTCAAATATTACCGCCGAGATGTTATGTTGGGTTAGGTTAGGTTATTTTACGTTATTTTTGTATATTAAGGTCCGACCGAGACGTAGAGGCCAACTCTCCAGGAATGTTGTCAAATATTACCGCCGAGATGTTACTTTGGGTTAGGTTAGGTTAAATTACGTTTTGATGTATATAAAAGTCCCACGGAGACGTAGAGGCCAACTCGCCAGGAATGATGTCAAATATTACCGCCGAGATGTTAGGTTGGGTTAGGTTAGGTTATATTACGTTATTGATGTATATCAAGGTCCGACGGAGACGTAGAGGCCAGCTCTCCAGGAATGTTGTCAAATATTACCGCCGAGATGTTATTTTGGGTTAGGTTAGGTTAAATTACGTTTTGATGTATATAAAAGTCCCACGGAGACGTAGAGGCCAACTCGCCAGGAATGATGTCAAATATTAACGCCGAGATGTTAGGTTGGGTTAGGTTAGGTTATATTACGTTATTGATATATATGAAGGTCTCACGGAGACGTAGAGGCCAACTAGCCAGGAATGTTCTCAAATATTACCGCCGAGATGTTAGGTTGGGTTAGGTTAGGTTATATTACGTTATTGATGTATATAAAAGTCCCACGGAGACGTAGATGCCAACATCGACAGGAATGTTCTCAAATATTTCCGCCGAGATGATAGGTTGTGTTAGGTTAGGTAATATTACGTTATTGATGTATATGAAGGTCCCACGGAGACGTAGAGGCCAACTCGCCAGGAATGTTGTCAAATATTACCGCCGATATGATTGGTTGGGTTAGGTTACGTTATATTACGTTATTGATGTATATGAAGGACGCACGGAGACGTAGAGGCCAACTCGCCAGGAATGTTGTCAAATATTAGTGCCGAGATGTTAGGTTGGGTTGGGTTAGGTTATATTACGTTATTGATGTATATGCAGGTCCCACGGAGGCGTGGTGGCCAACTCGCCAGCAATGTTGTTAAATATTCCCGCCGAGATTTTAGGTTGGGTTAGGTTAGGTTAGATTACGTTATTGATGTATATGAAGGCCCCACGGAGACGTAGAGGCCAAAGCGCCAGGAATGTTGTCAAATATTACCGCTGAAATGTTAGGTTGGGTTAGGTTAGGTTATATTACGTTATTGATGTATATGAAGGTCCCACGCAGACGTAGAGCTCAACTCGCCAGGAATGTTGTCAAATATTAACGCCGCGATGATAGGTTGGTTCAGGTTAGGTTATATTACGTTATTGATGTATATGAAGGTCGCACGGAGGCGTAGAGGCCAACTCGCCAGGAATGTTTTCAAATATTACCGCCGAAATGATAGGTTGGTTTAGGTTACGTTATATTACGTTATTGATGTATATGAAGGTCCCACGGAGACGAGGAGGCCAACTGGCTAGGAATGTTGTCAGATATTACCGCCGAGATGATAGGTTGGTTTAGGTTAGATTATATTACGTTATTGATGTATATGAAGGACGCACGGAGAGGTAGAGGCCAACTAGCCAGGAATGTTGTCAAATATAACCGCAGATATGATACGTTGGGTTAGGTTACGTTATATTACGTTATTGATGTATATGAAGGTCGCACGGAGAGGTGGAGGCCAACTCGCCAGGAATGTTGTCAAATATTAGTGCCGAGATGTTAGGTTGGGTTGGGTTAGGTTATATTAAGTTATTGATGTATATGCAGGTCCCACGGAGGCGGAGAGGCCAACTCGCCAGGAATGTTGTTAAATATTACCGCCGAGATGTTAGATTGGGTTAGGTTAGGTTAGATTACGTTATTGATGTATATGAAGGCCCCACGGAGACGTAGAGGCCAAATCGCCAGGAATGTTGTCAAATATTACCGCCGAGATGTTAGGTTGGGTTAGGTTAGGTTAAATTACGTTATTGATGTATATAAAAGACCCACGGAGACGTAGAGGCCAACTCGACAGGAATGTTGTCAAATATTTCTGCCGAGATGATAGGTTGGGTTAGGTTTGGTTATATAACGTTATTGATGTATATGAAGGTCCGACGGACACGTAGAGGCCAACTCTCCAGGAATGTTGTCAAATATTACCGCCGAAACGTTACGTTGGGTTAGGTTACGTTAGATTACGTTATTGATGTATATGAAGGCCCCACGGAGACGTAGAGGCCAAATCGCCAGGAATGTTGTCAAATATTACCGCCGAGATGTTACGTTGGGTTAGGTTAGGTTATATTACGTTATTGATGTATATGAATGCCCCACGGAGACATAGAGGCCAACTCGCCAGGAATGTTGTCAAATATTACCGCCGAGATGTTAGGTTGGGTTAGGTTAGGTTATATTACGTTATTGATGTATATGAATGCCCCACGGAGACGTAGAGGCCAAATCGCCAGGAATGTTGTCAAATATTACCGCCGAGATGTTAGGGTGGGTTAGGTTAGGTTATATTACGTTATTGATGTATATGAATGCCCCACGGAGACATAGAGGCCAACTCGCCAGGAATGATGTCAAATATTACCGCCGATATGATAGGTTGGTTTAGGTTACGTTATATTACGTTATTGATGTATATGAAGGTCCCACGGAGACGAGGAGGCCAACTGGCCAGGAATGTTGTCAAATATTAGCGCCGAGATGATAGGTTGGGTTAGGTTAGGTTATATTACGTTATTCATGTATATGAAGATCCCACGGAGACGTAGAGGCCAACTGGCCAGGAATGTTGTCACATATTACCGCCGAGATGACAGGTTGGTTTAGGTTAGATTATATTACGTTATTGATGTATATGAAGGACGCACGGAGCGGTAGAGGCCAACTAGCCAGGAATGTTGTCAAATATAACCGCCGATATGATAGGTTGGGTTAGGTTACGTTATATTACGTTATTGATGTATATGAAGGTCGCACGGAGAGGTAGAGGCCAACTCGTCAGGAATGTTGTCAAATATTAGTGCCGAGATGTTAGGTTGAGTTGGGTTAGGTTATATTACGTTATTGATGTATATGCAGGTCCCACGTAGGAGTAGAGGCCAACTCGCCAGGAATGCTGTTAAATATTACCGCCGAGATGTTAGGTTGGTTTAGGTTAGGTTAGATTACGTTATTGATGTATATGAAGGCCCCACGGAGACGTAGAGGCCAAATCGCCAGGAATGTTGTCAAATATTACCGCCGAGATGTTAGGTTGGGTTAGGTTAGGTTATATTACGTTATTGATGTATATCAAGGTCCGACGGAGACGTAGAGGCCAATTCTCCAGGAATGTTGTCAAATATTACCGCCGAGATGTTAGGTTGGGTTAGGTTAGGTTATATTACGTTATTGATGTATATGAAGGTCCCACGGAGACGTAGAGGCCAACAAGCCAGGAATGTTGCCAAATATTACCGCCGAGATGTTACGTTGGGTTAGGTTAGGTTAGATTACGTTATTGATGTATATGAAGGGCCCACGGACACGTAGAGGCCAACTCTCCAGGAATGTTGTCAAATATTACCGCCGAGATGTTACGTTGGGTTAGGTTAGGTTAGATTACGTTTTGATGTATATAAAAGTCCCACGGAGACGTAGAGGCCAACATCGACAGGAGTGTTCTCAAATATTTCCGCCGAGATGATAGGTTGGGTTAGGTTAGGTAATATTACGTTATTGATGTATGTGAAGGTCCCACGGAGACGTAGAGGCCAACTCGCCAGGAATGTTGTCAAATATTACCGCCGATATGATTGGTTGGGTTAGGTTACGTTATATTACGTTATTGATGTATATGAAGGACGCACGGAGACGTAGAGGCCAACTCGCCAGGAATGTTGTCAAATATTAGTGCCGAGATGTTAGGTTGGGTTGGGTTAGGTTATATTACGTTATTGATGTATACGAAGGACGCACGGAGACGTAGAGGCCAACTCGCCAGGAATGTTGTCAAATATTAGTGCCGAGATGTTAGGTTGGGTTGGGTTAGGTTATATTAAGTTATTGATGTATATGCAGGTCCCACGGAGGCGGAAAGGCCAACTCACCAGGAATGTTGTTAAATATTACCGCCGAGATGTTAGGTTGGGTTAGGTTAGGTTAGATTACGTTATTGATGTATATGAAGGCCCCACGGAGACGTAGAGGCCAAATCGCCAGGAATGTTGTCAAATATTACCGCCGAGATGTTAGGTTGGGTTAGGTTAGGTTATATTACGTTATTGATGTATATGAATGCCCCACGGACACATAGAGGCCAACTCGCCAGGAATGTTGTCAAATATTACCGCCGAGATGTTATGTTGGGTTTGGTTAGGTTAAATTACGTTATTGATGTATATAAAAGACCCACGGAGACGTAGAGGCCAACTCGACAGGAATGTTGTCAAATATTACTGCCGAGATGATAGGTTGGGTTAGGTTTGGTTATATTACGTTATTGATGTATATGAAGGTCCGACGGACACGTAGAGGCCAACTCTCCAGGAATGTTGTCAAATATTACCGCCGAGACGTTACGTTGGGTTAGGTTAGGTTAGATTACGTTATTGATGTATATGAAGGCCCCACGGAGACGTAGAGGCCAAATCGCCAGGAATGTTGTCAAATATTACCGCCGAGATGTTAGGTTGGGTTAGGTTAGGTTATATTACGTTATTGATGTATATGAATGCCCCACGGAGACATAGAGGCCAAATCGCCAGGAATGTTGTCAAATATTACCGCCGAGATGTTAGGTTGGGTTAGGTTAGGTTATATTACGTTATTGATGTATATGAATGCCCCACGGACACATAGAGGCCAACATCGACAGGAATGTTCTCAAATATTTCCGCCGAGATGATAGGTTGGGTTAGGTTAGGTAATATTACGTTATTGATGTATATGAAGGTCCCACGGAGACGTAGAGGCCAACTCGCCAGGAATGTTGTCAAATATTACCGCCGATATGATTGGTTGGGTTAGGTTACGTTATATTACGTTATTGATGTATATGAAGGACGCACGGAGACGTAGAGGCCAACTCGCCAGGAATGTTGTCAAATATTAGTGCCGAGATGTTAGGTTGGGTTGGGTTAGGTTATATTACGTTATTGATGTATATGCAGGTCCCACGGAGGCGTGGAGGCCAACTCGCCAGCAATGTTGTTAAATATTCCCGCCGAGATTTTAGGTTGGGTTAGGTTAGGTTAGATTACGTTATTGATGTATATGAAGGCCCCACGGAGACGTAGAGGCCAAAGCGCCAGGAATGTTGTCAAATATTACCGCTGAAATGTTAGGTTGGGTTAGGTTAGGTTATATTACGTTATTGATGTATATGAAGGTCCCACGCAGACGTAGAGCTCAACTCGCCAGGAATGTTGTCAAATATTAACGCCGCGATGATAGGTTGGTTCAGGTTAGGTTATATTACGTTATTGATGTATATGAAGGTCGCACGGAGGCGTAGAGGCCAACTGGCCAGGAATGTTGTCACATATTACCGCCGAGATGATAGGTTGGTTTAGGTTAGATTATATTACGTTATTGATGTATATGAAGGTCCCACGGAGACGTAGAGGCCAACAAGCCAGGAATGTTGCCAAATATTACCGCCGAGATGTTACGTTGGGTTAGGTTAGGTTAGATTACGTTATTGATGTATATGAAGGCCCCACGGACACGTAGAGGCCAACGCTCCAGGAATGTTGTCAAATATTACCGCCGAGATGTTACGTTGGGTTAGGATAGGTTAGATTACGTTTTGATGTATATAAAAGTCCCACGGAGACGTAGAGGCCAACATCGACAGGAATGTTCTCAAATATTTCCGCCGAGATGATAGGTTGGGTTAGGTTAGGTAATATTACGTTATTGATGTATATGAAGGTCCCACGGAGACGTAGAGGCCAACAAGCCAAATGTTGCCAAATATTACCGCCGAGATGTTACGTTGGGTTAGGTTAGGTTAGATTACGTTATTGATGTATATGAAGGCCCCACGGACACGTAGAGGCCAACTCTCCAGGAATGTTGTCAAATATTACCGCCGAGATGTTACGTTGGGTTAGGTTAGGTTAGATTACGTTTTGATGTATATAAAAGTCCCACGGAGACGTAGAGGCCAACATCGACAGGAATGTTCTCAAATATTTCCGCCGAGATGATAGGTTGGGTTAGGTTAGGTAATATTCCGTTATTGATGTATATGAAGGTCCCACGGAGACGTAGAGGCCAACTCGCCAGGAATGTTGTCAAATATTACCGCCGATATGATTGGTTGGGTTAGGTTACGTTATATTACGTTATTGATGTATATGAAGGACGCACGGAGACGTAGAGGCCAACTCGCCAGGAATGTTGTCAAATATTAGTGCCGAGATGTTAGGTTGGGTTGGGTTAGGTTATATTACGTTATTGATGTATATGAAGGACGCACGGAGACGTAGAGGCCAACTCGCCAGGAATGTTGTCAAATATTAGTGCCGAGATGTTAGGTTGGGTTGGGTTAGGTTATATTAAGTTATTGATGTATATGCAGGTCCCACGGAGGCGGAGAGGCCAACTCGCCAGGAATGTTGTTAAATATTACCGCCGAGATGTTAGGTTGGGTTAGGTTAGGTTAGATTACGTTATTGATGTATATGAAGGCCCCACGGAAACGTAGAGGCCAAATCGCCAGGAATGTTGTCAAATATTACCGCCGAGATATTAGGTTGGGTTAGGTTAGGTTATATTACGTTATTGATGTATATGAATGCCCCACGGACACATAGAGGCCAACTCGCCAGGAATGTTGTCAAATATTACCGCCGAGATGTTATGTTGGGTTTGGTTAGGTTAAATTAGGTTATTGATGTATATAAAAGACCCACGGAGACGTAGAGGCCAACTCGACAGGAATGTTGTCAAATATTACTGCCGAGATGATAGGTTGGGTTAGGTTTGGTTATATTCCGTTATTGATGTATATGAAGGTCCGACGGACACGTAGAGGCCAACTCTCCAGGAATGTTGTCAAATATTACCGCCGAGACGTTACGTTGGGTTAGGTTAGGTTAGATTACGTTATTGATGTATATGAAGGCCCCACGGAGACGTAGAGGCCAAATCGCCAGGAATGTTGTCAAATATTACCGCCGAGATGTTAGGTTGGGTTAGGTTAGGTTATATTACGTTATTGATGTATATGAATGCCCCACGGAGACATAGAGGCCAACTCGCCAGGAATGTTGTCAAATATTACCGCCGAGATGTTATGTTGGGTTAGGTTAGGTTATTTTACGTTATTTTTGTATATTAAGGTCCGACCGAGACGTAGAGGCCAACTCTCCAGGAATGTTGTCAAATATTACCGCCGAGATGTTACTTTGGGTTAGGTTAGGTTAAATTACGTTTTGATGTATATAAAAGTCCCACGGAGACGTAGAGGCCAACTCGCCAGGAATGATGTCAAATATTACCGCCGAGATGTTAGGTTGGGTTAGGTTAGGTTATATTACGTTATTGATGTATATCAAGGTCCGACGGAGACGTAGAGGCCAACTCTCCAGGAATGTTGTCAAATATTACCGCCGAGATGTTACTTTGGGTTAGGTTAGGTTAAATTACGTTTTGATGTATATAAAAGTCCCACGGAGACGTAGAGGCCAACTCGCCAGGAATGATGTCAAATATTAACGCCGAGATGTTAGGTTGGGTTAGGTTAGGTTATATTACGTTATTGATATATATGAAGGTCTCACGGAGACGTAGAGGCCAACTAGCCAGGAATGTTCTCAAATATTACCGCCGAGATGTTAGGTTGGGTTAGGTTAGGTTATATTACGTTATTGATGTATATAAAAGTCCCACGGAGACGTAGAGGCCAACATCGACAGGAATGTTCTCAAATATTTCCGCCGAGATGATAGGTTGGGTTAGGTTAGGTAATATTACGTTATTGATGTATATGAAGGTCCCACGGAGACGTAGAGGCCAACTCGCCAGGAATGTTGTCAAATATTACCGCCGATATGATTGGTTGGGTTAGGTTACGTTATATTACGTTATTGATGTATATGAAGGACGCACGGAGACGTAGAGGCCAACTCGCCAGGAATGTTGTCAAATATTAGTGCCGAGATGTTAGGTTGGGCTGGGTTAGGTTATATTACGTTATTGATGTATATGCAGGTCCCACGGAGGCGTGGAGGCCAACTCGCCAGCAATGTTGTTAAATATTCCCGCCGAGATTTTAGGTTGGGTTAGGTTAGGTTAGATTACGTTATTGATGTATATGAAGGCCCCACGGAGACGTAGAGGCCAAAGCGCCAGGAATGTTGTCAAATATTACCGCTGAAATGTTAGGTTGGGTTAGGTTAGGTTATATTACGTTATTGATGTATATGAAGGTCCCACGCAGACGTAGAGCTCAACTCGCCAGGAATGTTGTCAAATATTAACGCCGCGATGATAGGTTGGTTCAGGTTAGGTTATATTACGTTATTGATGTATATAAAAGACCCACGGAGACGTAGAGGCCAACTCGACAGGAATGTTGTCAAATATTACTGCCGAGATGATAGGTTAGGTTAGGTTTGGTTATATTACGTTATTGATGTATATCAAGGTCCGACGGAGGCGGAGAGGCCAACTCTCCAGGAATGTTGTCAAATATTACCGCCGAGATGTTACTTTGGGTTAGGTTAGGTTAAGTTATGTTTTGATGTATATAAAAGTGCCACGGAGACGTAGAGGCCAACTCGGCAGGAATGATGTCAAATACTACCGCCGAGATGTTAAGTTGGGTTAGGTTAGGTTATATTACGTTATTGATGTATATGAAGGTCCCACGGAGACGTAGATGCCAACAAGCCAGGAATGTTCTCAAATATTACCGCCGAGATGTTAGGTTGGGTTAGGTTAGGTTAAATTACGTTATTGATGTATATAAAAGACCCACGGAGACGTAGAGGCCAACTCGACAGGAATGTTGTCAAATATTTCTGCCGAGATGATAGGTTGGGTTAGGTTTGGTTATATAACGTTATTGATGTATATGAAGGTCCGACGGACACGTAGAGGCCAACTCTCCAGGAATGTTGTCAAATATTACCGCCGAAACGTTACGTTGGGTTAGGTTACGTTAGATTACGTTATTGATGTATATGAAGGCCCCACGGAGACGTAGAGGCCAAATCGCCAGGAATGTTGTCAAATATTACCGCCGAGATGTTACGTTGGGTTAGGTTAGGTTATATTACGTTATTGATGTATATGAATGCCCCACGGAGACATAGAGGCCAACTCGCCAGGAATGTTGTCAAATATTACCGCCGAGATGTTAGGTTGGGTTAGGTTAGGTTATATTACGTTATTGATGTATATGAATGCCCCACGGAGACGTAGAGGCCAAATCGCCAGGAATGTTGTCAAATATTACCGCCGAGATGTTAGGGTGGGTTAGGTTAGGTTATATTACGTTATTAATGTATATGAATGCCCCACGGAGACATAGAGGCCAACTCGCCAGGAATGATGTCAAATATTACCGCCGATATGATAGGTTGGTTTAGGTTACGTTATATTACGTTATTGATGTATATGAAGGTCCCACGGAGACGAGGAGGCCAACTGGCCAGGAATGTTGTCAAATATTAGCGCCGAGATGATAGGTTGGGTTAGGTTAGGTTATATTACGTTATTCATGTATATGAAGATCCCACGGAGACGTAGAGGCCAACTGGCCAGGAATGTTGTCACATATTACCGCCGAGATGATAGGTTGGTTTAGGTTAGATTATATTACGTTATTGATGTATATGAAGGACGCACGGAGCGGTAGAGGCCAACTAGCCAGGAATGTTGTCAAATATAACCGCCGATATGATAGGTTGGGTTAGGTTACGTTATATTACGTTATTGATGTATATGAAGGTCGCACGGAGCGGTAGAGGCCAACTCGTCAGGAATGTTGTCAAATATTAGTGCCGAGATGTTAGGTTGAGTTGGGTTAGGTTATATTACGTTATTGATGTATATGCAGGTCCCACGTAGGAGTAGAGGCCAACTCGCCAGGAATGCTGTTAAATATTACCGCCGAGATGTTAGGTTGGTTTAGGTTAGGTTAGATTACGTTATTGATGTATATGAAGGCCCCACGGAGACGTAGAGGCCAAATCGCCAGGAATGTTGTCAAATATTACCGCCGAGATGTTAGGTTGGGTTAGGTTAGGTTATATTACGTTATTGATGTATATCAAGGTCCGACGGAGACGTAGAGGCCAATTCTCCAGGAATGTTGTCAAATATTACCGCCGAGATGTTAGGTTGGGTTAGGTTAGGTTATATTACGTTATTGATGTATATGAAGGTCCCACGGAGACGTAGAGGCCAACAAGCCAGGAATGTTGCCAAATATTACCGCCGAGATGTTACGTTGGGTTAGGTTAGGTTAGATTACGTTATTGATGTATATGAAGGGCCCACGGACACGTAGAGGCCAACTCTCCAGGAATGTTGTCAAATATTACCGCCGAGATGTTACGTTGGGTTAGGTTAGGTTAGATTACGTTTTGATGTATATAAAAGTCCCACGGAGACGTAGAGGCCAACATCGACAGGAATGTTCTCAAATATTTCCGCCGAGATGATAGGTTGGGTTAGGTTAGGTAATATTACGTTATTGATCTATATGAAGGTCCCACGGAGACGTAGAGGCCAACTCGCCAGGAATGTTGTCAAATATTACCGCCGATATGATTGGTTGGGTTAGGTTACGTTATATTACGTTATTGATGTATATGAAGGACGCACGGAGACGTAGAGGCCAACTCGCCAGGAATGTTGTCAAATATTAGTGCCGAGATGTTAGGTTGGGTTGGGTTAGGTTATATTACGTTATTGATGTATACGAAGGACGCACGGAGACGTAGAGGCCAACTCGCCAGGAATGTTGTCAAATATTAGTGCCGAGATGTTAGGTTGGGTTGGGTTAGGTTATATTAAGTTATTGATGTATATGCAGGTCCCACGGAGGCGGAGAGGCCAACTCACCAGGAATGTTGTTAAATATTACCGCCGAGATGTTAGGTTGGGTTAGGTTAGGTTAGATTACGTTATTGATGTATATGAAGGCCCCACGGAGACGTAGAGGCCAAATCGCCAGGAATGTTGTCAAATATTACCGCCGAGATGTTAGGTTGGGTTAGGTTAGGTTATATTACGTTATTGATGTATATGAATGCCCCACGGACACATAGAGGCCAACTCGCCAGGAATGTTGTCAAATATTACCGCCGAGATGTTATGTTGGGTTTGGTTAGGTTAAATTACGTTATTGATGTATATAAAAGACCCACGGAGACGTAGAGGCCAACTCGACAGGAATGTTGTCAAATATTACTGCCGAGATGATAGGTTGGGTTAGGTTTGGTTATATTACGTTATTGATGTATATGAAGGTCCGACGGACACGTAGAGGCCAACTCTCCAGGAATGTTGTCAAATATTACCGCCGAGACGTTACGTTGGGTTAGGTTAGGTTAGATTACGTTATTGATGTATATGAAGGCCCCACGGAGACGTAGAGGCCAAATCGCCAGGAATGTTGTCAAATATTACCGCCGAGATGTTAGGTTGGGTTAGGTTAGGTTATATTACGTTATTGATGTATATGAATGCCCCACGGAGACATAGAGGCCAACTCGCCAGGAATGTTGTCAAATATTACCGCCGAGATGTTATGTTGGGTTAGGTTAGGTTATTTTACGTTATTGATGTATATTAAGGTCCGACAGAGACGTAGCGGCCGACTCTCCAGGAATGTTGTCAAATATTACCGCCGAGATGTTACTTTGGGTTAGGTTAGGTTAAATTACGTTTTGATGTATATAAAAGTCCCACGGAGACGTAGAGGCCAACTCGCCAGGAATGATGTCAAATATTACCGCCGAGATGTTAGGTTGGGTTAGGTTAGGTTATATTACGTTATTGATGTATATCAAGGTCCGACGGAGACGTAGAGGCCAGCTCTCCAGGAATGCTGTCAAATATTACCGCCGAGATGTTATTTTGGGTTAGGTTAGGTTAAATTACGTTTTGATGTATATAAAAGTCCCACGGAGACGTAGAGGCCAACTCGCCAGGAATGATGTCAAATATTAACGCCGAGATGTTAGGTTGGGTTAGGTTAGGTTATATTACGTTATTGATATATATGAAGGTCCCACGGAGACGTAGAGGCCAACTAGCCAGGAATGTTCTCAAATATTACCGCCGAGATGTTAGGTTGGGTTAGGTTAGGTTATATTACGTTATTGATGTATATGAAGGTCCCACGGAGACGTAGAGGCCAACAAGCCAGGAATGATGTCAAATATTAACGCCGAGATGTTAGGTTGGGTTAGGTTAGGTTATATTACGTTATTGATATATATGAAGGTCCCACGGAGACGTAGAGGCCAACTAGCCAGGAATGTTCTCAAATATTACCGCCGAGATGTTAGGTTGGGTTAGGTTAGGTTATATTACGTTATTGATGTATATGAAGGTCCCACGGAGACGTAGAGGCCAACAAGCCAGGAATGTTCTCAAATATTACCGCCGAGATGTTATGTTGGGTTTGGTTAGGTTAAATTACGTTATTGATGTATATAAAAGACCCACGGAGACGTAGAGGCCAACTCGACAGGAATGTTGTCAAATATTACTGCCGAGATGATAGGTTGGGTTAGGTTTGGTTATATTACGTTATTGATGTATATGAAGGTCCGACGGACACGTAGAGGCCAACTCTCCAGGAATGTTGTCAAATATTACCGCCGAGACGTTACGTTGGGTTAGGTTAGGTTAGATTACGTTATTGATGTATATGAAGGCCCCACGGAGACGTAGAGGCCAAATCGCCAGGAATGTTGTCAAATATTACCGCCGAGATGTTAGGTTGGGTTAGGTTAGGTTATATTACGTTATTGATGTATATGAATGCCCCACGGAGACATAGAGGCCAACTCGCAAGGAATGTTGTCAAATATTACCGCCGAGATGTTATGTTGGGTTAGGTTAGGTTATTTTACGTTATTGATGTATATTAAGGTCCGACAGAGACGTAGCGGCCGACTCTCCAGGAATGTTGTCAAATATTACCGCCGAGATGTTACTTTGGGTTAGGTTAGGTTAAATTACGTTTTGATGTATATAAAAGTCCCACGGAGACGTAGAGGCCAACTCGCCAGGAATGATGTCAAATATTACCGCCGAGATGTTAGGTTGGGTTAGGTTAGGTTATATTACGTTATTGATGTATATCAAGGTCCGACGGAGACGTAGAGGCCAGCTCTCCAGGAATGTTGTCAAATATTACCGCCGAGATGTTATGTTGGGTTAGGTTAGGTTAAATTACGTTTTGATGCATATAAAAGTCCCACGGAGACGTAGAGACCAACTCGCCAGGAATGATGTCAAATATTAACGCCGAGATGTTAGGTTGGGTTAGGTTAGGTTATATTACGTTATTGATATATATGAAGGTCCCACGGAGACGTAGTGGCCAACTAGCCAGGAATGTTCTCAAATATTACCGCCGAGATGTTAGGTTGGGTTAGGTTAGGTTATATTACGTTATTGATGTATATGAAGGTCCCACGGAGACGTAGAGGCCAACAAGCCAGGAATGTTCTCAAATATTACCGCCGAGATGTTATGATGGGTTTGGTTAGGTTAAATTACGTTATTGATGTATATAAAAGACCCACGGAGACGTAGAGGCCAACTCGACAGGAATGTTGTCAAATATTACTGCCGAGATGATAGGTTGGGTTAGGTTTGGTTATATTACGTTATTGATGTATATGAAGGTCCGACGGACACGTAGAGGCCAACTCTCCAGGAATGTTGTCAAATATTACCGCCGAGACGTTACGTTGGGTTAGGTTAGGTTAGATTACGTTATTGATGTATATGAAGGCCCCACGGAGACGTAGAGGCCAAATCGCCAGGAATGTTGTCAAATATTACCGCCGAGATGTTAGGTTGGGTTAGGTTAGGTTATATTACGTTATTGATGTATATGAATGCCCCACGGAGACATAGAGGCCAACTCGCCAGGAATGTTGTCAAATATTACCGCCGAGATGTTATGTTGGGTTAGGTTAGGTTATTTTACGTTATTGATGTATATTAAGGTCCGACAGAGACGTAGCGGCCGACTCTCCAGGAATGTTGTCAAATATTACCGCCGAGATGTTACTTTGGGTTAGGTTAGGTTAAATTACGTTTTGATGTATATAAAAGTCCCACGGAGACGTAGAGGCCAACTCGCCAGGAATGATGTCAAATATTACCGCCGAGATGTTAGGTTGGGTTAGGTTAGGTTATATTACGTTATTGATGTATATCAAGGTCCGACGGAGACGTAGAGGCCAGCTCTCCAGGAATGTTGTCAAATATTACCGCCGAGATGTTATGTTGGGTTAGGTTAGGTTAAATTACGTTTAGATGTATATAAAAGTCCCACGGAGACGTAGAGGCCAACTCGCCAGGAATGATGTCAAATATTAACGCCGAGATGTTAGGTTGGGTTAGGTTAGGTTATATAACGTTATTGATATATGTGAAGGTCCCACGGAGACGTAGAGGCCAACTAGCCAGGAATGTTCTCAAATATTACCGCCGAGATGTTAGGTTGGGTTAGGTTAGGTTATATTACGTTATTGATGTATATGAAGGTCCCACGGAGACGTAGAGGCCAACAAGCCAGGAATGTTCTCAAATATTACCGCCGAGATGTTATGTTGGGTTTGGTTAGGTTAAATTACGTTATTGATGTATATAAAAGACCCACGGAGACGTAGAGGCCAACTCGACAGGAATGTTGTCAAATATTACTGCCGAGATGATAGGTTGGGTTAGGTTTGGTTATATTACGTTATTGATGTATATGAAGGTCCGACGGACACGTAGAGGCCAACTCTCCAGGAATGTTGTCAAATATTACCGCCGAGACGTTACGTTGGGTTAGGTTAGGTTAGATTACGTTATTGATGTATATGAAGGCCCCACGGAGACGTAGAGGCCAAATCGCCAGGAATGTTGTCAAATATTACCGCCGAGATGTTAGGTTGGGTTAGGTTAGGTTATATTACGTTATTGATGTATATGAATGCCCCACGGAGACATAGAGGCCAACTCGCCAGGAATGTTGTCAAATATTACCGCCGAGATGTTATGTTGGGTTAGGTTAGGTTATTTTACGTTATTGATGTATATTAAGGTCCGACAGAGACGTAGCGGCCGACTCTCCAGGAATGTTGTCAAATATTACCGCCGAGATGTTACTTTGGGTTAGGTTAGGTTAAATTACGTTTTGATGTATATAAAAGTCCCACGGAGACGTAGAGGCCAACTCGCCAGGAATGATGTCAAATATTACCGCCGAGATGTTAGGTTGGGTTAGGTTAGGTTATATTACGTTATTGATGTATATCAAGGTCCGACGGAGACGTAGAGGCCAGCTCTCCAGGAATGTTGTCAAATATTACCGCCGAGATGTTATGTTGGGTTAGGTTAGGTTAAATTACGTTTTGATGTATATAAAAGTCCCACGGAGACGTAGAGGCCAACTCGCCAGGAATGATGTCAAATATTAACGCCGAGATGTTAGGTTCGGTTAGGTTAGGTTATATTACGTTATTGATATATATGAAGGTCCCACGGAGACGTAGAGGCCAACTAGCCAGGAATGTTCTCAAATATTACCGCCGAGATGTTAGGTTGGGTTAGGTTAGGTTATATTACGTTATTGATGTATATGAAGGTCCCACGGAGACGTAGAGGCCAACAAGCCAGGAATGTTCTCAAATATTACCGCCGAGATGTTATGTTGGGTTTGGTTAGGTTAAATTACGTTATTGATGTATATAAAAGACCCACGGAGACGTAGAGGCCAACTCGACAGGAATGTTGTCAAATATTACTGCCGAGATGATAGGTTGGGTTAGGTTTGGTTATATAACGTTATTGATGTATATGAAGGTCCGACGGACACGTAGAGGCCAACTCTCCAGGAATGTTGTCAAATATTACCGCCGAGACGTTACGTTGGGTTAGGTTAGGTTAGATTACGTTATTGATGTATATGAAGGCCCCACGGAGACGTAGAGGCCAAATCGCCAGGAATGTTGTCAAATATTACCGCCGAGATGTTAGGTTGGGTTAGGTTAGGTTATATTACGTTATTGATGTATATGAATGCCCCACGGAGACATAGAGGCCAACTCGCCAGGAATGTTGTCAAATATTACCGCCGAGATGTTATGTTGGGTTAGGTTAGGTTATTTTACGTTATTGATGTATATTAAGGTCCGACAGAGACGTAGCGGCCGACTCTCCAGGAATGTTGTCAAATATTACCGCCGAGATGTTACTTTGGGTTAGGTTAGGTTAAATTACGTTTTGATGTATATAAAAGTCCCACGGAGACGTAGAGGCCAACTCGCCAGGAATGATGTCAAATATTACCGCCGAGATGTTAGGTTGGGTTAGGTTAGGTTATATTACGTTATTGATGTATATCAAGGTCCGACGGAGACGTAGAGGCCAGCTCTCCAGGAATGTTGTCAAATATTACCGCCGAGATGTTATGTTGGGTTAGGTTAGGTTAAATTACGTTTTGATGTATATAAAAGTCCCACGGAGACGTAGAGGCCAACTCGCCAGGAATGATGTCAAATATTAACGCCGAGATGTTAGGTTGGGTTAGGTTAGGTTATATTACGTTATTGATATATATGAAGGTCCCACGGAGACGTAGAGGCCAACTAGCCAGGAATGTTCTCAAATATTACCGCCGAGATGTTAGGTTGGGTTAGGTTAGGTTATATTACGTTATTGATGTATATGAAGGTCGCACGGAGAGGAAGAGGCCAACTCGCCAGTAATGTTGTCATATATTACCGCCGAGATGTTACGTTGGGTTAGGTTATGTTAAATTACGTTATTGATGTATATAAAAGTCCCACGGAGACGTAGAGGCCAACATCGACAGGAATGTTCTCAAATATTTCCGCCGAGATGATAGGTTGGGTTAGGTTAGGTAATATTACGTTATTGATGTATATGAAGGTCCCACGGAGACGTAGAGGCCAACTCGCCAGGAATGTTGTCAAATATTACCGCCGATATGATTGGTTGGGTTAGGTTAGGTTATATTACGTTATTGATGTATATCAAGGTCCGACGGAGACGTAGAGGCCAACTCTCCAGGAATGTTGTCAAATATTACCGCCGAGATGTTAGGTTGGGTTAGGTTAGGTTATATTACGTTATTGATGTATATGAAGGCCCCACGGAGACGTAGAGGCCAAATCGCCAGGAATGTTGTCAAATATTACCGCCGAGATGTTAGGTTGGGTTAGGTTAGGTTATATTACGTTATTGATGTATATCAAGGTCCGACGGAGACGTAGAGGCCAACTCTCCAGGAATGTTGTCAAATATTACCGCCGAGATGTTAGGTTGGGTTAGGTTAGGTTATATTACGTTATTGATGTATATGAAGGTCCCACGGAGACGTAGAGGCCAACAAGCCAGGAATGTTGTCAAATATTACCGCCGAGATGTTATGTTGGGTTAGGTTAGGTTATTTTACGTTATTGATGTATATTAAGGTCCGACAGAGACGTAGCGGCCGACTCTCCAGGAATGTTGTCAAATATTACCGCCGAGATGTTACTTTGGGTTAGGTTAGGTTAAATTACGTTTTGATGTATATAAAAGTCCCACGGAGACGTAGAGGCCAACTCGCCAGGAATGATGTCAAATATTACCGCCGAGATGTTAGGTTGGGTTAGGTTAGGTTATATTACGTTATTGATGTATATCAAGGTCCGACGGAGACGTAGAGGCCAGCTCTCCAGGAATGTTGTCAAATATTACCGCCGAGATGTTATGTTGGGTTAGGTTAGGTTAAATTACGTTTAGATGTATATAAAAGTCCCACGGAGACGTAGAGGCCAACTCGCCAGGAATGATGTCAAATATTAACGCCGAGATGTTAGGTTGGGTTAGGTTAGGTTATATAACGTTATTGATATATGTGAAGGTCCCACGGAGACGTAGAGGCCAACTAGCCAGGAATGTTCTCAAATATTACCGCCGAGATGTTAGGTTGGGTTAGGTTAGGTTATATTACGTTATTGATGTATATGAAGGTCCCACGGAGACGTAGAGGCCAACAAGCCAGGAATGTTCTCAAATATTACCGCCGAGATGTTATGTTGGGTTTGGTTAGGTTAAATTACGTTATTGATGTATATAAAAGACCCACGGAGACGTAGAGGCCAACTCGACAGGAATGTTGTCAAATATTACTGCCGAGATGATAGGTTGGGTTAGGTTTGGTTATATTACGTTATTGATGTATATGAAGGTCCGACGGACACGTAGAGGCCAACTCTCCAGGAATGTTGTCAAATATTACCGCCGAGACGTTACGTTGGGTTAGGTTAGGTTAGATTACGTTATTGATGTATATGAAGGCCCCACGGAGACGTAGAGGCCAAATCGCCAGGAATGTTGTCAAATATTACCGCCGAGATGTTAGGTTGGGTTAGGTTAGGTTATATTACGTTATTGATGTATATGAATGCCCCACGGAGACATAGAGGCCAACTCGCCAGGAATGTTGTCAAATATTACCGCCGAGATGTTATGTTGGGTTAGGTTAGGTTATTTTACGTTATTGATGTATATTAAGGTCCGACAGAGACGTAGCGGCCGACTCTCCAGGAATGTTGTCAAATATTACCGCCGAGATGTTACTTTGGGTTAGGTTAGGTTAAATTACGTTTTGATGTATATAAAAGTCCCACGGAGACGTAGAGGCCAACTCGCCAGGAATGATGTCAAATATTACCGCCGAGATGTTAGGTTGGGTTAGGTTAGGTTATATTACGTTATTGATGTATATCAAGGTCCGACGGAGACGTAGAGGCCAGCTCTCCAGGAATGTTGTCAAATATTACCGCCGAGATGTTATGTTGGGTTAGGTTAGGTTAAATTACGTTTTGATGTATATAAAAGTCCCACGGAGACGTAGAGGCCAACTCGCCAGGAATGATGTCAAATATTAACGCCGAGATGTTAGGTTCGGTTAGGTTAGGTTATATTACGTTATTGATATATATGAAGGTCCCACGGAGACGTAGAGGCCAACTAGCCAGGAATGTTCTCAAATATTACCGCCGAGATGTTAGGTTGGGTTAGGTTAGGTTATATTACGTTATTGATGTATATGAAGGTCCCACGGAGACGTAGAGGCCAACAAGCCAGGAATGTTCTCAAATATTACCGCCGAGATGTTATGTTGGGTTTGGTTAGGTTAAATTACGTTATTGATGTATATAAAAGACCCACGGAGACGTAGAGGCCAACTCGACAGGAATGTTGTCAAATATTACTGCCGAGATGATAGGTTGGGTTAGGTTTGGTTATATAACGTTATTGATGTATATGAAGGTCCGACGGACACGTAGAGGCCAACTCTCCAGGAATGTTGTCAAATATTACCGCCGAGACGTTACGTTGGGTTAGGTTAGGTTAGATTACGTTATTGATGTATATGAAGGCCCCACGGAGACGTAGAGGCCAAATCGCCAGGAATGTTGTCAAATATTACCGCCGAGATGTTAGGTTGGGTTAGGTTAGGTTATATTACGTTATTGGTGTATAGAAAGGCCCCACGGAGACGTTGAGGCCAGCTCGCAAGGAATGTTGTCAAATAATAGCGCCGAAAGGTTAGGCTGGGTTAGGATAGGTTATATTACGTTATTGATGTATATAAAAGTCACACGGAGACGTAGAGGCCAACTCGCCAGGAATGTTGTCAAATAATATCGCCGAGAGGTTAGGTTGGGTTATATAAGGTTATATTACGTTATTGATGTATATGAAGGTCTCACGGAGACGTAGAGGCCAACTCGCCAGGAATGTTATCAAACATTACCGCCGAGATGTTAGGTTGGTTTAGGTTAGGTTATATTACGTTATTGATGTATATAAAATTCCTACGGAGACATAGAGGCCAACTCGCCAGGAATGTTGTCAAATAATAGTGCCGAGATGTTGGGTTGTGTCAGGTTAGGTTATATTACGTTATTGACGTATATAAAGGCCTCACGGAGACGTAGAGGCCAACTCGACACGAATGTTGTCAAATATTACCGCCGAGATGTTAGGTTGGGTTAGGTTAGGTTATATTACGTGTTTGATGTATATGAAGGCCCCACGGAGACGTAGAAGCCAACTCGACAGGAATGTTGTCAAATATTACCGCCGAGATGTTAGGTTGGGTTAGGTTAGGTTATATTACGTTATTGATGTTTATCAAGGTCCGACGGAGACGTAGAGGCCAGCTCTCCACGAATGTTGTCAAATATTACCGCCGAGATGTTATTTTGGGTTAGGTTAGGTTAAATTACGTTTTGATGTATATAAAAGTCCCACGGAGACGTAGAGGCCAACTCGCCAGGAATGATGTCAAATATTAACGCCGAGATGTTAGGTTGGGTTAGGTTAGGTTATATTACGTTATTGATGTATATGAATGCCCCACGGAGACATAGAGGCCAACTCGCCAGGAATGTTGTCAAATATTACCGCCGAGATGTTATGTTGGGTTAGGTTAGGTTATTTTACGTTATTGATGTATATTAAGGTCCGACAGAGACGTAGCGGCCGACTCTCCAGGAATGTTGTCAAATATTACCGCCGAGATGTTACTTTGGGTTAGGTTAGGTTAAATTACGTTTTGATGTATATAAAAGTCCCACGGAGACGTAGAGGCCAACTCGCCAGGAATGATGTCAAATATTACCGCCGAGATGTTAGGTTGGGTTAGGTTAGGTTATATTACGTTATTGATGTATATCAAGGTCCGACGGAGACGTAGAGGCCAGCTCTCCAGGAATGTTGTCAAATATTACCGCCGAGATGTTATGTTGGGTTAGGTTAGGTTAAATTACGTTTTGATGTATATAAAAGTCCCACGGAGACGTAGAGGCCAGCTCGCCAGGAATGATGTCAAATATTAACGCCGAGATGTTAGGTTGGGTTAGGTTAGGTTATATTACGTTATTGATATATATGAAGGTCGCACGGAGAGGAAGAGGCCAACTCGCCAGTAATGTTGTCATATATTACCGCCGAGATGTTACGTTGGGTTAGGTTATGTTAAATTACGTTATTGATGTATATAAAAGTCCCACGGAGACGTAGAGGCCAACATCGACAGGAATGTTCTCAAATATTTCCGCCGAGATGATAGGTTGGGTTAGGTTAGGTAATATTACGTTATTGATGTATATGAAGGTCCCACGGAGACGTAGAGGCCAACTCGCCAGGAATGTTGTCAAATATTACCGCCTATATGATTGGTTGGGTTAGGTTACGTTATATTACGTTATTGATGTATATGAAGGACGCACGGAGACGTAGAGGCCAACTCGCCAGGAATGTTGTCAAATATTAGTGCCGAGATGTTAGGTTGAGTTGGGTTAGGTTATATTACGTTATTGATGTATATGCAGGTCCCACGTAGGAGTAGAGGCCAACTCGCCAGGAATGCTGTTAAATATTACCGCCGAGATGTTAGGTTGGGTTAGGTTAGGTTATATTACGTTATTGATGTATATGAAGGTCCCACGGAGACGTAGAGGCCAACAAGCCAGGAATGTTGTCAAATATTACCGCCGAGATGTTATGTTGGGTTAGGTTAGGTTATTTTACGTTATTGATGTATATTAAGGTCCGACAGAGACGTAGCGGCCGACTCTCCAGGAATGTTGTCAAATATTACCGCCGAGATGTTACTTTGGGTTAGGTTAGGTTAAATTACGTTTTGATGTATATAAAAGTCCCACGGAGACGTAGAGGCCAACTCGCCAGGAATGATGTCAAATATTACCGCCGAGATGTTAGGTTGGGTTAGGTTAGGTTATATTACGTTATTGATGTATATCAAGGTCCGACGGAGACGTAGAGGCCAGCTCTCCAGGAATGTTGTCAAATATTACCGCCGAGATGTTATTTTGGGTTTGGTTAGGTTAAATTACGTTTTGATGTATATAAAAGTCCCACGGAGACGTAGAGGCCAACTCGCCAGGAATGATGTCAAATATTAACGCCGAGATGTTAGGTTGGGTTAGGTTAGGTTATATTACGTTATTGATATATATGAAGGTCCCACGGAGACGTAGAGGCCAACTAGCCAGGAATGTTCTCAAATATTTCCGCCGAGATGATAGGTTGGGTTAGGTTAGGTAATATTACGTTATTGATGTATATGAAGGTCCCACGGAGACGTAGAGGCCAACTCGCCAGGAATGTTGTCAAATATTACCGCCGATATGATTGGTTGGGTTAGGTTACGTTATATTACGTTATTGATGTATATGAAGGACGCACGGAGACGTAGAGGCCAACTCGCCAGGAATGTTGTCAAATATTAGTGCCGAGATGTTAGGTTGAGTTGGGTTAGGTTATATTACGTTATTGATGTATATGCAGGTCCCACGTAGGAGTAGAGGCCAACTCGCCAGGAATGCTGTTAAATATTACCGCCGAGATGTTAGGTTGGTTTAGGTTAGGTTAGATTACGTTATTGATGTATATGAAGGCCCCACGGAGACGTAGAGGCCAAATCGCCAGGAATGTTGTCAAATATTACCGCCGAGATGTTAGGTTGGGTTAGGTAAGGTTATATTACGTTATTGATGTATATCAAGTTCCGACGGAGACGTAGAGGCCAACTCTCCAGGAATGTTGTCAAATATTACCGCCGAGATGTTAGGTTGGGTTAGGTTAGGTTATATTACGTTATTGATGTATATGAAGGCCCCACGGAGACGTAGAGGCCAAATCGCCAGGAATGTTGTCAAATATTACCGCCGAGATGTTAGGTTGGGTTAGGTTAGGTTATATTACGTTATTGATGTATATGAAGGTCCCACGGAGACGTAGAGGCCAACAAGCCAGGAATGTTGTCAAATATTACCGCCGAGATGTTATGTTGGGTTAGGTTAGGTTATTTTACGTTATTGATGTATATTAAGGTCCGACAGAGACGTAGCGGCCGACTCTCCAGGAATGTTGTCAAATATTACCGCCGAGATGTTAGGTTGGGTTAGGTTAGGTTATATTACGTTATTGATGTATATCAAGGTCCGACGGAGACGTAGAGGCCAACTCTCCAGGAATGTTGTCAAATATTACCGCCGAGATGTTAGGTTGGGTTAGGTTAGGTTATATTACGTTATTGATGTATATGAAGGCGCCACGGAGACGTAGAGGCCAAATCGCCAGGAATGTTGTCAAATATTACCGCCGAGATGTTAGGTTGGGTTAGGTTAGGTTATATTACGTTATTGATGTATATCAAGGTCCGACGGAGACGTAGAGGCCAACTCTCCAGGAATGTTGTCAAATATTACCGCCGAGATGTTAGGTTGGGTTAGGTTAGGTTATATTACGTTATTGATGTATATGAAGGTCCCACGGAGACGTAGAGGCCAACAAGCCAGGAATGTTGTCAAATATTACCGCCGAGATGTTATGTTGGGTTAGGTTAGGTTATTTTACGTTATTGATGTATATTAAGGTCCGACAGAGACGTAGCGGCCGACTCTCCAGGAATGTTGTCAAATATTACCGCCGAGATGTTACTTTGGGTTAGGTTAGGTTAAATTACGTTTTGATGTATATAAAAGTCCCACGGAGACGTAGAGGCCAACTCGCCAGGAATGATGTCAAATATTACCGCCGAGATGTTAGGTTGGGTTAGGTTAGGTTATATTACGTTATTGATGTATATCAAGGTCCGACGGAGACGTAGAGGCCAGCTCTCCACGAATGTTGTCAAATATTACCGCCGAGATGTTATTTTGGGTTAGGTTAGGTTAAATTACGTTTTGATGTATATAAAAGTCCCACGGAGACGTAGAGGCCAACTCGCCAGGAATGATGTCAAATATTAACGCCGAGATGTTAGGTTGGGTTAGGTTAGGTTATATTACGTTATTGATGTATATGAATGCCCCACGGAGACATAGAGGCCAACTCGCCAGGAATGTTGTCAAATATTACCGCCGAGATGTTATGTTGGGTTAGGTTAGGTTATTTTACGTTATTGATGTATATTAAGGTCCGACAGAGACGTAGCGGCCGACTCTCCAGGAATGTTGTCAAATATTACCGCCGAGATGTTACTTTGGGTTAGGTTAGGTTAAATTACGTTTTGATGTATATAAAAGTCCCACGGAGACGTAGAGGCCAACTCGCCAGGAATGATGTCAAATATTACCGCCGAGATGTTAGGTTGGGTTAGGTTAGGTTATATTACGTTATTGATGTATATCAAGGTCCGACGGAGACGTAGAGGCCAGCTCTCCAGGAATGTTGTCAAATATTACCGCCGAGATGTTATGTTGGGTTAGGTTAGGTTAAATTACGTTTTGATGTATATAAAAGTCCCACGGAGACGTAGAGGCCAACTCGCCAGGAATGATGTCAAATATTAACGCCGAGATGTTAGGTTGGGTTAGGTTAGGTTATATTACGTTATTGATATATATGAAGGTCCCATGGAGACGTAGAGGCCAACTAGCCAGGAATGTTCTCAAATATTACCGCCGAGATGTTAGGTTGGGTTAGGTTAGGTTATATTACGTTATTGATGTATATGAAGGTCATACGGAGACGTAGAGGCCAACTGGCCAGGAATGTTGTCAAATATTACCGCCGAGATGATAGGTTGGGTTAGGTTAGATTATATTACGTTATTGATGTATATGAAGGTCGCACGGAGAGGAAGAGGCCAACTCGCCAGTAATGTTGTCATATATTACCGCCGAGATGTTACGTTGGGTTAGGTTATGTTAAATTACGTTATTGATGTATATAAAAGTCCCACGGAGACGTAGAGGCCAACATCGACAGGAATGTTCTCAAATATTTCCGCCGAGATGATAGGTTGGGTTAGGTTAGGTAATATTACGTTATTGATGTATATGAAGGTCCCACGGAGACGTAGAGGCCAACTCGCCAGGAATGTTGTCAAATATTACCGCCGATATGATTGGTTGGGTTAGGTTACGTTATATTACGTTATTGATGTATATGAAGGACGCACGGAGACGTAGAGGCCAACTCGCCAGGAATGTTGTCAAATATTAGTGCCGAGATGTTAGGTTGAGTTGGGTTAGGTTATATTACGTTATTGATGTATATGCAGGTCCCACGTAGGAGTAGAGGCCAACTCGCCAGGAATGCTGTTAAATATTACCGCCGAGATGTTAGTTTGGTTTAGGTTAGGTTAGATTACGTTATTGATGTATATGAAGGCCCCACGGGGACGTAGAGGCCAAATCGCCAGGAATGTTGTCAAATATTACCGCAGAGATGTTAGGTTGGGTTAGGTTAGGTTATATTACGTTATTGATGTATATCAAGGTCCGACGGAGACGTAGAGGCCAACTCTCCAGGAATGTTGTCAAATATTACCGCCGAGATGTTAGGTTGGGTTAGGTTAGGTTATATTACGTTATTGATGTATATGAAGGCCCCACGGAGACGTAGAGGCCAAATCGCCAGGAATGTTGTCAAATATTACCGCCGAGATGTTAGGTTGGGTTAGGTTAGGTTATATTACGTTATTGATGTATATCAAGGTCCGACGGCGACGTAGAGGCCAACTCTGCAGGAATGTTGTCAAATATTACCGCCGAGATGTTAGGTTGGGTTAGGTTAGGTTATATTACGTTATTGATGTATATGAAGGTCCCACGGAGACGTAGAGGCCAACTCTCCAGGAATGTTGTCAAATATTACCGCCGAGATGTTAGGTTGGGTTAGGTTAGGTTATATTACGTTATTGATGTATATGAAGGCGCCACGGAGACGTAGAGGCCAAATCGCCAGGAATGTTGTCAAATATTACCGCCGAGATGTTAGGTTGGGTTAGGTTAGGTTATATTACGTTATTGATGTATATCAAGGTCCGACGGAGACGTAGAGGCCAACTCTCCAGGAATGTTGTCAAATATTACCGCCGAGATGTTAGGTTGGGTTAGGTTAGGTTATATTACGTTATTGATGTATATGAAGGTCCCACGGAGACGTAGAGGCCAACAAGCCAGGAATGTTGTCAAATATTACCGCCGAGATGTTATGTTGGGTTAGGTTAGGTTATTTTACGTTATTGATGTATATTAAGGTCCGACAGAGACGTAGCGGCCGACTCTCCAGGAATGTTGTCAAATATTACCGCCGAGATGTTACTTTGGGTTAGGTTAGGTTAAATTACGTTTTGATGTATATAAAAGTCCCACGGAGACGTAGAGGCCAACTCGCCAGGAATGATGTCAAATATTACCGCCGAGATGTTAGGTTGGGTTAGGTTAGGTTATATTACGTTATTGATGTATATCAAGGTCCGACGGAGACGTAGAGGCCAGCTCTCCACGAATGTTGTCAAATATTACCGCCGAGATGTTATTTTGGGTTAGGTTAGGTTAAATTACGTTTTGATGTATATAAAAGTCCCACGGAGACGTAGAGGCCAACTCGCCAGGAATGATGTCAAATATTAACGCCGAGATGTTAGGTTGGGTTAGGTTAGGTTATATTACGTTATTGATGTATATGAATGCCCCACGGAGACATAGAGGCCAACTCGCCAGGAATGTTGTCAAATATTACCGCCGAGATGTTATGTTGGGTTAGGTTAGGTTATTTTACGTTATTGATGTATATTAAGGTCCGACAGAGACGTAGCGGCCGACTCTCCAGGAATGTTGTCAAATATTACCGCCGAGATGTTACTTTGGGTTAGGTTAGGTTAAATTACGTTTTGATGTATATAAAAGTCCCACGGAGACGTAGAGGCCAACTCGCCAGGAATGATGTCAAATATTACCGCCGAGATGTTAGGTTGGGTTAGGTTAGGTTATATTACGTTATTGATGTATATCAAGGTCCGACGGAGACGTAGAGGCCAGCTCTCCAGGAATGTTGTCAAATATTACCGCCGAGATGTTATGTTGGGTTAGGTTAGGTTAAATTACGTTTTGATGTATATAAAAGTCCCACGGAGACGTAGAGGCCAACTCGCCAGGAATGATGTCAAATATTAACGCCGAGATGTTAGGTTGGGTTAGGTTAGGTTATATTACGTTATTGATATATATGAAGGTCCCATGGAGACGTAGAGGCCAACTAGCCAGGAATGTTCTCAAATATTACCGCCGAGATGTTAGGTTGGGTTAGGTTAGGTTATATTACGTTATTGATGTATATGAAGGTCATACGGAGACGTAGAGGCCAACTGGCCAGGAATGTTGTCAAATATTACCGCCGAGATGATAGGTTGGGTTAGGTTAGATTATATTACGTTATTGATGTATATGAAGGTCGCACGGAGAGGAAGAGGCCAACTCGCCAGTAATGTTGTCATATATTACCGCCGAGATGTTACGTTGGGTTAGGTTATGTTAAATTACGTTATTGATGTATATAAAAGTCCCACAGAGACGTAGAGGCCAACATCGACAGGAATGTTCTCAAATATTTCCGCCGAGATGATAGGTTGGGTTAGGTTAGGTAATATTACGTTATTGATGTATATGAAGGTCCCACGGAGACGTAGAGGCCAACTCGCCAGGAATGTTGTCAAATATTACCGCCGATATGATTGGTTGGGTTAGGTTACGTTATATTACGTTATTGATGTATATGAAGGACGCACGGAGACGTAGAGGCCAACTCGCCAGGAATGTTGTCAAATATTAGTGCCGAGATGTTAGGTTGAGTTGGGTTAGGTTATATTACGTTATTGATGTATATGCAGGTCCCACGTAGGAGTAGAGGCCAACTCGCCAGGAATGCTGTTAAATATTACCGCCGAGATGTTAGTTTGGTTTAGGTTAGGTTAGATTACGTTATTGATGTATATGAAGGCCCCACGGAGACGTAGAGGCCAAATCGCCAGGAATGTTGTCAAATATTACCGCCGAGATGTTAGGTTGGGTTAGGTTAGGTTATATTACGTTATTGATGTATATCAAGGTCCGACGGAGACGTAGAGGCCAACTCTCCAGGAATGTTGTCAAATATTACCGCCGAGATGTTAGGTTGGGTTAGGTTAGGTTATATTACGTTATTGATGTATATGAAGGCCCCACGGAGACGTAGAGGCCAAATCGCCAGGAATGTTGTCAAATATTACCGCCGAGATGTTAGGTTGGGTTAGGTTAGGTTATATTACGTTATTGATGTATATCAAGGTCCGACGGCGACGTAGAGGCCAACTCTCCAGGAATGTTGTCAAATATTACCGCCGAGATGTTAGGTTGGGTTAGGTTAGGTTATATTACGTTATTGATGTATATGAAGGTCCCACGGAGACGTAGAGGCCAACAAGCCAGGAATGTTGTCAAATATTACCGCCGAGATGTTATGTTGGGTTAGGTTAGGTTATTTTACGTTATTGATGTATATTAAGGTCCGATAGAGACGTAGCGGCCGACTCTCCAGGAATGTTGTCAAATATTACCGCCGAGATGTTACTTTGGGTTAGGTTAGGTTAAATTACGTTTTGATGTATATAAAAGTCCCACGGAGACGTAGAGGCCAACTCGCCAGGAATGATGTCAAATATTACCGCCGAGATGTTAGGTTGGGTTAGGTTAGGTTATATTACGTTATTGATGTATATCAAGGTCCGACGGAGACGTAGAGGCCAGCTCTCCAGGAATGTTGTCAAATATTACCGCCGAGATGTTATTTTGGGTTTGGTTAGGTTAAATTACGTTTTGATGTATATAAAAGTCCCACGGAGACGTAGAGGCCAACTCGCCAGGAATGATGTCAAATATTAACGCCGAGATGTTAGGTTGGGTTAGGTTAGGTTATATTACGTTATTGATATATATGAAGGTCCCACGGAGACGTAGAGGCCAACTAGCCAGGAATGTTCTCAAATATTTCCGCCGAGATGATAGGTTGGGTTAGGTTAGGTAATATTACGTTATTGATGTATATGAAGGTCCCACGGAGACGTAGAGGCCAACTCGCCAGGAATGTTGTCAAATATTACCGCCGATATGATTGGTTGGGTTAGGTTACGTTATATTACGTTATTGATGTATATGAAGGACGCACGGAGACGTAGAGGCCAACTCGCCAGGAATGTTGTCAAATATTAGTGCCGAGATGTTAGGTTGAGTTGGGTTAGGTTATATTACGTTATTGATGTATATGCAGGTCCCACGTAGGAGTAGAGGCCAACTCGCCAGGAATGCTGTTAAATATTACCGCCGAGATGTTAGGTTGGTTTAGGTTAGGTTAGATTACGTTATTGATGTATATGAAGGCCCCACGGAGACGTAGAGGCCAAATCGCCAGGAATGTTGTCAAATATTACCGCCGAGATGTTAGGTTGGGTTAGGTTAGGTTATATTACGTTATTGATGTATATCAAGGTCCGACGGAGACGTAGAGGCCAACTCTCCAGGAATGTTGTCAAATATTACCGCCGAGATGTTAGGTTGGGTTAGGTTAGGTTATATTACGTTATTGATGTATATGAAGGCCCCACGGAGACGTAGAGGCCAAATCGCCAGGAATGTTGTCAAATATTACCGCCGAGATGTTAGGTTGGGTTAGGTTAGGTTATATTACGTTATTGATGTATATGAAGGTCCCACGGAGACGTAGAGGCCAACAAGCCAGGAATGTTGTCAAATATTACCGCCGAGATGTTATGTTGGGTTAGGTTAGGTTATTTTACGTTATTGATGTATATTAAGGTCCGACAGAGACGTAGCGGCCGACTCTCCAGGAATGTTGTCAAATATTACCGCCGAGATGTTACTTTGGGTTAGGTTAGGTTAAATTACGTTTTGATGTATATAAAAGTCCCACGGAGACGTAGAGGCCAACTCGCCAGGAATGATGTCAAATATTACCGCCGAGATGTTAGGTTGGGTTAGGTTAGGTTATATTACGTTATTGATGTATATCAAGGTCCGACGGAGACGTAGAGGCCAGCTCTCCAGGAATGTTGTCAAATATTACCGCCGAGATGTTATTTTGGGTTAGGTTAGGTTAAATTACGTTTTGATGTATATAAAAGTCCCACGGAGACGTAGAGGCCAACTCGCCAGGAATGATGTCAAATATTAACGCCGAGATGTTAGGTTGGGTTAGGTTAGGTTATATTACGTTATTGATATATATGAAGGTCCCACGGAGACGTAGAGGCCAACTAGCCAGGAATGTTCTCAAATATTACCGCCGAGATGTTAGGTTGGGTTAGGTTAGGTTATATTACGTTATTGATGTATATGAAGGTCCCACGGAGACGTAGAGGCCAACAAGCCAGGAATGTTGCCAAATATTACCGCCGATATGTTACGTTGGGTTAGGTTAGGTTAGATTACGTTATTGCTGTATATGAAGGCCCCACGGACACGTAGAGGCCAACTCTCCAGGAATGTTTTCAAATATTACCGCCGAGATGTTACGTTGGGTTAGGTTAGGTTAGATTACGTTTTGATGTATATAAAAGTCCCACGGAGACGTAGAGGCCAACATCGACAGGAATGTTCTCAAATATTTCCGCCGAGATGATAGGTTGGGTTAGGTTAGGTAATATTACGTTATTGATGTATATGAAGGTCCCACGGAGACGTAGAGGCCAACTCGCCAGGAATGCTGTCAAATATTACCGCCGATATGATTGGTTGGGTTAGGTTACGTTATATTACGTTATTGATGTATATGAAGGACGCACGGAGACGTAGAGGCCAACTCGCCAGGAATGTTGTCAAATATTAGTGCCGAGATGTTAGGTTGAGTTGGGTTAGGTTATATTACGTTATTGATGTATATGCAGGTCCCACGTAGGAGTAGAGGCCAACTCGCCAGGAATGCTGTTAAATATTACCGCCGAGATGTTAGGTTGGTTTAGGTTAGGTTAGATTACGTTATTGATGTATATGAAGGCCCCACGGAGACGTAGAGGCCAAATCGCCAGGAATGTTGTCAAATATTACCGCCGAGATGTTAGGTTGGGTTAGGTTAGGTTATATTACGTTATTGATGTATATCAAGGTCCGACGGAGACGTAGAGGCCAACTCTCCAGGAATGTTGTCAAATATTACCGCCGAGATGTTAGGTTGGGTTAGGTTAGGTTAGATTACGTTATTGATGTATATGAAGGCCCCACGGAGACGTAGAGGCCAAATCGCCAGGAATGTTGTCAAATATTACCGCCGAGATGTTAGGTTGGGTTAGGTTAGGTTATATTACGTTATTGATGTATATGAATGCCCCACGGACACATAGTGGCCAACTCGCCAGGAATGTTGTCAAATATTACCGCCGAGATGTTATGTTGGGTTTGGTTAGGTTAAATTACGTTATTGATGTATATAAAAGACCCACGGAGACGTAGAGGCCAACTCGACAGGAATGTTGTCAAATATTACTGCCGAGATGATAGGTTGGGTTAGGTTTGGTTATATTACGTTATTGATGTATATGAAGGTCCGACGGACACGTAGAGGCCAACTCTCCAGGAATGTTGTCAAATATTACCGCCGAGACGTTACGTTGGGTTAGGTTAGGTTAGATTACGTTATTGATGTATATGAAGGCCCCACGGAGACGTAGAGGCCAAATCGCCAGGAATGTTGTCAAATATTACCGCCGAGATGTTATGTTGGGTTAGGTTAGGTTATTTTACGTTATTGATGTATATTAAGGTCCGACAGACACGTAGAGGCCAACTCTCCAGGAATGTTGTCAAATATTACCGCCGAGATGTTACTTTGGGTTAGGTTAGGTTAAATTACGTTTTGATGTATATAAAAGTCCCACGGAGACGTAGAGGCCAACTCGCCAGGAATGATGTCAAATATTACCGCCGAGATGTTAGGTTGGGTTAGGTTAGGTTATATTACGTTATTGATGTATATCAAGGTCCGACGGAGACGTAGAGGCCAGCTCTCCAGGAATGTTGTCAAATATTACCGCCGAGATGTTATTTTGGGTTAGGTTAGGTTAAATTACGTTTTGATGTATATAAAAGTCCCACGGAGACGTAGAGGCCAACTCGCCCGGAATGATGTCAAATATTAACGCCGAGATGTTAGGTTGGGTTAGGTTAGGTTATATTACGTTATTGATATATATGAAGGTCCCACGGAGACGTAGAGGCCAACTAGCCAGGAATGTTCTCAAATATTACCGCCGAGATGTTAGGTTGGGTTAGGTTCGGTTATATTACGTTATTGATGTATATGAAGGTCCCACGGAGACGTAGAGGCCAACAAGCCATAAATGTTGCCAAATATTACCGCCGAGATGTTACGTTGGGTTAGGTTAGGTTAGATTACGTTATTGATGTATATGAAGGCCCCACGGACACGTAGAGGCCAACTCTCCAGGAATGTTGTCAAATATTACCGCCGAGATGTTACGTTGGGTTAGGTTAGGTTAGATTACGTTTTGATGTATATAAAAGTCCCACGGAGACGTAGAGGCCAACTCGACAGGAATGTTGTCAAATATTACTGCCGAGATGATAGGTTAGGTTAGGTTTGGTTATATTACGTTAATGATGTATATCAAGGTCCGACGGAGACGGAGAGGCCAACTCTCCAGGAATGTTGTCAAATATTACCGCCGAGATGTTACTTTGGGTTAGGTTAGGTTAAATTATGTTTTGATGTATATAAAAGTCCCACGGAGACGTAGAGGCCAACTCGCCAGGAATGATGTCAAATACTACCGCCGAGATGTTAGGTTGGGTTAGGTTAGGTTATATTACGTTATTGATGTATATGAAGGTCCCACGGAGACGTAGATGCCAACAAGCCAGGAATGTTCTCAAATATTACTGCCGAGATGATAGGTTAGGTTAGGTTTGGTTATATTACGTTATTGATGTATATCAAGGTCCGACGGAGACGGAGAGGCCAACTCTCCAGGAATGTTGTCAAATATTACCGCCGAGATGATACTTTGGGTTAGGTTAGGTTAAATTATGTTTTGATGTATATAAAAGTCCCACGGAGACGTAGAGGCCAACTCGCCAGGAATGATGTCAAATACTACCGCCGAGATGTTAGGTTGGGTTAGGTTAGGTTATATTACGTTATTGATGTATATGAAGGTCCCACGGAGACGTAGATGCCAACAAGCCAGGAATGTTCTCAAATATTACCGCCGAGATGTTAGGTTGGGTTAGGTTAGGTTATATTACGTTATTGATGTATATGAAGGTCCCACGGAGACGTAAAGGCCAACAAGCCAGGAATGTTGCCAAATATTACCGCCGAGATGTTACGTTGGGTTAGGTTAGGTTAAATTACGTTATTGATGTATATAAAAGTCCCACGGAGACGTAGAGGCCAACATCGACAGGAATGTTCTCAAATATTTCCACCGAGATGATAGGTTGGGTTAGGTTAGGTAATATTACGTTATTGATGTATATGAAGGTCCCACGGAGACGTAGAGGCCAACATCGACAGGAATGTTTTCAAATATTACCCCCGATATGATAGGTTGGTTTAGGTTACGTTATATTACGGTACTGATGTATATGAAGATCCCACGGAGACGTAGAGGCCAACTGGCCAGGAATGTTGTCAAATATTACCGCCGAGATGATAGGTTGGTTTAGGTTAGATTATATTACGTTATTGATGTATATGAAGGTCCCACGGAGACGTAGAGGCCAACTCGCCAGGAATGTTGTCAAATATTACCGCCGATATGATTGGTTGGGTTAGGTTACGTTATATTACGTTATTGATGTATATGAAGGACGCACGGAGACGTAGAGGCCAACTCGCCAAGAATGTTGTCAAATATTAGTGCCGAGATGTTAGGTTGAGTTGGGTTAGGTTATATTACGTTATTGATGTATATGCAGGTCCCACGTAGGAGTAGAGGCCAACTCGCCAGGAATGCTGTTAAATATTACCGCCGAGATGTTAGGTTGGTTTAGGTTAGGTTAGATTACGTTATTGATGTATATGAAGGCCCCACGGAGACGTAGAGGCCAAATCGCCAGGAATGTTGTCAAATATTACCGCCGAGATGTTAGGTTGGGTTAGGTTAGGTTATATTACGTTATTGATGTATATCAAGGTCCGACGGAGACGTAGAGGCCAACTCTCCAGGAATGTTGTCAAATATTACCGCCGAGATGTTAGGTTGGGTTAGGTTAGGTTATATTACGTTATTGATGTATATGAAGGCCCCACGGAGACGTAGAGGCCAAATCGCCAGGAATGTTGTCAAATATTACCGCCGAGATGTTAGGTTGGGTTAGGTTAGGTTATATTACGTTATTGATGTATATCAAGGTCCGACGGAGACGTAGAGGCCAACTCTCCAGGAATGTTGTCAAATATTACCGCCGAGATGTTAGGTTGGGTTAGGTTAGGTTATATTACGTTATTGATGTATATGAAGGTCCCACGGAGACGTAGAGGCCAACAAGCCAGGAATGTTGTCAAATATTACCGCCGAGATGTTATGTTGGGTTAGGTTAGGTTATTTTACGTTATTGATGTATATTAAGGTCCGACAGAGACGTAGCGGCCGACTCTCCAGGAATGTTGTCAAATATTACCGCCGAGATGTTACTTTGGGTTAGGTTAGGTTAAATTACGTTTTGATGTATATAAAAGTCCCACGGAGACGTAGAGGCCAACTCGCCAGGAATGATGTCAAATATTACCGCCGAGATGTTAGGTTGGGTTAGGTTAGGTTATATTACGTTATTGATGTATATCAAGGTCCGACGGAGACGTAGAGGCCAGCTCTCCAGGAATGTTGTCAAATATTACCGCCGAGATGTTATTTTGGGTTAGGTTAGGTTAAATTACGTTTTGATGTATATAAAAGTCCCACGGAGACGTAGAGGCCAACTCGCCAGGAATGATGTCAAATATTAACGCCGAGATGTTAGGTTGGGTTAGGTTAGGTTATATTACGTTATTGATACATATGAAGGTCCCACGGAGACGTAGAGGCCAACTAGCCAGGAATGTTCTCAAATATTACCGCCGAGATGTTAGGTTGGGTTAGGTTAGGTTATATTACGTTATTGATGTATATGAAGGTCCCACGGAGACGTAGAGGCCAACAAGCCAGGAATGTTGCCAAATATTACCGCCGAGATGTTACGTTGGGTTAGGTTAGGTTAGATTACGTTATTGATGTATATGAAGGCCCCACGGACACGTAGAGGCCAACTCTCCAGGAATGTTGTCAAATATTACCGCCGAGATGTTACGTTGGGTTAGGTTAGGTTAGATTACGTTTTGATGTATATAAAAGTCCCACGGAGACGTAGAGGCCAACATCGACAGGAATGTTTTCAAATATTACCGCCGATATGATAGGTTGGTTTAGGTTACGTTATATTACGTTATTGATGTATATGAAGGTCATACGGAGACGTAGAGGCCAACTGGCCAGGAATGTTGTCAAATATTACCGCCGAGATGATAGGTTGGGTTAGGTTAGATTATATTACGTTATTGATGTATATGAAGGTCGCACGGAGAGGAAGAGGCCAACTCGCCAGTAATGTTGTCATATATTACCGCCGAGATGTTACGTTGGGTTAGGTTATGTTAAATTACGTTATTGATGTATATAAAAGTCCCACGGAGACGTAGAGGCCAACATCGACAGGAATGTTCTCAAATATTTCCGCCGAGATGATAGGTTGGGTTAGGTTAGGTAATATTACGTTATTGATGTATATGAAGGTCCCACGGAGACGTAGAGGCCAACTCGCCAGGAATGTTGTCAAATATTACCGCCGATATGATTGGTTGGGTTAGGTTACGTTATATTACGTTATTGATGTATATGAAGGACGCACGGAGACGTAGAGGCCAACTCGCCAGGAATGTTGTCAAATATTAGTGCCGAGATGTTAGGTTGAGTTGGGTTAGGTTATATTACGTTATTGATGTATATGCAGGTCCCACGTAGGAGTAGAGGCCAACTCGCCAGGAATGCTGTTAAATATTACCGCCGAGATGTTAGGTTGGTTTAGGTTAGGTTAGATTACGTTATTGATGTATATGAAGGCCCCACGGAGACGTAGAGGCCAAATCGCCAGGAATGTTGTCAAATATTACCGCCGAGATGTTAGGTTGGGTTAGGTTAGGTTATATTACGTTATGGATGTATATCAAGGTCCGACGGAGACGTAGAGGCCAACTCTCCAGGAATGTTGTCAAATATTACCGCCGAGATGTTAGGTTGGGTTAGGTTAGGTTATATTACGTTATTGATGTATATGAAGGTCCCACGGAGACGTAGAGGCCAACAAGCCAGGAATGTTGCCAAATATTACCGCCGAGATGTTACGTTGGGTTAGGTTAGGTTAGATTACGTTATTGCTGTATATGAAGGCCCCACGGACACGTAGAGGCCAACTCTCCAGGAATGTTGTCAAATATTACCGCCGAGATGTTACGTTGGGTTAGGTTAGGTTAGATTACGTTTTGATGTATATAAAAGTCCCACGGAGACGTAGAGGCCAACATTGACAGGAATGTTCTCAAATATTTCCGCCGAGATGATAGGTTGGGTTAGGTTAGGTAATATTACGTTATTGATGTATATGAAGGTCCCACGGAGACGTAGAGGCCAACTCGCCAGGAATGTTGTCAAATATTACCGCCGATATGATTGGTTGGGTTAGGTTACGTTATATTACGTTATTGATGTATATGAAGGACGCACGGAGACGTAGAGGCCAACTCGCCAGGAATGTTGTCAAATATTAGTGCCGAGATGTTAGGTTGGGTTGGGTTAGGTTATATTACGTTATTGATGTATATGAAGGACGCACGGAGACGTAGAGGCCAACTCGCCAGGAATGTTGTCAAATATTAGTGCCGAGATGTTAGGTTGGGTTGGGTTAGGTTATATTAAGTTATTGATGTATATGCAGGTCCCACGGAGGCGGAGAGGCCAACTCGCCAGGAATGTTGTTAAATATTACCGCCGAGATGTTAGGTTGGGTTAGGTTAGGTTAGATTACGTTATTGATGTATATGAAGGCCCCACGGAGACGTAGAGGCCAAATCGCCAGGAATGTTGTCAAATATTACCGCCGAGATGTTAGGTTGGGTTAGGTTAGGTTATATTACGTTATTGATGTATATGAATGCCCCACGGACACATAGAGGCCAACTCGCCAGGAATGTTGTCAAATATTACCGCCGAGATGTTATGTTGGGTTTGGTTAGGTTAAATTACGTTATTGATGTATATAAAAGACCCACGGAGACGTAGAGGCCAACTCGACAGGAATGTTGTCAAATATTACTGCCGAGATGATAGGTTGGGTTAGGTTTGGTTATATTACGTTATTGATGTATATGAAGGTCCGACGGACACGTAGAGGCCAACTCTCCAGGAATGTTGTCAAATATTACCGCCGAGACGTTACGTTGGGTTAGGTTAGGTTAGATTACGTTATTGATGTATATGAAGGCCCCACGGAGACGTAGAGGCCAAATCGCCAGGAATGTTGTCAAATATTACCGCCGAGATGTTATGTTGGGTTAGGTTAGGTTATTTTACGTTATTGATGTATATTAAGGTCCGACAGAGACGTAGAGGCCAACCGTCCAGGAATGTTGTCAAATATTACCGCCAAGATGTTACTTTGGGTTAGGTTAGGTTAAATTACGTTTTGATGTATATAAAAGTCCCACGGAGACGTAGAGGCCAACTCGCCAGGAATGATGTCAAATATTACCGCCGAGATGTTAGGTTGGGTTAGGTTAGGTTATATTACGTTATTGATGTATATCAAGGTCCGACGGAGACGTAGAGGCCAGCTCTCCAGGAATGTTGTCAAATATTACCGCCGAGATGTTATTTTGGGTTAGGTTAGGTTAAATTACGTTTTGATGTATATAAAAGTCCCACGGAGACGTAGAGGCCAACTCGCCCGGAATGATGTCAAATATTAACGCCGAGATGTTAGTTTGGGTTAGGTTAGGTTATATTACGTTATTGATATATATGAAGGTCCCACGGAGACGTAGAGGCCAACTAGCCAGGAATGTTCTCAAATATTACCGCCGAGATGTTAGGTTGGGTTAGGTTCGGTTATATTACGTTATTGATGTATATGAAGGTCCCACGGAGACGTAGAGGCCAACAAGCCATAAATGTTGCCAAATATTACCGCCGAGATGTTACGTTGGGTTAGGTTAGGTTAGATTACGTTATTGATGTATATGAAGGCCCCACGGACACGTAGAGGCCAACTCTCCAGGAATGTTGTCAAATATTACCGCCGAGATGTTACGTTGGGTTAGGTTAGGTTAGATTACGTTTTGATGTATATAAAAGTCCCACGGAGACGTAGAGGCCAACTCGACAGGAATGTTGTCAAATATTACTGCCGAGATGATAGGTTAGGTTAGGTTTGGTTATATTACGTTATTGATGTATATCAAGGTCCGACGGAGACGGAGAGGCCAACTCTCCAGGAATGTTGTCAAATATTACCGCCGAGATGTTACTTTGGGTTAGGTTAGGTTAAATTATGTTTTGATGTATATAAAAGTCCCACGGAGACGTAGAGGCCAACTCGCCAGGAATGATGTCAAATACTACCGCCGAGATGTTAGGTTGGGTTAGGTTAGGTTATATTACGTTATTGATGTATATGAAGGCCCCACGGAGACGTAGAGGCCAAATCGCCAGGAATGTTGTCAGATATTACCGCCGAGATGTTAGGTTGGGTTAGGTTAGGTTATATTACGTTATTGATGTATATGAATGCCCCACGGACACATAGAGGCCAACTCTCCAGGAATGTTGTCAAATATTACCGCCGAGATGTTACGTTGGGTTAGGTTAGGTTAGATTACGTTTTGATGTATATAAAAGTCCCACGGAGACGTAGAGGCCAACATCGACAGGAATGTTCTCAAATATTTCCGCCGAGATGATAGGTTGGGTTAGGTTAGGTAATATTACGTTATTGATGTATATGAAGGTCCCACGGAGACGTAGAGGCCAACTCGCCAGGAATGTTGTCAAATATTACCGCCGATATGATTGGTTGGGTTAGGTTACGTTATATTACGTTATTGATGTATATGAAGGACGCACGGAGACGTAGAGGCCAACTCGCCAGGAATGTTGTCAAATATTAGTGCCGAGATGTTAGGTTGGGTTGGGTTAGGTTATATTACGTTATTGATGTATATGAAGGACGCACGGAGACGTAGAGGCCAACTCGCCAGGAATGTTGTCAAATATTAGTGCCGAGATGTTAGGTTGGGTTGGGTTAGGTTATATTAAGTTATTGATGTATATGCAGGTCCCACGGAGGCGGAGAGGCCAACTCGCCAGGAATGTTGTTAAATATTACCGCCGAGATGTTAGGTTGGGTTAGGTTAGGTTAGATTACGTTATTGATGTATATGAAGGCCCCACGGAGACGTAGAGGCCAAATCGCCAGGAATGTTGTCAAATATTACCGCCGAGATGTTAGGTTGGGTTAGGTTAGGTTATATTACGTTATTGATGTATATGAATGCCCCACGGACACATAGAGGCCAACTCGCCAGGAATGTTGTCAAATATTACCGCCGAGATGTTATGTTGGGTTTGGTTAGGTTAAATTACGTTATTGATGTATATAAAAGACCCACGGAGACGTAGAGGCCAACTCGACAGGAATGTTGTCAAATATTACTGCCGAGATGATAGGTTGGGTTAGGTTTGGTTATATTACGTTATTGATGTATATGAAGGTCCGACGGACACGTAGAGGCCAACTCTCCAGGAATGTTGTCAAATATTACCGCCGAGACGTTACGTTGGGTTAGGTTAGGTTAGATTACGTTATTGATGTATATGAAGGCCCCACGGAGACGTAGAGGCCAAATCGCCAGGAATGTTGTCAAATATTACCGCCGAGATGTTATGTTGGGTTAGGTTAGGTTATTTTACGTTATTGATGTATATTAAGGTCCGACAGAGACGTAGAGGCCAACTCTCCAGGAATGTTGTCAAATATTACCGCCGAGATGTTACTTTGGGTTAGGTTAGGTTAAATTACGTTTTGATGTATATAAAAGTCCCACGGAGACGTAGAGGCCAACTCGCCAGGAATGATGTCAAATATTACCGCCGAGATGTTAGGTTGGGTTAGGTTAGGTTATATTACGTTATTGATGTATATCAAGGTCCGACGGAGACGTAGAGGCCAGCTCTCCAGGAATGTTGTCAAATATTACCGCCGAGATGTTATTTTGGGTTAGGTTAGGTTAAATTACGTTTTGATGTATATAAAAGTCCCACGGAGACGTAGAGGCCAACTCGCCCGGAATGATGTCAAATATTAACGCCGAGATGTTAGTTTGGGTTAGGTTAGGTTATATTACGTTATTGATATATATGAAGGTCCCACGGAGACGTAGAGGCCAACTAGCCAGGAATGTTCTCAAATATTACCGCCGAGATGTTAGGTTGGGTTAGGTTCGGTTATATTACGTTATTGATGTATATGAAGGTCCCACGGAGACGTAGAGGCCAACAAGCCATAAATGTTGCCAAATATTACCGCCGAGATGTTACGTTGGGTTAGGTTAGGTTAGATTACGTTATTGATGTATATGAAGGCCCCACGGACACGTAGAGGCCAACTCTCCAGGAATGTTGTCAAATATTACCGCCGAGATGTTACGTTGGGTTAGGTTAGGTTAGATTACGTTTTGATGTATATAAAAGTCCCACGGAGACGTAGAGGCCAACTCGCCAGGAATGATGTCAAATATTACCGCCGAGATGTTAGGTTGGGTTAGGTTAGGTTATATTACGTTATTGATGTATATCAAGGTCCGACGGAGACGTAGAGGCCAGCTCTCCAGGAATGTTGTCAAATATTACCGCCGAGATGTTATTTTGGGTTAGGTTAGGTTAAATTACGTTTTGATGTATATAAAAGTCCCACGGAGACGTAGAGGCCAACTCGCCCGGAATGATGTCAAATATTAACGCCGAGATGTTAGTTTGGGTTAGGTTAGGTTATATTACGTTATTGATATATATGAAGGTCCCACGGAGACGTAGAGGCCAACTAGCCAGGAATGTTCTCAAATATTACCGCCGAGATGTTAGGTTGGGTTAGGTTCGGTTATATTACGTTATTGATGTATATGAAGGTCCCACGGAGACGTAGAGGCCAACAAGCCATAAATGTTGCCAAATATTACCGCCGAGATGTTACGTTGGGTTAGGTTAGGTTAGATTACGTTATTGATGTATATGAAGGCCCCACGGACACGTAGAGGCCAACTCTCCAGGAATGTTGTCAAATATTACCGCCGAGATGTTACGTTGGGTTAGGTTAGGTTAGATTACGTTTTGATGTATATAAAAGTCCCACGGAGACGTAGAGGTCAACTCGACAGGAATGTTGTCAAATATTACTGCCGAGATGATAGGTTAGGTTAGGTTTGGTTATATTACGTTATTGATGTATATCAAGGTCCGACGGAGACGGAGAGGCCAACTCTCCAGGAATGTTGTCAAATATTACCGCCGAGATGTTACTTTGGGTTAGGTTAGGTTAAATTATGTTTTGATGTATATAAAAGTCCCACGGAGACGTAGAGGCCAACTCGCCAGGAATGATGTCAAATACTACCGCCGAGATGTTAGGTTGGGTTAGGTTAGGTTATATTACGTTATTGATGTATATGAAGGCCCCACGGAGACGTAGAGGCCAAATCGCCAGGAATGTTGTCAAATATTACCGCCGAGATGTTAGGTTGGGTTAGGTTAGGTTATATTACGTTATTGATGTATATGAATGCCCCACGGACACATAGAGGCCAACTCTCCAGGAATGTTGTCAAATATTACCGCCGAGATGTTACGTTGGGTTAGGTTAGGTTAGATTACGTTTTGATGTATATAAAAGTCCCACGGAGACGTAGAGGCCAACATCGACAGGAATGTTCTCAAATATTTCCGCCGAGATGATAGGTTGGGTTAGGTTAGGTAATATTACGTTATTGATGTATATGAAGGTCCCACGGAGACGTAGAGGCCAACTCGCCAGGAATGTTGTCAAATATTACCGCCGATATGATTGGTTGGGTTAGGTTACGTTATATTACGTTATTGATGTATATGAAGGACGCACGGAGACGTAGAGGCCAACTCGCCAGGAATGTTGTCAAATATTAGTGCCGAGATGTTAGGTTGGGTTGGGTTAGGTTATATTACGTTATTGATGTATATGAAGGACGCACGGAGACGTAGAGGCCAACTCGCCAGGAATGTTGTCAAATATTAGTGCCGAGATGTTAGGTTGGGTTGGGTTAGGTTATATTAAGTTATTGATGTATATGCAGGTCCCACGGAGGCGGAGAGGCCAACTCGCCAGGAATGTTGTTAAATATTACCGCCGAGATGTTAGGTTGGGTTAGGTTAGGTTAGATTACGTTATTGATGTATATGAAGGCCCCACGGAGACGTAGAGGCCAAATCGCCAGGAATGTTGTCAAATATTACCGCCGAGATGTTAGGTTGGGTTAGGTTAGGTTATATTACGTTATTGATGTATATGAATGCCCCACGGACACATAGAGGCCAACTCGCCAGGAATGTTGTCAAATATTACCGCCGAGATGTTATGTTGGGTTTGGTTAGGTTAAATTACGTTATTGATGTATATAAAAGACCCACGGAGACGTAGAGGCCAACTCGACAGGAATGTTGTCAAATATTACTGCCGAGATGATAGGTTGGGTTAGGTTTGGTTATATTACGTTATTGATGTATATGAAGGTCCGACGGACACGTAGAGGCCAACTCTCCAGGAATGTTGTCAAATATTACCGCCGAGACGTTACGTTGGGTTAGGTTAGGTTAGATTACGTTATTGATGTATATGAAGGCCCCACGGAGACGTAGAGGCCAAATCGCCAGGAATGTTGTCAAATATTACCGCCGAGATGTTATGTTGGGTTAGGTTAGGTTATTTTACGTTATTGATGTATATTAAGGTCCGACAGAGACGTAGAGGCCAACTCTCCAGGAATGTTGTCAAATATTACCCCCGAGATGTTACTTTGGGTTAGGTTAGGTTAAATTACGTTTTGATGTATATAAAAGTCCCACGGAGACGTAGAGGCCAACTCGCCAGGAATGATGTCAAATATTACCGCCGAGATGTTAGGTTGGGTTAGGTTAGGTTATATTACGTTATTGATGTATATCAAGGTCCGACGGAGACGTAGAGGCCAGCTCTCCAGGAATGTTGTCAAATATTACCGCCGAGATGTTATTTTGGGTTAGGTTAGGTTAAATTACGTTTTGATGTATATAAAAGTCCCACGGAGACGTAGAGGCCAACTCGCCCGGAATGATGTCAAATATTAACGCCGAGATGTTAGGTTGGGTTAGGTTAGGTTATATTACGTTATTGATATATATGAAGGTCCCACGGAGACGTAGAGGCCAACTAGCCAGGAATGTTCTCAAATATTACCGCCGAGATGTTAGGTTGGGTTAGGTTCGGTTATATTACGTTATTGATGTATATGAAGGTCCCACGGAGACGTAGAGGCCAACAAGCCATAAATGTTGCCAAATATTACCGCCGAGATGTTACGTTGGGTTAGGTTAGGTTAGATTACGTTATTGATGTATATGAAGGCCCCACGGAGACGTAGAGGCCAACTCGCCAGGAATGATGTCAAATACTACCGCCGAGATGTTAGGTTGGGTTAGGTTAGGTTATATTACGTTATTGATGTATATGAAGGTCCCACGGAGACGTAGATGCCAACAAGCCAGGAATGTTCTCAAATATTACCGCCGAGATGTTAGGTTGGGTTAGGTTAGGTTATATTACGTTATTGATGTATATGAAGGTCCCACGGAGACGTAAAGGCCAACAAGCCAGGAATGTTGCCAAATATTACCGCCGAGATGTTACGTTGGGTTAGGTTAGGTTAAATTACGTTATTGTTGTATATAAAAGTCCCACGGAGACGTAGAGGCCAACATCGACAGGAATGTTCTCAAATATTTCCGCCGAGATGATAGGTTGGGTTAGGTTAGGTAATATTACGTTATTGATGTATATGAAGGTCCCACGGAGACGTAGAGACCAACATCGACAGGAATGTTTTCAAATATTACCGCCGATATGATAGGTTCGTTTAGGTTACGTTATATTACGTTATTGATGTATATGAAGGACGCACGGAGACGTAGAGGCCAACTCGCCAGGAATGATGTCAAATATTACCGCCGAGATGTTAGGTTGGGTTAGGTTAGGTTATATTACGTTATTGATGTATATGAAGGTCCCACGGAGACGTAGATGCCAACAAGCCAGGAATGTTCTCAAATATTACCGCCGAGATGTTAGGTTGGGTTATGTTAGGTTATATTACGTTATTGATGTATATGAAGGTCCCACGGAGACGTAAAGGCCAACAAGCCAGGAATGTTGCCAAATATTACCGCCGAGATGTTACGTTGGGTTAGGTTAGGTTAAATTACGTTATTGATGTATATAAAAGTCCCACGGAGACGTAGAGGCCAACATCGACAGGAATGTTCTCAAATATTTCCACCGAGATGATAGGTTGGGTTAGGTTAGGTAATATTACGTTATTGATGTATATGAAGGTCCCACGGAGACGTAGAGGCCAAGATCGACAGGAATGTTTTCAAATATTACCCCCGATATGATAGGTTGGTTTAGGTTACGTTATATTACGGTACTGATGTATATGAAGATCCCACGGAGACGTAGAGGCCAACTGGCCAGGAATGTTGTCAAATATTACCGCCGAGATGATAGGTTGGTTTAGGTTAGATTATATTACGTTATTGATGTATATGAAGGACGCACGGAGAGGTAGAGGCCAACTAGCCAGGAATGTTGTCAAATATAACCGCCGATATGATAGGTTGGGTTAGGTTACGTTATATTACGTTATTGATGTATATGAAGGTCGCACAGAGAGGTAGAGGCCAACTCGCCAGGAATGTTGTCAAATATTAGTGCCGAGATGTTAGGTTGAGTTGGGTTAGGTTATATTACGTTATTGATGTATATGCAGGTCCCACGTAGGAGTAGAGGCCAACTCGCCAGGAATGCTGTTAAATATTACCGCCGAGATGTTAGGTTGGTTTAGGTTAGGTTAGATTACGTTATTGATGTATATGGAGGACCCACGGAGACGTAGAGGCCAAATCGCCAGGAATGTTGTCAAATATTACCGCCGAGATGTTAGGTTGGGTTAGGTTAGGTTATATTACGTTATTGATGTATATCAAGGTCCGACGGAGACGTAGAGGCCAACTCTCCAGGAATGTTGTCAAATATTACCGCCGAGATGTTAGGTTGGGTTAGGTTAGGTTATATTACGTTATTGATGTATATGAAGGTCCCACGGAGACGTAGAGGCCAACAAGCCAGGAATGTTGCCAGATATTACCGCCGAGATGTTACGTTGGGTTAGGTTAGGTTAGATTACGTTATTGATGTATATGAAGGCCCCACGGACACGTAGAGGCCAACTCTCCAGGAATGTTGTCAAATATTACCGCCGAGATGTTACGTTGGGTTAGGTTAGGTTAGATTACGTTTTGATGTATATAAAAGTCCCACGGAGACGTAGAGGCCAACATCGACAGGAATGTTCTCAAATATTTCCGCCGAGATGATAGGTTGGGTTAGGTTAGGTAATATTACGTTATTGATGTATATGAAGGTCCCACGGAGACGTAGAGGCCAACTCGCCAGGAATGTTGTCAAATATTACCGCCGATATGATTGGTTGGGTTAGGTTACGTTATATTACGCTATTGATGTATATGAAGGACGCACGGAGACGTAGAGGCCAACTGGCCAGGAATGTTGTCAAATATTACCGCCGAGATGATAGGTTGGTTTAGGTTAGATTATATTACGTTATTGATGTATATGAAGGACGCACGGAGAGGTAGAGGCCAACTAGCCAGGAATGTTGTCAAATATAACCGCCGATATGATAGGTTGGGTTAGGTTACGTTATATTACGTTATTGATGTATATGAAGGTCGCACAGAGAGGTAGAGGCCAACTCGCCAGGAATGTTGTCAAATATTAGTGCCGAGATGTTAGGTTGAGTTGGGTTAGGTTATATTACGTTATTGATGTATATGCAGGTCCCACGTAGGAGTAGAGGCCAACTCGCCAGGAATGCTGTTAAATATTACCGCCGAGATGTTAGGTTGGTTTAGGTTAGGTTAGATTACGTTATTGATGTATATGAAGGCCCCACGGAGACGTAGAGGCCAACTCGCCAGGAATGTTGTCAAATATTACCGCCGAGATGTTAGGTTGGGTTAGGTTAGGTTAAATTACGTTTTGATGTATATAAAAGTCCCACGGAGACGTAGAGGCCAACTCGCCAGGAATGATGTCAAATATTACCGCCGAGATGTTAGGTTGGGTTAGGTTAGGTTATATTACGTTGTTGATGTATATCAAGGTCCGACGGAGACGTAGAGGCCAGCTCTCCAGGAATGTTGTCAAATATTACCGCCGAGATGTTATTTTGGGTTAGGTTAGGTTAAATTACGTTTTGATGTATATAAAAGTCCCACGGAGACGTAGAGGCCAGCTCGCCAGGAATGATGTCAAATATTAACGCCGCGATGTTAGGTTGGGTTAGGTTAGGTTATATTACGTTATTGATATATATGAAGGTCCCACGGAGACGTAGATGCCCACAAGCCAGGAATGTTCTCAAATATTACCGCCGAGATGTTAGGTTGGCTCAGGTTAGGTTATATTACGTTATTGATGTATATGATGGTCCCACGGAGACGTAGAGGCCAACAAGCCCGGAATGTTGCCAAATATTACCGCCGAGATGTTACGTTGGGTTAGGTTAGGTTAAATTACGTTATTGATGTATATAAAAGTCGCACGGAGACGTGGAGGCCAACATCGTCAGGAATGTTCTCAAATATTTCCGCCGAGATGATAGGTTGGGTTAGGTTAGGTAATATTACGTTATTGATGTATATGAAGGTCCCACGGAGACGTAGAGGCCAACATCGACAGGAATGTTTTCAAATATTACCGCCGATATGATAGGTTGGTTTAGGTTACGTTATATTACGTTATTGCTGTATATGAAGGTCCCACGGAGACGTGGAGGCCAACATCGTCAGGAATGTTCTCAAATATTTCCGCCGAGATGATAGGTTGGGTTAGGTTAGGTTATATTACGTTATTCATGTATATGAAGATCCCACGAAGACGTAGAGGCCAACTGGCCAGGAATGTTGTCAAATATTACCGCCGAGATGATAGGTTGGGTTAGGTTAGGTTATATTACGTTATTCATGTATATGAAGATCCCACGGAGACGTAGAGGCCAACTGGCCAGGAATGTTGTCAAATATTACCGCCGATATGATAGGTTGGGTTAGATTACGTTATATTACGTTATTGATGTATATGAAGGTCGTACGGAGAGGTAGAGGCCAACTCGCCAGGAATGTTCTCAAATATTACCGCCGAGATGTTAGGTTGGGTTAGGTTAGGTTATATTACGTTATTGATGTATATGAAGGTCCCACGGAGACGTAGAGGCCAACAAGCCAGGAATGTTGCCAAATATTACCGCCGAGATGTTACGTTGGGTTAGGTTAGGTTAGATTACGTTATTGATGTATATGAAGGCCCCACGGACACGTAGAGGCCAACTCTCCAGGAATGTTGTCAAATATTACCGCCGAGATGTTACGTTGGGTTAGGTTAGGTTAGATTACGTTTTGATGTATATAAAAGTCCCACGGAGACGTAGAGGCCAACATCGACAGGAATGTTTTCAACAATTACCCCCGATATGATAGGTTGGTTTAGGTTACGTTATATTACGGTACTGATGTATATGAAGGACGCACGGAGACGTAGAGGCCAACTCGCCAGGAATGTTGTCAAATATTAGGGCCGAGATGTTAGGTTGGGTTGGGTTAGGTTATACTACGTTATTGATGTATTTGCAGGTCCCACGGAGGCGTAGAGGCCAACTCGCCAGGAATGTTGTTAAATATTACCGCCGAGATGTTAGGTTGGGTTAGGTTAGGTTAGATTACGTTATTGATGTATATGAAGGCCCCACGGAGACGTAGAGGCCAAATCGCCAGGAATGTTGTCAAATATTACCGCCGAGATGTTGGGTTGGGTTAGGTTAGGTTATATTACGTTATTGATGTATATGAATGCCCCACGGACACATAGAGGCCAACTCGCCAGGAATGTTGTCAAATATTACCGCCGAGATGTTATGTTGGTTTAGGTTAGGTTAAATTACGTTATTGATGTATATGAAGTCCCCACGGAGACGTAGAGGCCAAATCGCCAGGAATGTTGTCAAATATTAGAGCCGAGATGTTAGGTTGAGTTGGGTTAGGTTATATTACGTTATTGATGTATATGCAGGTCCCACGTAGGAGTAGAGGCCAACTCGCCAGGAATGCTGTTAAATATTACCGCCGAGATGTTAGGTTGGTTTAGGTTAGGTTAGATTACGTTATTGATGTATATGAAGGCCCCACGGAGACGTAGAGGCCAAATCGCCAGGAATGTTGTCAAATATTACCGCCGAGATGTTAGGTTGGGTTAGGTTAGGTTATATTACGTTATTGATGTATATCAAGGTCCGACGGAGACGTAGAGGCCAGCTCTCCAGGAATGTTGTCAAATATTACCGCCGAGATGTTATTTTGGGTTAGGTTAGGTTAAATTACGTTTTGATGTATATAAAAGCCCCACGGAGACGTAGAGGCCAACTCGCCAGGAATGATGTCAAATATTAACGCCGAGATGTTAGGTTGGGTTAGGTTAGGTTATATTACGTTATTGATATATATGAAGGTCCCACGGAGACGTAGAGGCCAACTCGCCAGGAATGTTCTCAAATATTACCGCCGAGATGTTATGTTGGGTTAGGTTAGGTTAGATTACGTTATTGATGTATATGAAGGCCCCACGGAGACGTAGAGGCCAAATCGCCAGAAATGTTGTCAAATATTACCGCCGAGATGTTATGTTGGGTTAAGTTAGGTTATATTACGTTATTGATGTATATGAATGCCCCACGGAGACATAGAGGCCAACTCGCCAGGAATGTTGTCAAATGTTACCGCCGAGATGTTATGTTGGGTTAGGTTAGGTTATTTTACGTTATTGATGTATATCAAGGTCCGACGGAGACGTAGAGGCCAACTCTCCAGGAATGTTATCAAATATTACCGCCGAGATGTTACTTTGGGTTAGGTTAGGTTAAATTACGTTTTGATGTATATAAAAGACCCACGGAGACGTAGAGGCCAACTCGCCAGGAATGATGTCAAATATTACCGCCGAGATGTTAGGTTGGGTTAGGTTAGGTTCTATTACGTTATTGATATATATGAAGGTCCCACGGAGACGTAGATGCCAACAAGCCAGGAATGTTCTCAAATATTACCGCCGAGATGTTAGGTTGGGTTAGGTTAGGTTATATTACGTTATGGATGTATATGAAGGACCCACGGAGACGTAGAGGCCAACTCGCCAGGAATGATGTCAAATATTACCGCCGAGATGTTAGGTTGGGTTAGGTTAGGTTATATTACGTTATTGATGTATATGAAGGTCCCACGGAGACGTAGATGCCCACAAGCCAGGAATGTTCTCAAATATTACCGCCGAGATGTTAGGTTGGGTTAGGTTAGGTTATATTACGTTATTGATGTATATGAAGGTCCCACGGAGACGTAGAGGCCAACAAGCCCGGAATGTTGCCAAATATTACCGCCGAGATGTTACGTTGGGTTAGGTTAGGTTAAATTACGTTATTGATGTATATAAAAGTCCCACGGAGACTTGGAGGCCAACATCGTCAGGAATGTTCTCAAATATTTCCGCCGAGATGATAGGTTGGGTTAGGTTAGGTAATATTACGTTATTGATGTATATGAAGGACCCACGGAGACGTAGAGGCCAACATCGACAAGAATGTTTTCAAATATTACCGCCGATATGATAGGTTGGGTTAGGTTACGTTATATTACGTTATTGATGTATATGAAGGTCGTACGGAGAGGTAGAGGCCAACTCGCCAGGAATGTTGACAAATATTAGTGCCGAGATGTTAGGTTGAGTTGGGTTAGGTTATATTACGTTATTGATGTATATGCAGGTCCCACGTAGGAGTAGAGGCCAAATCGCCAGGAATGCTGTTAAATATTACCGCCGAGATGTTAGGTTGGTTTAGGTTAGGTTAGATTACGTTATTGATGTATATGAAGGCCCCACGGAGACGTAGAGGCCAAATCGCCAGGAATGTTGTCAAATATTACCGCCGAGATGTTATGTTGGGCTAGGTTAGGTTAAATTAGGTTATTGATGTATATAAAAGACCCACGGAGACGTAGAGGCCAACTCGACAGGAATGTTGTCAAATATTACTGCCGAGATGATAGGTTAGGTTAGGTTTGGTTATATTACGTTATTGATGTATATCAAGGTCCGACGGAGACGGAGAGGCCAACTCTCCAGGAATGTTGTCAAATAATACCGCCGAGATGTTACTTTGGGTTAGGTTAGGTTAAATTATGTTTTGATGTATATAAAAGTCCCACGGAGACGTAGAGGCCAACTCGCCAGGAATGATGTCAAATACTACCGCGGAGATGTTAGGTTGGGTTAGGTTAGGTTATATTACGTTATTGATGTATATGAAGGTCCCACGGAGACGTAGAGCTCAACTCGCCAGGAATGTTGTCAAATATTAACGCCGCGATGATAGGTTGGTTCAGATTAGGTTATATTACGTTATTGATGTATATGAAGGTCGCACGGAGGCGTAGAGGCCAACTCGCCAGGAATGTTGTCAAATATTACCGCCGAGATGTTATGTTATGTTAGGTTAGGTTAAATTAGGTTATTGATGTATATAAAAGACCCACGGAGACGTAGAGGCCAACTCGACAGGAATGTTGTCAAATATTACTGCCGAGATGATAGGTTAGGTTAGGTTTGGTTATATTACGTTATTGATGTATATCAAGGTCCGACGGAGACGGAGAGGCCAACTCTCCAGGAATGTTGTCAAATATTACCGCCGAGATGTTACTTTGGGTTAGGTTAGGTTAAATTATGTTTTGATGTATATAAAAGTCCCACGGAGACGTAGAGGCCAACTCGCCAGGAATGATGTCAAATACTACCGCCGAGATGTTAGGTTGGGTTAGGTTAGGTTATATTACGTAATTGATGTATATGAAGGTCCCACGGAGACGTAGAGCTCAACTCGCCAGGAATGTTGTCAAATATTAACGCCGCGATGATAGGTTGGTTCAGGTTAGGTTATATTACGTTATTGATGTATATGAAGGTCGCACGGAGGCGTCGAGGCCAACTCGCCAGGAATGATGTCAAATATTAACGCCGAGAAGTTAGGTTGGGTTAGGTTAGGTTATATTACGTTATTGATATATATGAAGGTCCCACGGAGACGTAGAGGCCAACTCGCCAGGAATGTTCTCAAATATTACCGCCGAGATGTTAGGTTGGGTTAGGTTAGGTTATATTACGTTATTGATGTATATGAAGGTCCCACGGAGACGTAAAGGCCAACAAGCCAGGAATGTTGCCAAATATTACCGCCGAGATGTTACGTTGGGTTAGGTTAGGTTAAATTACGTTATTGATGTATATAAAAGTCCCACGGAGACGTAGAGGCCAACATCGACAGGAATGTTCTCAAATGTTTCCGCCGAGATGATAGGTTGGGTTAGGTTAGGTAATATTACGTTATTGATGTATATGAAGGTCCCACGGAGACGTAGAGACCAACATCGACAGGAATGTTTTCAAATATTACCGCCGATATGATAGGTTGGTTTAGGTTACGTTATATTACGTTATTGATGTATATGAAGGACGCACGGAGACGTAGAGGCCAACTCGCCAGGAATGTTGTCAAATATTACTGCCGAGATGTTAGGTTGGGTTGGGTTAGGTTATATTACGTTATTGATGTATATGCAGGTCCCACGGAGGCGTAGAGGCCAACTCGCCAGCAATGTTGTTAAATATTACCGCCGAGATGTTAGGTTGGGTTAGGTTAGGTTAGATTACGTTATAGATGTATATGAAGGCCCCAGGGAGACGTAGAGGCCAAAGCGCCAGGAATGTTGTCAAATATTACCGCCGAGATGTTAGGTTGGGTTAGGTTAGGTTATATTACGTTATTGATGTATATGAAGGTCCCACGGAGACGTAGAGCTCAACTCGCCAGGAATGTTGTCAAATATTAACGCCGCGATGATAGGTTGGTTCAGGTTAGGTTATATTACGTTATTGATGTATATGAAGGTCGCACGGAGGCGTAGAGGCCAACTCGCCAGGAATGTTGTCAAATATTACCGCCGAGATGTTATGTTGGGTTAGGTTAGGTTAAATTAGGTTATTGATGTATATAAAAGACCCACGGAGACGTAGAGGCCAACTCGACTGGAATGTTGTCAAATATTACTGCCGAGATGATAGGTTAGGTTAGGTTTGGTTATATTACGTTATTCATGTATATCAAGGTCCGACGGAGACGGAGAGGCCAACTCTCCAGGAATGTTGTCAAATATTACCACCGAGATGTTACTTTGGGTTAGGTTAGGTTAAATTACGTTTTGATGTATATAAAAGTCCCACGGAGACGTAGAGGCCAACTCGCCAGGAATGATGTCAAATACTACCGCCGAGATGTTAGGTTGGGTTAGGTTAGGTTCTATTACGTTATTGATATATATGAAGGTCCCACGGAGACGTAGATGCCAACAAGCCAGGAATGTTCTCAAATATTACCGCCGAGATGTTAGGTGGGGTTAGGTTAGGTTATATTACGTTATTGATGTATATGAAGGACCCACGGAGACGTAGAGGCCAACTCGCCAGGAATGATGTCAAATATTACCGCCGAGATGTTAGGTTGGGTTAGGTTAGGTTATATTACGTTATTGATGTATATGAAGGTCCCACGGAGACGTAGATGCCCACAAGCCCGGAATGTTGCCAAATATTACCGCCGAGATGTTACGTTGGGTTAGGTTAGGTTAAATTACGTTATTGATGTATATAAAAGTCCCACGGAGACTTGGAGGCCAACATCGTCAGGAATGTTCTCAAATATTTCCGCCGAGATGATAGGTTGGGTTAGGTTAGGTAATATTACGTTATTGATGTATATGAAGGTCCCACGGAGACGTAGAGGCCAACTCGCCAGGAATGTTGTCAAATATTAGTGCCGAGATGTTAGGTTGAGTTGGGTTAGGTTATATTACGTTATTGATGTATATGCAGGTCCCACGTAGGAGTAGAGGCCAACTCGCCAGGAATGCTGTTAAATATTACCGCCGAGATGTTAGGTTGGTTTAGGTTAGGTTAGATTACGTTATTGATGTATATGAAGGCCCCACGGAGACGTAGAGGCCAAATCGCCAGGAATGTTGTCAAATATTACCGCCGAGATGTTATGTTGGGCTAGGTTAGGTTAAATTAGGTTATTGATGTATATAAAAGACCCACGGAGACGTAGAGGCCAACTCGACAGGAATGTTGTCAAATATTACTGCCGAGATGATAGGTTAGGTTAGGTTTGGTTATATTACGTTATTGATGTATATCAAGGTCCGACGGAGACGGAGAGGCCAACTCTCCAGGAATGTTGTCAAATATTACCGCCGAGATGTTACTTTGGGTTAGGTTAGGTTAAATTATGTTTTGATGTATATAAAAGTCCCACGGAGACGTAGAGGCCAACTCGCCAGGAATGATGTCAAATACTACCGCGGAGATGTTAGGTTGGGTTAGGTTAGGTTATATTACGTTATTGATGTATATGAAGGTCCCACGGAGACGTAGAGCTCAACTCGCCAGGAATGTTGTCAAATATTAACGCCGCGATGATAGGTTGGTTCAGATTAGGTTATATTACGTTATTGATGTATATGAAGGTCGCACGGAGGCGTAGAGGCCAACTCGCCAGGAATGTTGTCAAATATTACCGCCGAGATGTTATGTTATGTTAGGTTAGGTTAAATTAGGTTATTGATGTATATAAAAGACCCACGGAGACGTAGAGGCCAACTCGACAGGAATGTTGTCAAATATTACTGCCGAGATGATAGGTTAGGTTAGGTTTGGTTATATTACGTTATTGATGTATATCAAGGTCCGACGGAGACGGAGAGGCCAACTCTCCAGGAATGTTGTCAAATATTACCGCCGAGATGTTACTTTGGGTTAGGTTAGGTTAAATTATGTTTTGATGTATATAAAAGTCCCACGGAGACGTAGAGGCCAACTCGCCAGGAATGATGTCAAATACTACCGCCGAGATGTTAGGTTGGGTTAGGTTAGGTTATATTACGTTATTGATGTATATGAAGGTCCCACGGAGACGTAGAGCTCAACTCGCCAGGAATGTTGTCAAATATTAACGCCGCGATGATAGGTTGGTTCAGGTTAGGTTATATTACGTTATTGATGTATATGAAGGTCGCACGGAGGCGTAGAGGCCAACTCGCCAGGAATGTTGTCAAATATTACCGCCGAGATGTTATGTTGGGTTAGGTTAGGTTAAATTAGGTTATTGATGTATATAAAAGACCCACGGAGACGTAGAGGCCAACTCGACTGGAATGTTGTCAAATATTACTGCCGAGATGATAGGTTAGGTTAGGTTTGGTTATATTACGTTATTGATGTATATGAAGGTCCCACGGAGACGTAAAGGCCAACAAGCCAGGAATGTTGCCAAATATTACCGCCGAGATGTTACGTTGGGTTAGGTTAGGTTAAATTACGTTATTGATGTATATAAAAGTCCCACGGAGACGTAGAGGCCAACATCGACAGGAATGTTCTCAAATGTTTCCGCCGAGATGATAGGTTGGGTTAGGTTAGGTAATATTACGTTATTGATGTATATGAAGGTCCCACGGAGACGTAGAGACCAACATCGACAGGAATGTTTTCAAATATTACCGCCGATATGATAGGTTGGTTTAGGTTACGTTATATTACGTTATTGATGTATATGAAGGACGCACGGAGACGTAGAGGCCAACTCGCCAGGAATGTTGTCAAATATTACTGCCGAGATGTTAGGTTGGGTTGGGTTAGGTTATATTACGTTATTGATGTATATGCAGGTCCCACGGAGGCGTAGAGGCCAACTCGCCAGCAATGTTGTTAAATATTACCGCCGAGATGTTAGGTTGGGTTAGGTTAGGTTAGATTACGTTATAGATGTATATGAAGGCCCCAGGGAGACGTAGAGGCCAAAGCGCCAGGAATGTTGTCAAATATTACCGCCGAGATGTTAGGTTGGGTTAGGTTAGGTTATATTACGTTATTGATGTATATGAAGGTCCCACGGAGACGTAGAGCTCAACTCGCCAGGAATGTTGTCAAATATTAACGCCGCGATGATAGGTTGGTTCAGGTTAGGTTATATTACGTTATTGATGTATATGAAGGTCGCACGGAGGCGTAGAGGCCAACTCGCCAGGAATGTTGTCAAATATTACCGCCGAGATGTTATGTTGGGTTAGGTTAGGTTAAATTAGGTTATTGATGTATATAAAAGACCCACGGAGACGTAGAGGCCAACTCGACTGGAATGTTGTCAAATATTACTGCCGAGATGATAGGTTAGGTTAGGTTTGGTTATATTACGTTATTGATGTATATCAAGGTCCGACGGAGACGGAGAGGCCAACTCTCCAGGAATGTTGTCAAATATTACCACCGAGATGTTACTTTGGGTTAGGTTAGGTTAAATTACGTTTTGATGTATATAAAAGTCCCACGGAGACGTAGAGGCCAACTCGCCAGGAATGATGTCAAATACTACCGCCGAGATGTTAGGTTGGGTTAGGTTAGGTTCTATTACGTTATTGATATATATGAAGGTCCCACGGAGACGTAGATGCCAACAAGCCAGGAATGTTCTCAAATATTACCGCCGAGATGTTAGGTGGGGTTAGGTTAGGTTATATTACGTTATTGATGTATATGAAGGACCCACGGAGACGTAGAGGCCAACTCGCCAGGAATGATGTCAAATATTACCGCCGAGATGTTAGGTTGGGTTAGGTTAGGTTATATTACGTTATTGATGTATATGAAGGTCCCACGGAGACGTAGATGCCCACAAGCCCGGAATGTTGCCAAATATTACCGCCGAGATGTTACGTTGGGTTAGGTTAGGTTAAATTACGTTATTGATGTATATAAAAGTCCCACGGAGACTTGGAGGCCAACATCGTCAGGAATGTTCTCAAATATTTCCGCCGAGATGATAGGTTGGGTTAGGTTAGGTAATATTACGTTATTGATGTATATGAAGGTCCCACGGAGACGTAGAAGCCAACATCGACAGGAATGTTTTCAAATATTACCGCCGATATGATAGGTTGGTTTAGGTTACGTTATATTACGTTATTGATGTATATGAAGGTCCCACGGAGACGTGGAGGCCAACATCGTCAGGAACGTTCTCAAATATTTCCGCCGAGATGATAGGTTGGGTTAGGTTAGGTTATATTACGTTATTCATGTATATGAAGATCCCACGGAGACGTAGAGGCCAACTGGCCAGGAATGTTGTCAAATATTACCGCCGAGATGAAGGTTGGTTTAGAGTTAGATTATATTACGTTATTGATGTATATGAAGGACGCACGGAGAGGTAGAGGCCAACTAGACAGGAATGTTGTCAAATATAACCGCCGATATGATAGGTTGGGTTAGGTTACGTTATATTACGTTATTGATGTATATGAAGGTCGTACGGACAGGTAGAGGCCAACTCGCCAGGAATGTTGTCAAATATTAGTGCCGAGATGTTAGGTTGAGTTGGGTTAGGTTATATTACGTTATTGATGTATATGCAGGTCCCACGTAGGAGTAGAGGCCAACTCGCCAGGAATGCTGTTAAATATTACCGCCGAGATGTTAGGTTGGTTTAGGTTAGGTTAGATTACGTTATTGATGTATATGAAGGCCCCACGGAGACGTAGAGGCCAAATCGCCAGGAATGTTGTCAAATATTACCGCCGAGATGTTATGTTGGGCTAGGTTAGGTTAAATTAGGTTATTGATGTATATAAAAGACCCACGGAGACGTAGAAGCCAACTCGACAGGAATGTTGTCAAATATTACTGCCGAGATGATAGGTTAGGTTAGGTTTGGTTATATTACGTTATTGATGTTTATCAAGGTCCGACGGAGACGGAGAGGCCAACTCTCCAGGAATGTTGTCAAATATTACCGCCGAGATGTTACTTTGGGTTAGGTTAGGTTAAATTATGTTTTGATGTATATAAAAGTCCCACGGAGACGTAGAGGCCAACTCGCCAGGAATGATGTCAAATACTACCGCGGAGATGTTAGGTTGGGTTAGGTTAGGTTATATTACGTTATTGATGTATATGAAGGTCCCACGGAGACGTAGAGCTCAACTCGCCAGGAATGTTGTCAAATATTAACGCCGCGATGATAGGTTGGTTCAGATTAGGTTATATTACGTTATTGATGTATATGAAGGTCGCACGGAGGCGTAGAGGCCAACTCGCCAGGAATGTTGTCAAATATTACCGCCGAGATGTTATGTTATGTTAGGTTAGGTTAAATTAGGTTATTGATGTATATAAAAGACCCACGGAGACGTAGAGGCCAACTCGACAGGAATGTTGTCAAATATTACTGCCGAGATGATAGGTTAGGTTAGGTTTGGTTATATTACGTTATTGATGTATATCAAGGTCCGACGGAGACGGAGAGGCCAACTCTCCAGGAATGTTGTCAAATATTACCGCCGAGATGTTACTTTGGGTTAGGTTAGGTTAAATTATGTTTTGATGTATATAAAAGTCCCACGGAGACGTAGAGGCCAACTCGCCAGGAATGATGTCAAATACTACCGCCGAGATGTTAGGTTGGGTTAGGTTAGGTTATATTACGTAATTGATGTATATGAAGGTCCCACGGAGACGTAGAGCTCAACTCGCCAGGAATGTTGTCAAATATTAACGCCGCGATGATAGGTTGGTTCAGGTTAGGTTATATTACGTTATTGATGTATATGAAGGTCGCACGGAGGCGTCGAGGCCAACTCGCCAGGAATGATGTCAAATATTAACGCCGAGAAGTTAGGTTGGGTTAGGTTAGGTTATATTACGTTATTGATATATATGAAGGTCCCACGGAGACGTAGAGGCCAACTCGCCAGGAATGTTCTCAAATATTACCGCCGAGATGTTAGGTTGGGTTAGGTTAGGTTATATTACGTTATTGATGTATATGAAGGTCCCACGGAGACGTAAAGGCCAACAAGCCAGGAATGTTGCCAAATATTACCGCCGAGATGTTACGTTGGGTTAGGTTAGGTTAAATTACGTTATTGATGTATATAAAAGTCCCACGGAGACGTAGAGGCCAACATCGACAGGAATGTTCTCAAATGTTTCCGCCGAGATGATAGGTTGGGTTAGGTTAGGTAATATTACGTTATTGATGTATATGAAGGTCCCACGGAGACGTAGAGACCAACATCGACAGGAATGTTTTCAAATATTACCGCCGATATGATAGGTTGGTTTAGGTTACGTTATATTACGTTATTGATGTATATGAAGGACGCACGGAGACGTAGAGGCCAACTCGCCAGGAATGTTGTCAAATATTACTGCCGAGATGTTAGGTTGGGTTGGGTTAGGTTATATTACGTTATTGATGTATATGCAGGTCCCACGGAGGCGTAGAGGCCAACTCGCCAGCAATGTTGTTAAATATTACCGCCGAGATGTTAGGTTGGGTTAGGTTAGGTTAGATTACGTTATAGATGTATATGAAGGCCCCAGGGAGACGTAGAGGCCAAAGCGCCAGGAATGTTGTCAAATATTACCGCCGAGATGTTAGGTTGGGTTAGGTTAGGTTATATTACGTTATTGATGTATATGAAGGTCCCACGGAGACGTAGAGCTCAACTCGCCAGGAATGTTGTCAAATATTAACGCCGCGATGATAGGTTGGTTCAGGTTAGGTTATATTACGTTATTGATGTATATGAAGGTCGCACGGAGGCGTAGAGGCCAACTCGCCAGGAATGTTGTCAAATATTACCGCCGAGATGTTATGTTGGGTTAGGTTAGGTTAAATTAGGTTATTGATGTATATAAAAGACCCACGGAGACGTAGAGGCCAACTCGACTGGAATGTTGTCAAATATTACTGCCGAGATGATAGGTTAGGTTAGGTTTGGTTATATTACGTTATTGATGTATATCAAGGTCCGACGGAGACGGAGAGGCCAACTCTCCAGGAATGTTGTCAAATATTACCACCGAGATGTTACTTTGGGTTAGGTTAGGTTAAATTACGTTTTGATGTATATAAAAGTCCCACGGAGACGTAGAGGCCAACTCGCCAGGAATGATGTCAAATACTACCGCCGAGATGTTAGGTTGGGTTAGGTTAGGTTCTATTACGTTATTGATATATATGAAGGTCCCACGGAGACGTAGATGCCAACAAGCCAGGAATGTTCTCAAATATTACCGCCGAGATGTTAGGTGGGGTTAGGTTAGGTTATATTACGTTATTGATGTATATGAAGGACCCACGGAGACGTAGAGGCCAACTCGCCAGGAATGATGTCAAATATTACCGCCGAGATGTTAGGTTGGGTTAGGTTAGGTTATATTACGTTATTGATGTATATGAAGGTCCCACGGAGACGTAGATGCCCACAAGCCCGGAATGTTGCCAAATATTACCGCCGAGATGTTACGTTGGGTTAGGTTAGGTTAAATTACGTTATTGATGTATATAAAAGTCCCACGGAGACTTGGAGGCCAACATCGTCAGGAATGTTCTCAAATATTTCCGCCGAGATGATAGGTTGGGTTAGGTTAGGTAATATTACGTTATTGATGTATATGAAGGTCCCACGGAGACGTAGAGGCCAACATCGACAGGAATGTTTTCAAATATTACCGCCGATATGATAGGTTGGTTTAGGTTACGTTATATTACGTTATTGATGTATATGAAGGTCCCACGGAGACGTGGAGGCCAACATCGTCAGGAACGTTCTCAAATATTTCCGCCGAGATGATAGGTTGGGTTAGGTTAGGTTATATTACGTTATTCATGTATATGAAGATCCCACGGAGACGTAGAGGCCAACTGGCCAGCAATGTTGTCAAATATTACCGCCGAGATGATAGGTTGGTTTAGGTTAGATTATATTACGTTATTGATGTATATGAAGGACGCACGGAGAGGTAGAGGCCAACTAGCCAGGAATGTTGTCAAATATAACCGCCGATATGATAGGTTGGGTTAGGTTACGTTATATTACGTTATTGATGTATATGAAGGTCGTACGGACAGGTAGAGGCCAACTCGCCAGGAATGTTGTCAAATATTAGTGCCGAGATGTTAGGTTGAGTTGGGTTAGGTTATATTACGTTATTGATGTATATGCAGGTCCCACGTAGGAGTAGAGGCCAACTCGCCAGGAATGCTGTTAAATATTACCGCCGAGATGTTAGGTTGGTTTAGGTTAGGTTAGATTACGTTATTGATGTATATGAAGGCCCCACGGAGACGTAGAGGCCAAATCGCCAGGAATGTTGTCAAATATTACCGCCGAGATGTTATGTTGGGCTAGGTTAGGTTAAATTAGGTTATTGATGTATATAAAAGACCCACGGAGACGTAGAGGCCAACTCGACAGGAATGTTGTCAAATATTACTGCCGAGATGATAGGTTAGGTTAGGTTTGGTTATATTACGTTATTGATGTATATCAAGGTCCGACGGAGACGGAGAGGCCAACTCTCCAGGAATGTTGTCAAATATTACCGCCGAGATGTTACTTTGGGTTAGGTTAGGTTAAATTATGTTTTGATGTATATAAAAGTCCCACGGAGACGTAGAGGCCAACTCGCCAGGAATGATGTCAAATACTACCGCGGAGATGTTAGGTTGGGTTAGGTTAGGTTATATTACGTTATTGATGTATATGAAGGTCCCACGGAGACGTAGAGCTCAACTCGCCAGGAATGTTGTCAAATATTAACGCCGCGATGATAGGTTGGTTCAGATTAGGTTATATTACGTTATTGATGTATATGAAGGTCGCACGGAGGCGTAGAGGCCAACTCGCCAGGAATGTTGTCAAATATTACCGCCGAGGTGTTATGTTATGTTAGGTTAGGTTAAATTAGGTTATTGATGTATATAAAAGACCCACGGAGACGTAGAGGCCAACTCGACAGGAATGTTGTCAAATATTACTGCCGAGATGATAGGTTAGGTTAGGTTTGGTTATATTACGTTATTGATGTATATCAAGGTCCGACGGAGACGGAGAGGCCAACTCTCCAGGAATGTTGTCAAATATTACCGCCGAGATGTTACTTTGGGTTAGGTTAGGTTAAATTATGTTTTGATGTATATAAAAGTCCCACGGAGACGTAGAGGCCAACTCGCCAGGAATGATGTCAAATACTACCGCCGAGATGTTAGGTTGGGTTAGGTTAGGTTATATTACGTAATTGATGTATATGAAGGTCCCACGGAGACGTAGAGCTCAACTCGCCAGGAATGTTGTCAAATATTAACGCCGCGATGATAGGTTGGTTCAGGTTAGGTTATATTACGTTATTGATGTATATGAAGGTCGCACGGAGGCGTCGAGGCCAACTCGCCAGGAATGATGTCAAATATTAACGCCGAGAAGTTAGGTTGGGTTAGGTTAGGTTATATTACGTTATTGATATATATGAAGGTCCCACGGAGACGTAGAGGCCAACTCGCCAGGAATGTTCTCAAATATTACCGCCGAGATGTTAGGTTGGGTTAGGTTAGGTTATATTACGTTATTGATGTATATGAAGGTCCCACGGAGACGTAAAGGCCAACAAGCCAGGAATGTTGCCAAATATTACCGCCGAGATGTTACGTTGGGTTAGGTTAGGTTAAATTACGTTATTGATGTATATAAAAGTCCCACGGAGACGTAGAGGCCAACATCGACAGGAATGTTCTCAAATGTTTCCGCCGAGATGATAGGTTGGGTTAGGTTAGGTAATATTACGTTATTGATGTATATGAAGGTCCCACGGAGACGTAGAGACCAACATCGACAGGAATGTTTTCAAATATTACCGCCGATATGATAGGTTGGTTTAGGTTACGTTATATTACGTTATTGATGTATATGAAGGACGCACGGAGACGTAGAGGCCAACTCGCCAGGAATGTTGTCAAATATTACTGCCGAGATGTTAGGTTGGGTTGGGTTAGGTTATATTACGTTATTGATGTATATGCAGGTCCCACGGAGGCGTAGAGGCCAACTCGCCAGCAATGTTGTTAAATATTACCGCCGAGATGTTAGGTTGGGTTAGGTTAGGTTAGATTACGTTATAGATGTATATGAAGGCCCCAGGGAGACGTAGAGGCCAAAGCGCCAGGAATGTTGTCAAATATTACCGCCGAGATGTTAGGTTGGGTTAGGTTAGGTTATATTACGTTATTGATGTATATGAAGGTCCCACGGAGACGTAGAGCTCAACTCGCCAGGAATGTTGTCAAATATTAACGCCGCGATGATAGGTTGGTTCAGGTTAGGTTATATTACGTTATTGATGTATATGAAGGTCGCACGGAGGCGTAGAGGCCAACTCGCCAGGAATGTTGTCAAATATTACCGCCGAGATGTTATGTTGGGTTAGGTTAGGTTAAATTAGGTTATTGATGTATATAAAAGACCCACGGAGACGTAGAGGCCAACTCGACTGGAATGTTGTCAAATATTACTGCCGAGATGATAGGTTAGGTTAGGTTTGGTTATATTACGTTATTGATGTATATCAAGGTCCGACGGAGACGGAGAGGCCAACTCTCCAGGAATGTTGTCAAATATTACCACCGAGATGTTACTTTGGGTTAGGTTAGGTTAAATTATGTTTTGATGTATATAAAAGTCCCACGGAGACGTAGAGGCCAACTCGCCAGGAATGATGTCAAATACTACCGCCGAGATGTTAGGTTGGGTTAGGTTAGGTTCTATTACGTTATTGATATATATGAAGGTCCCACGGAGACGTAGATGCCAACAAGCCAGGAATGTTCTCAAATATTACCGCCGAGATGTTAGGTGGGGTTAGGTTAGGTTATATTACGTTATTGATGTATATGAAGGACCCACGGAGACGTAGAGGCCAACTCGCCAGGAATGATGTCAAATATTACCGCCGAGATGTTAGGTTGGGTTAGGTTAGGTTATATTACGTTATTGATGTATATGAAGGTCCCACGGAGACGTAGATGCCCACAAGCCCGGAATGTTGCCAAATATTACCGCCGAGATGTTACGTTGGGTTAGGTTAGGTTAAATTACGTTATTGATGTATATAAAAGTCCCACGGAGACTTGGAGGCCAACATCGTCAGGAATGTTCTCAAATATTTCCGCCGAGATGATAGGTTGGGTTAGGTTAGGTAATATTACGTTATTGATGTATATGAAGGTCCCACGGAGACGTAGAGGCCAACATCGACAGGAATGTTTTCAAATATTACCGCCGATATGATAGGTTGGTTTAGGTTACGTTATATTACGTTATTGATGTATATGAATGTCCCACGGAGACGTGGAGGCCAACATCGTCAGGAATGTTCTCAAATATTTCCGCCGAGATGATAGGTTGGGTTAGGTTAGGTTATATTACGTTATTCATGTATATGAAGATCCCACGGAGACGTAGAGGCCAACTGGCCAGGAATGTTGTCAAATATTACCGCCGAGATGATAGGTTGGTTTAGGTTAGATTATATTACGTTATTGATGTATATGAAGGACGCACGGAGAGGTAGAGGCCAACTAGCCAGGAATGTTGTCAAATATAACCGCCGATATGATAGGTTGGGTTAGGTTACGTTATATTACGTTATTGATGTATATGAAGGTCGTACGGACAGGTAGAGGCCAACTCGCCAGGAATGTTGTCAAATATTAGTGCCGAGATGTTAGGTTGAGTTGGGTTAGGTTATATTACGTTATTGATGTATATGCAGGTCCCACGTAGGAGTAGAGGCCAACTCGCCAGGAATGCTGTTAAATATTACCGCCGAGATGTTAGGTTGGTTTAGGTTAGGTTAGATTACGTTATTGATGTATATGAAGGCCCCACGGAGACGTAGAGGCCAAATCGCCAGGAATGTTGTCAAATATTACCGCCGAGATGTTATGTTGGGCTAGGTTAGGTTAAATTAGGTTATTGATGTATATAAAAGACCCACGGAGACGTAGAGGCCAACTCGACAGGAATGTTGTCAAATATTACTGCCGAGATGATAGGTTAGGTTAGGGTTGGTTATATTACGTTATTGATGTATATCAAGGTCCGACGGAGACGGAGAGGCCAACTCTCCAGGAATGTTGTCAAATATTACCGCCGAGATGTTACTTTGGGTTAGGTTAGGTTAAATTATGTTTTGATGTATATAAAAGTCCCACGGAGACGTAGAGGCCAACTCGCCAGGAATGATGTCAAATACTACCGCGGAGATGTTAGGTTGGGTTAGGTTAGGTTATATTACGTTATTGATGTATATGAAGGTCCCACGGAGACGTAGAGCTCAACTCGCCAGGAATGTTGTCAAATATTAACGCCGCGATGATAGGTTGGTTCAGATTAGGTTATATTACGTTATTGATGTATATGAAGGTCGCACGGAGGCGTAGAGGCCAACTCGCCAGGAATGTTGTCAAATATTACCGCCGAGATGTTATGTTATGTTAGGTTAGGTTAAATTAGGTTATTGATGTATATAAAAGACCCACGGAGACGTAGAGGCCAACTCGACAGGAATGTTGTCAAATATTACTGCCGAGATGATAGGTTAGGTTAGGTTTGGTTATATTACGTTATTGATGTATATCAAGGTCCGACGGAGACGGAGAGGCCAACTCTCCAGGAATGTTGTCAAATATTACCGCCGAGATGTTACTTTGGGTTAGGTTAGGTTAAATTATGTTTTGATGTATATAAAAGTCCCACGGAGACGTAGAGGCCAACTCGCCAGGAATGATGTCAAATACTACCGCCGAGATGTTAGGTTGGGTTAGGTTAGGTTATATTACGTAATTGATGTATATGAAGGTCCCACGGAGACGTAGAGCTCAACTCGCCAGGAATGTTGTCAAATATTAACGCCGCGATGATAGGTTGGTTCAGGTTAGGTTATATTACGTTATTGATGTATATGAAGGTCGCACGGAGGCGTCGAGGCCAACTCGCCAGGAATGATGTCAAATATTAACGCCGAGAAGTTAGGTTGGGTTAGGTTAGGTTATATTACGTTATTGATATATATGAAGGTCCCACGGAGACGTAGAGGCCAACTCGCCAGGAATGTTCTCAAATATTACCGCCGAGATGTTAGGTTGGGTTAGGTTAGGTTATATTACGTTATTGATGTATATGAAGGTCCCACGGAGACGTAAAGGCCAACAAGCCAGGAATGTTGCCAAATATTACCGCCGAGATGTTACGTTGGGTTAGGTTAGGTTAAATTACGTTATTGATGTATATAAAAGTCCCACGGAGACGTAGAGGCCAACATCGACAGGAATGTTCTCAAATGTTTCCGCCGAGATGATAGGTTGGGTTAGGTTAGGTAATATTACGTTATTGATGTATATGAAGGTCCCACGGAGACGTAGAGACCAACATCGACAGGAATGTTTTCAAATATTACCGCCGATATGATAGGTTGGTTTAGGTTACGTTATATTACGTTATTGATGTATATGAAGGACGCACGGAGACGTAGAGGCCAACTCGCCAGGAATGTTGTCAAATATTACTGCCGAGATGTTAGGTTGGGTTGGGTTAGGTTATATTACGTTATTGATGTATATGCAGGTCCCACGGAGGCGTAGAGGCCAACTCGCCAGCAATGTTGTTAAATATTACCGCCGAGATGTTAGGTTGGGTTAGGTTAGGTTAGATTACGTTATAGATGTATATGAAGGCCCCAGGGAGACGTAGAGGCCAAAGCGCCAGGAATGTTGTCAAATATTACCGCCGAGATGTTAGGTTGGGTTAGGTTAGGTTATATTACGTTATTGATGTATATGAAGGTCCCACGGAGACGTAGAGCTCAACTCGCCAGGAATGTTGTCAAATATTAACGCCGCGATGATAGGTTGGTTCAGGTTAGGTTATATTACGTTATTGATGTATATGAAGGTCGCACGGAGGCGTAGAGGCCAACTCGCCATGAATGTTGTCAAATATTACCGCCGAGATGTTATGTTGGGTTAGGTTAGGTTATATTACGTTATTGATGTATATGAAGGTCCCACGGAGACGTAAAGGCCAACAAGCCAGGAATGTTGCCAAATATTACCGCCGAGATGTTACGTTGGGTTAGGTTAGGTTAAATTACGTTATTGATGTAAATAAAAGTCCCACGGAGACGTAGAGGCCAACATCGACAGGAATGTTCTCAAATATTTCCGCCGAGATGATAGGTTGGGTTAGGTTAGGTAATATTACGTTATTGATGTATATGAAGGTCCCACGGAGACGTAGAGACCAACATCGACAGCAATGTTTTCAAATATTACCGCCGATATGATAGGTTGGTTTAGGTTACGTTATATTACGGTACTGATGTATATGAAGGACGCACGGAGACGTAGAGGCCAACTCGCCAGGAATGTTGTCACATATTAGGGCCGAGATGTTAGGTTGGGTTGGGTTAGGTTGTACAACGTTATTGATGTATATGCAGGTCCCACGGAGGCGTAGAGGCCAACTCGCCAGGAATGTTGTTAAATATTACCGCCGAGATGTTAGGTTGGGTTAGGTTAGGTTAGATTACGTTATTGATGTATATGAAGGCCCCACGGAGACGTAGAGGCCAAATCGCCAGGAATGTTGTCAAATATTACCGCCGAGATGTTAGGTTGGGTTAGGGTAGGTTATATTACGTTATTGATGTATATGAATGCCCCACGGACACATAGAGGCCAACTCGCCAGGAATGTTGTCAAATATTACCGACGAGATGTTATGTTGGGTTAGGTTAGGTTAAATTACGTTATTGATGTATATGAAGTCCCCACGGAGACGTAGAGGCCAACTCGCCAGGAATGTTGTCAAATATTACCGCCGAGATGTTATGTTGGGTTAGGTTAGGTTAAATTACGTTATTGATGTATATGAAGTCCCCACGGAGACGTAGAGGCCAACTCTCCAGTAATGTTGTCAAATATTACCGCCGAGATGTTACTTTGGGTTAGGTTAGGTTAAATTACGTTTTGATGTATATAAAAGTCCCACGGAGACGTAGAGGCCAACTCGCCAGGAATGTTGTCAAATATTACCGCCGAGATGTTATGTTGGGTTAGGTTAGGTTAGATTACGTTATTGATGTATATGAATGCCCCACGGAGACATAGAGGCCAACTCGCCAGGAATGTTGTCAAATATTACCGCCGAGATGTTATGTTGGGTTAGGTTAGGTTACTTTACGTTATTGATGTATATCAAGGTCCGACGGAGACGTAGAGGCCAACTCTCCAGTAATGTTGTCAAATATTACCGCCGAGATGTTACTTTGGGTTAGGTTAGGGTAAATTACGTTTTGATGTATATAAAAGTCCCACGGAGACGTACAGGCCAACTCGCCAGGAATGATGTCAAATATTACCGCCGAGATGTTAGGTTGGGTTAGGTTAGGTTATATTACGTTATTGATGTATATGAAGGTCCCACGGAGACGTAGATGCCAACAAGCCAGGAATGTTCTCAAATATTACCGCCGAGATGTTAGGTTCGGTTAGGTTAGGTTATATTACGTTATTGATGTATATGAAGGACCCACGGAGACGTAGAGGCCAACTCGCCAGGAATGATGTCAAATATTACCGCCGAGATGTTAGGTTGGGTTAGGTTAGGTTATATTACGTTATTGATGTATATGAAGGTCCCACGGAGACGTAGATGCCCACAAGCCAGGAATGTTCTCAAATATTACCGCCGAGATGTTAGGTTGGGTTAGGTTAGGTTATATTACGTTATTGATGTATATGAAGGTCCCACGGAGACGTAGAGGCCAACAAGCCCGGAATGTTGCCAAATATTACCGCCGAGATGTTACGTTGGGTTAGGTTAGGTTAAATTACGTTATTGATGTATATAAAAGTCCCACGGAGACGTGGAGGCCAACATCGACAGGAATGTTCTCAAATATTTCCGCCGAGATGATAGGTTGGGTTAGGTTAGGTAATATTACGTTATTGATGTATATGAAGGTCCCACGGAGACGTAGAGGCCAACATCGACCGGAATGTTTTCAAATATTACCGCCTATATGATAGGTTGGTTTAGGTTACTTTATATTACGTTATTGATGTATATGAAGGTCCCACGGAGACGAGGAAGCCAACTGGCCAGGAATGTTGTCAAATATTAGCGCCGAGATGATAGGTTGGGTTAGGTTAGGTTATATTACGTTATTCATGTATATGAAGATCCCACGGAGACGTAGAGGCCAACTGGCCAGGAATGTTGTCAAATATTACCGCCGAGATGTTAGGTTGGGTTGGGTTAGGTTATACAACGTTATTGATGTATATGCAGGTCCCACGGAGGCGTAGAGGCCAACTCGCCAGGAATGTTGTTAAATATTACCGCCGAGATGTTAGGTTGGGTTAGGTTAGGTTAGATTACGTTATTGATGTATATGAAGGCCCCACGGAGACGTAGAGGCCAAATCGCCAGGAATGTTGTCAAATATTACCGCCGAGATGTTAGGTTGGGTTAGGGTAGGTTATATTACGTTATTGATGTATATGAATGCCCCACGGACACATAGAGGCCAACTCGCCAGGAATGTTGTCAAATATTACCGCCGAGATGTTATGTTGGGTTAGGTTAGGTTAGATTACGTTATTGATGTATATGAATGCCCCACGGAGACATAGAGGCCAACTCGCCAGGAATGTTGTCAAATATTACCGCCGAGATGTTATGTTGGGTTAGGTTAGGTTACTTTACGTTATTGATGTATATCAAGGTCCGACGGAGACGTAGAGGCCAACTCTCCAGTAATGTTGTCAAATATTACCGCCGAGATGTTACTTTGGTTTAGGTTAGGTTAAATTACGTTTTGATGTATATAAAAGTCCCACGGAGACGTAGAGGCCAACTCGCCAGGAATGATGTCAAATATTACCGCCGAGATGTTAGGTTGGGTTAGGTTAGGTTATATTACGTTATTGATGTATATGAAGGTCCCACGGAGACGTGGAGGCCAACATCGTCAGGAATGTTCTCAAATATTTCCGCCGAGATGATAGGTTGGGTTAGGTTCGGTAATATTACGTTATTGATGTATATGAAGGTCCCACGGAGACGTAAAGGCCAACAAGCCAGGAATGTTGCCAAATATTACCGCCGAGATGTTACGTTGGGTTAGGTTAGGTTAAATTACGTTATTGATGTATATAAAAGTCCCACGGAGACGTAGAGGCCAACATCGACAGGAATGTTCTCAAATATTTCCGCCGAGATGATAGGTTGGGTTAGGTTAGGTAATATTACGTTATTGATGTATATGAAGGTCCCACGGAGACGTAGAGACCAACATCGACAGGAATGTTTTCAAATATTACCGCCGATATGACAGGTTGGTTTAGGTTACGTTATATTACGTTATTGATGTATATGAAGGACGCACGGAGACGTAGAGGCCAACTCGCCAGGAATGTTGTCAAATATTACTGCCGAGATGTTAGGTTGGGTTGGGTTAGGTTATATTACGTTATTGATGTATATGCAGGTCCCACGGAGGCGTAGAGGCCAACTCGCCAGCAATGTTGTTAAATATTACCGCCGAGATGTTAGGTTGGGTTAGGTTAGGTTAGATTACGTTATAGATGTATATGAAGGCCCCAGGGAGACGTAGAGGCCAAAGCGCCAGGAATGTTGTCAAATATTACCGCCGAGATGTTAGGTTGGGTTAGGTTAGGTTATATTACGTTATTGATGTATATGAAGGTCCCACGGAGACGTAGAGCTCAACTCGCCAGGAATGTTGTCAAATATTAACGCCGCGATGATAGGTTGGTTCAGGTTAGGTTATATTACGTTATTGATGTATATGAAGGTCGCACGGAGGCGTAGAGGCCAACTCGCCAGGAATGTTGTCAAATATTACCGCCGAGATGTTATGTTGGGTTAGGTTAGGTTAAATTAGGTTATTGATGTATATAAAAGACCCACGGAGACGTAGAGGCCAACTCGACAGGAATGTTGTCAAATATTACTGCCGAGATGATAGGTTAGGTTAGGTTTGGTTATATTACGTTATTGATGTATATCAAGGTCCGACGGAGACGGAGAGGCCAACTCTCCAGGAATGTTGTCAAATATTACCGCCGAGATGTTACTTTGGGTTAGGTTAGGTTAAATTATGTTTTGATGTATATAAAAGTCCCACGGAGACGTAGAGGCCAACTCGCCAGGAATGATGTCAAATACTACCGCCGAGATGTTAGGTTGGGTTAGGTTGGGTTATATTACGTTATTGATGTATATGAAGGTCCCACGGAGACGTAGAGACCAACATCGACAGGAATGTTTTCAAATATTACCGCCGATATGATAGGTTGGTTTAGGTTACGTTATATTACGGTACTGATGTATATGAAGGACGCACGGAGACGTAGAGGCCAACTCGCCAGGAATGTTGTCAAATATTAGGGCCGAGATGTTAGGTTGGGTTGGGTTAGGTTATACAACGTTATTGATGTATATGCAGGTCCCACGGAGGCGTAGAGGCCAAATCGCCAGGAATGTTGTTAAATATTACCGCCGAGATGTTAGGTTGGGTTAGGTTAGGTTAGATTACGTTATTGATGTATATGAAGGCCCCACGGAGACGTAGAGGCCAAATCGCCAGGAATGTTGTCAAATATTACCGCCGAGATGTTAGGTTGGGTTAGGTTAGGTTATATTACGTTATTGATGTATATGAATGCCCCACGGACACATAGAGGCCAACTCGCCAGGAATGTTGTCAAATATTACCGCCGAGATGTTATGTTGGGTTAGGTTGGGTTAAATTACGTTATTGATGTATATGAAGTCCCCACGGAGACGTAGAGGCCAACTCTCCAGTAATGTTGTCAAATATTACCGCCGAGATGTTACTTTGGGTTAGGTTAGGTTAAATTACGTTTTGATGTATATAAAAGTCCCACGGAGACGTAGAGGCCAACTCGCCAGGAATGTTGTCAAATATTACCGCCGAGATGTTATGTTGGGTTAGGTTAGGTTAGATTACGTTATTGATGTATATGAATGCCCCACGGAGACGTAGAGGCCAACTCTCCAGTAATGTTGTCAAATATTACCGCCGAGATGTTACTTTGGGTTAGGTTAGGTTAAATTACGTTTTGATGTATATAAAAGTCCCACGGAGACGTAGAGGCCAACTCGCCAGGAATGTTGTCAAATATTACCGCCGAGATGTTATGTTGGGTTAGGTTAGGTTAGATTACGTTATTGATGTATATGAATGCCCCACGGAGACATAGAGGCCAACTCGCCAGGAATGTTGTCAAATATTACCGCCGAGATGTTATGTTGGGTTAGGTTAGGTTACTTTACGTTATTGATGTATATCAAGGTCCGACGGAGACGTAGAGGCCAAATCTCCAGTAATGTTGTCAAATATTACCGCCGAGATGTTACTTTGGGTTAGGTTAGGGTAAATTACGTTTTGATGTATATAAAAGTCCCACGGAGACGTACAGGCCAACTCGCCAGGAATGATGTCAAATATTACCGCCGAGATGTTAGGTTGGGTTAGGTTAGGTTATATTACGTTATTGATGTATATGAAGGTCCCACGGAGACGTAGATGCCAACAAGCCAGGAATGTTCTCAAATATTACCGCCGAGATGTTAGGTTCGGTTAGGTTAGGTTATATTACGTTATTGATGTATATGAAGGACCCACGGAGACGTAGAGGCCAACTCGCCAGGAATGATGTCAAATATTACCGCCGAGATGTTAGGTTGGGTTAGGTTAGGTTATATTACGTTATTGATGTATATGAAGGTCCCACGGAGACGTAGATGCCCACAAGCCAGGAATGTTCTCAAATATTACCGCCGAGATGTTAGGTTGGGTTAGGTTAGGTTATATTACGTTATTGATGTATATGAAGGTCCCACGGAGACGTAGAGGCCAACAAGCCCGGAATGTTGCCAAATATTACCGCCGAGATGTTACGTTGGGTTAGGTTAGGTTAAATTACGTTATTGATGTATATAAAAGTCCCACGGAGACGTGGAGGCCAACATCGTCAGGAATGTTCTCAAATATTTCCGCCGAGATGATAGGTTGGGTTAGGTTAGGTAATATTACGTTATTGATGTATATGAAGGTCCCACGGAGACGTAGAGGCCAACATCGACCGGAATGTTTTCAAATATTACCGCCTATATGATAGGTTGGTTTAGGTTACTTTATATTACGTTATTGATGTATATGAAGGTCCCACGGAGACGAGGAGGCCAACTGGCCAGGAATGTTGTCAAATATTAGCGCCGAGATGATAGGTTGGGTTAGGTTAGGTTATATTACGTTATTCATGTATATGAAGATCCCACGGAGACGTAGAGGCCAACTGGCCAGGAATGTTGTCAAATATTACCGCCGAGATGATAGGTTGGTTTAGGTTAGATTATATTACGTTATTGATGTATATGAAGGTCCCACGGAGACGTAGAGAACAACATCGACAGGAATCTTTTCAAATATTACCGCCGATATGATAGGTTGGGTTAGGTTAGGTTATATTACGTTATTGATGTATATGAAGGACCCACGGAGACGTAGAGGCCAACTCGCCAGGAATGATGTCAAATATTACCGCCGAGATGTTAGGTTGGGTTAGGTTAGGTTATATTACGTTATTGATGTATATGAAGGTCCCACGGAGACGTAGATGCCCACAAGCCAGGAATATTCTCAAATATTACCGCCGAGATGTTAGGTTGGGTTAGGTTAGGTTATATTACGTTATTGATGTATATGAAGGTCCCACGGAGACGTAGAGGCCAACAAGCCCGGAATGTTGCCAAATATTACCGCCGAGATGTTACGTTGGGTTAGGTTAGGTTAAATTACGTTATTGATGTATATAAAAGTCCCACGGAGACGTGGAGGCCAACATCGTCAGGAATGTTCTCAAATATTTCCGCCGAGATGATAGGTTGGGTTAGGTTAGGTAATATTACGTTATTGATGTATATGAAGGTCCCACAGAGACGTAGAGGCCAACATCGACCGGAATGTTTTCAAATATTACCGCCGATATGTTAGGTTGGGTTAGGTTAGGTTATATTACGTTATTGATGTATATGAAGGACCCACGGAGACGTAGAGGCCAACTCGCCAGGAATGATGTCAAATATTACCGCCGAGATGTTAGGTTGGGTTAGGTTAGGTTATATTACGTTATTGATGTATATGAAGGTCCCACGGAGACGTAGATGCCCACAAGCCAGGAATGTTCTCAAATATTACCGCCGAGATGTTAGGTTGGCTCAGGTTAGGTTATATTACGTTATTGATGTATATGATGGTCCCACGGAGACGTAGAGGCCAACAAGCCCGGAATGTTGCCAAATATTACCGCCGAGATGTTACGTTGGGTTAGGTTAGGTTAAATTACGTTATTGATGTATATAAAAGTCGCACGGAGACGTGGAGGCCAACATCGTCAGGAATGTTCTCAAATATTTCCGCCGAGATGATAGGTTGGGTTAGGTTAGGTAATATTACGTTATTGATGTATATGAAGGTCCCACGGAGACGTAGAGGCCAACATCGACAGGAATGTTTTCAAATATTACCGCCGATATGATAGGTTGGTTTAGGTTACGTTATATTACGTTATTGCTGTATATGAAGGTCCCACGGAGACGTGGAGGCCAACATCGTCAGGAATGTTCTCAAATATTACCGCCGAGATGTTAGGTTACGTTAGGTTAGGTTATATTACGTTATTGATGTATATGCAGGTCCCACGGAGACGTAGATGCCAACAAGCCAGGAATGTTCTCAAATATTACCGCCGAGATGTTATGTTGGGTTAAGTTAGGTTATATTACGTTATTGATGTATATGAATGCCCCACGGAGTCATAGAGGCCAACTCGCCAGGAATGTTGTCAAATATTACCGCCGAGATGTTAAGTTGGTTTAGGTTAGGTTATTTTACGTTATTGATGTATATCAAGGTCCGACGGAGACGTAGAGGGCAACTCTCCAGGAATGTTGTCAAATATTACCGCCGAGATGTTACTTTGGGTTAGGTTAGGTTAAATTACGTTTTGATGTCTATAAAAGTCCCACGGAGGCGTAGAGGCCAACTCGCCAGGAATGATGTCAAATATTACCGCCGAGATGTTAGGTTGGGTTAGGTTAGGTTATATTACGTTATTGATGTATATGAAGGTCCCACGGAGACGTAGATGCCAACAAGCCAGGAATGTTGTCAAATATTACCGCCGAGACGTTATGTTGGGTTAAGTTAGGTTATACTACGTTATTGATGTATATGAATGCCCCACGGAGACATAGAGGCCAACTCGCCAGGAATGTTGTCAAATATTAACGCCGAGATGTTAGGTTGGGTTAGGTTAGGTTATATTACGTTATTGATATATATGAAGGTCCCACGGACACATAGAGGCCAACTCGCCAGGAATGTTGTCAAATATTACCGCCGAGATGTTATGTTGGGTTAGGTTAGGTTAGATTACGTTATTGATGTATATGAATGCCCCACGGAGACATAGAGGCCAACTCGCCAGGAATGTTGTCAAATATTACCGCCGAGATGTTATGTTGGGTTAGGTTAGGTTACTTTACGTTATTGATGTATATCAAGGTCCGACGGAGACGTAGAGGCCAACTCTCCAGTAATGTTGTCAAATATTACCGCCGATATGATAGGTTGGTTTAGGTTACGTTATATTACGTTATTGATGTATATGAAGGACGCACGGAGACGTAGAGGCCAACTCGCCAGGAATGATGTCAAATATTACCGCCGAGATGTTTGGTTGGGTTAGGTTAGGTTATATTACGTTATTGATGTATATGAAGGTCCCACGGAGACGTAGATGCCAACAAGCCAGGAATGTTCTCAAATATTACCGCCGAGATGATAGGTTGGTTTAGGTTAGATTATATTACGTTATTGATGTATATGAAGGACGCACGGAGAGGTAGAGGCCAACTAGCCAGGAATGTTGTCAAATATAACCGCCGATATGATAGGTTGGGTTAGGTTACGTTATATTACGTTATTGATGTATATGAAGGTCGTACGGAGAGGTAGAGGCCAACTCGCCAGGAATGTTCTCAAATATTACCGCCGAGATGTTAGGTTACGTTAGGTTAGGTTATATTACGTTATTGATGTATATGCAGGTCCCACGGAGACGTAGATGCCAACAAGCCAGGAATGTTCTCAAATATTACCGCCGAGATGTTATGTTGGGTTAAGTTAGGTTATATTACGTTATTGATGTATATGAATGCCCCACGGAGTCATAGAGGCCAACTCGCCAGGAATGTTGTCAAATATTACCGCCGAGATGTTAAGTTGGTTTAGGTTAGGTTATTTTACGTTATTGATGTATATCAAGGTCCGACGGAGACGTAGAGGGCAACTCTCCAGGAATGTTGTCAAATATTACCGCCGAGATGTTACTTTGGGTTAGGTTAGGTTAAATTACGTTTTGATGTCTATAAAAGTCCCACGGAGGCGTAGAGGCCAACTCGCCAGGAATGATGTCAAATATTACCGCCGAGATGTTAGGTTGGGTTAGGTTAGGTTATATTACGTTATTGATGTATATGAAGGTCCCACGGAGACGTAGATGCCAACAAGCCAGGAATGTTGTCAAATATTACCGCCGAGATGTTATGTTGGGTTAAGTTAGGTTATACTACGTTATTGATGTATATGAATGCCCCACGGAGACATAGAGGCCAACTCGCCAGGAATGTTGTCAAATATTAACGCCGAGATGTTAGGTTGGGTTAGGTTAGGTTATATTACGTTATTGATATATATGAAGGTCCCACGGACACATAGAGGCCAACTCGCCAGGAATGTTGTCAAATATTACCGCCGAGATGTTATGTTGGGTTAGGTTAGGTTAGATTACGTTATTGATGTATATGAATGCCCCACGGAGACATAGAGGCCAACTCGCCAGGAATGTTGTCAAATATTACCGCCGAGATGTTATGTTGGGTTAGGTTAGGTTACTTTACGTTATTGATGTATATCAAGGTCCGACGGAGACGTAGAGGCCAACTCTCCAGTAATGTTGTCAAATATTACCGCCGATATGATAGGTTGGTTTAGGTTACGTTATATTACGTTATTGATGTATATGAAGGACGCACGGAGACGTAGAGGCCAACTCGCCAGGAATGATGTCAAATATTACCGCCGAGATGTTTGGTTGGGTTAGGTTAGGTTATATTACGTTATTGATGTATATGAAGGTCCCACGGAGACGTAGATGCCAACAAGCCAGGAATGTTCTCAAATATTACCGCCGAGATGTTATGTTGGGTTAAGTTAGGTTATATTACGTTATTGATGTATATGAATGCCCCACGGAGTCATAGAGGCCAACTCGCCAGGAATGTTGTCAAATATTACCGCCGAGATGTTAAGTTGGTTTAGGTTAGGTTATTTTACGTTATTGATGTATATCAAGGTCCGACGGAGACGTAGAGGGCAACTCTCCAGGAATGTTGTCAAATATTACCGCCGAGATGTTACTTTGGGTTAGGTTAGGTTAAATTACGTTTTGATGTCTATAAAAGTCCCACGGAGGCGTAGAGGCCAACTCGCCAGGAATGATGTCAAATATTACCGCCGAGATGTTAGGTTGGGTTAGGTTAGGTTATATTACGTTATTGATGTATATGAAGGTCCCACGGAGACGTAGATGCCAACAAGCCAGGAATGTTGTCAAATATTACCGCCGAGATGTTATGTTGGGTTAAGTTAGGTTATACTACGTTATTGATGTATATGAATGCCCCACGGAGACATAGAGGCCAACTCGCCAGGAATGTTGTCAAATATTAACGCCGAGATGTTAGGTTGGGTTAGGTTAGGTTATATTACGTTATTGATATATATGAAGGTCCCACGGACACATAGAGGCCAACTCGCCAGGAATGTTGTCAAATATTACCGCCGAGATGTTATGTTGGGTTAGGTTAGGTTAGATTACGTTATTGATGTATATGAATGCCCCACGGAGACATAGAGGCCAACTCGCCAGGAATGTTGTCAAATATTACCGCCGAGATGTTATGTTGGGTTAGGTTAGGTTACTTTACGTTATTGATGTATATCAAGGTCCGACGGAGACGTAGAGGCCAACTCTCCAGTAATGTTGTCAAATATTACCGCCGATATGATAGGTTGGTTTAGGTTACGTTATATTACGTTATTGATGTATATGAAGGACGCACGGAGACGTAGAGGCCAACTCGCCAGGAATGATGTCAAATATTACCGCCGAGATGTTTGGTTGGGTTAGGTTAGGTTATATTACGTTATTGATGTATATGAAGGTCCCACGGGGACGTAGATGCCAACAAGCCAGGAATGTTCTCAAATATTACCGCCGAGATGTTAGGTTGGGTTAGGTTAGGTTATATTACGTTATTGATGTATATGAAGGACCCACGGAGACGTAGAGGCCAACTCGCCAGGAATGATGTCAAATATTACCGCCGAGATGTTAGGTTGGGTTAGGTTAGGTTATATTACGTTATTGATGTATATGAAGGTCCCACGGAGACGTAGATGCCAACAAGCCAGGAATGTTCTCAGATATTACCGCCGAGATGTTAGGTTGGGTTAGGTTAGGTTATATTACGTTATTGATGTATATGAAGGACCCACGGAGACGTAGAGGCCAACTCGCCAGGAATGATGTCAAATATTACCGCCGAGATGTTAGGTTGGGTTAGGTTAGGTTATATTACGTTATTGATGTATATGAAGGTCCCACGGAGACGTAGATGCCCACAAGCCAGGAATATTCTCAAATATTACCGCCGAGATGTTAGGTTGGGTTAGGTTAGGTTATATTACGTTATTGATGTATATGAAGGTCCCACGGAGACGTAGAGGCCAACAAGCCCGGAATGTTGCCAAATATTACCGCCGAGATGTTACGTTGGGTTAGGTTAGGTTAAATTACGTTATTGATGTATATAAAAGTCCCACGGAGACGTGGAGGCCAACATCGTCAGGAATGTTCTCAAATATTTCCGCCGAGATGATAGGTTGGGTTAGGTTAGGTAATATTACGTTATTGATGTATATGAAGGTCCCACGGAGACGTAGAGGCCAACATCGACCGGAATGTTTTCAAATATTACCGCCGATATGATAGGTTGGTTTAGGTTACTTTATATTACGTTATTGATGTATATGAAGGTCCCACGGAGACGAGGAGGCCAACTGGCCAGGAATGTTGTCAAATATTAGCGCCGAGATGATAGGTTGGGTTAGGTTAGGTTATATTACGTTATTCATGTATATGAAGATCCCACGGAGACGTAGAGGCCAACTGGCCAGGAATGTTGTCAAATATTACCGCCGAGATGATAGGTTGGTTTAGGTTAGATTATATTACGTTATTGATGTATATGAAGGACGCACGGAGAGGTAGAGGCCAACTAGCCAGGAATGTTGTCAAATATAACCGCCGATATGATAGGTTGGGTTAGGTTACGTTATATTACGTTATTGATGTATATGAAGGTCGTACGGAGAGGTAGAGGCCAACTCGCCAGGAATGTTGTCAAATATTAGTGCCGAGATGTTAGGTTGAGTTGGGTTAGGTTATATTACGTTATTGATGTATATGCAGGTCCCACGTAGGAGTAGAGGCCAACTCGCCAGGAATGCTGTCAAATATTACCGCCGAGATGTTAGGTTGGTTTAGGTTAGGTTATATTACGTTATTGATGTATATGAATGCCCCACGGACACATAGAGGCCAACTCGCCAGGAATGTTGTCAAATATTACCGCCGAGATGTTATGTTGGGTTAGGTTAGGTTAGATTACGTTATTGATGTATATGAATGCCCCACGGAGACATAGAGGCCAACTCGCCAGGAATATTGTCAAATATTACCGCCGATATGTTATGTTGGGTTAGGTTAGGTTACTTTACGTTATTGATGTATATCAAGGTCCGACGGAGACGTAGAGGCCAACTCTCCAGGAATGTTGTCAAATATTACCGCCGAGATGTTACTTTGGGTTAGGTTAGGTTAAATTACGTTTTGATGTATATAATAGTCCCACGGAGACGTAGAGGCCAACTCGCCAGGAATGATGTCAAATATTACCGCCGAGATGTTAGGTTGGGTTTGGTTAGGTTATATTACGTTATTGATGTATATGAAGGTCCCACGGAGACGTAGATGCCAACAAGCCAGGAATGTTCTCAAATATTACCGCCGAGATGTTAGGTTGGGTTAGGTTAGGTTATATTACGTTATTGATGTATATGAAGGACCCACGGAGACGTAGAGGCCAACTCGCCAGGAATGATGTCAAATATTACCGCCGAGATGTTAGGTTGGGTTAGGTTATGTTATATTACGTTATTGATGTATATGAAGGTCCCACGGAGACGTAGATGCCCACAAGCCAGGAATGTTCTCAAATATTACCGCCGAGATGTTAGGTTGGGTTAGGTTAGGTTATATTACGTTATTGATGTATATGAAGGTCCCACGGAGACGTAGAGGCCAACAAGCCCGGAATGTTGCCAAATATTACCGCCGAGATGTTACGTTGGGTTAGATTAGGTTAAATTACGTTATTGATGTATATAAAAGTCCCACGGAGACGTGGAGGCCAACATCGTCAGGAATGTTCTCAAATATTGCCGCCGAGATGATAGGTTGGGTTAGGTTAGGTAATGTTACGTTATTGATGTATATGAAGGTCCCACGGAGACGTAGAGGCCAACATCGACCGGAATGTTTTCAAATATTACCGCCGATATGATAGGTTGGTTTAGGTTACGTTATATTACGTTATTGATGTATATGAAGGTCCTACGGAGACGAGGAGGCCAACTGGCCAGGAATGTTGTCAAATATTAGCGCCGAGATGATAGGTTGGGTTAGGTTAGGTTATATTACGTTATTCATGTATATGAAGATCCCACGGAGACGTAGAGGCCAACTGGCCAGGAATGTTGTCAAATATTACCGCCGAGATGATAGGTTGGTTTAGGTTAGATTATATTACGTTATTGATGTATATGAAGGACGCACGGAGAGGTAGAGGCCAACTAGCCAGGAATGTTGTCAAATATAACCGCCGATATGATAGGTTGGGTTAGGTTACGTTATATTACGTTATTGATGTATATGAAGGTCGTACGGAGAGGTAGAGGCCAACTCGCCAGGAATGTTGTCAAATATTAGTGCCGAGATGTTAGGTTGAGTTGGGTTAGGTTATATTACGTTATTGATGTATATGCAGGTCCCACGTAGGAGTAGAGGCCAACTCGCCAGGAATGCTGTTAAATATTACCGCCGATATGTTAGGTTGGTTTAGGTTAGGTTAGATTACGTTATTGATGTATATGAAGGCCCCACGGAGACGTAGAGGCCAAATCGCCAGGAATGTTGTCAAATATTACCGCCGAGATGTTAGGTTGGGTTAGGTTAGGTTATATTACGTTATTGATGTATATCAAGGTCCGACGGAGACGTAGAGGCCAGCTCTCCAGGAATGTTGTCAAATATTACCGCCGAGATGTTATTTTGGGTTAGGTTAGGTTAAATTACGTTTTGATGTATATAAAAGTCCCACGGAGACGTAGAGGCCAACTCGCCAGGAATGATGTCAAATATTAACGCCGAGATGTTAGGTTGGATTAGGTTAGGTTATATTACGTTATTGATATATATGAAGGTCCCACGGAGACGTAGAGGCCAACTCGCCAGGAATGTTCTCAAATATTTCCGCCGAGGTGATAGGTTGGGTTAGGTTAGGTAATATTACGTTATTGATGTATATCAAGGTCCCACGGAGACGTAGAGGCCAACATCGACAGGAATGTTTTCAAATATTACCCCCGATATGATAGGTTGGTTTAGGTTACGCTATATTACGGTACTGATGTATATGAAGGACGCACGGAGGCGTAGAGGCCAACTCGCCAGGAATGTTGTCAAATATTACCGCCGAGATGATAGGTTGGTTTAGGTTAGATTATATTACGTTATTGATGTATATGAAGGACGCACGGAGAGGTAGAGGCCAACTAGCCAGGAATGTTGTCAAATATAACCGCCGATATGATAGGTTGGGTTAGGTTACGTTATATTACGTTATTGATGTATATGAAGGTCGTACGGAGAGGTAGAGGCCAACTCGCCAGGAATGTTGTCAAATATTAGTGCCGAGATGTTAGGTTGAGTTGGGTTAGGTTATATTACGTTATTGATGTATATGCAGGTCCCACGTAGGAGTAGAGGCCAACTCGCCAGGAATGCTGTCAAATATTACCAACGAGATGTTAGGTTGGGTTAGGTTAGGTTATATTACGTTATTGATGTATATGAATGCCCCACGGACACATAGAGGCCAACTCGCCAGGAATGTTGTCAAATATTACCGCCGAGATGTTATGTTGGGGTAGGTTAGGTTAAATTACGTTATTGATGTATATGAAGTCCCCACGGAGACGTAGAGGCCAAATCGCCAGGAATGTTGTCAAATATTACCGCCGAGATGTTAGGTTGGGTTAGGTTAGGTTATATTACGTTATTGATGTATATGAATGCCCCACGGACACATAGAGGCCAACTCGCCAGGAATGTTGTCAAATATTACCGCCGAGATGTTATGTTGGGTTAGGTTAGGTTAGATTACGTTATTGATGTATATGAATGCCCCACGGAGACATAGAGGCCAACTCGCCAGGAATGTTGTCAAATATTACCGCCGATATGTTATGTTGGGTTAGGTTAGGTTACTTTACGTTATTGATGTATATCAAGGTCCGACGGAGACGTAGAGGCCAACTCTCCAGGAATGTTGTCAAATATTACCGCCGAGATGTTACTTTGGGTTAGGTTAGGTTAAATTACGTTTTGATGTATATAAAAGTCCCACGGAGACGTAGAGGCCAACTCGCCAGGAATGATGTCAAATATTACCGCCGAGGTGTTAGGTTGGGTTAGGGTAGGTTATATTACGTTATTGATGTATATGAATGCCCCACGGACACATAGAGGCCAACTCGCCAGGAATGTTGTCAAATATTACCGACGAGATGTTATGTTGGGTTAGGTTAGGTTAAATTACGTTATTGATGTATATGAAGTCCCCACGGAGACGTAGAGGCCAAATCGCCAGGAATGTTGTGAAATATTACCGCCGAGATGTTAGGTTGGGTTAGGTTAGGTTATATTACGTTATTGATGTATATGAATGCCCCACGGACACATAGAGGCCAACTCGCCAGGAATGTTGTCAAATATTACCGCCGAGATGTTATGTTGGGTTAGGTTAGGTTAGATTACGTTATTGATGTATATGAATGCCCCACGGAGACATAGAGGCCAACTCGCCAGGAATGTTCTCAAATATTTCCGCCGAGGTGATAGGTTGGGTTAGGTTAGGTAATATTACGTTATTGATGTATATCAAGGTCCCACGGAGACGTAGAGGCCAACATCGACAGGAATGTTTTCAAATATTACCCCCGATATGATAGGTTGGTTTAGGTTACGCTATATTACGGTACTGATGTATATGAAGGACGCACGGAGACGTAGAGGCCAACTCGCCAGGAATGTTGTCAAATATTAGTGCCGAGATGTTAGGTTGGGTTGGGTTAGGTTATATTACGTTATTGATGTATATGCAGGTCCCACGGAGACGTAGAGGCCAACTCGCCAGGAATGTTGTGAAATATTACCGCCGAGATGTTAGGTTGGGTTAGGATAGGTTATATTACGTTTTTGATGTATATGAAGGCCCCACGGAGACGTAGAGGCCAACAAGCCAGGAATGTTGTCAAATAATAGCGCCGAAAGGTTAGGTTGGATTAGGTTAGGTTATATTACGTTATTGATGTATATAAAAGTCCCACGGATACGTAGAGGCCAACTCGCCAGGAATGTTGTCAAATAATAGCGCTGAGACGTTACTTTGGGTTAGGTTAGGTTATATTACGTTATTGATGTATATAAAAGCCCCACGGAAACGTAGAGGCCAACTCGCCAGGAATGTTGTCAAATATTAGTGCCGAGAGGTTGGGTTGTGTTAGGTTAGGTTATATTACGTTATTGATGTATATAAGGCCCTACGGAGACGTAGAGGCCAACTCGCCAGGAATGTTGTCAAATATTACCGCCGAGGTGTTAGGTTGGGTTAGGTTAGGTTATATTACGCTATTGATATATATAAAGTTCCCACGGAGACGTAGAGTCCAACTCGCCAGGAATGTTGTCAAATATTAGTGCCGAGATGTTAGGTTGTGTTAGGTTAGGTTATATTACGCTATTGATGTATATAAAAGTCCCACGGAGACGTAGAGGCCAACTCGACAGGAATGTTGTCAAATATTAGTGCCGAGAGGTTGGGTTATGTTAGGTTAGGTTATATTACGTTATTGATGTATATAAGGCCCTACGGAGACGTAGAGGCCAACTCGCCAGGAATGTTGTCAAATATTATCGCCGTGGTGTTAGGTTGGGTTAGGTTAGGTTATATTACGCTATTGATATATATAAAGTTCCCACGGAGACGTAGAGTCCAACTCGCCAGGAATGTTGTCAAATATTAGTGCCGAGAGGTAGGGTTGTGTTAGGTTAGGTTATATTACGTTATTGACGTATATAAGGCCCTACGGAGACGTAGAGGCCAACTCGCCAGGAATGTTGTCAAATATTACCGCCGAGGTGTTAGGTTGGGTTAGGTTAGGTTATATTACGCTATTGATGTATATAAAATTCCCACGGAGACGTAGAGTCCAACTCGCCAGGAATGTTGTCAAATATTAGTACCGAGATGTTAGGTTGTGTTAGGTTAGGTTATATTACGCTATTGATGTATATAAAAGTCCCACGGAGACGTAGAGGCCAACAAGCCAGGAATGTGGTCAAATAATAGCGCCGAAATGTTAGGTTGGGTTAGGTTAGGTTATATTACGTTATTGATGTATAGGAAGGTCCCACGGAGACGTAGAGGCCAACTCGCCAGGAATGTTGTCAAATATTACCGCCGAGATGTTAGGTTGGGTTAGGATAGGTTATATTACGTTTTTGATGTATATGAAGGCCCCACGGAAACGTAGAGGCCAACTCGCCGGTAATGTTGTCAAATAATAGCGCCGAAAGGTTAGGTTGGGTTAGGTTAGGTTATATTACGTTATTGATGTATATCAAAGTCCCTCGGAGACGTAGAGGCCAACTCAACAGGAATGTTGTCAAATAATAGCGCCGAGAGGTTGGGTTGGGTTATATAAGGTTATATTACGTTATTGATGGATATGAAGGTCTCATGGAGACGTAGAGGCCAACTCGCCAGGAATGTTGTCAAATATTACCGCCGGGATGTTAGGTTGGGTTAGGTTAGGTTATATTACGTTATTGATGTATATAAAAGCCCCACGGAAACGTAGAGGCCAACTCGCCAGGAATGTTGTCAAATATTAGTGCCGAGAGGTTGGTTTGTCTTAGGTTAGGTTATATTACGTTATTGATGTATATAAGGCCCTACGGAGACGTAGAGGCCAACTCGCCAGGAATGTTGTCAAATATTACCGCCGAGGTGTTAGGTTGGGTTAGGTTAGGTTATATTACGCTATTGATGTATATAAAATTCCCACGGAGACGTAGAGTCCAACTCGCCAGGAATGTTGTCAAATATTAGTACCGAGATGTTAGGTTGTGTTAGGTTAGGTTATATTACGCTATTGATGTATATGAAGGTCCCACGGAGACGTAGAGGCCAACTCGCCAGGAATGTTGTCAAATAATAGCGCCGAAAGGTTAGGTTGGGTTAGGTTAGGTTATATTACGTTATTGATGTATATAAAAGTCCCACGGAGACGTAGAGGCCAACTCGCCAGTAATGTTGTCAAATAATAGCGCCGAAAGGTTAGGTTGGGTTAGGTTAGGTTATATTACGTTATTGATGTATATAAAGGCCCCACGGAGACGTAGAGGCCAACTCGCCAGGAATGTTGTCAAATATTACCGCCGAGATGTTAGGTTGGGTTAGGTTAGGTTATATTACGTTATTGATGTATATGAAGGTCCCACGGAGACGTATAGGCCAACTCGCCAGGAATGTTGTCAAATATTAGTACCGAGAATTTGGGTTGGGTTAGGTTAGGTTATATTACGTTATTGATGTATATGAAGGTCCCACGGAGACGTAGAGGCCAAATCGCCAGGAATGCTGTCAAATAATAGCGCCGAAAGGTTAGGTTGGGTTAGGTTAGGTTATATTACGTTATTGATGTATATAAAAGTCCCACGGAGACGTAGAGGCCAACTCGCCAGGAATGTTGTCAAATATTACCGCCGGGATGTTAGGTTGGGTTAGGTTAGGTTATTTTACGTTATTGATGTATATAAAGGTCCCACGGAAACATAGAGGCCAACAAGCCAGGAATGTTGTGAAATATTACAGCCGAAATGTTACGTTGGGTTGTTTTAGGTTAAATTAAGTTATTGATGGATATGAATGTCCCACGGAGACGTAGAGGCCAACAAGCTAGGAATGTTGTCAAATATTACACTCGAGATGTTACGTTGGGTTATGTTAGGTTATATTACGTTTTTCATGTATATGAAGGCCTCACGGAGACGTAGAAGCCAACTCGACAGGAATGTTGTCAAATATTAGTGTCGAGATCTTAGGTTGGGTTAGGTTAGGTTATATTACGCTATTGATGTACATAAAAGTCCCACGGAGACGTAGAGGCCAACAAGCCAGCAATGTTGTCAAATATTAGTGCCGAGAGGTTGGGTTATGTTAGGTTAGGTTATATTACGTTATTGATGTATATAAGGCCCTACGGAGACGTAGAGGCCAACTCGCCAGGAATGTTGTCAAATATTATCGCCGAGGTGTTAGGTTGGGTTAGGTTAGGTTATATTACGCTATTGATATATATAAAGTTCCCACGGAGACGTAGAGTCCAACTCGCCAGGAATGTTGTCAAATATTAGTGCCGAGAGGTAGGGTTGTGTTAGGTTAGGTTATATTACGTTATTGATGTATATAAAAGTCCCACGGAGACGTAGAGGCCAACTCGCCAGGAATGTTGTCAAATATTACCGCCGGGATGTTAGGTTGGGTTAGGTTAGGTAATATTACGTTATTGATGTATATGAAGGTCCCACGGAGACGTAGAGGCCAACATCGACAGGAATGTTTTCAAATATTACCGCCGATATGATAGGTTGGTTTAGGTTACGTTATATTACGTTATTGCTGTATATGAAGGTCCCACGGAGACGTGGAGGCCAACATCGTCAGGAATGTTCTCAAATATTACCGCCGAGATGTTAGGTTACGTTAGGTTAGGTTATATTACGTTATTGATGTATATGCAGGTCCCACGGAGACGTAGATGCCAACAAGCCAGGAATGTTCTCAAATATTACCGCCGAGATGTTATGTTGGGTTAAGTTAGGTTATATTACGTTATTGATGTATATGAATGCCCCACGGAGTCATAGAGGCCAACTCGCCAGGAATGTTGTCAAATATTACCGCCGAGATGTTAAGTTGGTTTAGGTTAGGTTATTTTACGTTATTGATGTATATCAAGGTCCGACGGAGACGTAGAGGGCAACTCTCCAGGAATGTTGTCAAATATTACCGCCGAGATGTTACTTTGGGTTAGGTTAGGTTAAATTACGTTTTGATGTCTATAAAAGTCCCACGGAGGCGTAGAGGCCAACTCGCCAGGAATGATGTCAAATATTACCGCCGAGATGTTAGGTTGGGTTAGGTTAGGTTATATTACGTTATTGATGTATATGAAGGTCCCACGGAGACGTAGATGCCAACAAGCCAGGAATGTTGTCAAATATTACCGCCGAGACGTTATGTTGGGTTAAGTTAGGTTATACTACGTTATTGATGTATATGAATGCCCCACGGAGACATAGAGGCCAACTCGCCAGGAATGTTGTCAAATATTAACGCCGAGATGTTAGGTTGGGTTAGGTTAGGTTATATTACGTTATTGATATATATGAAGGTCCCACGGACACATAGAGGCCAACTCGCCAGGAATGTTGTCAAATATTACCGCCGAGATGTTATGTTGGGTTAGGTTAGGTTAGATTACGTTATTGATGTATATGAATGCCCCACGGAGACATAGAGGCCAACTCGCCAGGAATGTTGTCAAATATTACCGCCGAGATGTTATGTTGGGTTAGGTTAGGTTACTTTACGTTATTGATGTATATCAAGGTCCGACGGAGACGTAGAGGCCAACTCTCCAGTAATGTTGTCAAATATTACCGCCGATATGATAGGTTGGTTTAGGTTACGTTATATTACGTTATTGATGTATATGAAGGACGCACGGAGACGTAGAGGCCAACTCGCCAGGAATGATGTCAAATATTACCGCCGAGATGTTTGGTTGGGTTAGGTTAGGTTATATTACGTTATTGATGTATATGAAGGTCCCACGGAGACGTAGATGCCAACAAGCCAGGAATGTTCTCAAATATTACCGCCGAGATGATAGGTTGGTTTAGGTTAGATTATATTACGTTATTGATGTATATGAAGGACGCACGGAGAGGTAGAGGCCAACTAGCCAGGAATGTTGTCAAATATAACCGCCGATATGATAGGTTGGGTTAGGTTACGTTATATTACGTTATTGATGTATATGAAGGTCCCACGGAGACGTAGATGCCAACAAGCCAGGAATGTTCTCAGATATTACCGCCGAGATGTTAGGTTGGGTTAGGTTAGGTTATATTACGTTATTGATGTATATGAAGGACCCACGGAGACGTAGAGGCCAACTCGCCAGGAATGATGTCAAATATTACCGCCGAGATGTTAGGTTGGGTTAGGTTAGGTTATATTACGTTATTGATGTATATGAAGGTCCCACGGAGACGTAGATGCCCACAAGCCAGGAATATTCTCAAATATTACCGCCGAGATGTTAGGTTGGGTTAGGTTAGGTTATATTACGTTATTGATGTATATGAAGGTCCCACGGAGACGTAGAGGCCAACAAGCCCGGAATGTTGCCAAATATTACCGCCGAGATGTTACGTTGGGTTAGGTTAGGTTAAATTACGTTATTGATGTATATAAAAGTCCCACGGAGACGTGGAGGCCAACATCGTCAGGAATGTTCTCAAATATTTCCGCCGAGATGATAGGTTGGGTTAGGTTAGGTAATATTACGTTATTGATGTATATGAAGGTCCCACGGAGACGTAGAGGCCAACATCGACCGGAATGTTTTCAAATATTACCGCCGATATGATAGGTTGGTTTAGGTTACTTTATATTACGTTATTGATGTATATGAAGGTCCCACGGAGACGAGGAGGCCAACTGGCCAGGAATGTTGTCAAATATTAGCGCCGAGATGATAGGTTGGGTTAGGTTAGGTTATATTACGTTATTCATGTATATGAAGATCCCACGGAGACGTAGAGGCCAACTGGCCAGGAATGTTGTCAAATATTACCGCCGAGATGATAGGTTGGTTTAGGTTAGATTATATTACGTTATTGATGTATATGAAGGACGCACGGAGAGGTAGAGGCCAACTAGCCAGGAATGTTGTCAAATATAACCGCCGATATGATAGGTTGGGTTAGGTTACGTTATATTACGTTATTGATGTATATGAAGGTCGTACGGAGAGGTAGAGGCCAACTCGCCAGGAATGTTGTCAAATATTAGTGCCGAGATGTTAGGTTGAGTTGGGTTAGGTTATATTACGTTATTGATGTATATGCAGGTCCCACGTAGGAGTAGAGGCCAACTCGCCAGGAATGCTGTCAAATATTACCGCCGAGATGTTAGGTTGGTTTAGGTTAGGTTATATTACGTTATTGATGTATATGAATGCCCCACGGACACATAGAGGCCAACTCGCCAGGAATGTTGTCAAATATTACCGCCGAGATGTTATGTTGGGTTAGGTTAGGTTAGATTACGTTATTGATGTATATGAATGCCCCACGGAGACATAGAGGCCAACTCGCCAGGAATGTTGTCAAATATTACCGCCGATATGTTATGTTGGGTTAGGTTAGGTTACTTTACGTTATTGATGTATATCAAGGTCCGACGGAGACGTAGAGGCCAACTCTCCAGGAATGTTGTCAAATATTACCGCCGAGATGTTACTTTGGGTTAGGTTAGGTTAAATTACGTTTTGATGTATATAATAGTCCCACGGAGACGTAGAGGCCAACTCGCCAGGAATGATGTCAAATATTACCGCCGAGATGTTAGGTTGGGTTTGGTTAGGTTATATTACGTTATTGATGTATATGAAGGTCCCACGGAGACGTAGATGCCAACAAGCCAGGAATGTTCTCAAATATTACCGCCGAGATGTTAGGTTGGGTTAGGTTAGGTTATATTACGTTATTGATGTATATGAAGGACCCACGGAGACGTAGAGGCCAACTCGCCAGGAATGATGTCAAATATTACCGCCGAGATGTTAGGTTGGGTTAGGTTATGTTATATTACGTTATTGATGTATATGAAGGTCCCACGGAGACGTAGATGCCCACAAGCCAGGAATGTTCTCAAATATTACCGCCGAGATGTTAGGTTGGGTTAGGTTAGGTTATATTACGTTATTGATGTATATGAAGGTCCCACGGAGACGTAGAGGCCAACAAGCCCGGAATGTTGCCAAATATTACCGCCGAGATGTTACGTTGGGTTAGATTAGGTTAAATTACGTTATTGATGTATATAAAAGTCCCACGGAGACGTGGAGGCCAACATCGTCAGGAATGTTCTCAAATATTGCCGCCGAGATGATAGGTTGGGTTAGGTTAGGTAATGTTACGTTATTGATGTATATGAAGGTCCCACGGAGACGTAGAGGCCAACATCGACCGGAATGTTTTCAAATATTACCGCCGATATGATAGGTTGGTTTAGGTTACGTTATATTACGTTATTGATGTATATGAAGGTCCCACGGAGACGAGGAGGCCAACTGGCCAGGAATGTTGTCAAATATTAGCGCCGAGATGATAGGTTGGGTTAGGTTAGGTTATATTACGTTATTCATGTATATGAAGATCCCACGGAGACGTAGAGGCCAACTGGCCAGGAATGTTGTCAAATATTACCGCCGAGATGATAGGTTGGTTTAGGTTAGATTATATTACGTTATTGATGTATATGAAGGACGCACGGAGAGGTAGAGGCCAACTAGCCAGGAATGTTGTCAAATATAACCGCCGATATGATAGGTTGGGTTAGGTTACGTTATATTACGTTATTGATGTATATGAAGGTCGTACGGAGAGGTAGAGGCCAACTCGCCAGGAATGTTGTCAAATATTAGTGCCGAGATGTTAGGTTGAGTTGGGTTAGGTTATATTACGTTATTGATGTATATGCAGGTCCCACGTAGGAGTAGAGGCCAACTCGCCAGGAATGCTGTTAAATATTACCGCCGATATGTTAGGTTGGTTTAGGTTAGGTTAGATTACGTTATTGATGTATATGAAGGCCCCACGGAGACGTAGAGGCCAAATCGCCAGGAATGTTGTCAAATATTACCGCCGAGATGTTAGGTTGGGTTAGGTTAGGTTATATTACGTTATTGATGTATATCAAGGTCCGACGGAGACGTAGAGGCCAGCTCTCCAGGAATGTTGTCAAATATTACCGCCGAGATGTTATTTTGGGTTAGGTTAGGTTAAATTACGTTTTGATGTATATAAAAGTCCCACGGAGACGTAGAGGCCAACTCGCCAGGAATGATGTCAAATATTAACGCCGAGATGTTAGGTTGGATTAGGTTAGGTTATATTACGTTATTGATATATATGAAGGTCCCACGGAGACGTAGAGGCCAACTCGCCAGGAATGTTCTCAAATATTTCCGCCGAGGTGATAGGTTGGGTTAGGTTAGGTAATATTACGTTATTGATGTATATCAAGGTCCCACGGAGACGTAGAGGCCAACATCGACAGGAATGTTTTCAAATATTACCCCCGATATGATAGGTTGGTTTAGGTTACGCTATATTACGGTACTGATGTATATGAAGGACGCACGGAGGCGTAGAGGCCAACTCGCCAGGAATGTTGTCAAATATTACCGCCGAGATGATAGGTTGGTTTAGGTTAGATTATATTACGTTATTGATGTATATGAAGGACGCACGGAGAGGTAGAGGCCAACTAGCCAGGAATGTTGTCAAATATAACCGCCGATATGATAGGTTGGGTTAGGTTACGTTATATTACGTTATTGATGTATATGAAGGTCGTACGGAGAGGTAGAGGCCAACTCGCCAGGAATGTTGTCAAATATTAGTGCCGAGATGTTAGGTTGAGTTGGGTTAGGTTATATTACGTTATTGATGTATATGCAGGTCCCACGTAGGAGTAGAGGCCAACTCGCCAGGAATGCTGTCAAATATTACCAACGAGATGTTAGGTTGGGTTAGGTTAGGTTATATTACGTTATTGATGTATATGAATGCCCCACGGACACATAGAGGCCAACTCGCCAGGAATGTTGTCAAATATTACCGCCGAGATGTTATGTTGGGGTAGGTTAGGTTAAATTACGTTATTGATGTATATGAAGTCCCCACGGAGACGTAGAGGCCAAATCGCCAGGAATGTTGTCAAATATTACCGCCGAGATGTTAGGTTGGGTTAGGTTAGGTTATATTACGTTATTGATGTATATGAATGCCCCACGGACACATAGAGGCCAACTCGCCAGGAATGTTGTCAAATATTACCGCCGAGATGTTATGTTGGGTTAGGTTAGGTTAGATTACGTTATTGATGTATATGAATGCCCCACGGAGACATAGAGGCCAACTCGCCAGGAATGTTGTCAAATATTACCGCCGATATGTTATGTTGGGTTAGGTTAGGTTACTTTACGTTATTGATGTATATCAAGGTCCGACGGAGACGTAGAGGCCAACTCTCCAGGAATGTTGTCAAATATTACCGCCGAGATGTTACTTTGGGTTAGGTTAGGTTAAATTACGTTTTGATGTATATAAAAGTCCCACGGAGACGTAGAGGCCAACTCGCCAGGAATGATGTCAAATATTACCGCCGAGATGTTAGGTTGGGTTAGGGTAGGTTATATTACGTTATTGATGTATATGAATGCCCCACGGACACATAGAGGCCAACTCGCCAGGAATGTTGTCAAATATTACCGACGAGATGTTATGTTGGGTTAGGTTAGGTTAAATTACGTTATTGATGTATATGAAGTCCCCACGGAGACGTAGAGGCCAAATCGCCAGGAATGTTGTGAAATATTACCGCCGAGATGTTAGGTTGGGTTAGGTTAGGTTATATTACGTTATTGATGTATATGAATGCCCCACGGACACATAGAGGCCAACTCGCCAGGAATGTTGTCAAATATTACCGCCGAGATGTTATGTTGGGTTAGGTTAGGTTAGATTACGTTATTGATGTATATGAATGCCCCACGGAGACATAGAGGCCAACTCGCCAGGAATGTTCTCAAATATTTCCGCCGAGGTGATAGGTTGGGTTAGGTTAGGTAATATTACGTTATTGATGTATATCAAGGTCCCACGGAGACGTAGAGGCCAACATCGACAGGAATGTTTTCAAATATTACCCCCGATATGATAGGTTGGTTTAGGTTACGCTATATTACGGTACTGATGTATATGAAGGACGCACGGAGACGTAGAGGCCAACTCGCCAGGAATGTTGTCAAATATTAGTGCCGAGATGTTAGGTTGGGTTGGGTTAGGTTATATTACGTTATTGATGTATATGCAGGTCCCACGGAGACGTAGAGGCCAACTCGCCAGGAATGTTGTGAAATATTACCGCCGAGATGTTAGGTTGGGTTAGGATAGGTTATATTACGTTTTTGATGTATATGAAGGCCCCACGGAGACGTAGAGGCCAACAAGCCAGGAATGTTGTCAAATAATAGCGCCGAAAGGTTAGGTTGGATTAGGTTAGGTTATATTACGTTATTGATGTATATAAAAGTCCCACGGATACGTAGAGGCCAACTCGCCAGGAATGTTGTCAAATAATAGCGCTGAGACGTTACTTTGGGTTAGGTTAGGTTATATTACGTTATTGATGTATATAAAAGCCCCACGGAAACGTAGAGGCCAACTCGCCAGGAATGTTGTCAAATATTAGTGCCGAGAGGTTGGGTTGTGTTAGGTTAGGTTATATTACGTTATTGATGTATATAAGGCCCTACGGAGACGTAGAGGCCAACTCGCCAGGAATGTTGTCAAATATTACCGCCGAGGTGTTAGGTTGGGTTAGGTTAGGTTATATTACGCTATTGATATATATAAAGTTCCCACGGAGACGTAGAGTCCAACTCGCCAGGAATGTTGTCAAATATTAGTGCCGAGATGTTAGGTTGTGTTAGGTTAGGTTATATTACGCTATTGATGTATATAAAAGTCCCACGGAGACGTAGAGGCCAACTCGACAGGAATGTTGTCAAATATTAGTGCCGAGAGGTTGGGTTATGTTAGGTTAGGTTATATTACGTTATTGATGTATATAAGGCCCTACGGAGATGTAGAGGCCAACTCGCCAGGAATGTTGTCAAATATTATCGCCGTGGTGTTAGGTTGGGTTAGGTTAGGTTATATTACGCTATTGATATATATAAAGTTCCCACGGAGACGTAGAGTCCAACTCGCCAGGAATGTTGTCAAATATTAGTGCCGAGAGGTAGGGTTGTGTTAGGTTAGGTTATATTACGTTATTGACGTATATAAGGCCCTACGGAGACGTAGAGGCCAACTCGCCAGGAATGTTGTCAAATGTTACCGCCGAGGTGTTAGGTTGGGTTAGGTTAGGTTATATTACGCTATTGATGTATATAAAATTCCCACGGAGACGTAGAGTCCAACTCGCCAGGAATGTTGTCAAATATTAGTACCGAGATGTTAGGTTGTGTTAGGTTAGGTTATATTACGCTATTGATGTATATAAAAGTCCCACGGAGACGTAGAGGCCAACAAGCCAGGAATGTGGTCAAATAATAGCGCCGAAATGTTAGGTTGGGTTAGGTTAGGTTATATTACGTTATTGATGTATAGGAAGGTCCCACGGAGACGTAGAGGCCAACTCGCGAGGAATGTTGTCAAATATTACCGCCGAGATGTTAGGTTGGGTTAGGATAGGTTATATTACGTTTTTGATGTATATGAAGGCCCCACGGAAACGTAGAGGCCAACTCGCCGGTAATGTTGTCAAATAATAGCGCCGAAAGGTTAGGTTGGGTTAGGTTAGGTTATATTACGTTATTGATGTATATCAAAGTCCCTCGGAGACGTAGAGGCCAACTCAACAGGAATGTTGTCAAATAATAGCGCCGAGAGGTTGGGTTGGGTTATATAAGGTTATATTACGTTATTGATGTATATAAAGGCCCCACGGAGACGTAGAGGCCAACTCGCCAGGAATGTTGTCAAATATTACCGCCGAGATGTTAGGTTGGGTTAGGTTAGGTTATATTACGTTATTGATGTATATGAAGGTCCCACGGAGACGTATAGGCCAACTCGCCAGGAATGTTGTCAAATATTAGTACCGAGAATTTGGGTTGGGTTAGGTTAGGTTATATTACGTTATTGATGTATATGAAGGTCCCACGGAGACGTAGAGGCCAAATCGCCAGGAATGCTGTCAAATAATAGCGCCGAAAGGTTAGGTTGGGTTAGGTTAGGTTATATTACGTTATTGATGTATATAAAAGTCCCACGGAGACGTAGAGGCCAACTCGCCAGGAATGTTGTCAAATATTACCGCCGGGATGTTAGGTTGGGTTAGGTTAGGTTATTTTACGTTATTGATGTATATAAAGGTCCCACGGAAACATAGAGGCCAACAAGCCAGGAATGTTGTGAAATATTACAGCCGAAATGTTACGTTGGGTTGTTTTAGGTTAAATTAAGTTATTGATGGATATGAATGTCCCACGGAGACGTAGAGGCCAACAAGCTAGGAATGTTGTCAAATATTACACTCGAGATGTTACGTTGGGTTAGGTTAGGTTATATTACGTTTTTCATGTATATGAAGGCCTCACGGAGACGTAGAAGCCAACTCGACAGGAATGTTGTCAAATATTAGTGTCGAGATCTTAGGTTGGGTTAGGTTAGGTTATATTACGCTATTGATGTACATAAAAGTCCCACGGAGACGTAGAGGCCAACAAGCCAGCAATGTTGTCAAATATTAGTGCCGAGAGGTTGGGTTATGTTAGGTTAGGTTATATTACGTTATTGATGTATATAAGGCCCTACGGAGACGTAGAGGCCAACTCGCCAGGAATGTTGTCAAATATTATCGCCGAGGTGTTAGGTTGGGTTAGGATAGGTTATATTACGCTATTGATATATATAAAGTTCCCACGGAGACGTAGAGTCCAACTCGCCAGGAATGTTGTCAAATATTAGTGCCGAGAGGTAGGGTTGTGTTAGGTTAGGTTATATTACGTTATTGATGTATATAAAAGTCCCACGGAGACGTAGAGGCCAACTCGCCAGGAATGTTGTCAAATATTACCGCCGGGATGTTAGGTTGGGTTAGGTTAGGTTATATTACGTTATTGATGTATATAAAGGTCCCACGGAAACATAGAGGCCAACAAGCCAGGAATGTTGTGAAATATTACAGCCGAAATGTTACGTTGGGTTGTTTTAGGTTAAATTAAGTTATTGATGGATATGAATGTCCCACGGAGACGTAGAGGCCAACAAGCTAGGAATGTTGTCAAATATTACACTCGAGATGTTACGTTGGGTTAGGTTAGGTTATATTACGTTTTTCATGTATATGAAGGCCTCACGGAGACGTAGAAGCCAACTCGACAGGAATGTTGTCAAATATTAGTGTCGAGATCTTAGGTTGGGTTAGGTTAGGTTATATTACGCTATTGATGTACATAAAAGTCCCACGGAGACGTAGAGGCCAACAAGCCTGCAATGTTGTCAAATAATAGCTCCGAAAGGTTAGGTTGGATTAGGTTAGGTTATATTACGTTATTGATGTATATAAAAGTCCCACGGATACGTAAAGGCCAACTCGCCAGGAATGTTGTCAAATAATAGCGCCGAGAGGTTAGGTTGGGTTATATAAGGTTATATTACGTTATTGATGGATATGAAGGTCTCACGGGGACGTAGACGCCAACTCGCCAGGAATGTTGTCAAATATTAGCGCCGAGATGTTAGGTTGGGTTAGGTTAGGTTATATTACGTTATTGATGTATATAAAGATCTCACGGAAACGTAGAAGCCAACAAGCCAGAAATGTGGTTAAACATTACCTCCGAGACGTTACTTTGGGTTAGGTTAGGTTATATTACGTTATTGATGTATATAAAAGCCCCACGGAAACGTAGAGGCCAACTCGCCAGGAATGTTGTCAAATATTAGTGCCGAGACTTTGGGTTGTGTTAGGTTATGTTATATTACGTTATTGATGTATATAAAGGCCCCACGGAAACGTAGAGGCCAACTCGCCAGGAATGTTGTCAAATATTAGTGCCGAGAGGTTGGGTTATGTTAGGTTAGGTTATATTACGTTATTGATGTATATAAGGCCCTACGGAGACGTAGAGGCCAACTCGCCAGGAATGTTGTCAAATATTACCGCCGAGGTGTTAGGTTGGGTTAGGTTAGGTTATATTACGCTATTGATATATATAAAGTTCCCACGGAGACGTAGAGTCCAACTCGCCAGGAATGTTGTCAAATATTAGTGCCGAGATGTTAGGTTGTGTTAGGTTAGGTTATATTACGCTATTGATGTATATAAAAGTCCCACGGAGACGTAGAGGCCAACTCGACAGGAATGTTGTCAAATATTACCGCCGAGGTGTTAGGTTGGGTTAGGTTAGGTTATATTACGCTATTGATGTACATAAAAGTCCCACGGAGACGTAGAGGCCAACAAGCCAGCAATGTTGTCAAATAATAGCTCCGAAAGGTTAGGTTGGATTAGGTTAGGTTATATTACGTTATTGATGTATATAAAAGTCCCACGGATACGTAAAGGCCAACTCGCCAGGAATGTTGTCAAATAATAGCGCCGAGAGGTTAGGTTGGGTTATATAAGGTTATATTACGTTATTGATGGATATGAAGGTCTCACGGGGACGTAGACGCCAACTCGCCAGGAATGTTGTCAAATATTAGCGCCGAGATGTTAGGTTGGGTTAGGTTAGGTTATATTACGTTATTGATGTATATAAAGATCTCACGGAAACGTAGAAGCCAACAAGCCAGAAATGTGGTTAAACATTACCTCCGAGACGTTACTTTGGGTTAGGTTAGGTTATATTACGTTATTGATGTATATAAAAGCCCCACGGAAACGTAGAGGCCAACTCGCCAGGAATGTTGTCAAATATTAGTGCCGAGACTTTGGGTTGTGTTAGGTTATGTTATATTACGTTATTGATGTATATAAAGGCCCCACGGAGACGTAGAGGCCAACTCGCCAGGAATGTTGTGAAATATTACCGCCGAGATGTTAGGTTGGGTTAGGATAGGTTATATTACGTTTTTGATGTATATGAAGGCCCCACGGAGACGTAGAGGCCAACAAGCCAGGAATGTTGTCAAATAATAGCGCCGAAAGGTTAGGTTGGATTAGGTTAGGTTATATTACGTTATTGATGTATATAAAAGTCCCACGGATACGTAGAGGCCAACTCGCCAGGAATGTTGTCAAATAATAGCGCTGAGACGTTACTTTGGGTTAGGTTAGGTTATATTACGTTATTGATGTATATAAAAGCCCCACGGAAACGTAGAGGCCAACTCGCCAGGAATGTTGTCAAATATTAGTGCCGAGAGGTTGGGTTATGTTAGGTTAGGTTATATTACGTTATTGATGTATATAAGGCCCTACGGAGACGTAGAGGCCAACTCGCCAGGAATGTTGTCAAATATTATCGCCGAGGTGTTAGGTTGGGTTAGGTTAGGTTATATTACGCTATTGATATATATAAAGTTCCCACGGAGGCGTAGGGTCCAACTCGCCAGGAATGTTGTCAAATATTAGTGCCGAGAGGTAGGGTTGTGTTAGGTTAGGTTATATTACGTTATTGATGTATATAAGGCCCTACGGAGACGTAGAGGCCAACTCGCCAGGAATGTTGTCAAATATTACCGCCGAGGTGTTAGGTTGGGTTAGGTTAGGTTATATTACGCTATTGATATATATAAAATTCCCACGGAGACGTAGAGTCCAACTCGCCAGGAATGTTGTCAAATATTAGTACCGAGATGTTAGGTTGTGTTAGGTTAGGTTATATTACGCTATTGATGTATATAAAAGTCCCACGGAGACGTAGAGGCCAACAAGCCAGGAATGTGGTCAAATAATAGCGCCGAAATGTTAGGTTGGGTTAGGTTAGGTTATATTACGTTATTGATGTATAGGAAGGTCCCACGGAGACGTAGAGGCCAACTCGCCAGGAATGTTGTCAAATATTACCGCCGAGATGTTAGGTTGGGTTAGGATAGGTTATATTACGTTTTTGATGTATATGAAGACCCCACGGAAACGTAGAGGCCAACTCGCCGGTAATGTTGTCAAATAATAGCGCCGAAAGGTTAGGTTGGGTTAGGTTAGGTTATATTACGTTATTGATGTATATCAAAGTCCCTCGGAGACGTAGAGGCCAACTCAACAGGAATGTTGTCAAATAATAGCGCCGAGAGGTTAGGTTGGGTTATATAAGGTTATATTACGTTATTGATGGATATGAAGGTCCCACGGAAACATAGAGGCCAAGAAGCCAGGAATGTTGTCAAATAATAGCTCCGAAAGGTCAGGTTGGATTAGGTTAGGTTATATTACGTTATTGATGTATATAAAAGTCCCACGGATACGTAAAGGCCAACTCGCGAGTAATGTTGTCAAATAATAGCGCCGAAGGTTAGGTTGGGTTAGGTTAGGTTATATTACGTTATTGATGTATATGAAAGTCCCTCGGAGACGTAGAGGCCAACTCAACAGGAATGTTGTCAAATAATAGCGCCGAGAGGTTAGGTTGGGTTATATAAGGTTATATTACGTTATTAATGGATATGAAGGTCTCATGGAGACGTAGAGGCCAACTCGCCAGGAATGTTGTCAAATATTATCGCCGTGGTGTTAGGTTGGGTTAGGTTAGGTTATATTACGCTATTGATGTATATGAAGGTCCCACGGAGACGTAGAGGCCAACTCGCCAGGAATGTTGTCAAAAAATAGCGCCGAAAGGTTAGGTTGGGTTAGGTTAGGTTATATTACGTTATTGATGTATATAAAAGTCCCACGGAGACGTAGAGGCCAACTCGCCAGTAATGTTGTCAAATAATAGCTCCGAAAGGTTAGGTTGGGTTAGGTTAGGTTATATTACGTTATTGATGTATATAAAGGCCCCACGGAGACGTAGAGGCCAACTCGCCAGGAATGTTGTCAAATATTACCGCCGAGATGTTAGGTTGGGTTAGGTTAGGTTATATTACGTTATTGATGTATATAAAAGCCCCACGGAAACGTAGAGGCCAACTCGCCAGGAATGTTGTCAAATATTAGTGCCGAGAGGTTGGTTTGTCTTAGGTTAGGTTATATTACGTTATTGATGTATATAAGGCCCTACGGAGACGTAGAGGCCAACTCGCCAGGAATGTTGTCAAATATTACCGCCGAGGTGTTAGGTTGGGTTAGGTTAGGTTATATTACGCTATTGATGTATATAAAATTCCCACGGAGACGTAGAGTCCAACTCGCCAGGAATGTTGTCAAATATTAGTACCGAGATGTTAGGTTGTGTTAGGTTAGGTTATATTACGCTATTGATGTATATGAAGGTCCCACGGAGACGTAGAGGCCAACTCGCCAGGAATGTTGTCAAATAATAGCGCCGAAAGGTTAGGTTGGGTTAGGTTAGGTTATATTACGTTATTGATGTATATAAAAGTCCCACGGAGACGTAGAGGCCAACTCGCCAGTAATGTTGTCAAATAATAGCGCCGAAAGGTTAGGTTGGGTTAGGTTAGTTTATATTACGTTATTGATGTATATAAAAGTCCCACGGAGACGTAGAGGCCAACTCGCCAGGAATGTAGTCAAATAATAGCGCCGAAAGGTTAGGTTGGGTTAAGTTAGGTTATATTACGTTATTGATGGATATGAAGGTCTCACGGAGACGTAAACGCCAACTCGCCAGGAATGTTGTCAAATATTAGCGCCGAGATGTTAGGTTGGGTTAGGTTAGGTTATATTACGTTATTGATGTATATAAAGATCTCACGGAAACGTAGAGGCCAACATGCCAGGAATGTGGTTAAACATTACCTCCGAGACGTTACTTTGGGTTAGGTTAGGTTATATTACGTTATTGATGTATATAAAAGCCCCACGGAAACGTAGAGGCCAACTCGCCAGGAATGTTGTCAAATATTAGTGCCGAGAGGTTGGGTTGTGTTAGGTTAGGTTATATTACGTTATTGATGTATATAAGGCCCTACGGAGACGTAGAGGCCAACTCGCCAGGAATGTTGTCAAATATTACCGCCGAGGTGTTAGGTTGGGTTAGGTTAGGTTATATTACGCTATTGATATATATAAAGTTCCCACGGAGACGTAGAGTCCAACTCGCCAGGAATGTTGTCAAATATTAGTGCCGAGATGTTAGGTTGTGTTAGGTTAGGTTATATTACGCTATTGATGTATATAAAAGTCCCACGGAGACGTAGAGGCCAACTCGACAGGAATGTTGTCAAATATTAGTGCCGAGAGGTTGGGTTATGTTAGGTTAGGTTATATTACGTTATTGATGTATATAAGGCCCTACGGTGACGTAGAGGCCAACTCGCCAGGAATGTTGTCAAATATTATCGCCGAGGTGTTAGGTTGGGTTAGGTTAGGTTATATTACGCTATTGATATATATAAAGTTCCCACGGAGACGTAGGGTCCAACTCGCCAGGAATGTTGTCAAATATTAGTGCCGAGAGGTAGGGTTGTGTTAGGTTAGGTTATATTACGTTATTGATGTATATAAGGCCCTACGGAGAGGTAGAGGCCAACTCGCCAGGAATGTTGTCAAATATTACCGCCGAGGTGTTAGGTTGGGTTAGGTTAGGTTATATTACGCTATTGATATATATAAAATTCCCACGGAGACGTAGTGTCCAACTCGCCAGGAATGTTGTCAAATATTACTGCCGAGAGGTTGGGTTATGTTAGGTTAGGTTATATTACGTTATTGATGTATATAAGGCCCTACGGAGACGTAGAGGCCAACTCGCCAGGAATGTTGTCAAATATTATCGCCGAGGTGTTAGGTTGGGTTAGGTTAGGTTATATTACGCTATTGATATATATAAAGTTCCCACGGAGACGTAGGGTCCAACTCGCCAGGAATGTTGTCAAATATTAGTGCCGAGAGGTAGGGTTGTGTTAGGTTAGGTTATATTACGTTATTGATGTATATAAGGCCCTACGGAGACGTAGAGGCCAACTCGCCAGGAATGTTGTTAAATATTACCGCCGAGGTGTTAGGTTGGGTTAGGTTAGGTTATATTACGCTATTGATATATATAAAATTCCCACGGAGACGTAGAGTCCAACTCGCCAGGAATGTTGTCAAATATTAGTACCGAGATGTTAGGTTGTGTTAGGTTAGGTTATATTACGCTATTGATGTATATAAAAGTCCCACGGAGACGTAGAGGCCAACTCGCCAGGAATGTTGTCAAATATTATCGCCGAGGTGTTAGGTTGGGTTAGGTTAGGTTATATTACGTTATTGATGTATAGGAAGGTCCCACGGAGACGTAGAGGCCAACTCGCCAGGAATGTTGTCAAATATTACCGCCGAGATGTTAGGTTGGGTTAGGATAGGTTATATTACGTTTTTGATGTATATGAAGGCCCCACGGAAACGTAGAGGCCAACTCGCCGGTAATGTTGTCAAATAATAGCGCCGAAAGGTTAGGTTGGGTTAGGTTAGGTTATATTACGTTATTGATGTATATCAAAGTCCCTCGGAGACGTAGAGGCCAACTCAACAGGAATGTTGTCAAATAATAGCGCCGAGAGGTTAGGTTGGGTTATATAAGGTTATATTACGTTATTGATGGATATGAAGGTCCCACGGAAACATAGATGCCAAGAAGCCAGGAATGTTGTCAAATAATAGCTCCGAAAGGTCAGGTTGGATTAGGTTAGGTTATATTACGTTATTGATGTATATAAAAGTCCCACGGATACGTAAAGGCCAACTCGCGAGTAATGTTGTCAAATAATAGCGCCGAAGGTTAGGTTGGGTTAGGTTAGGTTATATTACGTTATTGATGTATATGAAAGTCCCTCGGAGACGTAGAGGCCAAACTCAACAGGAATGTTGTCAAATAATAGCGCCGAGAGGTTAGGTTGGGTTATATAAGGTTATATTACGTTATTGATGGATATGAAGGTCTCATGGAGACGTAGAGGCCAACTCGCCAGGAATGTTGTCAAATATTACCGCCGGGATGTTAGGTTGGGTTAGGTTAGGTTATATTACGTTATTGATGTATATAAAAGCCCCACGGAAACGTAGAGGCCAACTCGCCAGGAATGTTGTCAAATATTAGTGCCGAGAGGTTGGTTTGTCTTAGGTTAGGTTATATTACGTTATTGATGTATATAAGGCCCTACGGAGACGTAGAGGCCAACTCGCCAGGAATGTTGTCAAATATTACCGCCGAGGTGTTAGGTTGGGTTAGGTTAGGTTATATTACGCTATTGATGTATATAAAATTCCCACGGAGACGTAGAGTCCAACTCGCCAGGAATGTTGTCAAATATTAGTACCGAGATGTTAGGTTGTGTTAGGTTAGGTTATATTACGCTATTGATGTATATGAAGGTCCCACGGAGACGTAGAGGCCAACTCGCCAGGAATGTTGTCAAATAATAGCGCCGAAAGGTTAGGTTGGGTTAGGTTAGGTTATATTACGTTATTGATGTATATAAAAGTCCCACGGAGACGTAGAGGCCAACTCGCCAGTAATGTTGTCAAATAATAGCGCCGAAAGGTTAGGTTGGGTTAGGTTAGTTTATATTACGTTATTGATGTATATAAAAGTCCCACGGAGACGTAGAGGCCAACTCGCCAGGAATGTAGTCAAATAATAGTGCCGAAAGGTTAGGTTGGGTTAAGTTAGGTTATATTACGTTATTGATGGATATGAAGGTCTCACGGAGACGTAAACGCCAACTCGCCAGGAATGTTGTCAAATATTAGCGCCGAGATGTTAGGTTGGGTTAGGTTAGGTTATATTACGTTATTGATGTATATAAAGATCTCACGGAAACGTAGAGGCCAACAAGCCAGGAATGTGGTTAAGCATTACCTCCGAGACGTTACTTTGGGTTAGGTTAGGTTATATTACGTTATTGATGTATATAAAAGCCCCACGGAAACGTAGAGGCCAACTCGCCAGGAATGTTGTCAAATATTAGTGCCGAGAGGTTGGGTTGTGTTAGGTTAGGTTATATTACGTTATTGATGTATATAAGGCCCTACGGAGACGTAGAGGCCAACTCGCCAGGAATGTTGTCAAATATTACCGCCGAGGTGTTAGGTTGGGTTAGGTTAGGTTATATTACGCTATTGATATATATAAAGTTCCCACGGAGACGTAGAGTCCAACTCGCCAGGAATGTTGTCAAATATTAGTGCCGAGATGTTAGGTTGTGTTAGGTTAGGTTATATTACGCTATTGATGTATATAAAAGTCCCACGGAGACGTAGAGGCCAACTCGACAGGAATGTTGTCAAATATTAGTGCGGAGAGGTTGGGTTATGTTAGGTTAGGTTATATTACGTTATTGATGTATATAAGGCCCTACGGAGACGTAGAGGCCAACTCGCCAGGAATGTTGTCAAATATTACCGCCGAGGTGTTAGGTTGGGTTAGGTTAGGTTATATTACGCTATTGATATATATAAAGTTCCCACGGAGACGTAGAGTCCAACTCGCCAGGAATGTTGTCAAATATTAGTGCCGAGAGGTAGGGTTGTGTTAGGTTAGGTTATATTACGTTATTGATGTATATAAGGCCCTACGGAGACGTAGAGGCCAACTCGCCAGGAATGTTGTCAAATATTACCGCCGAGGTGTTAGGTTGGGTTAGGTTAGGTTATATTACGCTATTGATATATATAAAATTCCCACGGAGACGTAGAGTTCAACTCGCCAGGAATGTTGTCAAATATTAGTACCGAGATGTTAGGTTGTGTTAGGTTAGGTTATATTACGCTATTGATGTATATAAAAGTCCCACGGAGACGTAGAGGCCAACAAGCCAGGAATGTGGTCAAATAATAGCGCCGAAATGTTAGGTTGGGTTAGGTTAGGTTATATTACGTTATTGATGTATAGGAAGGTCCCACGGAGACGTAGAGGCCAACTAGCCAGGAATGTTGTCAAATAATAGCGCCGAAAGGTTAGGTTGGGTTAGGTTACGTTATATTACGTTATTGATGTATATAAAAGTCCCACGGAGACGTAGAGTCCAACTCGCCAGGAATGTTGTCAAATATTAGTGCCGAGATGTTAGGTTGTGTTAGGTTAGGTTATATTACGCTATTGATGTATATAAAAGTCCCACGGAGACGTAGAGGCCAACTCGACAGGAATGTTGTCAAATATTAGTGCCGAGAGGTTGGGTTATGTTAGGTTAGGTTATATTACGTTATTGATGTATATAAGGCCCTACGGAGACGTAGAGGCCAACTCGCCAGGAATGTTGTCAAATATTACCGCCGAGGTGTTAGGTTGGGTTAGGTTAGGTTATATTACGCTATTGATATATATAAAGTTCCCACGGAGACGTAGAGTCCAACTCGCCAGGAATGTTGTCAAATATTAGTGCCGAGAGGTAGGGTTGTGTTAGGTTAGGTTATATTACGTTATTGATGTATATAAGGCCCTACGGAGACGTAGAGGCCAACTCGCCAGGAATGTTGTCAAATATTACCGCCGAGGTGTTAGGTTGGGTTAGGTTAGGTTATATTACGCTATTGATATATATAAAATTCCCACGGAGACGTAGAGTCCAACTCGCCAGGAATGTTGTCAAATATTAGTACCGAGATGTTAGGTTGTGTTAGGTTAGGTTATATTACGCTATTGATGTATATAAAAGTCCCACGAAGACGTAGAGGCCACCTCGACAGGAATGTGGTCAAATAATAGCGCCGAAAGGTTAGGTTGGGTTAGGTTAGGTTATATTACGTTATTGATGTATATAAAAGTCCCACGGAGACGTAGAGGCCAACTCGCCGGTAATGTTGTCAAATAATAGCGCCGAAAGGTTAGGTTGGGTTAGGTTAGGTTATATTACGTTGGTGTTGGCAGTCGACACGTGCCGGCAACGCGCAATTTGCCGGGCCGAAATGGCAGTTGCGGTCGTGGCTAATGCCATCAAGAAGATGGGGCTCCAGATGGCACCGGAGAAATCTGAAATCCTGTGCTTCAAGGGACGAAGAAGAGACCCGCGAGGAGGAAACGAAGTGGTCAACATCGGACCAGCCAAAGTTACAGTGGGGAGCGAGATGAAGTATCTTGGACTGCTCCTTGATGATAAATGGAACTTTGGTCTCCACTTCGCTCGTCAGGCCGTTCGACTGGATGCTGCGGCGAATTACCTAAGCCGCATCATGCCGAATCTGCACGGACCGGACGAGAAAGTAAGGAAACTTTATGCCGGGGTGATAAGAAGCATCGCGCTTTACGGAGCCCCGGTATGGAGCGACGCGCTCAACAAAGGAGGCAGAAAGCTGCAGCTGCTGCGAAGCGCGTGGCGAAGAATAGCCATTCGGGTCATAAGAGGATATCGCACGATTTCCTACGACGCGGCAACAATGCTGGCGGGTCTCGCACCCCTGGAATACCTGGCGCAGGAAGACCTCATAGTGTACGAAACCCTTCGCACAACGCGCCAGGTAGAAGAAGAAGGTGCACCTGCTCCGACAAGGGACGAGATTAGAAGAGAAGCGAGACGCTTCACTTTCTCTAAATGGAAGGAGAAACTCGCACCTGCGACCAATCACAGGATCGTGGGAGCGATTCTACCCATCTTGGAAAACTGGGTAGAAAACAGGAGAGGGCAGCTCACCTTCAGAGTGACGCAGGTGCTGACTGGACATGGATGCTTCGGTCAGTACCTCTGCAAGATCGGAAAAGAGGCCACGGCTGAATGTCACCATTGCGGAGACGGAGACGACTCTGCGCAGCACACGTTGGAACGCTGTCCAGCGTGGCAAACGCTGCGCCACGCTCTCGTGGCAGAGATCGGACGGGATCTCTCGCCGACCAGCATCCTGCCGAAGATGCTGGAAGGGGAGAGATACTGGCGAGCCGTTACCTTGTTTTGCGACAAAGTGATGGCTGCGAAGGAAGCCGCCGAGCGCGAAAGAGAGCGCACGCTTTCTGCTCGACGAGCCTTACGTGGTCGGCGTTGTAGACGTTTGCCACGTTCCACTCCAAGGTAGGGGACTCTCGTCCGTCAGGGCGCGAGAGTCGCTCCAAAGTACCCACCGGGGAGCGGAGCTTCGCCGTCGCCGTCCATCTCAAACGCCGCAAGCGGGAGAAGAGGAAGACGACTTCGAAGATTGAAGACAGGCGCAAGAAATTCGACAAAGAGGTACGCGTGAGGAATGCATGCATTCGCACACAAGCGTAATAGAAAAGATTGCGCAAAGAAAAAGTAAATAAGAAAAAACAGAAAGAGCAGCCGAGCGCCGGCTAGACAGGACTTGGGTCAAGTCTATCCGGCACGCGCTCGACCGAGGAGAGGCAAACGACTGTGGTGGTTTGCAGTCGTTGCCAATCTAAAGTATGAACTCGCACGCCAGCTATGAACAGAGAGTTCAAAGAACTCAGACACGAGGCGGGATGCTGGACGCGTTCGAAAGAGTTCCCGGCTACCCGCTACAAGTGTAGGAAGACCACCGCAGGGTTTTAGTCGGTAAGAGTCCGACATAACCGCGGATTTCCCAAAAAATCCACGGTATCCATGAGGATTTCCCTGCGAAAAAAAAAAAAAAAAAAAAAAAAGGTTATATTACGTTGCACGACAACTTACCTGCTTCAAATGTTGGGAAATCGGGCACGTAATCGCGAAATGCTCCGCGACCGTGGACCGAACGGAGGCGTGTCACCGGTGCGGTGAGAAGGGACACCGCGCTGCGGAATGCAATGAGAAGGCACCGACGTGCCCGGTATGCAAGTCGGCGAACCGCCCGCATGGACACAGAGCAGGTAGCAAAGCCTGCACTGTCCCGCCGCCGGCAAAAAAAGGACAGAAGAACGCTACTCAATCGAGCGCTAAATCCTCAGGTAAGGATAAGAAACCTGAGGAAAAGAAGGAAAAAGCTGCAGCAGCAGCCAAACACAACCACGAAGAGGAGAAGGAGCGCGAAACTCTGAAGGCGAGCACCAGCCGCGAGGAGGCGATGGATCTGGCGTAACTTTCAATATGAAATGCCAGATCCTGCAAACTAATTTAAATCACGCCGCGAGAGCACAAGATCTTATGCTCGAAAGCCTGCAAAGCGGCGTAGTTGAATTAGTGGTTGCCGCGGAGCCGTATTTAATCCACGACAAGCCGTCATGGATAGCAAACAGGGAGAAGACGGTTGCAATAATTCAGGCGACGCCGACACGCATCCGACCGATCACAGCCATCGCGCAAGGGCGTGGTTACGTCGCAGTATCGTGGTCGGATTGCGTCGTCATTGGAATATACGCGCCGCCGAGTTGGTCGTTGCAAGATTTCGATCAGCTCCTGGACGAAGTGGAGGGTGTAGTGCGAAACCACGCCTCGCAACCGACATTCGTACTGGGAGATTTCAACGCGCACGCGACTATGTGGCGCTCTTCCAGAACGACTCAGCGTGGACACTCGACGATGGACTGGGCAGCATCCGCGAATCTCAGACTGTTGAATCAAGGATCTGCCAGTACGTGCGTGCGTCCACAGGGCGAGAGCAAGGTCGACCTCTCGTTCGCGAACGACGCAGCATCTCGAAGAGTCACGAGCTGGAAAGTGGATCCGATCGAAACTTTATCTGATCACTTATATATAAGGATCGACATATCCACGGTACAAGGAAGAAGGGCAGCGGACCAGAAGCAAAATAGATGGTCGTTGCGAAAAATCGACGAAGATATGTTTATGGCGGCAACCCTCGCCGCTACCTGGCCGAGCGAACCGACCGAAGCGGCCGTAGTCGAGCGAGAAGCAGAATGGTTTACGAGGACGTTGACATCGGTGTGCAACGCAAGCATGCCGAAAATAAGGTCGAACCCCACTCGTAAACCCGTATATTGGTGGAGGAACGAGATCGCTCTTCTCCGTGCGGAGAGCACAAACGCACGGAGGCAATATACGAGATACCGGAAACGGAGGAATCCCGATTCGGTGAGGAAAGCGCAGCTCTATGAAGTTTACAAGGAGAAGAAAATAGAGCTGCAGGCGGCCATAAAGACATCAAAGGCACGAGCATGGGACGGGCTGCTGGAAACACTGCGCGAGGATCCGTGGGGGCGGCCGTACAAGATAGTAATGAATAAATTACGACCGTGGGCGCCCCCGTTAACGGAGACGATGGAGACGCCGTTCTTGAAGCGAGTTGTCGACACGCTCTTCCCACCGGAAGAGGCTACGTCGGCGAGCAACTCGCAAATTTCAGCACACATCGACCCGATCATCTGGTCGCTGGACAACGACGTCACCGAGGAGGAAATGGCTCGCGCCATAAAGCGCATGACAAAGAAGAACACCGCGCCCGGACCGGACGGAATTCCCGGCCGTGCCTGGTCGATGGCACTCAGTGTCCTGAATTCAAGATTGCGGAAGTTATTTACAGCATGCTTGAAGACGGGTACGTTTCCAGCAAGATGGAAAACCGGCAGATTAGTGTTGCTCCGAAAGCCGGGAAAATCGGAGGATTCACCGGCAGCGTACAGGCCGATAGTTTTGCTCGACGAGGTCGGAAAATTATTTGAAAGGATAATCCACAACCGCCTCGTCGAGCACCTGTCGCGAACCGGGCCGAACTTAGCCGAGAACCAATTCGGCTTCCGAGAAGGACGATCGACGATTGACGCGATTCGACAAGTGAAAAGTTTCGCCGAAAAGGCGATCGCCGCCGGGGGAGTCGTAATCGCGATATCTTTAGATATTAAGAATGCGTTCAACTCCCTCGAATGGAGTACGATACGTAGAGCGCTTGAAAAGCACGGGTTTCCGCGATACCTGCGAAGGGTCGTGGAAAATTACCTGAGCGACCGCGCGGTTCTCTACGATAGCCGGCATGGAATCGAGAAAAAGAAGATTGATCGCGGCGTTCCCCAGGGATCGGTCCTCGGACCGCTTCTCTGGAATCTCGGGTACGACGCGGTCCTGAAGCTGCCAATGCCGTCCGGCGTGCATCTCACGTGCTACGCGGATGACACGATGGTGTTGGCAGTCGACACGTGCCGGCAACGCGCAATCTGCCGGGCCGAAGTGGCAGTTGCGGTCGTGGCTAGTACGATCAAGAAGATGGGGCTCCAGATGGCACCGGAGAAATCTGAAATCCTGTGCTTCAAGGGACGAAGAAGAGACCCGCGAGGAGGAAACGAAGTGGTCAACATTGGACCATCCAAAGTTACAGTGGGGAGCGAGATGAAGTATCTCGGACTGCTCCTCGACGATAAATGGAACTTTGGTCTCCACTTCGCTCGTCAGGCCGTTCGACTGGATGCTGCGGCAAATTATCTAAGCCGCATCATGCCGAATCTGCACGGACCGGACGAGAAAGTAAGGAAAGTCTATGCTGGGGTGATAAAAAGCATTGCGCTTTACGGAGCCCCGGTATGGAGCGACGCGCTTAACAAAGGAGGCAGAAAGCTGCAGCTGCTGCGAAGCGCGTGGCGAAGAATAGCCATTCGGGTCATAAGAGGATATCGCACGATTTCCTACGACGCGGCAACAATGCTGGCGGGTCTCGCACCCCTGGAACACCTGGCGCAGGAAGACCTCATAGTGTACGAAACCCTTCGCACAACGCGCCAGGTAGAAGAAGAAGGTGCACCTGCTCCGACAAGGGACGAGATTAGAAGAGAAGCGAGACGCTTCACTTTCTCTAAATGGAAGGAGAAACTCGCACCTGCGACCAATCACAGGATCGTGGGAGCGATTCTACCCATCTTGGAAAACTGGGTAGAAAACAGGAGAGGGCAGCTCACCTTCAGAGTGACGCAGGTGCTGACTGGACATGGATGCTTCGGTCAGTACCTCTGCAAGATCGGAAAAGAGGCCACGGCTGAATGTCACCATTGCGGAGACGGAGACGACTCTGCGCAGCACACGTTGGAACGCTGTCCAGCGTGGCAAACGCTGCTCCACGCTCTCGTGGCAGAGATCGGACGGGATCTCTCGCCGACCAGCATCCTGCCGAAGATGCTGGAAGGGGAGAGATACTGGCGAGCCGTTACCTTGTTTTGCGACAAAGTGATGGCTGCGAAGGAAGCCGCCGAGCGCGAAAGAGAGCGCACGCTTTCTGCTCGACGAGCCTTACGTGGTCGGCGTTGTAGACGTTTGCCACGTTCCACTCCAAGGTAGGGGACTCTCGTCCGTCAGGGCGCGAGAGTCGCTCCAAAGTACCCACCGGGGAGCGGAGCTTCGCCGCCGCCGTCCATCTCAAACGCCGCAAGCGGGAGAAGAGGAAGACGACTTCGAAGATTGAAGACAGGCGCAAGAAATTCGACAAAGAGGTACGCGTGAGGAATGCATGCATTCGCACACAAGCGTAATAGAAAAGATTGCGCAAAGAAAAAGTAAATAAGAAAAAACAGAAAGAGCAGCCGAGCGCCGGCTAGACAGGATTTGGGTCAAGTCTATCCGGCACGCGCTCGACCGAGGAGAGGCAAACGACTGTGGTGGTTGCAGTCGTTGCCAATCTAAAGTATGAACTCGCACGCCAGCTATGAACAGAGAGTTCAAAGAACTCAGACATGAGGCGGGATGCTGGACGCGTTCGAAAGAGTTCCCGGCTACCCGCTACAAGTGTAGAAAGACCACCGCAGGGTTTTAGTCGGTAAGAGTCCGACATAACCGCGGATTTCCCAAAAAATCCACGGTATCCATGAGGATTTCCCTGCGAAAAAAAAAAAAAAAAAAAAAAAAAAAAAAAAAAAAAAAAAAAAAAAAGGTTATATTACGTTATTGATGTATATAAAAGTCCCACGGAGACGTAGAGGCCAACTCGCCAGGAATGTTGTCAAATAATAGCGCCGAAAGGTTAGGTTGGGTTAAGTTAGGTTATATTACGTTATTGATGGATATGAAGGTCTCACGGAGACGTTGAGGCCAACTCGCCAGGAATGTTGTCAAATATTACCGCCGAAAGGTTAGGTTGGGTTAGGTTAGGTTATATTACGTTATTGATGTATATAAAAGCCCCACGGACACGTAGAGGCCAACTCGCCAGGAATGTTGTCAAATAATAGCGCCGAGAGGTTAGGTTGGTTTATATAATGTTATATTACGTTATTGATGGATATGAAAGTCTCACGGAGACGTAGAGGCCAATTCGCCAGGAATGTTGTCAACTATTACCGCCGAGATGTTAGGTTGGGTTAGGTTAGGTTATATTACGTTATTGATGTATATAAAGGTCTCACGGAAACGTAGAGGCCAACAAGCCAGGAATTTGGTTAAACATTACCTCCGAGACGTTACTTTGGGTTAGGTTAGGTTATATTACGTTATTGATGTATATAAAAGCCCCACGGAAACGTAGAGGCCAACAAGCGAGGAATGTTGTGAAATATTACAGCCGAGATGTTACGTTGGGTTATTTTAGGTTAAATTACGTTATTGATGGATATGAACGTCCCACGGAGACGTAGAGGCCAACAAGCCAGGAATGTTGTCAAATATTAGTACCGAGATGTTAGGTTGTGTTAGGTTAGGTTATATTACGCTATTGATATATATAAAAGTCCCACGGAGACGTAGAGGCCAACGCGACAGGAAAGTTGTCAAATAATATCGCCGAGATCTTAGGTTGGGTTAGGTTAGGTTATATTACGCTATTGATGTATATAAAAGTCCCACGGAGACGTAGAGGCCAACAAGCCAGGAATGTGGTCAAATAATAGCGCCGAAAGGTTAGGTTGGATTAGGTTAGGTTATATTACGCTTTTGATGTATATAAAAGTCCCACGGAGACGTAGAGGCCAACTCGCCAGGAATGTTGTCAAATATGACCGCCGAGATGTTAGGTTGGGTTAGGTCAGGTTATATAACGTTTTTGATGTGTATGAAGGTTCCACGGAGACGTAGAGGCCAACTCGACAGGAATGTTGTCAAATATTAGCGCCGAGATCTTAGGTTGGGTTAGGTTAGGTTATATTACGCTACTGATGTATATAAAAGTCCCACGGAGACGTAGAGGCCAACTCGCCAGGAATGTTGTCAAACAATAGCGCCGAAAGGTTAGGTTGGGTTAGGTCAGGTTATATTACGTTATTGATGGATATGAATGTCCCACGGAGACGTAGAGGCCAACAAGCCAGGAATGTGGTCAAATAATAGCGCCGAAAGATTAGGTTGGGTTAGGTTAGGTTATATTACGTTATTGATGTATATGAAGGTCCCACGGAGACGTAGAGGCCAACTCGCCAGGAATGTTGTCAAATATTACCGCCGAAATGTTAGGTTGGCTTAGGTTAGGTTATATTACGCTATTGATATATATAAAATTCCCACGGAGACGTAGAGTCCAACTCGAAAGGAATGTTGTCAAATATTCGTACCGAGATGTTAGGTTGTGTTAGGTTAGGTTATATTACGCTATTGATGTATATAAAAGTCCCACGGAGACGTAGAGGCCAACTCGACAGGAATGTTGTCAAATAATATCGCCGAGATCGTAGGTTGGGTTAGGTTAGGTTTTATTACGCTATTGATGTATATAAAAGTCCCACGGAGACGTAGAGGCCAACAAGCCAGGAATGTGGTCAAATAATAGCGCCGAAAGGTTAGGTTGGGTTAGGTTAGGTTATATTGCGTTATTGATGTATATGAAGGTCCCACGGAGACGTAGAGGCCAACTCGCCAGGAATGTTGTCAAATATTAGTACCGAGTTGTTGGGTTGTGTTAGGTTAGGTTATATTACGTTATTGATGTATATAAAGGCCCCACGGAGACGTAGAGGCCAACTCGCCAGGAATGTTGTCAAATATTACCGCCGAAATGTTAGGTTGGCTTAGGTTAGGTTATTTTACGTTATTGATGTACATGAAGGTCCCACGGAGACGTAGAGTCCAACTCGCCAGGAATGTGGTCAAATAATAGCGCCGAAAGGTTCGGTTGGATTAGGTTAGGTTATATTACGTTATTGATGTATATAAAAGTCCCACGGATACGTAGAGGCCAACTCGCCAGGAATGTTGTCAAATAATAGCGCTGAGACGTTACTTTGGGTTAGGTTAGGTTATATTACGTTATTGATGTATATAAAAGCCCCACGGAAACGTAGAGGCCAACTCGCCAGGAATGTTGTCAAATATTAGTGCCGAGAGGTTGGGTTGTGTTAGGTTAGGGTATATTACGTTATTGATGTATATAAGGCCCTACGGAGACGTAGAGGCCAACTCGCCAGGAATGTTGTCAAATATTACCGCCGAGGTGTTAGGTTGGGTTAGGTTAGGTTATATTACGCTATTGATATATATAAAATACCCACGGAGACGTAGAGTCCAACTCGCCAGGAATGTTGTCAAATATTAGTACCGAGATGTTAGGTTGTGTTAGGTTAGGTTATATTACGCTATTGATGTATATAAAAGTCCCACGGAGACGTAGAGGCCAACTCGACAGGAATGTGGTCAAATAATAGCGCCGAAAGGTTAGGTTGGGTTAGGTTAGGTTATATTACGTTATTGATGTATATGAAGGTCCCACGGAGACGTAGAGGCCAACCCGCCAGGAATGTTGTCAAATAATAGCGCCGAAAGGTTAGGTTGGGTTAAGTTATGTTATATTACGTTATTGATGTATATGAAGGTCCCACGGAGACGTAGAGGCCAACTCGCCAGGAATGTTGTCAAATAATAGCGCCGAAAGGTTAGGTTGGGTTAGGTTAGGTTATATTACGTTATTGATGTATATAAAAGTCCCACGGAGACGTAGAGGCCAACTCGCCGGTAATGTTGTCAAATAATAGCGCCGAAAGGTTAGGTTGGGTTAGGTTAGGTTATATTACGTTATTGATGTATATAAAAGTCCCACGGAGACGTAGAGGCCAACTCGCCAGGAATGTTGTCAAATAATAGCGCCGAAAGGTTAGGTTGGGTTAAGTTAGGTTATATTACGTTATTGATGGATATGAAGGTCTCACGGAGACGTAGAGGCCAACTCGCCAGGAATGTTGTCAAATAATAGCGCCGAAAGGTTAGGTTGGGTTAAGTTAGGTTATATTACGTTATTGATGGATATGAAGGTCTCACGGAGACGTTGAGGCCAACTCGCCAGGAATGTTGTCAAATATTACCGCCGAAAGGTTAGGTTGGGTTAGGTTAGGTTATATTACGTTATTGATGTATATAAAAGCCCCACGGACACGTAGAGGCCAACTCGCCAGGAATGTTGTCAAATAATAGCGCCGAGAGGTTAGGTTGGTTTATATAATGTTATATTACGTTATTGATGGATATGAAAGTCTCACGGAGACGTAGAGGCCAATTCGCCAGGAATGTTGTCAACTATTACCGCCGAGATGTTAGGTTGGGTTAGGTTAGGTTATATTACGTTATTGATGTATATAAAGGTCTCACGGAAACGTAGAGGCCAACAAGCCAGGAATTTGGTTAAACATTACCTCCGAGACGTTACTTTGGGTTAGGTTAGGTTATATTACGTTATTGATGTATATAAAAGCCCCACGGAAACGTAGAGGCCAACAAGCGAGGAATGTTGTGAAATATTACAGCCGAGATGTTACGTTGGGTTATTTTAGGTTAAATTACGTTATTGATGGATATGAACGTCCCACGGAGACGTAGAGGCCAACAAGCCAGGAATGTTGTCAAATATTAGTACCGAGATGTTAGGTTGTGTTAGGTTAGGTTATATTACGCTATTGATATATATAAAAGTCCCACGGAGACGTAGAGGCCAACGCGACAGGAAAGTTGTCAAATAATATCGCCGAGATCTTAGGTTGGGTTAGGTTAGGTTATATTACGCTATTGATGTATATAAAAGTCCCACGGAGACGTAGAGGCCAACAAGCCAGGAATGTGGTCAAATAATAGCGCCGAAAGGTTAGGTTGGGTTAGGTTATGTTATATTGCGTTATTGATGTATATGAAGGTCCCACGGAGACGTAGAGGCCAACAAGCCAGGAATGTTGTCAAATATTAGTACCGAGAGGTTAGGTTGGGTTAGGTTAGGTTCTATTACGCTATTGATATATATAAAATTCCCACGGAGACGTAGAGGCCAACTCGCCAGGAATGTTGTCAAATAATAGCGCCGAAAGGTTAGGTTGGATTAGGTTAGGTTATATTACGTTATTGATGTATATAAAAGTCCCACGGAGACGTAGAGGCCAACTCGCCAGGAATGTTGTCAAATATGACCGCCGAGATGTTAGGTTGGGTTAGGTCAGGTTATATAACGTTTTTGATGTGTATGAAGGTTCCACGGAGACGTAGAGGCCAACTCGACAGGAATGTTGTCAAATATTAGCGCCGAGATCTTAGGTTGGGTTAGGTTAGGTTATATTACGCTACTGATGTATATAAAAGTCCCACGGAGACGTAGAGGCCAACTCGCCAGGAATGTTGTCAAACAATAGCGCCGAAAGGTTAGGTTGGGTTAGGTCAGGTTATATTACGTTATTGATGGATATGAATGTCCCACGGAGACGTAGAGGCCAACAAGCCAGGAATGTGGTCAAATAATAGCGCCGAAAGATTAGGTTGGGTTAGGTTAGGTTATATTACGTTATTGATGTATATGAAGGTCCCACGGAGACGTAGAGGCCAACTCGCCAGGAATGTTGTCAAATATTACCGCCGAAATGTTAGGTTGGCTTAGGTTAGGTTATATTACGCTATTGATATATATAAAATTCCCACGGAGACGTAGAGTCCAACTCGAAAGGAATGTTGTCAAATATTCGTACCGAGATGTTAGGTTGTGTTAGGTTAGGTTATATTACGCTATTGATGTATATAAAAGTCCCACGGAGACGTAGAGGCCAACTCGACAGGAATGTTGTCAAATAATATCGCCGAGATCGTAGGTTGGGTTAGGTTAGGTTTTATTACGCTATTGATGTATATAAAAGTCCCACGGAGACGTAGAGGCCAACAAGCCAGGAATGTGGTCAAATAATAGCGCCGAAAGGTTAGGTTGGGTTAGGTTAGGTTATATTGCGTTATTGATGTATATGAAGGTCCCACGGAGACGTAGAGGCCAACTCGCCAGGAATGTTGTCAAATATTAGTACCGAGTTGTTGGGTTGTGTTAGGTTAGGTTATATTACGTTATTGATGTATATAAAGGCCCCACGGAGACGTAGAGGCCAACTCGCCAGGAATGTTGTCAAATATTACCGCCGAAATGTTAGGTTGGCTTAGGTTAGGTTATTTTACGTTATTGATGTACATGAAGGTCCCACGGAGACGTAGAGTCCAACTCGCCAGGAATGTGGTCAAATAATAGCGCCGAAAGGTTCGGTTGGATTAGGTTAGGTTATATTACGTTATTGATGTATATAAAAGTCCCACGGATACGTAGAGGCCAACTCGCCAGGAATGTTGTCAAATAATAGCGCTGAGACGTTACTTTGGGTTAGGTTAGGTTATATTACGTTATTGATGTATATAAAAGCCCCACGGAAACGTAGAGGCCAACTCGCCAGGAATGTTGTCAAATATTAGTGCCGAGAGGTTGGGTTGTGTTAGGTTAGGGTATATTACGTTATTGATGTATATAAGGCCCTACGGAGACGTAGAGGCCAACTCGCCAGGAATGTTGTCAAATATTACCGCCGAGGTGTTAGGTTGGGTTAGGTTAGGTTATATTACGCTATTGATATATATAAAATACCCACGGAGACGTAGAGTCCAACTCGCCAGGAATGTTGTCAAATATTAGTACCGAGATGTTAGGTTGTGTTAGGTTAGGTTATATTACGCTATTGATGTATATAAAAGTCCCACGGAGACGTAGAGGCCAACTCGACAGGAATGTGGTCAAATAATAGCGCCGAAAGGTTAGGTTGGGTTAGGTTAGGTTATATTACGTTATTGATGTATATGAAGGTCCCACGGAGACGTAGAGGCCAACCCGCCAGGAATGTTGTCAAATAATAGCGCCGAAAGGTTAGGTTGGGTTAAGTTATGTTATATTACGTTATTGATGTATATGAAGGTCCCACGGAGACGTAGAGGCCAACTCGCCAGGAATGTTGTCAAATAATAGCGCCGAAAGGTTAGGTTGGGTTAGGTTAGGTTATATTACGTTATTGATGTATATAAAAGTCCCACGGAGACGTAGAGGCCAACTCGCCGGTAATGTTGTCAAATAATAGCGCCGAAAGGTTAGGTTGGGTTAGGTTAGGTTATATTACGTTATTGATGTATATAAAAGTCCCACGGAGACGTAGAGGCCAACTCGCCAGGAATGTTGTCAAATAATAGCGCCGAAAGGTTAGGTTGGGTTAAGTTAGGTTATATTACGTTATTGATGGATATGAAGGTCTCACGGAGACGTAGAGGCCAACTCGCCAGGAATGTTGTCAAATAATAGCGCCGAAAGGTTAGGTTGGGTTAGGTTAGGTTATATTACGTTATTGATGTATATAAAAGTCCCACGGACACGTAGAGGCCAACTCGCCAGGAATGTTGTCAAATAATAGCGCCGAGAGGTTAGGTTGGTTTATATAATGTTATATTACGTTATTGATGGATATGAAAGTCTCACGGAGACGTAGAGGCCAATTCGAAAGGAATGTTGTCAACTATTACCGCCGAGATGTTAGGTTGGGTTAGGTTAGGTTATATTACGTTATTGATGTATATAAAAGCCCCACGGAAACGTAGAGGCCAACAAGCCAGGAATGTTGTGAAATATTACAGCCGAGATGTTACGTTGGGTTATTTTAGGTTAAATTACGTTATTGATGGATATGAACGTCCCACGGAGACGTAGAGGCCAACAAGCCAGGAATGTTGTCAAATATTAGTACCGAGATGTTAGGTTGTGTTAGGTTAGGTTATATTACGCTATTGATATATATAAAAGTCCCACGGAGACGTAGAGGCCAACGCGACAGGAAAGTTGTCAAATAATATCGCCGAGATCTTAGGTTGGGTTAGGTTAGGTTATATTACGCTATTGATGTATATAAAAGTCCCACGGAGACGTAGAGGCCAACAAGCCAGGAATGTGGTCAAATAATAGCGCCGAAAGGTTAGGTTGGGTTAGGTCAGGTTATATTACGTTTTTGATGTGTATGAAGGCTCCACGGAGACGTAGAGGCCAACTCGACAGGAATGTTGTCAAATATTAGCGCCGAGATCTTAGGTTGGGTTAGGTTAGGTTATATTACGCTACTGATGTATATAAAAGTCCCACGGAGACGTAGAGGCCAACTCGCCAGGAATGTTGTCAAACAATAGCGCCGAAAGGTTAGGTTGGGTTAGGTCAGGTTATATTACGTTAATGATGGATATGAATGTCCCACGGAGACGTAGAGGCCAACAAGCCAGGAATGTGGTCAAATAATAGAGCCGAAAGATTAGGTTGGGTTAGGTTAGGTTATATTACGTTATTGATGTATATGAAGGTCCCACGGAGACGTAGAGGCCAACTCGCCAGGAATGTTGTCAAATATTACCGCCGAAATGTTAGGTTGGCTTAGGTTAGGTTATATTACGCTATTGATATATATAAAATTCCCAAGGAGACGTAGAGTCCAACTCGAAAGGAATGTTGTCAAATATTCGTACCGAGATGTTAGGTTGGGTTAGGTTAGGTTTTATTACGCTATTGATGTATATAAAAGTCCCACGGAGACGTAGAGGCCAACAAGCCAGGAATGTGGTCAAATAATATCGCCGAGATCGTAGGTTGGGTTAGGTTAGGTTTTATTACGCTATTGATGTATATAAAAGCCCCACGGAAACGTAGAGGCCAACTCGCCAGGAATGTTGTCAAATATTAGTGCCGAGAGGTTGGGTTGTGTTAGGTTAGGGTATATTACGTTATTGATGTATATAAGGCCCTACGGAGACGTAGAGGCCAACTCGCCAGGAATGTTGTCAAATATTACCGCCGAGGTGTTAGGTTGGGTTAGGTTAGGTTATATTACGCTATTGATATATATAAAATTCCCACGGAGACGTAGAGTCCAACTCGCCAGGAATGTTGTCAAATAATAGCGCCGAAAGGTTAGGTTGGGTTAAGTTAGGTTATATTACGTTATTGATGGATATGAAGGTCTCACGGAGACGTAGAGGCCAACTCGCCAGGAATGTTGTCAAATAATAGCGCCGAAAGGTTAGGTTGGGTTAGGTTAGGTTATATTACGTTATTGATGTATATAAAAGTCCCACGGACACGTAGAGGCCAACTCGCCAGGAATGTTGTCAAATAATAGCGCCGAGAGGTTAGGTTGGTTTATATAATGTTATATTACGTTATTGATGGATATGAAAGTCTCACGGAGACGTAGAGGCCAATTCGCCAGGAATGTTGTCCACTATTACCGCCGAGATGTTAGGTTGGGTTAGGTTAGGTTATATTACGTTATTGATGTATATAAATGTCTCACGGAAACGTAGAGGCCAACAAGCCAGGAATTTGGTTAAACATTACCTCCGAGACGTTACTTTGGGTTAGGTTACGTTATATTACGTTATTGATGTATATAAAAGCCCCACGGAAACGTAGAGGCCAACAAGCCAGGAATGTTGTGAAATATTACAGCCGAGATGTTACGTTGGGTTATTTTAGGTTAAATTACGTTATTGATGGATATGAACGTCCCACGGAGACGTAGAGGCCAACAAGCCAGGAATGTTGTCAAATATTAGTACCGAGATGTTAGGTTGTGTTAGGTTAGGTTATATTACGCTATTGATATATATAAAAGTCCCACGGAGACGTAGAGGCCAACGCGACAGGAAAGTTGTCAAATAATATCGCCGAGATCTTAGGTTGGGTTAGGTTAGGTTATATTACCCTATTGATGTATATAAAAGTCCCACGGAGACGTAGAGGCCAACTAGCCAGGAATGTGGTCAAATAATAGCGCCGAAAGATTAGGTTGGGTTAGGTTAGGTTATATTACGTTATTGATGTATATGAAGGTCCCACGGAGACGTAGAGGCCAACACGACAGGAATGTTGTCAAATAATATCGCCGAGATCGTAGGTTGGGTTCGGTTAGGTTTTATTACGCTATTGATGTATATAAAAGTACCACGGAGACGTAGAGGCCAACAAGCCAGGAATGTGGTCAAATAATAGCGCCGAAAGGTTAGGTTGGGTTAGGTTAGGTTATATTGCGTTATTGATGTATATGAAGGTCCCACGGAGACGTAGAGGCCAACTCGCCAGGAATGTTGTCAAATATTAGTACCGAGTTGTTGGGTTGTGTTAGGTTAGGTTATATTACGTTATTGATGTATATAAAGGCCCCACGGAGACGTAGAGGCCAACTCGCCAGGAATGTTGTCAAATATTACCGCCGAAATGTTAGGTTGGCTTAGATTAGGTTATTTTACGTTATTGATGTACATGAAGGTCCCACGGAGACGTAGAGTCCAACTCGCCAGGAATGTGGTCAAATAATAGCGCCGAAAGGTTCGGTTGGATTAGGTTAGGTTATATTACGCTATTGATATATATAAAATTCCCACGGAGACGTAGAGTCCAACTCGAAAGGAATGTTGTCAAATATTCGTACCGAGATGTTAGGTTGTGTTAGGTTAGGTTATATTACGCTATTGATGTATATAAAAGTCCCACGGAGACGTAGAGGCCAACTCGACAGGAATGTTGTCAAATAATATCGCCGAGATCGTAGGTTGGGTTAGGTTAGGTTTTATTACGCTATTGATGTATATAAAAGTCCCACGGAGACGTAGAGGCCAACAAGCCAGGAATGTGGTCAAATAATAGCGCCGAAAGGTTAGGTTGGGTTAGGTTAGGTTATATTGCGTTATTGATGTATATGAAGGTCCCACGGAGACGTAGAGGCCAACTCGCCAGGAATGTTGTCAAATATTAGTACCGAGTTGTTGGGTTGTGTTAGGTTAGGTTATATTACGTTATTGATGTATATAAAGGCCCCACGGAGACGTAGAGGCCAACTCGCCAGGAATGTTGTCAAATATTACCGCCGAAATGTTAGGTTGGCTTAGGTTAGGTTATATTACGTTATTGATGTATATGAAGGTCCCACGGAGACGTAGAGGCCAACCCGCCAGGAATGTTGTCAAATAATAGCGCCGAAAGGTTAGGTTGGGTTAAGTTATGTTATATTACGTTATTGATGTATATGAAGGTCCCACGGAGACGTAGAGGCCAACTCGCCAGGAATGTTGTCAAATAATAGCGCCGAAAGGTTAGGTTGGGTTAGGTTAGGTTATATTACGTTATTGATGTATATAAAAGTCCCACGGAGACGTAGAGGCCAACTCGCCGGTAATGTTGTCAAATAATAGCGCCGAAAGGTTAGGTTGGGTTAGGTTAGGTTATATTACGTTATTGATGTATATAAAAGTCCCACGGAGACGTAGAGGCCAACTCGCCAGGAATGTTGTCAAATAATAGCGCCGAAAGGTTAGGTTGGGTTAAGTTAGGTTATATTACGTTATTGATGGATATGAAGGTCTCACGGAGACGTAGAGGCCAACTCGCCAGGAATGTTGTCAAATAATAGCGCCGAAAGGTTAGGTTGGGTTAGGTTAGGTTATATTACGTTATTGATGTATATAAAAGTCCCACGGACACGTAGAGGCCAACTCGCCAGGAATGTTGTCAAATAATAGCGCCGAGAGGTTAGGTTGGTTTATATAATGTTATATTACGTTATTGATGGATATGAAAGTCTCACGGAGACGTAGAGGCCAATTCGAAAGGAATGTTGTCAACTATTACCGCCGAGATGTTAGGTTGGGTTAGGTTAGGTTATATTACGTTATTGATGTATATAAAAGCCCCACGGAAACGTAGAGGCCAACAAGCCAGGAATGTTGTGAAATATTACAGCCGAGATGTTACGTTGGGTTATTTTAGGTTAAATTACGTTATTGATGGATATGAACGTCCCACGGAGACGTAGAGGCCAACAAGCCAGGAATGTTGTCAAATATTAGTACCGAGATGTTAGGTTGTGTTAGGTTAGGTTATATTACGCTATTGATATATATAAAAGTCCCACGGAGACGTAGAGGCCAACGCGACAGGAAAGTTGTCAAATAATATCGCCGAGATCTTAGGTTGGGTTAGGTTAGGTTATATTACGCTATTGATGTATATAAAAGTCCCACGGAGACGTAGAGGCCAACAAGCCAGGAATGTGGTCAAATAATAGCGCCGAAAGGTTAGGTTGGGTTAGGTCAGGTTATATTACGTTTTTGATGTGTATGAAGGCTCCACGGAGACGTAGAGGCCAACTCGACAGGAATGTTGTCAAATATTAGCGCCGAGATCTTAGGTTGGGTTAGGTTAGGTTATATTACGCTACTGATGTATATAAAAGTCCCACGGAGACGTAGAGGCCAACTCGCCAGGAATGTTGTCAAACAATAGCGCCGAAAGGTTAGGTTGGGTTAGGTCAGGTTATATTACGTTAATGATGGATATGAATGTCCCACGGAGACGTAGAGGCCAACAAGCCAGGAATGTGGTCAAATAATAGAGCCGAAAGATTAGGTTGGGTTAGGTTAGGTTATATTACGTTATTGATGTATATGAAGGTCCCACGGAGACGTAGAGGCCAACTCGCCAGGAATGTTGTCAAATATTACCGCCGAAATGTTAGGTTGGCTTAGGTTAGGTTATATTACGCTATTGATATATATAAAATTCCCAAGGAGACGTAGAGTCCAACTCGAAAGGAATGTTGTCAAATATTCGTACCGAGATGTTAGGTTGGGTTAGGTTAGGTTTTATTACGCTATTGATGTATATAAAAGTCCCACGGAGACGTAGAGGCCAACAAGCCAGGAATGTGGTCAAATAATAGCGCCGAAAGGTTAGGTTGGGTTAGGTTAGGTTATATTGCGTTATTGATGTATATGAAGGTCCCACGGAGACGTAGAGGCCAACTCGCCAGGAATGTTGTCAAATATTAGTACCGAGTTGTTGGGTTGTGTTAGGTTAGGTTATATTACGTTATTGATGTATATAAAGGCCCCACGGAGACGTAGAGGCCAACTCGCCAGGAATGTTGTCAAATATTACCGCCGAAATGTTAGGTTGGCTTAGGTTAGGTTATTTTACGTTATTGATGTACATGAAGGTCCCACGGAGACGTAGAGTCCAACTCGCCAGGAATGTGGTCAAATAATAGCGCCGAAAGGTTCGGTTGGATTAGGTTAGGTTATATTACGTTATTGATGTATATAAAAGTCCCACGGATACGTAGAGGCCAACTCGCCAGGAATGTTGTCAAATAATAGCGCTGAGACGTTACTTTGGGTTAGGTTAGGTTATATTACGTTATTGATGTATATAAAAGCCCCACGGAAACGTAGAGGCCAACTCGCCAGGAATGTTGTCAAATATTAGTGCCGAGAGGTTGGGTTGTGTTAGGTTAGGGTATATTACGTTATTGATGTATATAAGGCCCTACGGAGACGTAGAGGCCAACTCGCCAGGATTGTTGTCAAATATTACCGCCGAGGTGTTAGGTTGGGTTAGGTTAGGTTATATTACGCTATTGATATATATAAAATTCCCACGGAGACGTAGAGTCCAACTCGCCAGGAATGTTGTCAAATAATAGCGCCGAAAGGTTAGGTTGGGTTAAGTTAGGTTATATTACGTTATTGATGGATATGAAGGTCTCACGGAGACGTAGAGGCCAACTCGCCAGGAATGTTGTCAAATAATAGCGCCGAAAGGTTAGGTTGGGTTAGGTTAGGTTATATTACGTTATTGATGTATATAAAAGTCCCACGGACACGTAGAGGCCAACTCGCCAGGAATGTTGTCAAATAATAGCGCCGAGAGGTTAGGTTGGTTTATATAATGTTATATTACGTTATTGATGGATATGAAAGTCTCACGGAGACGTAGAGGCCAATTCGCCAGGAATGTTGTCAACTATTACCGCCGAGATGTTAGGTTGGGTTAGGTTAGGTTATATTACGTTATTGATGTATATAAATGTCTCACGGAAACGTAGAGGCCAACAAGCCAGGAATTTGGTTAAACATTACCTCCGAGACGTTACTTTGGGTTAGGTTAGGTTATATTACGTTATTGATGTATATAAAAGCCCCACGGAAACGTAGAGGCCAACAAGCCAGGAATGTTGTGAAATATTACAGCCGAGATGTTACGTTGGGTTATTTTAGGTTAAATTACGTTATTGATGGATATGAACGTCCCACGGAGACGTAGAGGCCAACAAGCCAGGAATGTTGTCAAATATTAGTACCGAGATGTTAGGTTGTGTTAGGTTAGGTTATATTACGCTATTGATATATATAAAAGTCCCACGGAGACGTAGAGGCCAACGCGACAGGAAAGTTGTCAAATAATATCGCCGAGATCTTAGGTTGGGTTAGGTTAGGTTATATTACCCTATTGATGTATATAAAAGTCCCACGGAGACGTAGAGGCCAACTAGCCAGGAATGTGGTCAAATAATAGCGCCGAAAGATTAGGTTGGGTTAGGTTAGGTTATATTACGTTATTGATGTATATGAAGGTCCCACGGAGACGTAGAGGCCAACACGACAGGAATGTTGTCAAATAATATCGCCGAGATCGTAGGTTGGGTTCGGTTAGGTTTTATTACGCTATTGATGTATATAAAAGTACCACGGAGACGTAGAGGCCAACAAGCCAGGAATGTGGTCAAATAATAGCGCCGAAAGGTTAGGTTGGGTTAGGTTAGGTTATATTGCGTTATTGATGTATATGAAGGTCCCACGGAGACGTAGAGGCCAACTCGCCAGGAATGTTGTCAAATATTAGTACCGAGTTGTTGGGTTGTGTTAGGTTAGGTTATATTACGTTATTGATGTATATAAAGGCCCCACGGAGACGTAGAGGCCAACTCGCCAGGAATGTTGTCAAATATTACCGCCGAAATGTTAGGTTGGCTTAGGTTAGGTTATTTTACGTTATTGATGTACATGAAGGTCCCACGGAGACGTAGAGTCCAACTCGCCAGGAATGTGGTCAAATAATAGCGCCGAAAGGTTCGGTTGGATTAGGTTAGGTTATATTACGCTATTGATATATATAAAATTCCCACGGAGACGTAGAGTCCAACTCGAAAGGAATGTTGTCAAATATTCGTACCGAGATGTTAGGTTGTGTTAGGTTAGGTTATATTACGCTATTGATGTATATAAAAGTCCCACGGAGACGTAGAGGCCAACTCGACAGGAATGTTGTCAAATAATATCGCCGAGATCGTAGGTTGGGTTAGGTTAGGTTTTATTACGCTATTGATGTATATAAAAGTCCCACGGAGACGTAGAGGCCAACAAGCCAGGAATGTGGTCAAATAATAGCGCCGAAAGGTTAGGTTGGGTTAGGTTAGGTTATATTGCGTTATTGATGTATATGAAGGTCCCACGGAGACGTAGAGGCCAACTCGCCAGGAATGTTGTCAAATATTAGTACCGAGTTGTTGGGTTGTGTTAGGTTAGGTTATATTACGTTATTGATGTATATAAAGGCCCCACGGAGACGTAGAGGCCAACTCGCCAGGAATGTTGTCAAATATTACCGCCGAAATGTTAGGTTGGCTTAGGTTAGGTTATTTTACGTTATTGATGTACATGAAGGTCCCACGGAGACGTAGAGTCCAACTCGCCAGGAATGTGGTCAAATAATAGCGCCGAAAGGTTCGGTTGGATTAGGTTAGGTTATATTACGTTATTGATGTATATAAAAGTCCCACGGATACGTAGAGGCCAACTCGCCAGGTATGTTGTCAAATATTAGTACCGAGATGTTAGGTTGTGTTAGGTTAGGTTATATTACGCTATTGATGTATATAAAAGTCCCACGGAGACGTAGAGGCCAACTCGACAGGAATGTGGTCAAATAATAGCGCCGAAAGGTTAGGTTGGGTTAGGTTAGGTTATATTACGTTATTGATGTATATGAAGGTCCCACGGAGACGTAGAGACCAACCCGCCAGGAATGTTGTCAAATAATAGCGCCGAAAGGTTAGGTTGGGTTAAGTTATGTTATATTACGTTATTGATGTATATGAAGGTCCCACGGAGACGTAGAGGCCAACTCGCCAGGAATGTTGTCAAATAATAGCGCCGAAAGGTTAGGTTGGGTTAGGTTAGGTTATATTACGTTATTGATGTATATAAAAGTCCCACGGAGACGTAGAGGCCAACTCGCCGGTAATGTTGTCAAATAATAGCGCCGAAAGGTTAGGTTGGGTTAGGTTAGGTTATATTACGTTATTGATGTATATAAAAGTCCCACGGAGACGTAGAGGCCAACTCGCCAGGAATGTTGTCAAATAATAGCGCCGAAAGGTTAGGTTGGGTTAAGTTAGGTTATATTACGTTATTGATGGATATGAAGGTCTCACGGAGACGTAGAGGCCAACTCGCCAGGAATGTTGTCAAATAATAGCGCCGAAAGGTTAGGTTGGGTTAAGTTAGGTTATATTACGTTATTGATGGATATGAAGGTCTCACGGAGACGTTGAGGCCAACTCGCCAGGAATGTTGTCAAATATTACCGCCGAAAGGTTAGGTTGGGTTAGGTTAGGTTATATTACGTTATTGATGTATATAAAAGCCCCACGGACACGTAGAGGCCAACTCGCCAGGAATGTTGTCAAATAATAGCGCCGAGAGGTTAGGTTGGTTTATATAATGTTATATTACGTTATTGATGGATATGAAAGTCTCACGGAGACGTAGAGGCCAATTCGCCAGGAATGTTGTCAACTATTACCGCCGAGATGTTAGGTTGGGTTAGGTTAGGTTATATTACGTTATTGATGTATATAAAGGTCTCACGGAAACGTAGAGGCCAACAAGCCAGGAATTTGGTTAAACATTACCTCCGAGACGTTACTTTGGGTTAGGTTAGGTTATATTACGTTATTGATGTATATAAAAGCCCCACGGAAACGTAGAGGCCAACAAGCGAGGAATGTTGTGAAATATTACAGCCGAGATGTTACGTTGGGTTATTTTAGGTTAAATTACGTTATTGATGGATATGAACGTCCCACGGAGACGTAGAGGCCAACAAGCCAGGAATGTTGTCAAATATTAGTACCGAGATGTTAGGTTGTGTTAGGTTAGGTTATATTACGCTATTGATATATATAAAAGTCCCACGGAGACGTAGAGGCCAACGCGACAGGAAAGTTGTCAAATAATATCGCCGAGATCTTAGGTTGGGTTAGGTTAGGTTATATTACGCTATTGATGTATATAAAAGTCCCACGGAGACGTAGAGGCCAACAAGCCAGGAATGTGGTCAAATAATAGCGCCGAAAGGTTAGGTTGGGTTAGGTTATGTTATATTGCGTTATTGATGTATATGAAGGTCCCACGGAGACGTAGAGGCCAACAAGCCAGGAATGTTGTCAAATATTAGTACCGAGAGGTTAGGTTGGGTTAGGTTAGGTTCTATTACGCTATTGATATATATAAAATTCCCACGGAGACGTAGAGGCCAACTCGCCAGGAATGTTGTCAAATAATAGCGCCGAAAGGTTAGGTTGGATTAGGTTAGGTTATATTACGTTATTGATGTATATAAAAGTCCCACGGAGACGTAGAGGCCAACTCGCCAGGAATGTTGTCAAATATGACCGCCGAGATGTTAGGTTGGGTTAGGTCAGGTTATATAACGTTTTTGATGTGTATGAAGGTTCCACGGAGACGTAGAGGCCAACTCGACAGGAATGTTGTCAAATATTAGCGCCGAGATCTTAGGTTGGGTTAGGTTAGGTTATATTACGCTACTGATGTATATAAAAGTCCCACGGAGACGTAGAGGCCAACTCGCCAGGAATGTTGTCAAACAATAGCGCCGAAAGGTTAGGTTGGGTTAGGTCAGGTTATATTACGTTATTGATGGATATGAATGTCCCACGGAGACGTAGAGGCCAACAAGCCAGGAATGTGGTCAAATAATAGCGCCGAAAGATTAGGTTGGGTTAGGTTAGGTTATATTACGTTATTGATGTATATGAAGGTCCCACGGAGACGTAGAGGCCAACTCGCCAGGAATGTTGTCAAATATTACCGCCGAAATGTTAGGTTGGCTTAGGTTAGGTTATATTACGCTATTGATATATATAAAATTCCCACGGAGACGTAGAGTCCAACTCGAAAGGAATGTTGTCAAATATTCGTACCGAGATGTTAGGTTGTGTTAGGTTAGGTTATATTACGCTATTGATGTATATAAAAGTCCCACGGAGACGTAGAGGCCAACTCGACAGGAATGTTGTCAAATAATATCGCCGAGATCGTAGGTTGGGTTAGGTTAGGTTTTATTACGCTATTGATGTATATAAAAGTCCCACGGAGACGTAGAGGCCAACAAGCCAGGAATGTGGTCAAATAATAGCGCCGAAAGGTTAGGTTGGGTTAGGTTAGGTTATATTGCGTTATTGATGTATATGAAGGTCCCACGGAGACGTAGAGGCCAACTCGCCAGGAATGTTGTCAAATATTAGTACCGAGATGTTAGGTTGTGTTAGGTTAGGTTATATTACGCTATTGATGTATATAAAAGTCCCACGGAGACGTAGAGGCCAACTCGACAGGAATGTGGTCAAATAATAGCGCCGAAAGGTTAGGTTGGGTTAGGTTAGGTTATATTACGTTATTGATGTATATGAAGGTCCCACGGAGACGTAGAGGCCAACCCGCCAGGAATGTTGTCAAATAATAGCGCCGAAAGGTTAGGTTGGGTTAAGTTATGTTATATTACGTTATTGATGTATATGAAGGTCCCACGGAGACGTAGAGGCCAACTCGCCAGGAATGTTGTCAAATAATAGCGCCGAAAGGTTAGGTTGGGTTAGGTTAGGTTATATTACGTTATTGATGTATATAAAAGTCCCACGGAGACGTAGAGGCCAACTCGCCGGTAATGTTGTCAAATAATAGCGCCGAAAGGTTAGGTTGGGTTAGGTTAGGTTATATTACGTTATTGATGTATATAAAAGTCCCACGGAGACGTAGAGGCCAACTCGCCAGGAATGTTGTCAAATAATAGCGCCGAAAGGTTAGGTTGGGTTAAGTTAGGTTATATTACGTTATTGATGGATATGAAGGTCTCACGGAGACGTAGAGGCCAACTCGCCAGGAATGTTGTCAAATAATAGCGCCGAAAGGTTAGGTTGGGTTAGGTTAGGTTATATTACGTTATTGATGTATATAAAAGTCCCACGGACACGTAGAGGCCAACTCGCCAGGAATGTTGTCAAATAATAGCGCCGAGAGGTTAGGTTGGTTTATATAATGTTATATTACGTTATTGATGGATATGAAAGTCTCACGGAGACGTAGAGGCCAATTCGAAAGGAATGTTGTCAACTATTACCGCCGAGATGTTAGGTTGGGTTAGGTTAGGTTATATTACGTTATTGATGTATATAAAAGCCCCACGGAAACGTAGAGGCCAACAAGCCAGGAATGTTGTGAAATATTACAGCCGAGATGTTACGTTGGGTTATTTTAGGTTAAATTACGTTATTGATGGATATGAACGTCCCACGGAGACGTAGAGGCCAACGCGACAGGAAAGTTGTCAAATAATATCGCCGAGATCTTAGGTTGGGTTAGGTTAGGTTATATTACGCTATTGATGTATATAAAAGTCCCACGGAGACGTAGAGGCCAACAAGCCAGGAATGTGGTCAAATAATAGCGCCGAAAGGTTAGGTTGGGTTAGGTCAGGTTATATTACGTTTTTGATGTGTATGAAGGCTCCACGGAGACGTAGAGGCCAACTCGACAGGAATGTTGTCAAATATTAGCGCCGAGATCTTAGGTTGGGTTAGGTTAGGTTATATTACGCTACTGATGTATATAAAAGTCCCACGGAGACGTAGAGGCCAACTCGCCAGGAATGTTGTCAAACAATAGCGCCGAAAGGTTAGGTTGGGTTAGGTCAGGTTATATTACGTTAATGATGGATATGAATGTCCCACGGAGACGTAGAGGCCAACAAGCCAGGAATGTGGTCAAATAATAGAGCCGAAAGATTAGGTTGGGTTAGGTTAGGTTATATTACGTTATTGATGTATATGAAGGTCCCACGGAGACGTAGAGGCCAACTCGCCAGGAATGTTGTCAAATATTACCGCCGAAATGTTAGGTTGGCTTAGGTTAGGTTATATTACGCTATTGATATATATAAAATTCCCAAGGAGACGTAGAGTCCAACTCGAAAGGAATGTTGTCAAATATTCGTACCGAGATGTTAGGTTGGGTTAGGTTAGGTTTTATTACGCTATTGATGTATATAAAAGTCCCACGGAGACGTAGAGGCCAACAAGCCAGGAATGTGGTCAAATAATAGCGCCGAAAGGTTAGGTTGGGTTAGGTTAGGTTATATTGCGTTATTGATGTATATGAAGGTCCCACGGAGACGTAGAGGCCAACTCGCCAGGAATGTTGTCAAATATTAGTACCGAGTTGTTGGGTTGTGTTAGGTTAGGTTATATTACGTTATTGATGTATATAAAGGCCCCACGGAGACGTAGAGGCCAACTCGCCAGGAATGTTGTCAAATATTACCGCCGAAATGTTAGGTTGGCTTAGGTTAGGTTATTTTACGTTATTGATGTACATGAAGGTCCCACGGAGACGTAGAGTCCAACTCGCCAGGAATGTGGTCAAATAATAGCGCCGAAAGGTTCGGTTGGATTAGGTTAGGTTATATTACGTTATTGATGTATATAAAAGTCCCACGGATACGTAGAGGCCAACTCGCCAGGAATGTTGTCAAATAATAGCGCTGAGACGTTACTTTGGGTTAGGTTAGGTTATATTACGTTATTGATGTATATAAAAGCCCCACGGAAACGTAGAGGCCAACTCGCCAGGAATGTTGTCAAATATTAGTGCCGAGAGGTTGGGTTGTGTTAGGTTAGGGTATATTACGTTATTGATGTATATAAGGCCCTACGGAGACGTAGAGGCCAACTCGCCAGGAATGTTGTCAAATATTACCGCCGAGGTGTTAGGTTGGGTTAGGTTAGGTTATATTACGCTATTGATATATATAAAATTCCCACGGAGACGTAGAGTCCAACTCGCCAGGAATGTTGTCAAATAATAGCGCCGAAAGGTTAGGTTGGGTTAAGTTAGGTTATATTACGCTATTGATGGATATGAAGGTCTCACGGAGACGTAGAGGCCAACTCGCCAGGAATGTTGTCAAATAATAGCGCCGAAAGGTTAGGTTGGGTTAGGTTAGGTTATATTACGTTATTGATGTATATAAAAGTCCCACGGACACGTAGAGGCCAACTCGCCAGGAATGTTGTCAAATAATAGCGCCGAGAGGTTAGGTTGGTTTATATAATGTTATATTACGTTATTGATGGATATGAAAGTCTCACGGAGACGTAGAGGCCAATTCGCCAGGAATGTTGTCAACTATTACCGCCGAGATGTTAGGTTGGGTTAGGTTAGGTTATATTACGTTATTGATGTATATAAATGTCTCACGGAAACGTAGAGGCCAACAAGCCAGGAATTTGGTTAAACATTACCTCCGAGACGTTACTTTGGGTTAGGTTAGGTTATATTACGTTATTGATGTATATAAAAGCCCCACGGAAACGTAGAGGCCAACAAGCCAGGAATGTTGTGAAATATTACAGCCGAGATGTTACGTTGGGTTATTTTAGGTTAAATTACGTTATTGATGGATATGAACGTCCCACGGAGACGTAGAGGCCAACAAGCCAGGAATGTTGTCAAATATTAGTACCGAGATGTTAGGTTGGGCTAGGTTAGGTTCTATTACGCTATTGATATATATAAAATTCCCACGGAGACGTAGAGTCCAACTCGCCAGGAATGTTGTCAAATATTAGTACCGAGAGGTTGGGTTGGGTTAGGTTAGGTTATATTACGTTATTGATGGATATGAATGTCCCACGGAGACGTAGAGGCCAACAAGCCAGGAATGTGGTCAAATAATAGCGCCGAAAGATTAGGTTGGGTTAGGTTAGGTTATATTACGTTATTGATGTATATAAAAGTCCCACGGAGACGTAGAGGCCAACTCGCCAGTAATGTTGTCAAATAATAGCGCCGAAAGGTTAGGTTGGGTTAGGTTAGGTTATATTACGTTATTGATGTATATAAAAGTCCCACGGAAACGTAGAGGCCAACAAGCCAGGAATGTGGTTAAACATTACCTCCGAGACGTTACTTTGGGTTGGGATAGGTTATATTACGTTATTGATGTATATAAAAGCCCCACGGAAACGTAGAGGCCAACTCGCCAGGAATGTTGTCAAATATTAGTGCCGAGACGTTGGGTTGTGTTAGGTTAGGTTATATTACGTTATTGATGTATATAAAGGCCCCACGGAGACGTAGAGGCCAACTCGGCAGGAATGTTGTCAAATATTACCGCCGAGATGTTAGGTTGGGTTAGGTTAGGTTATATTACGTTTTTGATGTATATGAAGGCCCCACGGAGACGTAGAGGCCAACTCGACAGGAATGTTGTCAAATATTAGCGCCGAGATCTTAGGTTGGGTTAGGTTAGGTTATATTACGCTATTGATGTATATAAAGGTCCCACGGAAACATAGAGGCCAACAAGCCAGGAATGTTGTGAAATATTACAGCCGAGATGTTACGTTGGGTTATTTTAGGTTAAATTACATTATTGATGGATATGAATGTCCCACGGAGACGTAGAGTACAACAAGCCAGGAATGTGGTCAAATAATAGCGCCGAAAGGTTAGGTTGGGTTAGGTTAGGTTATATTACGTTATTGATGTATATGAAGGTCCCACGGAGACGTAGAGGCCAACTCGCCAGGAATGTTATCTAATATTAATGCCGAGATCTTAGGTTGGGTTAGGTTAGGTTATATTACGCTATTGATGTATATAAAAGTCCTACGGAGACGTAGAGGCCAACAAGCCAGGAATGTTGTCAAATAATAGCGCCGAAAGGTTAGGGTGGATTAGGTTAGGTTATATTACGTTATTGATGTATATAAAAGTCCCGCGGATACGTAGAGGCCAACTCGCCAGTAATGTTGTCAAATAATAGCGCCGAAAGGTTAGGTTGGGTTAGGTTAGGTTATATTACGTTATCGATGTATATAAAAGTCCCACGGAGACGTAGAGGCCAACTCGCCAGGAATGTTGTCAAATATTAGTGCCGAGAGGTTGGGTTGTGTTAGGTTAGGTTATATTACGTTATTGATGTATATAAGGCCCTACGGAGACGTAGAGGCCAACTCGCCAGGAATGTTGTCAAATATTAGTGCCGAGACGTTGGGTTGTGTTAGGTTAGGTTATATTACGTTATTGATGTATATAAAGGCCCCACGGAGACGTAGAGGCCAACTCGCCAGGAATGTTGTCAAATAATAGCGCCGAAAGGTTAGGTTGAGTTAGGTCAGGTTATATTACGTTATTGATGGATATGAATGTCCCACGGAGACGTAGAGGCCAACAAGCCAGGAATGTGGTCAAATAATAGCGCCGAAAGGTTAGGTTGGGTTAGGTTAGGTTATATTACGTTATTGATGTATATGAAGATCCCACGGAGACGTAGAGGCCAACTCGCCAGGAATGTTGTCTAATATTAATGCCGAGATCTTAGGTTGGGTTAGGTTAGGTTATATTACGCTATTGATGTATATAAAAGTCCTACGGAGACGTAGAGGCCAACAAGCCAGGAATGTTGTCAAATAATAGCGCCGACAGGTTAGGTTGGGTTAGGTTAGGTTATATTACGTTATTGATGTATATAAAAGTCCCACGGAGACGTAGAGGCTAACTCGCCAGGAATGTTGTCAAATATTAGTGCCGAGACGTTGGGTTGTGTTAGGTTAGGTTATATTACGTTATTGATGTATATAAAGGCCCCACGGAGACGTAGAGGCCAACTCTGCAGGAATGTTGTCAAATATTACCGCCGAGATGTTAGGTTGGGTTAGGTTAGGTTATATTACGTTTTTGATGTATATGAAGGCCCCACGGAGACGTAGAGGCCAACTCGACAGGAATGTTGTCAAATATTAGCGCCGAGATCATAGGTTGCGTTAGGTTAGGTTATATTACGCTATTGATGTATATAAAAGTCCTACGGAGACGTAGAGGCCAACAAGCCAGGAATGTTGTCAAATAATAGCGCCGAAAGGTTAGGCTGGAATAGGTGAGGTTATATTACGTTATTGATGTATATAAAAGTCCCACGGAGACGTAGAGGCCAACTGGCCAGGAATGTTGTCAAATATTACCGCCGAGATGTTAGGTTGGGTTAGGTTAGGTTATATTACGTTTTTGATGTATATGAAGGCCCCACGGAGACGTAGACGCCAACACGACAGGAATGTTGTCAAATAATAGCGCCGAAAGGTTAGGTTGGGTTAGGTCAGGTTATATTACGTTATTGATGGATATGAATGTCCCACGGAGACGTAGAGGCCAACAAGCCAGGAATGTGGTCAAATAATAGCGCCGAAAGATTAGGTTGGGTTAGGTTAGGTTATATTACGTTATTGATGTATATGAAGGTCCCACGGAGACGTAGAGGCCAACTCGCCAGGAATGTTGTCAAATATTACCGCCGAAATGTTAGGTTGGCTTAGGTTAGGTTATATTACGCTATTGATATATATAAAATTCCCACGGAGACGTAGAGTCCAACTCGCCAGGAATGTTGTCAAATATTCGTACCGAGATGTTAGGTTGTGTTAGGTTAGGTTATATTACGCTATTGATGTATATAAAAGTCCCACGGAGACGTAGAGGCCAACTCGACAGGAATGTTGTCAAATAATATCGCCGAGATCTTAGGTTGGGTTAGGTTAGGTTATATTACGCTATTGATGTATATAAAAGTCCCACGGAGACGTAGAGGCCAACAAGCCAGGAATGTGGTCAAATAATAGCGCCGAAAGGTTAGGTTGGGTTAGGTTAGGTTATATTGCGTTATTGATGTATATGAAGGTCCCACGGAGACGTAGAGGCCAACTCGCCAGGAATGTTGTCAAATATTAGTACCGAGAGGTTGGGTTGTGTTAGGTTAGGTTATATTACGTTATTGATGTATATAAAGGCCCCACGGAGACGTAGAGGCCAACTCGCCAGGAATGTTGTCAAATATTACCGCCGAAATGTTAGGTTGGCTTAGGTTAGGTTATTCTACGTTATTGATGTACATGAAGGTCCCACGGAGACGTAGAGGCCAACTCGCCAGGAATCTTGTCAAATATTAGTACCGAGATGTTAGTTTGGGGTAGGTTAAGTTATATTACGCTATTGATGTATATAAAAGTCCCTCGGAGACGTAGAGGCCAACTCAACAGGAATGTTGTCAAATAATAGCGCCCAGAGGTTAGGTTGGGTTATATAAGGTTATATTACGTTATTGATGGATATGAAGGTCCCACGGAGACGTAGAGGCCAACTCGCCAGTAATGTTGTCAAATAATAGCGCCGAAAGGTTAGGTTGGGTTAGGTTAGGTTATATTACGTTATTGATGTATATAAAAGTCCCACGGAAACGTAGAGGCCAACAAGCCAGGAATGTGGTTAAACATTACCTCCGAGACGTTACTTTGGGTTGGGATAGGTTATATTACGTTATTGATGTATATAAAAGCCCCACGGAAACGTAGAGGCCAACTCGCCAGGAATGTTGTCAAATATTAGTGCCGAGACGTTGGGTTGTGTTAGGTTAGGTTATATTACGTTATTGATGTATATAAAGGCCCCACGGAGACGTAGAGGCCAACTCGGCAGGAATGTTGTCAAATATTACCGCCGAGATGTTAGGTTGGGTTAGGTTAGGTTATATTACGTTTTTGATGTATATGAAGGCCCCACGGAGACGTAGAGGCCAACTCGACAGGAATGTTGTCAAATATTAGCGCCGAGATCTTAGGTTGGGTTAGGTTAGGTTATATTACGCTATTGATGTATATAAAGGTCCCACGGAAACATAGAGGCCAACAAGCCAGGAATGTTGTGAAATATTACAGCCGAGATGTTACGTTGGGTTATTTTAGGTTAAATTACATTATTGATGGATATGAATGTCCCACGGAGACGTAGAGTACAACAAGCCAGGAATGTGGTCAAATAATAGCGCCGAAAGGTTAGGTTGGGTTAGGTTAGGTTATATTACGTTATTGATGTATATGAAGGTCCCACGGAGACGTAGAGGCCAACTCGCCAGGAATGTTATCTAATATTAATGCCGAGATCTTAGGTTGGGTTAGGTTAGGTTATATTACGCTATTGATGTATATAAAAGTCCTACGGAGACGTAGAGGCCAACAAGCCAGGAATGTTGTCAAATAATAGCGCCGAAAGGTTAGGGTGGATTAGGTTAGGTTATATTACGTTATTGATGTATATAAAAGTCCCGCGGATACGTAGAGGCCAACTCGCCAGTAATGTTGTCAAATAATAGCGCCGAAAGGTTAGGTTGGGTTAGGTTAGGTTATATTACGTTATCGATGTATATAAAAGTCCCACGGAGACGTAGAGGCCAACTCGCCAGGAATGTTGTCAAATATTAGTGCCGAGAGGTTGGGTTGTGTTAGGTTAGGTTATATTACGTTATTGATGTATATAAGGCCCTACGGAGACGTAGAGGCCAACTCGCCAGGAATGTTGTCAAATATTAGTGCCGAGACGTTGGGTTGTGTTAGGTTAGGTTATATTACGTTATTGATGTATATAAAGGCCCCACGGAGACGTAGAGGCCAACTCGCCAGGAATGTTGTCAAATAATAGCGCCGAAAGGTTAGGTTGAGTTAGGTCAGGTTATATTACGTTATTGATGGATATGAATGTCCCACGGAGACGTAGAGGCCAACAAGCCAGGAATGTGGTCAAATAATAGCGCCGAAAGGTTAGGTTGGGTTAGGTTAGGTTATATTACGTTATTGATGTATATGAAGATCCCACGGAGACGTAGAGGCCAACTCGCCAGGAATGTTGTCTAATATTAATGCCGAGATCTTAGGTTGGGTTAGGTTAGGTTATATTACGCTATTGATGTATATAAAAGTCCTACGGAGACGTAGAGGCCAACAAGCCAGGAATGTTGTCAAATAATAGCGCCGACAGGTTAGGTTGGGTTAGGTTAGGTTATATTACGTTATTGATGTATATAAAAGTCCCACGGAGACGTAGAGGCTAACTCGCCAGGAATGTTGTCAAATATTAGTGCCGAGACGTTGGGTTGTGTTAGGTTAGGTTATATTACGTTATTGATGTATATAAAGGCCCCACGGAGACGTAGAGGCCAACTCGGCAGGAATGTTGTCAAATATTACCGCCGAGATGTTAGGTTGGGTTAGGTTAGGTTATATTACGTTTTTGATGTATATGAAGGCCCCACGGAGACGTAGAGGCCAACTCGACAGGAATGTTGTCAAATATTAGCGCCGAGATCATAGGTTGCGTTAGGTTAGGTTATATTACGCTATTGATGTATATAAAAGTCCTACGGAGACGTAGAGGCCAACAAGCCAGGAATGTTGTCAAATAATAGCGCCGAAAGGTTAGGCTGGAATAGGTGAGGTTATATTACGTTATTGATGTATATAAAAGTCCCACGGAGACGTAGAGGCCAACTCGCCAGGAATGTTGTCAAATATTACCGCCGAGATGTTAGGTTGGGTTAGGTTAGGTTATATTACGTTTTTGATGTATATGAAGGCCCCACGGAGACGTAGACGCCAACACGACAGGAATGTTGTCAAATAATAGCGCCGAAAGGTTAGGTTGGGTTAGGTCAGGTTATATTACGTTATTGATGGATATGAATGTCCCACGGAGACGTAGAGGCCAACAAGCCAGGAATGTGGTCAAATAATAGCGCCGAAAGATTAGGTTAAGTTAGGTTAGGTTATATTACGTTATTGATGTATATGAAGGTCCCACGGAGACGTAGAGGCCAACTCGCCAGGAATGTTGTCAAATATTACCGCCGAAATGTTAGGTTGGCTTAGGTTAGGTTATATTACGCTATTGATATATATAAAATTCCCACGGAGACGTAGAGTCCAACTCGCCAGGAATGTTGTCAAATATTCGTACCGAGATGTTAGGTTGTGTTAGGTTAGGTTATATTACGCTATTGATGTATATAAAAGTCCCACGGAGACGTAGAGGCCAACTCGACAGGAATGTTGTCAAATAATATCGCCGAGATCTTAGGTTGGGTTAGGTTAGGTTATATTACGCTATTGATGTATATAAAAGTCCCACGGAGACGTAGAGGCCAACAAGCCAGGAATGTGGTCAAATAATAGCGCCGAAAGGTTAGGTTGGGTTAGGTTAGGTTATATTGCGTTATTGATGTATATGAAGGTCCCACGGAGACGTAGAGGCCAACTCGCCAGGAATGTTGTCAAATATTAGTACCGAGAGGTTGGGTTGTGTTAGGTTAGGTTATATTACGTTATTGATGTATATAAAGGCCCCACGGAGACGTAGAGGCCAACTCGCCAGGAATGTTGTCAAATATTACCGCCGAAATGTTAGGTTGGCTTAGGTTAGGTTATTCTACGTTATTGATGTACATGAAGGTCCCACGGAGACGTAGAGGCCAACTCGCCAGGAATCTTGTCAAATATTAGTACCGAGATGTTAGTTTGGGGTAGGTTAAGTTATATTACGCTATTGATGTATATAAAAGTCCCTCGGAGACGTAGAGGCCAACTCAACAGGAATGTTGTCAAATAATAGCGCCCAGAGGTTAGGTTGGGTTATATAAGGTTATATTACGTTATTGATGGATATGAAGGTCCCACGGAGACGTAGAGGCCAACTCGCCAGGAATGTTGTCAAATTATAGCGCCGATAGGTTAGGTTGGGTTAGGTTAGGTTATATTACGTTATTGATGTATATAAAAGTCCCACGGAGACGTAGAGGCCAACTCGCCAGTAATGTTGTCAAATAATAGCGCCGAATGGTTAGGTTGGGTTAGGTTAGGTTATATTACGTTATTGATGTATATAAAGGTCCCACGGAAACATAGAGGCCAACAAGCCAGAAATGTTGTGAAATATTACAGCCGAGATGTTACGTTGGGTTATTTTAGGTTAAATTACGTTATTGATGGATATGAATGTCCCACGGAGACGTAGAGGCCAACTCGCCAGGAATGTTGTCAAATATTAGTGCCGAGACGTTGGGTTGTGTTAGGTTAGGTTATATTACGTTATTGATGTATATAAAGGCCCCACGGAGACGTAGAGGCCAACTCGCCAGGAATGTTGTCAAATATTACCGCCGAGATGTTAGGTTGGGTTAGGTTAGGTTATATTAGGTTTTTGATGTATATGAAGGCCAAACGGAGACGTAGAGGCCAACTCGACAGGAATGTTGTCAAATATTAGCGCCGAGATCTTAGGTTGGGTTAGGTTAGGTTATATTACGCTATTGATGTATGTAAAGGTCCCACGGAAACATAGAGGCCAACTCGCCAGGAATGTTGTGAAATATTACAGCCGAGATGTTACGTTGGGTTATTTTAGGTTAAATTACATTATTGATGGATATGAATGTCCCACGGAGACGTAGAGGCCAACAAGCCAGGAATGTGGTCAAATAATAGCGCCGAAAGGTTAGGTTGGGTTAGGTTAGCTTATATTACGTTATTGATGTATATGAAGGTCCCACGGAGACGTAGAGGCCAACTCGCCAGGAATGTTGTCTAATATTAATGCCGAGATCTTAGGTTGGGTTAGGTTAGGTTATATTACGCTATTGATGTATAAAAAAGTCCTACGGAGACGTAGAGGCCAACAAGCCAGGAATGTTGTCAAATAATAGCGCCGAAAGGTTAGGTTGGGTTAGGTTAGGTTATATTACGTTATCGATGTATATAAAAGTCCCACGGAGACTTAGAGGCCAACTCGCCAGGAATGTTGTCAAATATTAGTGCATAGAGGTTGGGTTGTGTTAGGTTAGGTTATATTACGTTATTAATGTATAAAAGGCCCTACGGAGACGTAGAGGCCAACTCGTCAGGAATGTTGTCAAATATTAGTGCCGAGACGTTGGGTTGTGTTAGGTTAGGTTATATTACGTTATTGATGTATATAAAGGCCCCACGGAGACGTAGAGGCCAACTCGCGAGGAATGTTGTCAAATAATAGCGCCGAAAGGTTAGGTTGAGTTAGGTCAGGTTATATTACGTTATTGATGGATATGAATGTCCCACGGAGACGTAGAGGCCAACAAGCCAGGAATGTGGTCAAATAATAGCGCCGAAAGGTTAGGTTGGGTTAGGTTAGGTTATATTACGTTATTGATGTATATGAAGGTCCCACGGAGACGTAGAGGCCAACTCGCCAGGAATGTTGTCTAATATTAATGCCGAGATCTTAGGTTGGGTTAGGTTAGGTTATATTACGCTATTGATGTATATAAAAGTCCTACGGAGACGTAGAGGCCAACAAGCCAGGAATGTTGTCAAATAATAGCGCCGAAAGGTTAGGTTGGATTAAGTTAGGTTATTTTACGTTATTGATGTATATAAAAGTCCCACGGATACGTAGAGGCCAACTCGCCAGTAATGTTGTCAAATAATAGCGCCGAAAGGTTAGGTTGGGTTAGGTTAGGTTATATTACGCTATTGATGTATATAAAAGTCCCACGGAGACGTAGAGGCCAACAAGCCAGGAATGTGGTCAAATAATAGCGCCGAAAGGTTAGGTTGGGTTAGGTTAGGTTATATTGCGTTATTGATGTATATGAAGGTCCCACGGAGACGTAGAGGCCAACTCGCCAGGAATGTTGTCAAATATTAGTACCGAGAGGTTGGGTTGTGTTAGGTTAGGTTATATTACGTTATTGATGTATATAAAGGCCCCACGGAGACGTAGAGGCCAACTCGCCAGGAATGTTGTCAAATATTACCGCCGAAATGTTAGGTTGGCTTAGGTTAGGTTATTCTACGTTATTGATGTACATGAAGGTCCCACGGAGACGTAGAGGCCAACTCGCCAGGAATCTTGTCAAATATTAGTACCGAGATGTTAGTTTGGGGTAGGTTAAGTTATATTACGCTATTGATGTATATAAAAGTCCCTCGGAGACGTAGAGGCCAACTCAACAGGAATGTTGTCAAATAATAGCGCCCAGAGGTTAGGTTGGGTTATATAAGGTTATATTACGTTATTGATGGATATGAAGGTCCCACGGAGACGTAGAGGCCAACTCGCCAGGAATGTTGTCAAATTATAGCGCCGACAGGTTAGGTTGGGTTAGGTTAGGTTATATTACGTTATTGATGTATATAATGGTCCCACGGAAACATAGAGGCCAACAAGCCAGGAATGTTGTGAAATATTACAGCCGAGATGTTACGTTGGGTTATTTTAGGTTAAATTACGTTATTGATGGATATGAATGTCCCACGGAGACGTAGAGGCCAACAAGCAAGGAATGTGTTCAAATATTACCGCCGAGATGTTAGGTTGGGTTAGGTTAGGTTATATTACGTTATTGATGTATATGAAGGTCCCACGGAGACGTAGAGGCCAACTCGCCAGGAATGTTGTCTAATATTAATGCCGAGATCTTAGGTTGGGTTAGGTTAGGTTATATTACGCTATTGATGTATATAAAAGTCCTACGGAGACGTAGAGGCCAACAAGCCAGGAATGTTGTCAAATAATAGCGCCGAAAGGTTAGGTTGGATTAGGTTAGGTTATATTACGTTATTGATGTATATAAAAGTCCCACGGATACGTAGAGGCCAACTCGCCAGTAATGTTGTCAAATAATAGCGCCGAAAGGTTAGGTTGGGTTAGGTTAGGTTATATTACGTTATTGATGTATATAAAAGTCCCACGGAGACGTAGAGGCCAACTCGCCAGGAATGTTGTCAGATATTAGTGCCGAGAGGTTGGGTTGTGTTAGGTTAGGTTATATTACGTTATTGATGTATATAAGGCCCTACGGAGACGTGGAGGCCAACTCGCCAGGAATGTTGTCAAATATTACCGCCGAGATGTTAGGTTGGGTTAGATTAGGTTATATTACGTTATTGATGTATATAAAGGTCCCACGGAAACATAGAGGCCAACAAGCCAGGAATGTTGTGAAATATTGCAGCCGAGATGTTACGTTGGGTTATTTTAGGTTAAATTACGTTATTGATGTATATGAAGGTCCCACGGAGACGTAGAGGCCAACAAGCCAGGAATGTGGTCAAATAATAGCGCCGAATGGTTAGGTTGGGTTAGGTTAGGTTATATTACGTTATTGACGTATATGAAGGCCCCACGGAGACGTAGAGGCCAACTCGACAGGAATGTTGTCTAATATTAATGCCGAGATCTTAGGTTGGGTTAGGTTAGGTTATATTACGCTATTGATGTATATAAAAGTCCTACGGAGACGTAGAGGCCAACAAGCCAGGAATGTTGTCAAATAATAGCGCCGAAAGGTTAGGTTGGATTAGGTTAGGTTATATTACGTTATTGATGTATATAAAAGTCCCGCGGATACGTAGAGGCCAACTCGCCAGTAATGTTGTCAAATAATAGCGCCGAAAGGTTAGGTTGGGTTAGGTTAGGTTATATTACGTTATCGATGTATATAAAAGTCCCACGGAGACGTAGAGGCCAACTCGCCAGGAATGTTGTCAAATATTAGTGCCTAGAGGTTGGGTTGTGTTAGGTTAGGTTATATTACGTTATTGATGTATATAAGGCCCTACGGAGACGTAGAGGCCAACTCGCCAGGAATGTTGTCAAATATTAGTGCCGAGACGTTGGGTTGTGTTAGGTTAGGTTATATTACGTTATTGATGTATATAAAGGCCCCACGGAGACGTAGAGGCCTACTCGCGAGGAATGTTGTCAAATAATAGCGCCGAAAGGTTAGGTTGAGTTAGGTCAGGTTATATTACGTTATTGATGGATATGAATGTCCCACGGAGACGTAGAGGCCAACAAGCCAGGAATGTGGTCAAATAATAGCGCCGAAAGGTTAGGTTGGGTTAGGTTAGGTTATATTACGTTATTGATGTATATGAAGGTCCCACGGAGACGTAGAGGCCAACTCGCCAGGAATGTTGTCTAATATTAATGCCGAGATCTTAGGTTGGGTTAGGTTAGGTTATATTACGCTATTGATGTATATAAAAGTCCTACGGAGACGTAGAGGCCAACAAGCCAGGAATGTTGTCAAATAATAGCGCCGAAAGGTTAGGTTGGATTAGGTTAGGTTATTTTACGTTATTGATGTATATAAAAGTCCCACGGATACGTAGAGGCCAACTCGCCAGTAATGTTGTCAAATAATAGCGCCGAAAGGTTAGGTTGGGTTAGGTTAGGTTATATTACGCTATTGATGTATATAAAAGTCCCACGGAGACGTAGAGGCCAACAAGCCAGGAATGTGGTCAAATAATAGCGCCGAAAGGTTAGGTTGGGTTAGGTTTGGTTATATTGCGTTATTGATGTATATGAAGGTCCCACGGAGACGTAGAGGCCAACTCGCCAGGAATGTTGTCAAATATTAGTACCGAGAGGTTGGGTTGTGTTAGGTTAGGTTATATTACGTTATTGATGTATATAAAGGCCCCACGGAGACGTAGAGGCCAACTCGCCAGGAATGTTGTCAAATATTACCGCCGAAATGTTAGGTTGGCTTAGGTTAGGTTATTCTACGTTATTGATGTCCATGAAGGTCCCACGGAGACGTAGAGGCCAACTCGCCAGGAATCTTGTCAAATATTAGTACCGAGATGTTAGTTTGGGGTAGGTTAAGTTATATTACGCTATTGATGTATATAAAAGTCCCTCGGAGACGTAGAGGCCAACTCAACAGGAATGTTGTCAAATAATAGCGCCCAGAGGTTAGGTTGGGTTATATAAGGTTATATTACGTTATTGATGGATATGAAGGTCCCACGGAGACGTAGAGGCCAACTCGCCAGGAATGTTGTCAAATTATAGCGCCGACAGGTTAGGTTGGGTTAGGTTAGGTTATATTACGTTATTGATGTATATAATGGTCCCACGGAAACATAGAGGCCAACAAGCCAGGAATGTTGTGAAATATTACAGCCGAGATGTTACGTTGGGTTATTTTAGGTTAAATTACGTTATTGATGGATATGAATGTCCCACGGAGACGTAGAGGCCAACAAGCAAGGAATGTGTTCAAATATTACCGCCGAGATGTTAGGTTGGGTTAGGTTAGGTTATATTACGTTATTGATGTATATGAAGGTCCCACGGAGACGTAGAGGCCAACTCGCCAGGAATGTTGTCTAATATTAATGCCGAGATCTTAGGTTGGGTTAGGTTAGGTTATATTACGCTATTGATGTATATAAAAGTCCTACGGAGACGTAGAGGCCAACAAGCCAGGAATGTTGTCAAATAATAGCGCCGAAAGGTTAGGTTGGATTAGGTTAGGTTATATTACGTTATTGATGTATATAAAAGTCCCACGGATACGTAGAGGCCAACTCGCCAGTAATGTTGTCAAATAATAGCGCCGAAAGGTTAGGTTGGGTTAGGTTAGGTTATATTACGTTATTGATGTATATAAAAGTCCCACGGAGACGTAGAGGCCAACTCGCCAGGAATGTTGTCAGATATTAGTGCCGAGAGGTTGGGTTGTGTTAGGTTAGGTTATATTACGTTATTGATGTATATAAGGCCCTACGGAGACGTAGAGGCCAACTCGCCAGGAATGTTGTCAAATATTAGTGCCGAGACGTTGGGTTGTGTTAGGTTAGGTTATATTACGTTATTGATGTATATAAAGGCCCCACGGAGACGTAGAGGCCAACTCGCCAGGAATGTTGTCAAATAATAGCGCCGAAAGGTTAGGTTGGATTAGGTTAGGTTATTTTACGTTATTGATGTATATAAAAGTCCCACGGATACGTAGAGGCCAACTCGCCAGTAATGTTGTCAAATAATGGCGCCGAAAGGTTAGGTTGGGTTAGGTTAGGTTATATTACGTTATTGATGTATATAAAAGTCCCACGGAGACGTAGAGGCCAACTCGCCAGGAATGTTGTCAAATATTAGTGCCGAGAGGTTGGGTTGTGTTAGGTTAGGTTATATTACGTTATTGATGTATATAAGGCCCTACGGAGACGTGGAGGCCAACTCGCCAGGAATGTTGTCAAATATTACCGCCGAGATGTTAGGTTGGGTTAGATTAGGTTATATTACGTTATTGATGTATATAAAGGTCCCACGGAAACATAGAGGCCAACAAGCCAGGAATGTTGTGAAATATTGCAGCCGAAATGTTACGTTGGGTTATTTTAGGTTAAATTACGTTATTGATGTATATGAAGGTCCCACGGAGACGTAGAGGCCAACAAGCCAGGAATGTGGTCAAATAATAGCGCCGAATGGTTAGGTTGGGTTAGGTTAGGTTATATTACGTTATTGATGTATATGAAGGCCCCACGGAGACGTAGAGGCCAACTCGACAGGAATGTTGTCTAATATTAATGCCGAGATCTTAGGTTGGGTTAGGTTAGGTTATATTACGCTATTGATGTATATAAAAGTCCTACGGAGACGTAGAGGCCAACAAGCCAGGAATGTTGTCAAATAATAGCGCCGAAAGGTTAGGTTGGATTAGGTTAGGTTATATTACGATATTGATGTATATAAAAGTCCCGCGGATACGTAGAGGCCAACTCGCCAGTAATGTTGTCAAATAATAGCGCCGAAAGGTTAGGTTGGGTTAGGTTAGGTTATATTACGTTATCGATGTATATAAAAGTCCCACGGAGACGTAGAGGCCAACTCGCCAGGAATGTTGTCAAATATTAGTGCCTAGAGGTTGGGTTGTGTTAGGTTAGGTTATATTACGTTATTGATGTATATAAGGCCCTACGGAGACGTAGAGGCCAACTCGCCAGGAATGTTGTCAAATATTAGTGCCGAGACGTTGGGTTGTGTTAGGTTAGGTTATATTACGTTATTGATGTATATAAAGGCCCCACGGAGACGTAGAGGCCAACTCGCGAGGAATGTTGTCAAATAATAGCGCCGAAAGGTTAGGTTGAGTTAGGTCAGGTTATATTACGTTATTGATGGATATGAATGTCCCACGGAGACGTAGAGGCCAACAAGCCAGGAATGTGGTCAAATAATAGCGCCGAAAGGTTAGGTTGGGTTAGGTTAGGTTATATTGCGTTATTGATGTATATGAAGGTCCCACGGAGACGTAGAAGCCAACTCGCCAGGAATGTTGTCAAATATTAGTACCGAGAGGTTGGGTTGTGTTAGGTTAGGTTATATTACGTTATTGATGTATATAAAGGCCTCACGGAGACGTAGAGGCCAACTCGCCAGGAATGTTGTCAAATATTACCGCCGAAATGTTAGGTTGGATTAGGTTAGGTTATTTTACGTTATTGATGTATATAAAAGTCCCACGGATACGTAGAGGCCAACTCGCCAGTAATGTTGTCAAATAATAGCGCCGAAAGGTTAGGTTGGGTTAGGTTAGGTTATATTACGCTATTGATGTATATAAAAGTCCCACGGAGACGTAGAGGCCAACAAGCCAGGAATGTGGTCAAATAATAGCGCCGAAAGGTTAGGTTGGGTTAGGTTTGGTTATATTGCGTTATTGATGTATATGAAGGTCCCACGGAGACGTAGAGGCCAACTCGCCAGGAATGTTGTCAAATATTAGTACCGAGAGGTTGGGTTGTGTTAGGTTAGGTTATATTACGTTATTGATGTATATAAAGGCCCCACGGAGACGTAGAGGCCAACTCGCCAGGAATGTTGTCAAATATTACCGCCGAAATGTTAGGTTGGCTTAGGTTAGGTTATTCTACGTTATTGATGTACATGAAGGTCCCACGGAGACGTAGAGGCCAACTCGCCAGGAATCTTGTCAAATATTAGTACCGAGATGTTAGTTTGGGGTAGGTTAAGTTATATTACGCTATTGATGTATATAAAAGTCCCTCGGAGACGTAGAGGCCAACTCAACAGGAATGTTGTCAAATAATAGCGCCCAGAGGTTAGGTTGGGTTATATAAGGTTATATTACGTTATTGATGGATATGAAGGTCCCACGGAGACGTAGAGGCCAACTCGCCAGGAATGTTGTCAAATTATAGCGCCGACAGGTTAGGTTGGGTTAGGTTAGGTTATATTACGTTATTGATGTATATAATGGTCCCACGGAAACATAGAGGCCAACAAGCCAGGAATGTTGTGAAATATTACAGCCGAGATGTTACGTTGGGTTATTTTAGGTTAAATTACGTTATTGATGGATATGAATGTCCCACGGAGACGTAGAGGCCAACAAGCAAGGAATGTGTTCAAATATTACCGCCGAGATGTTAGGTTGGGTTAGGTTAGGTTATATTACGTTATTGATGTATATGAAGGTCCCACGGAGACGTAGAGGCCAACTCGCCAGGAATGTTGTCTAATATTAATGCCGAGATCTTAGGTTGGGTTAGGTTAGGTTATATTACGCTATTGATGTATATAAAAGTCCTACGGAGACGTAGAGGCCAACAAGCCAGGAATGTTGTCAAATAATAGCGCCGAAAGGTTAGGTTGGATTAGGTTAGGTTATATTACGTTATTGATGTATATAAAAGTCCCACGGATACGTAGAGGCCAACTCGCCAGTAATGTTGTCAAATAATAGCGCCGAAAGGTTAGGTTGGGTTAGGTTAGGTTATATTACGTTATTGATGTATATAAAAGTCCCACGGAGACGTAGAGGCCAACTCGCCAGGAATGTTGTCAGATATTAGTGCCGAGAGGTTGGGTTGTGTTAGGTTAGGTTATATTACGTTATTGATGTATATAAGGCCCTACGGAGACGTAGAGGCCAACTCGCCAGGAATGTTGTCAAATATTAGTGCCGAGACGTTGGGTTGTGTTAGGTTAGGTTATATTACGTTATTGATGTATATAAAGGCCCCACGGAGACGTAGAGGCCAACTCGCCAGGAATGTTGTCAAATAATAGCGCCGAAAGGTTAGGTTGGATTAGGTTAGGTTATTTTACGTTATTGATGTATATAAAAGTCCCACGGATACGTAGAGGCCAACTCGCCAGTAATGTTGTCAAATAATGGCGCCGAAAGGTTAGGTTGGGTTAGGTTAGGTTATATTACGTTATTGATGTATATAAAAGTCCCACGGAGACGTAGAGGCCAACTCGCCAGGAATGTTGTCAAATATTAGTGCCGAGAGGTTGGGTTGTGTTAGGTTAGGTTATATTACGTTATTGATGTATATAAGGCCCTACGGAGACGTGGAGGCCAACTCGCCAGGAATGTTGTCAAATATTACCGCCGAGATGTTAGGTTGGGTTAGATTAGGTTATATTACGTTATTGATGTATATAAAGGTCCCACGGAAACATAGAGGCCAACAAGCCAGGAATGTTGTGAAATATTGCAGCCGAAATGTTACGTTGGGTTATTTTAGGTTAAATTACGTTATTGATGTATATGAAGGTCCCACGGTGACGTAGAGGCCAACAAGCCAGGAATGTGGTCAAATAATAGCGCCGAATGGTTAGGTTGGGTTAGGTTAGGTTATATTACGTTATTGATGTATATGAAGGCCCCACGGAGACGTAGAGGCCAACTCGACAGGAATGTTGTCTAATATTAATGCCGAGATCTTAGGTTGGGTTAGGTTAGGTTATATTACGCTATTGATGTATATAAAAGTCCTACGGAGACGTAGAGGCCAACAAGCCAGGAATGTTGTCAAATAATAGCGCCGAAAGGTTAGGTTGGATTAGGTTAGGTTATATTACGTTATTGATGTATATAAAAGTCCCGCGGATACGTAGAGGCCAACTCGCCAGTAATGTTGTCAAATAATAGCGCCGAAAGGTTAGGTTGGGTTAGGTTAGGTTATATTACGTTATCGATGTATATAAAAGTCCCACGGAGACGTAGAGGCCAACTCGCCAGGAATGTTGTCAAATATTAGTGCCTAGAGGTTGGGTTGTGTTAGGTTAGGTTATATTACGTTATTGATGTATATAAGGCCCTACGGAGACGTAGAGGCCAACTCGCCAGGAATGTTGTCAAATATTAGTGCCGAGACGTTGGGTTGTGTTAGGTTAGGTTATATTACGTTATTGATGTATATAAAGGCCCCACGGAGACGTAGAGGCCAACTCGCGAGGAATGTTGTCAAATAATAGCGCCGAAAGGTTAGGTTGAGTTAGGTCAGGTTATATTACGTTATTGATGGATATGAATGTCCCACGGAGACGTAGAGGCCAACAAGCCAGGAATGTGGTCAAATAATAGCGCCGAAAGGTTAGGTTGGGTTAGGTTAGGTTATATTACGCTATTGATGTATATAAAAGTCCCACGGAGACGTAGAGGCCAACTCGCCTGGAATGTTGTCAAATATTAGTGCCGAGACGTTGGGTTGTGTTAGGTTAGGTTATATTACGTTATTGATGTATATAAAGGCCCCACGGAGACGTAGAGGCCAACTCGCCAGGAATGTTGTCAAATAATAGCGCCGAAAGGTTAGGTTGGATTAGGTTAGGTTATTTTACGTTATTGATGTATATAAAAGTCCCACGGATACGTAGAGGCCAACTCGCCAGTAATGTTGTCAAATAATGGCGCCGAAAGGTTAGGTTGGGTTAGGTTAGGTTATATTACGTTATTGATGTATATAAAAGTCCCACGGAGACGTAGAGGCCAACTCGCCAGGAATGTTGTCAAATATTAGTGCCGAGAGGTTGGGTTGTGTTAGGTTAGGTTATATTACGTTATTGATGTATATAAGGCCCTACGGAGACGTGGAGGCCAACTCGCCAGGAATGTTGTCAAATATTACCGCCGAGATGTTAGGTTGGGTTAGATTAGGTTATATTACGTTATTGATGTATATAAAGGTCCCACGGAAACATAGAGGCCAACAAGCCAGGAATGTTGTGAAATATTGCAGCCGAAATGTTACGTTGGGTTATTTTAGGTTAAATTACGTTATTGATGTATATGAAGGTCCCACGGTGACGTAGAGGCCAACAAGCCAGGAATGTGGTCAAATAATAGCGCCGAATGGTTAGGTTGGGTTAGGTTAGGTTATATTACGTTATTGATGTATATGAAGGCCCCACGGAGACGTAGAGGCCAACTCGACAGGAATGTTGTCTAATATTAATGCCGAGATCTTAGGTTGGGTTAGGTTAGGTTATATTACGCTATTGATGTATATAAAAGTCCTACGGAGACGTAGAGGCCAACAAGCCAGGAATGTTGTCAAATAATAGCGCCGAAAGGTTAGGTTGGATTAGGTTAGGTTATATTACGTTATTGATGTATATAAAAGTCCCGCGGATACGTAGAGGCCAACTCGCCAGTAATGTTGTCAAATAATAGCGCCGAAAGGTTAGGTTGGGTTAGGTTAGGTTATATTACGTTATCGATGTATATAAAAGTCCCACGGAGACGTAGAGGCCAACTCGCCAGGAATGTTGTCAAATATTAGTGCCTAGAGGTTGGGTTGTGTTAGGTTAGGTTATATTACGTTATTGATGTATATAAGGCCCTACGGAGACGTAGAGGCCAACTCGCCAGGAATGTTGTCAAATATTAGTGCCGAGACGTTGGGTTGTGTTAGGTTAGGTTATATTACGTTATTGATGTATATAAAGGCCCCACGGAGACGTAGAGGCCAACTCGCGAGGAATGTTGTCAAATAATAGCGCCGAAAGGTTAGGTTGAGTTAGGTCAGGTTATATTACGTTATTGATGGATATGAATGTCCCACGGAGACGTAGAGGCCAACAAGCCAGGAATGTGGTCAAATAATAGCGCCGAAAGGTTAGGTTGGGTTAGGTTAGGTTATATTGCGTTATTGATGTATATGAAGGTCCCACGGAGACGTAGAGGCCAACTCGCCAGGAATGTTGTCAAATATTAGTACCGAGAGGTTGGGTTGTGTTAGGTTAGGTTATATTACGTTATTGATGTATATAAAGGCCTCACGGAGACGTAGAGGCCAACTCGCCAGGAATGTTGTCAAATATTACCGCCGAAATGTTAGGTTGGCTTAGGTTAGGTTATTCTACGTTATTGATGTACATGAAGGTCCCACGGAGACGCAGAGTCCAACTCGCCAGGAATCTTGTCAAATATTAGTACCGAGATGTTAGTTTGGGGTAGGTTAAGTTATATTACGCTATTGATGTATATAAAAGTCCCTCGGAGACGTAGAGGCCAACTCAACAGGAATGTTGTCAAATAATAGCGCCCAGAGGTTAGGTTGGGTTATATAAGGTTATATTACGTTATTGATGGATATGAGGGTCTCACGGAGACGTAGAGGTCAACTCGCCAGGAATGTTGTCAAATATTACCGCCGAGATGTTAGGTTGGGTTAGGTTAGGTTATATTACGTTATTGATGTATATAATGGTCCCACGTAAACATAGAGGCCAACAAGCCAGGAATGTTGTGAAATATTACAGCCGAGATGTTACGTTGGGTTATTTTAGGTTAAATTACGTTATTGATGGATATGAATGTCCCACGGAGACGTAGAGGCCAACAAGCAAGGAATGTGTTCAAATATTACCGCCGAGATGTTAGGTTGGGTTAGGTTAGGTTATATTACGTTATTGATGTATATGAAGGTCCCACGGAGACGTAGAGGCCAACTCGCCAGGAATGTTGTCTAATATTAACGCCGAGATCTTAGGTTGGGTTAGGTTAGGTTATATTACGCTATTGATGTATATAAAAGTCCTACGGAGACGTAGAGGCCAACAAGCCAGGAATGTTGTCAAATAATAGCGCCGAAAGGTTAGGTTGGATTAGGTTAGGTTATATTACGTTATTGATGTATATAAAAGTCCCACGGATACGTAGAGGCCAACTCGCCAGTAATGTTGTCAAATAATAGCGCCGAAAGGTTAGGTTGGGTTAGGTTAGGTTATATTACGTTATTGATGTATATAAAAGTCCCACGGAGACGTAGAGGCCAACTCGCCAGGAATGTTGTCAGATATTAGTGCCGAGAGGTTGGGTTGTGTTAGGTTAGGTTATATTACGTTATTGATGTATATAAGGCCCTACGGAGACGTAGTGGCCAACTCGCCAGGAATGTTGTCAAATATTACCGCCGAGATGTTAGGTTGGGTTAGATTAGGTTATATTACGTTATTGATGTATATAAAGGTCCCACGGAAACATAGAGGCCAACAAGCCAGGAATGTTGTGAAATATTGCAGCCGAGATGTTACGTTGGGTTATTTTAGGTTAAATTACGTTATTGATGTATATGAAGGTCCCACGGAGACGTAGAGGCCAACAAGCCAGGAATGTGGTCAAATAATAGCGCCGAATGGTTAGGTTGGGTTAGGTTAGGTTATATTACGTTATTGATGTATATGAAGGCCCCACGGAGACGTAGAGGCCAACTCGACAGGAATGTTGTCTAATATTAATGCCGAGATCTTAGGTTGGGTTAGGTTAGGTTATATTACGCTATTGATGTATATAAAAGTCCTACGGAGACGTAGAGGCCAACAAGCCAGGAATGTTGTCAAATAATAGCGCCGAAAGGTTAGGTTGGATTAGGTTAGGTTATATTACGTTATTGATGTATATAAAAGTCCCGCGGATACGTAGAGGCCAACTCGCCAGTAATGTTGTCAAATAATAGCGCCGAAAGGTTAGGTTGGGTTAGGTTAGGTTATATTACGTTATCGATGTATATAAAAGTCCCACGGAGACGTAGAGGCCAACTCGCCAGGAATGTTGTCAAATATTAGTGCCTAGAGGTTGGGTTGTGTTAGGTTAGGTTATATTACGTTATTGATGTATATAAGGCCCTACGGAGACGTAGAGGCCAACTCGCCAGGAATGTTGTCAAATATTAGTGCCGAGACGTTGGGTTGTGTTAGGTTAGGTTATATTACGTTATTGATGTATATAAAGGCCCCACGGAGACGTAGAGGCCAACTCGCCAGGAATGTTGTCAAATATTAGTGCCGAGAGGTTGGGTTGTGTTAGGTTAGGTTATATTACGTTGTTGATGTATATAAGGCCCTACGGAGACGTAGAGGTCAACTCGCCAGGAATGTTGTCAAATATTACCGCCGAGGTGTTAGGTTGGGTTAGGTTAGGTTATATTACGCTATTGATATATATAAAATTCCCACGGAGACGTAGAGTCCAACTCGCCAGGAATGTTGTCGAATATTAGTACCGAGATGATAGGTTGTGTTAGGTTAGGTTATATTACGCTATTGATGTATATAAAAGTCCCACGGAGACGTAGAGGCCAACTCGACAGGAATGTGGTCAAATAATAGCGCCGAATGGTTAGGTTGGGTTAGGTTAGGTTATATTACGTTATTGATGTATATGAAGGTCCCACGGAGACGTAGAGTCCAACTCGCCAGGAATGTTGTCAAATAATAGCGCCGAAAGGTTAGGTTGGGTTAAGTTAGGTTATATTACGTTATTGATGTATATGAAGGTCCCACGGAGACGTAGAGGCCAACTCGCCAGGAATGTTGTCAAATAATAGCGCCGAAAGGTTAGGTTGGGTTAGGTTAGGTTATATTACGTTATTGATGTATATGAAGGCCCCACGGAGACGTAGAAGCCAACTCGCCAGGAATGTTGTCTAATATTAATGCCGAGATGTTAGGTTGGGTTAGGTTAGGTTATATTACGCTATTGATGTATATAAAAGTCCTACGGAGACGTAGAGGCCAACAAGCCAGGAATGTTGTCAAATAATAGCGCCGAAAGGTTAGGTTGGATTAGGTTAGGTTATATTACGTTATTGATGTATATAAAAGTCCCGCGGATACGTAGAGGCCAACTCGCCAGTAATGTTGTCAAATAATAGCGCCGAAAGGTTAGGTTGGGTTAGGTTAGGTTATATTACGTTATCGATGTATATAAAAGTCCTACGGAGACGTAGAGGCCAACTCGCCAGGAATGTTGTCAAATATTAGTGCCGAGAGGTTGGGTTGTGTTAGGTTAGGTTATATTACGTTATTGATGTATATAAGGCCCTACGGAGACGTAGAGGCCAACTCGCCAGGAATGTTGTCAAATATTAGTGCCGAGACGTTGGGTTGTGTTAGGTTAGGTTATATTACGTTATTGGTGTATATAAAGTCCCCACGGAGACGTAGAGGCCAACTCGCCAGGAATGTTGTCAAATAATAGCGCCGAAAGGTTAGGTTGGATTAGGTTAGGTTATTTTACGTTATTGATGTATATAAAAGTCCCACGGATACGTAGAGGCCAACTCGCCAGTAATGTTGTCAAATAATAGCGCCGAAAGGTTAGGTTGGGTTAGGTTAGGTTATATTACGTTATTGATGTATATAAAAGTCCCACGGAGACGTAGAGGCCAACTCGCCAGGAATGTTGTCAAATATTAGTGCCGAGAGGTTGGGTTGTGTTATGTTAGGTTATATTACGTTATTGATGTATATAAGGCCCTACGGAGACGTGGAGGCCAACTCGCCAGGAATGTTGTCAAATATTACCGCCGAGATCTTAGGTAGGGTTAGGTTACGTTATATTACGCTATTGATGTATATAAAAGTCCCACGGAGACGTAGAGGCCAACTTGCCAGGAATGTTGTCAAATAATAGCGCCGAAAGGTTATGTTGAGTTAGGTCAGGTTATATTACGTTATTGATGGATATGAATGTCCCACGGAGACGTAGAGGCCAACAAGCCAGGAATGTGTTCAAATAATAGCGCCGAAAGGTTAGGTTGGGTTAGGTTAGGTTATATTACGCTATTGATATATATAAAATTCCCACGGAGACGTAGAGTCCAACTCGCCAGGAATGTTGTCGAATATTAGTACCGAGATGATAGGTTGTGTTAGGTTAGGTTATATTACGCTATTGATGTATATAAAAGTCCCACGGAGACGTAGAGGCCAACTCGACAGGAATGTTGTCAAATAATAGCGCCGAAAGGTTAGGTTGGATTAGGTTAGGTTATATTACGTTATTGATGTATATAAAAGTCCCGCGGATACGTAGAGGCCAACTCGCCAGTAATGTTGTCAAATAATAGCGCCGAAAGGTTCGGTTGGGTTAGGTTAGGTTATATTACGTTATCGATGTATATAAAAGTCCCACGGATACGTAGAGGCCAACTCGCCAGGAATGTTGTCAAATATTAGTGCCGAGAGGTTGGGTTGTGTTAGGTTAGGTTATATTACGTTATTGATGTATATAAGGCCCTACGGAGACGTGGAGGCCAACTCGCCAGGAATGTGGTCAAATATTACCGCCGAGATGTTAGGTTGGGTTAGATTAGGTTATATTACGTTATTGATGTATATAAAGGTCCCACGGAAACATAGAGGCCAACAAGCCAGGAATGTTGTGAAATATTACAGCCGAGATGTTACGTTCGGTTATTTTAGGTTAAATTACGTTATTGATGTATATGAAGGTCCCACGGAGACGTAGAGGCCAACAAGCCAGGAATGTGGTCAAATAATAGCGCCGAATGGTTAGGTTGGGTTAGGTTAGGTTATATTACGTTATTGATGTATATGAAGGCCCCACGGAGACGTAGAGGCCAACTCGACAGGAATGTTGTCAAATATTAGCGCCGAGATCTTAGGTTGGGTTAGGTTACGTTATATTACGCTATTGATGTATATAAAAGTCCCACGGAGACGTAGAGGCCAACTTGCCAGGAATGTTGTCAAATAATAGCGCCGAAAGGTTATGTTGAGTTAGGTCAGGTTATATTACGTTATTGATGGATATGAATGTCCCACGGAGACGTAGAGGCCAACAAGCCAGGAATGTGGTCAAATAATAGCGCCGAAAGGTTAGGTTGGGTTAGGTTAGGTTATATTACGCTATTGATATATATAAAATTCCCACGGAGACGTAGAGTCCAACTCGCCAGGAATGTTGTCGAATATTAGTACCGAGATGATAGGTTGTGTTAGGTTAGGTTATATTACGCTATTGATGTATATAAAAGTCCCACGGAGACGTAGAGGCCAACTCGACAGGAATGTGGTCAAATAATAGCGCCGAATGGTTAGGTTGGGTTAGGTTAGGTTATATTACGTTATTGATGTATATGAAGGTCCCACGGAGACGTAGAGTCCAACTCGCCAGGAATGTTGTCAAATAATAGCGCCGAAAGGTTAGGTTGGGTTAAGTTAGGTTATATTACGTTATTGATGTATATGAAGGTCCCACGGAGACGTAGAGGCCAACTCGCCAGGAATGTTGTCAAATATTAGTGCCTAGAGGTTGGGTTGTGTTAGGTTAGGTTATATTACGTTATTGATGTATATAAGGCCCTACGGAGACGTAGAGGCCAACTCGCCAGGAATGTTGTCAAATATTAGTGCCGAGACGTTGGGTTGTGTTAGGTTAGGTTATATTACGTTATTGATGTATATAAAGGCCCCACGGAGACGTAGAGGCCAACTCGCCAGGAATGTTGTCAAATATTAGTGCCGAGAGGTTGGGTTGTGTTAGGTTAGGTTATATTACGTTGTTGATGTATATAAGGCCCTACGGAGACGTAGAGGTCAACTCGCCAGGAATGTTGTCAAATATTACCGCCGAGGTGTTAGGTTGGGTTAGGTTAGGTTATATTACGCTATTGATATATATAAAATTCCCACGGAGACGTAGAGTCCAACTCGCCAGGAATGTTGTCGAATATTAGCGCCGAAAGGTTAGGTTGGATTAGGTTAGGTTATATTACGTTATTGATGTATATAAAAGTCCCGCGGATACGTAGAGGCCAACTCGCCAGTAATGTTGTCAAATAATAGCGCCGAAAGGTTAGGTTGGGTTAGGTTAGGTTATATTACGTTATCGATGTATATAAAAGTCCTACGGAGACGTAGAGGCCAACTCGCCAGGAATGTTGTCAAATATTAGTGCCGAGAGGTTGGGTTGTGTTAGGTTAGGTTATATTACGTTATTGATGTATATAAGGCCCTACGGAGACGTAGAGGCCAACTCGCCAGGAATGTTGTCAAATATTAGTGCCGAGACGTTGGGTTGTGTTAGGTTAGGTTATATTACGTTATTGATGTATATAAAGGCCCCACGGAGACGTAGAGGCCAACTCGCCAGGAATGTTGTCAAATATTAGTGCCGAGAGGTTGGGTTGTGTTAGGTTAGGTTATATTACGTTGTTGATGTATATAAGGCCCTACGGAGACGTAGAGGTCAACTCGCCAGGAATGTTGTCAAATATTACCGCCGAGGTGTTAGGTTGGGTTAGGTTAGGTTATATTACGCTATTGATATATATAAAATTCCCACGGAGACGTAGAGTCCAACTCGCCAGGAATGTTGTCGAATATTAGTACCGAGACGATAGGTTGTGTTAGGTTAGGTTATATTACGCTATTGATGTATATAAAAGTCCCACGGAGACGTAGAGGCCAACTCGACAGGAATGTGGTCAAATAATAGCGCCGAATGGTTAGGTTGGGTTAGGTTAGGTTATATTACGTTATTGATGTATATGAAGGTCCCACGGAGACGTAGAGTCCAACTCGCCAGGAATGTTGTCAAATAATAGCGCCGAAAGGTTAGGTTGGGTTAAGTTAGGTTATATTACGTTATTGATGTATATGAAGGTCCCACGGAGACGTAGAGGCCAACTCGCCAGGAATGTTGTCAAATAATAGCGCCGAAAGGTTAGGTTGGGTTAGGTTAGGTTATATTACGTTATTGATGTATATGAAGGCCCCACGGAGACGTAGAGGCCAACTCGCCAGGAATGTTGTCTAATATTAATGCCGAGATGTTAGGTTGGGTTAGGTTAGGTTATATTACGCTATTGATGTATATAAAAGTCCTACGGAGACGTAGAGGCCAACAAGCCAGGAATGTTGTCAAATAATAGCGCCGAAAGGTTAGGTTGGATTAGGTTAGGTTATATTACGTTATTGATGTATATAAAAGTCCCGCGGATACGTAGAGGCCAACTCGCCAGTAATGTTGTCAAATAATAGCGCCGAAAGGTTAGGTTGGGTTAGGTTAGGTTATATTACGTTATCGATGTATATAAAAGTCCTACGGAGACGTAGAGGCCAACTCGCCAGGAATGTTGTCAAATATTAGTGCCGAGAGGTTGGGTTGTGTTAGGTTAGGTTATATTACGTTATTGATGTATATAAGGCCCTACGGAGACGTAGAGGCCAACTCGCCAGGAATGTTGTCAAATATTAGTGCCGAGACGTTGGGTTGTGTTAGGTTAGGTTATATTACGTTATTGGTGTATATAAAGTCCCCACGGAGACGTAGAGGCCAACTCGCCAGGAATGTTGTCAAATAATAGCGCCGAAAGGTTAGGTTGGATTAGGTTAGGTTATTTTACGTTATTGATGTATATAAAAGTCCCACGGATACGTAGAGGCCAACTCGCCAGTAATGTTGTCAAATAATAGAGCCGAAAGGTTAGGTTGGGTTAGGTTAGGTTATATTACGTTATTGATGTATATAAAAGTCCCACGGAGACGTAGAGGCCAACTCGCCAGGAATGTTGTCAAATATTAGTGCCGAGAGGTTGGGTTGTGTTATGTTAGGTTATATTACGTTATTGATGTATATAAGGCCCTACGGAGACGTGGAGGCCAACTCGCCAGGAATGTTGTCAAATATTACCGCCGAGATGTTAGGTTGGGTTAGATTAGGTTATATTACGTTATTGATGTATATAAAGGTCCCACGGAAACATAGAGGCCAACAAGCCAGGAATGTTGTGAAATATTACAGCCGAGATGTTACGTTGGGTTATTTTAGGTTAAATTACGTTATTGATGTATATGAAGGTCCCACGGAGACGTAGAGGCCAACAAGCCAGGAATGTGGTCAAATAATAGCGCCGAATGGATAGGTTGGGTTAGGTTAGGTTATATTACGTTATTGATGTATATGAAGGCCCCACGGAGACGTAGAGGCCAACTCGACAGGAATGTTGTCAAATATTAGCGCCGAGATCTTAGGTTGGGTTAGGTTACGTTATATTACGCTATTGATGTATATAAAAGTCCCACGGAGACGTAGAGGCCAACTTGCCAGGAATGTTGTCAAATAATAGCGCCGAAAGGTTATGTTGAGTTAGGTCAGGTTATATTACGTTATTGATGGATATGAATGTCCCACGGAGACGTAGAGGCCAACAAGCCAGGAATGTGTTCAAATAATAGCGCCGAAAGGTTAGGTTGGGTTAGGTTAGGTTATATTACGCTATTGATATATATAAAATTCCCACGGAGACGTAGAGTCCAACTCGCCAGGAATGTTGTCGAATATTAGTACCGAGATGATAGGTTGTGTTAGGTTAGGTTATATTACGCTATTGATGTATATAAAAGTCCCACGGAGACGTAGAGGCCAACTCGACAGGAATGTTGTCAAATAATAGCGCCGAAAGGTTAGGTTGGATTAGGTTAGGTTATATTACGTTATTGATGTATATAAAAGTCCCGCGGATACGTAGAGGCCAACTCGCCAGTAATGTTGTCAAATAATAGCGCCGAAAGGTTCGGTTGGGTTAGGTTAGGTTATATTACGTTATCGATGTATATAAAAGTCCCACGGATACGTAGAGGCCAACTCGCCAGGAATGTTGTCAAATATTAGTGCCGAGAGGTTGGGTTGTGTTAGGTTAGGTTATATTACGTTATTGATGTATATAAGGCCCTACGGAGACGTAGAGGCCAACTCGCCAGGAATGTTGTCAAATATTATTGCCGAGACGTTGGGTTGTGTTAGGTTAGGTTATATTACGTTATTGGTGTATATAAAGTCCCCACGGAGACGTAGAGGCCAACTCGCCAGGAATGTTGTCAAATAATAGCGCCGAAAGGTTAGGTTGGATTAGGTTAGGTTATTTTACGTTATTGATGTATATAAAAGTCCCACGGATACGTAGAGGCCAACTCGCCAGTAATGTTGTCAAATAATAGCGCCGAAAGGTTAGGTTGGGTTAGGTTAGGTTATATTACGTTATTGATGTATATAAAAGTCCCACGGAGACGTAGAGGCCAACTCGCCAGGAATGTTGTCAAATATTAGTGCCGAGAGGTTGGGTTGTGTTAGGTTAGGTTATATTACGTTATTGATGTATATAAGGCCCTACGGAGACGTGGAGGCCAACTCGCCAGGAATGTTGTCAAATATTACCGCCGAGATGTTAGGTTGGGTTAGATTAGGTTATATTACGTTATTGATGTATATAAAGGTCCCACGGAAACATAGAGGCCAACAAGCCAGGAATGTTGTGAAATATTACAGCCGAGATGTTACGTTCGGTTATTTTAGGTTAAATTACGTTATTGATGTATATGAAGGTCCCACGGAGACGTAGAGGCCAACAAGCCAGGAATGTGGTCAAATAATAGCGCCGAATGGTTAGGTTGGGTTAGGTTAGGTTATATTACGTTATTGATGTATATGAAGGCCCCACGGAGACGTAGAGGCCAACTCGACAGGAATGTTGTCAAATATTAGCGCCGAGATCTTAGGTTGGGTTAGGTTACGTTATATTACGCTATTGATGTATATAAAAGTCCCACGGAGACGTAGAGGCCAACTTGCCAGGAATGTTGTCAAATAATAGCGCCGAAAGGTTATGTTGAGTTAGGTCAGGTTATATTACGTTATTGATGGATATGAATGTCCCACGGAGACGTAGAGGCCAACAAGCCAGGAATGTGGTCAAATAAAAGCGCCGAAAGGTTAGGTTGGGTTAGGTTAGGTTATATTACGCTATTGATATATATAAAATTCCCACGGAGACGTAGAGTCCAACTCGCCAGGAATGTTGTCGAATATTAGTACCGAGATGATAGGTTGTGTTAGGTTAGGTTATATTACGCTATTGATGTATATAAAAGTCCCACGGAGACGTAGAGGCCAACTCGACAGGAATGTGGTCAAATAATAGCGCCGAATGGTTAGGTTGGGTTAGGTTAGGTTATATTACGTTATTGATGTATATGAAGGTCCCACGGAGACGTAGAGTCCAACTCGCCAGGAATGTTGTCAAATAATAGCGCCGAAAGGTTAGGTTGGGTTAAGTTAGGTTATATTACGTTATTGATGTATATGAAGGTCCCACGGAGACGTAGAGGCCAACTCGCCAGGAATGTTGTCAAATAATAGCGCCGAAAGGTTAGGTTGGGTTAGGTTAGGTTATATTACGTTATTGATGTATATGAAGGCCCCACGGAGACGTAGAGGCCAACTCGCCAGGAATGTTGTCTAATATTAATGCCGAGATCTTAGGTTGGGTTAGGTTAGGTTATATTACGCTATTGATGTATATAAAAGTCCTACGGAGACGTAGAGGCCAACAAGCCAGGAATGTTGTCAAATAATAGCGCCGAAAGATTAGGTTGGATTAGGTTAGGTTATATTACGTTATTGATGTATATAAAAGTCCCGCGGATACGTAGAGGCCAACTCGCCAGTAATGTTGTCAAATAATAGCGCCGAAAGGTTAGGTTGGGTTAGGTTAGGTTATATTACGTTATCGATGTATATAAAAGTCCCACGGAGACGTAGAGGCCAACTCGCCAGGAATGTTGTCAAATATTAGTGCCGAGAGGTTGGGTTGTGTTAGGTTAGGTTATATTACGTTATTGATGTATATAAGGCCCTACGGAGACGTGGAGGCCAACTCGCCAGGAATGTTGTCAAATATTACCGCCGAGATGTTAGGTTGGGTTAGATTAGGTTATATTACGTTATTGATGTATATAAAGGTCCCACGGAAACATAGAGGCCAACAAGCCAGGAATGTTGTGAAATATTACAGCCGAGATGTTACGTTGGGTTATTTTAGGTTAAATTACGTTATTGATGTATATGAAGGTCCCACGGAGACGTAGAGGCCAACAAGCCAGGAATGTGGTCAAATAATAGCGCCGAATGGTTAGGTTGGGTTAGGTTAGGTTATATTACGTTATTGATGTATATGAAGGCCCCACGGAGACGTAGAGGCCAACTCGACAGGAATGATGTCAAATATTAGCGCCGAGATCTTAGGTTGGGTTAGGTTACGTTATATTACGCTATTGATGTATATAAAAGTCCCACGGAGACGTAGAGGCCAACTTGCCAGGAATGTTGTCGAATAATAGCGCCGAAAGGTTATGTTGAGTTAGGTCAGGTTATATTACGTTATTGATGGATATGAATGTCCCACGGAGACGTAGAGGCCAACAAGCCAGGAATGTGGTCAAATAATAGCGCCGAAAGGTTAGGTTGGGTTAGGTTAGGTTATATTACGTTATTGATGTATATGAAGGTCCCACGGAGACGTAGAGGCCAACTCGCCAGGAATGTTGTCTAATATTAATGCCGAGATCTTAGGTTGGGTTAGGTTAGGTTATATTACGCTATTGATGTATATAAAAGTCCTACGGAGACGTAGAGGCCAACAAGCCAGGAATGTTGTCAAATAATAGCGCCGAAAGGTTAGGTTGGATTAGGTTAGGTTATATTACGTTATTGATGTATATAAAAGTCCCGCGGATACGTAGAGGCCAACTCGCCAGTAATGTTGTCAAATAATAGCGCCGAGAGTTTGGGTTGGGTTGGGTTAGGTTATATTACGTTATTGATGTATATGAAGGCCCCACGGAGACGTAGAGGCCAACTCGACAGGAATGTTGTCAAATATTAGCGCCGAGATCTTAGGTTGGGTTAGGTTAGGTTAGGTTACGTTATTGATGTATATAAAGGTCCCACGGAAACATAGAGGCCAACAAGCCAGGAATGTTGTGAAATATTACAGCCGAGATGTTACGTTGGGTTATTTTAGGTTAAATTACGTTATTGATGTGTATGAAGGTCCCACGGAGACGTAGAGGCCAACAAGCCAGGAATGTTGTCAAATAATAGCGCCGAAAGGTTAGGTTGAGTTAGGTCAGGTTATATTACGTTATTGATGGATATGAATGTCCCACGGAGACGTAGAGGCCAACAAGCAAGGAATGTGGTCAAATAATAGCGCCGAAAGGTTAGGTTGGGTTAGGTTAGGTTATATTACGTTATTGATGTATATGAAGGTCCCACGGAGACATAGAGGCCAATTCGAAAGGAATGTTGTCTAATATTAATGCCGAGGTCTTAGGTTGGGTTAGGTTAGGTTATATTACGCTATTGATGTATATAAAAGTCCTACGGAGACGTAGAGGCCAACAAGCCAGGAATGTTGTCAAATAATAGCGCCGAAAGGTTAGGTTGGATTAGGTTAGGTTATATTACGTTATTGATGTATATAAAAGACCCGCGGATACGTAGAGACCAACTCGCCAGTAATGTTGTCAAATAATAGCGCCGAGAGTTTGGGTTGGGTTGGGTTAGGTTATATTACGTTATTGATGTATATGAAGGCCCCACGGAGACGTAGAGGCCAACTCGACAGGAATGTTGTCAAATATTAGGGCCGACATCTTAGGTTGGGTTAGGTTAGGTTATATTACGCTATTGATGTATATAAAAGTCCCACGGAGACGTAGAGGCCAACTCGCCAGGAATGTTGTCAAATAATAGCGCCGAAAGGTTAGGTTGAGTTAGGTCAGGTTATATTACGTTATTGATGGATATGAATGTCCCACGGAGACGTAGAGGCCAACAAGCCAGGAATGTGGTCAAATAATAGCGCCGAAAGGTTAGGTTGGGTTATGTTAGGTTATATTACGTCATTGATGTATATGAAGGTCCCACGGAGACGTAGAGGCCAACTCGCCAGGAATGTTGTCTAATATTAATGCCGAGATCTTAGGTTGGGTTAGGTTAGGTTATATTACGCTATTGATGTATATAAAAGTCCTACGGAGACGTAGAGGCCAACAAGCCAGGAATGTTGTCAAATAATAGCGCCGAAAGGTTAGGTTGGATTTGGTTAGGTTATATTACGTTATTGATGTATATAAAAGTCCCGCGGATACGTAGAGGCCAACTCGCCAATAATGTTGTCAAATAATAGCGCCGAGAGTTTGGGTTGGGTTGGGTTAGGTTATATTACGTTATTGATGTATATGAAGGTCCCACGGAGACGTAGAGGCCAACTCGCCAGGAATGTTGTCAAATAATAGCGCCGACAGGTTAGGTTGGGTTAGGTTAGGTTATATTACGTTATTGATGTATATAAAAGTCCCACGGAGACGTAGAGGCCAACTCGCCAGGAATGTTGTCAAATATTAGTGCCGAGACGTTGGGTTGTGTTAGGTTAGGTTATATTACGATATTGATGTATATAAAGGCCCCACGGAGACGTAGAGGCCAACTCGGCAGGTATGTTGTCAAATATTACCTCCAAGATGTTAGGTTGGGTTAGGTTAGGTTATATTACGTTTTTGATGTATATGAAGGCCCCACGGAGACGTAGAGGCCAACTCGACAGGAATGTTGTCAAATATTAGCGCCGAGATCTTAGGTTGCGTTAGGTTAGGTTATATTACGCTATTGATGTATATAAAAGTCCCACGGAGACGTAGAGGCCAACTCGCCAGGAATGTTATCAAATAATAGCGCCGAAAGATTAGGTTGAGTTAGGTCAGGTTATATTACGTTATTAATGGATATGAATGTCCTACGGAGACGTAGAGGCCAACAAGCCAGGAATGTGGTCAAATATTATCGCCGAGATGTTAGGTTGGGGTAGGTTAGGTTATATTACGTTATTGATGTATATGAAGGTCCCACGGAGACGTAGAGGCCAACTCGCCAGGAATGTTGTCTAATATTAATGCCGAGACCTTAGGTTGGGTTAGGTTAGGTTATATTACGTTATTGATGTATATAAAAGTCCCACGGAGACGTAGAGGCCAACTCGCCAGGAATGTTGTCAAATATTAGTGCCGAGACGTTGGGTTGTGTTAGGTTAGGTTATATTACGTTATTGATGTATATAAAGGCCCCACGGAGACGTAGAGGCCAACTCGGCAGGAATGTTGTCAAATATTACCGCCGAGATGTTAGGTTGGGTTAGGTTAGGTTATATTACGTTTTTGATGTATATGAAGGCCCCACGGAGACGTAGAGGCCAACTTGCCAGGAATGTTGTCAAATAATAGCGCCGAAAGGTTAGGTTGAGTTAGGTCAGGTTATATTACGTTATTGATGGATATGAATGTCCCACGGAGACGTAGAGGCCAACAAGCCAGGAATGTGGTCAAATAATAGCGCCGAAAGGTTAGGTTGGGTTAGGTTAGGTTATATTACGTTATTGATGTATATGAAGGTCCCACGGAGACGTAGAGGCCAACTCGCCAGGAATGTTGTCTAATATTAATGCCGAGATCTTAGGTTGGGTTAGGTTAGGTTATATTACGCTATTGATGTATATAAAAGTCCTACGGAGACGTAGAGGCCAACAAGCCAGGAATGTTGTCAAATAATAGCGCCGAAAGGTTAGGTTGGATTAGGTTAGGTTATATTACGTTATTGATGTATATAAAAGTCCCGCAGATACGTAGAGGCCAACAAGCCAGGAATGTGGTCAAATAATAGCGCCGAATGGTTAGGTTGGGTTAGGTTACGTTATATTACGCTATTGATGTATATAAAAGTCCCACGGAGACGTAGAGGCCAACTCGCCAGGAATGTTGTCAAATAATAGCGCCGAAAGGTTAGGTTGAGTTAGGTCAGGTTATATTACGTTATTGATGGATATGAATGTCCCACGGAGACGTAGAGGCCAACAAGCCAGGAATGTGGTCAAATAATAGCGCCGAAAGGTTAGGTTGGGTTAGGTTAGGTTATATTACGTTATTGATGTATATGAAGGTCCCACGGAGACATAGAGGCCAATTCGCCAGGAATGTTGTCTAATATTAATGCCGAGGTCTTAGGTTGGGTTAGGTTAGGTTATATTACGCTATTGATGTATATAAAAGTCCTACGGAGACGTAGAGGCCAACAAGCCAGGAATGTTGTTAAATAATAGCGCCGAAAGGTTAGGTTGGATTAGGTTAGGTTATATTACGTTATTGATGTATATAAAAGACCCGCGGATACGTAGAGGCCAACTCGCCAGTAATGTTGTCAAATAATAGCGCCGAGAGTTTGGGTTGGGTTGGGTTAGGTTATATTACGTTATTGATGTATATAAGGCCCTACGGAGACGTAGAGGCCAACTCGCCAGGAATGTTGTCAAATAATAGCGCCGAAAGGTTAGGTTGGATTTGGTTAGGTTATATTACGTTATTGATGTATATAAAAGTCCCGCGGATACGTAGAGGCCAACACGCCAGTAATGTTGTCAAATAATAGCGCCGAGAGTTTGGGTTGGGTTGGGTTAGGTTATATTACGTTATTGATGTATATGAAGGTCCCACGGAGACGTAGAGGCCAACTCGCCAGGAATGTTGTCAAATAATAGCGCCGACAGGTTAGGTTGGGTTAGGTTAGGTTATATTACGTTATTGATGTATATAAAAGTCCCACGGAGACGTAGAAGCCAACTCGCCAGGAATGTTGTCAAATATTAGTGCCGAGACGTTGGGTTGTGTTAGGTTAGGTTATATTACGATATTGATGTATATAAAGGCCCCACGGAGACGTAGAGGCCAACTCGGCAGGTATGTTGTCAAATATTACCGCCAAGATGTTAGGTTGGGTTAGGTTAGGTTATATTACGTTTTTGATGTATATGAAGGCCCCACGGAGACGTAGAGGCCAACTCGACAGGAATGTTGTCAAATATTAGCGCCGAGATCTTAGGTTGCGTTAGGTTAGGTTATATTACGCTATTGATGTATATAAAAGTCCCACGGAGGCGTAGAGGCCAACTCGCCAGGAATGTTATCAAATAATAGCGCCGAAAGATTAGGTTGAGTTAGGTCAGGTTATATTACGTTATTAATGGATATGAATGTCCCACGGAGACGTAGAGGCCAACAAGCCAGGAATGTGGTCAAATATTATCGCCGAGATGTTAGGTTGGGGTAGGTTAGGTTATATTACGTTATTGATGTATATGAAGGTCCCACGGAGACGTAGAGGCCAACTCGCCAGGAATGTTGTCTAATATTAATGCCGAGACCTTAGGTTGGGTTAGGTTAGGTTATATTACGCTATTGATGTATATAAAAGTCCTACGGAGACGTAGAGTCCAACTCGCCAGGAATGTTGTCAAATAATAGCGCCGACAGGTTAGGTTGGGTTAGGTTAGGTTATATTACGTTATTGATGTATATAAAAGTCCCACGGAGACGTAGAGGCCAACTCGCCAGGAATGTTGTCAAATATTAGTGCCGAGACGTTGGGTTGTGTTAGGTTAGGTTATATTACGTTATTGATGTATATAAAGGCCCCACGGAGACGTAGAGGCCAACTCGGCAGGAATGTTGTCAAATATTACCGCCGAGATGTTAGGTTGGGTTAGGTTAGGTTATATTACGTTTTTGATGTATATGAAGGCCCCACGGAGACGTAGAGGCCAACTTGCCAGGAATGTTGTCAAATAATAGCGCCGAAAGGTTAGGTTGAGTTAGGTCAGGTTATATTACGTTATTGATGGATATGAATGTCCCACGGAGACGTAGAGGCCAACAAGCCAGGAATGTGGTCAAATAATAGCGCCGAAAGGTTAGGTTGGGTTAGGTTAGGTTATATTACGTTATTGATGTATATGAAGGTCCCACGGAGACGTAGAGGCCAACTCGCCAGGAATGTTGTCTAATATTAATGCCGAGATCTTAGGTTGGGTTAGGTTAGGTTATATTACGCTATTGATGTATATAAAAGTCCTACGGAGACGTAGAGGCCAACAAGCCAGGAATGTTGTCAAATAATAGCGCCGAAAGGTTAGGTTGGATTAGGTTAGGTTATATTACGTTATTGATGTATATAAAAGTCCCGCAGATACGTAGAGGCCAACAAGCCAGGAATGTGGTCAAATAATAGCGCCGAATGGTTAGGTTGGGTTAGGTTACGTTATATTACGCTATTGATGTATATAAAAGTCCCACGGAGACGTAGAGGCCAACTCGCCAGGAATGTTGTCAAATAATAGCGCCGAAAGGTTAGGTTGAGTTAGGTCAGGTTATATTACGTTATTGATGGATATGAATGTCCCACGGAGACGTAGAGGCCAACAAGCCAGGAATGTGGTCAAATAATAGCGCCGAAAGGTTAGGTTGGGTTAGGTTAGGTTATATTACGTTATTGATGTATATGAAGGTCCCACGGAGACATAGAGGCCAATTCGCCAGGAATGTTGTCTAATATTAATGCCGAGGTCTTAGGTTGGGTTAGGTTAGGTTATATTACGCTATTGATGTATATAAAAGTCCTACGGAGACGTAGAGGCCAACAAGCCAGGAATGTTGTTAAATAATAGCGCCGAAAGGTTAGGTTGGATTAGGTTAGGTTATATTACGTTATTGATGTATATAAAAGACCCGCGGATACGTAGAGGCCAACTCGCCAGTAATGTTGTCAAATAATAGCGCCGAGAGTTTGGGTTGGGTTGGGTTAGGTTATATTACGTTATTGATGTATATAAGGCCCTACGGAGACGTAGAGGCCAACTCGCCAGGAATGTTGTCAAATAATAGCGCCGAAAGGTTAGGTTGGATTTGGTTAGGTTATATTACGTTATTGATGTATATAAAAGTCCCGCGGATACGTAGAGGCCAACACGCCAGTAATGTTGTCAAATAATAGCGCCGAGAGTTTGGGTTGGGTTGGGTTAGGTTATATTACGTTATTGATGTATATGAAGGTCCCACGGAGACGTAGAGGCCAACTCGCCAGGAATGTTGTCAAATAATAGCGCCGACAGGTTAGGTTGGGTTAGGTTAGGTTATATTACGTTATTGATGTATATAAAAGTCCCACGGAGACGTAGAAGCCAACTCGCCAGGAATGTTGTCAAATATTAGTGCCGAGACGTTGGGTTGTGTTAGGTTAGGTTATATTACGATATTGATGTATATAAAGGCCCCACGGAGACGTAGAGGCCAACTCGGCAGGTATGTTGTCAAATATTACCGCCAAGATGTTAGGTTGGGTTAGGTTAGGTTATATTACGTTTTTGATGTATATGAAGGCCCCACGGAGACGTAGAGGCCAACTCGACAGGAATGTTGTCAAATATTAGCGCCGAGATCTTAGGTTGCGTTAGGTTAGGTTATATTACGCTATTGATGTATATAAAAGTCCCACGGAGGCGTAGAGGCCAACTCGCCAGGAATGTTATCAAATAATAGCGCCGAAAGATTAGGTTGAGTTAGGTCAGGTTATATTACGTTATTAATGGATATGAATGTCCCACGGAGACGTAGAGGCCAACAAGCCAGGAATGTGGTCAAATATTATCGCCGAGATGTTAGGTTGGGGTAGGTTAGGTTATATTACGTTATTGATGTATATGAAGGTCCCACGGAGACGTAGAGGCCAACTCGCCAGGAATGTTGTCTAATATTAATGCCGAGACCTTAGGTTGGGTTAGGTTAGGTTATATTACGCTATTGATGTATATAAAAGTCCTACGGAGACGTAGAGTCCAACTCGCCAGGAATGTTGTCAAATAATAGCGCCGACAGGTTAGGTTGGGTTAGGTTAGGTTATATTACGTTATTGATGTATATAAAAGTCCCACGGAGACGTAGAGGCCAACTCGCCAGGAATGTTGTCAAATATTAGTGCCGAGACGTTGGGTTGTGTTAGGTTAGGTTATATTACGTTATTGATGTATATAAAGGCCCCACGGAGACGTAGAGGCCAACTCGGCAGGAATGTTGTCAAATATTACCGCCGAGATGTTAGGTTGGGTTAGGTTAGGTTATATTACGTTTTTGATGTATATGAAGGCCCCACGGAGACGTAGAGGCCAACTTGCCAGGAATGTTGTCAAATAATAGCGCCGAAAGGTTAGGTTGAGTTAGGTCAGGTTATATTACGTTATTGATGGATATGAATGTCCCACGGAGACGTAGAGGCCAACAAGCCAGGAATGTGGTCAAATAATAGCGCCGAAAGGTTAGGTTGGGTTAGGTTAGGTTATATTACGTTATTGATGTATATGAAGGTCCCACGGAGACGTAGAGGCCAACTCGCCAGGAATGTTGTCTAATATTAATGCCGAGATCTTAGGTTGGGTTAGGTTAGGTTATATTACGCTATTGATGTATATAAAAGTCCTACGGAGACGTAGAGGCCAACAAGCCAGGAATGTTGTCAAATAATAGCGCCGAAAGGTTAGGTTGGATTAGGTTAGGTTATATTACGTTATTGATGTATATAAAAGTCCCGCGGATACGTAGAGGCCAACTCGCCAGTAATGTTGTCAAATAATAGCGCCGAAAGGTTCGGTTGGGTTAGGTTAGGTTATATTACGTTATCGATGTATATAAAAGTCCCACGGATACGTAGAGGCCAACTCGCCAGGAATGTTGTCAAATATTAGTGCCGAGAGGTTGGGTTGTGTTAGGTTAGGTTATATTACGTTATTGATGTATATAAGGCCCTACGGAGACGTAGAGGCCAACTCGCCAGGAATGTTGTCAAATATTATTGCCGAGACGTTGGGTTGTGTTAGGTTAGGTTATATTACGTTATTGGTGTATATAAAGTCCCCACGGAGACGTAGAGGCCAACTCGCCAGGAATGTTGTCAAATAATAGCGCCGAAAGGTTAGGTTGGATTAGGTTAGGTTATTTTACGTTATTGATGTATATAAAAGTCCCACGGATACGTAGAGGCCAACTCGCCAGTAATGTTGTCAAATAATAGCGCCGAAAGGTTAGGTTGGGTTAGGTTAGGTTATATTACGTTATTGATGTATATAAAAGTCCCACGGAGACGTAGAGGCCAACTCGCCAGGAATGTTGTCAAATATTAGTGCCGAGAGGTTGGGTTGTGTTAGGTTAGGTTATATTACGTTATTGATGTATATAAGGCCCTACGGAGACGTGGAGGCCAACTCGCCAGGAATGTTGTCAAATATTACCGCCGAGATGTTAGGTTGGGTTAGATTAGGTTATATTACGTTATTGATGTATATAAAGGTCCCACGGAAACATAGAGGCCAACAAGCCAGGAATGTTGTGAAATATTACAGCCGAGATGTTACGTTCGGTTATTTTAGGTTAAATTACGTTATTGATGTATATGAAGGTCCCACGGAGACGTAGAGGCCAACAAGCCAGGAATGTGGTCAAATAATAGCGCCGAATGGTTAGGTTGGGTTAGGTTAGGTTATATTACGTTATTGATGTATATGAAGGCCCCACGGAGACGTAGAGGCCAACTCGACAGGAATGTTGTCAAATATTAGCGCCGAGATCTTAGGTTGGGTTAGGTTACGTTATATTACGCTATTGATGTATATAAAAGTCCCACGGAGACGTAGAGGCCAACTTGCCAGGAATGTTGTCGAATAATAGCGCCGAAAGGTTATGTTGAGTTAGGTCAGGTTATATTACGTTATTGATGGATATGAATGTCCCACGGAGACGTAGAGGCCAACAAGCCAGGAATGTGGTCAAATAATAGCGCCGAAAGGTTAGGTTGGGTTAGGTTAGGTTATATTACGTTATTGATGTATATGAAGGTCCCACGGAGACGTAGAGGCCAACTCGCCAGGAATGTTGTCTAATATTAATGCCGAGATCTTAGGTTGGGTTAGGTTAGGTTATATTACGCTATTGATGTATATAAAAGTCCTACGGAGACGTAGAGGCCAACAAGCCAGGAATGTTGTCAAATAATAGCGCCGAAAGGTTAGGTTGGATTAGGTTAGGTTATATTACGTTATTGATGTATATAAAAGTCCCGCGGATACGTAGAGGCCAACTCGCCAGTAATGTTGTCAAATAATAGCGCCGAGAGTTTGGGTTGGGTTGGGTTAGGTTATATTACGTTATTGATGTATATGAAGGCCCCACGGAGACGTAGAGGCCAACTCGACAGGAATGTTGTCAAATATTAGCGCCGAGATCTTAGGTTGGGTTAGGTTAGGTTAGGTTACGTTATTGATGTATATAAAGGTCCCACGGAAACATAGAGGCCAACAAGCCAGGAATGTTGTGAAATATTACAGCCGAGATGTTACGTTGGGTTATTTTAGGTTAAATTACGTTATTGATGTGTATGAAGGTCCCACGGAGACGTAGAGGCCAACAAGCCAGGAATGTTGTCAAATAATAGCGCCGAAAGGTTAGGTTGAGTTAGGTCAGGTTATATTACGTTATTGATGGATATGAATGTCCCACGGAGACGTAGAGGCCAACAAGCCAGGAATGTGGTCAAATAATAGCGCCGAAAGGTTAGGTTGGGTTAGGTTAGGTTATATTACGTTATTGATGTATATGAAGGTCCCACGGAGACATAGAGGCCAATTCGAAAGGAATGTTGTCTAATATTAATGCCGAGGTCTTAGGTTGGGTTAGGTTAGGTTATATTACGCTATTGATGTATATAAAAGTCCTACGGAGACGTAGAGGCCAACAAGCCAGGAATGTTGTCAAATAATAGCGCCGAAAGGTTAGGTTGGATTAGGTTAGGTTATATTACGTTATTGATGTATATAAAAGACCCGCGGATACGTAGAGACCAACTCGCCAGTAATGTTGTCAAATAATAGCGCCGAGAGTTTGGGTTGGGTTGGGTTAGGTTATATTACGTTATTGATGTATATGAAGGCCCCACGGAGACGTAGAGGTCAACTCGACAGGAATGTTGTCAAATATTAGGGCCGACATCTTAGGTTGGGTTAGGTTAGGTTATATTACGCTATTGATGTATATAAAAGTCCCACGGAGACGTAGAGGCCAACTCGCCAGGAATGTTGTCAAATAATAGCGCCGAAAGGTTAGGTTGAGTTAGGTCAGGTTATATTACGTTATTGATGGATATGAATGTCCCACGGAGACGTAGAGGCCAACAAGCCAGGAATGTGGTCAAATAATAGCGCCGAAAGGTTAGGTTGGGTTAGGTTAGGTTATATTACGTCATTGATGTATATGAAGGTCCCACGGAGACGTAGAGGCCAACTCGCCAGGAATGTTGTCTAATATTAATGCCGAGATCTTAGGTTGGGTTAGGTTAGGTTATATTACGCTATTGATGTATATAAAAGTCCTACGGAGACGTAGAGGCCAACAAGCCAGGAATGTTGTCAAATAATAGCGCCGAAAGGTTAGGTTGGATTTGGTTAGGTTATATTACGTTATTGATGTATATAAAAGTCCCGCGGATACGTAGAGGCCAACTCGCCAGTAATGTTGTCAAATAATAGCGCCGAGAGTTTGGGTTGGGTTGGGTTAGGTTATATTACGTTATTGATGTATATGAAGGTCCCACGGAGACGTAGAGGCCAACTCGCCAGGAATGTTGTCAAATAATAGCGCCGACAGGTTAGGTTGGGTTAGGTTAGGTTATATTACGTTATTGATGTATATAAAAGTCCCACGGAGACGTAGAGGCCAACTCGCCAGGAATGTTGTCAAATATTAGTGCCGAGACGTTGGGTTGTGTTAGGTTAGGTTATATTACGATATTGATGTATATAAAGGCCCCACGGAGACGTAGAGGCCAACTCGGCAGGTATGTTGTCAAATATTACCTCCAAGATGTTAGGTTGGGTTAGGTTAGGTTATATTACGTTTTTGATGTATATGAAGGCCCCACGGAGACGTAGAGGCCAACTCGACAGGAATGTTGTCAAATATTAGCGCCGAGATCTTAGGTTGCGTTAGGTTAGGTTATATTACGCTATTGATGTATATAAAAGTCCCACGGAGACGTAGAGGCCAACTCGCCAGGAATGTTATCAAATAATAGCGCCGAAAGATTAGGTTGAGTTAGGTCAGGTTATATTACGTTATTAATGGATATGAATGTCCTACGGAGACGTAGAGGCCAACAAGCCAGGAATGTGGTCAAATATTATCGCCGAGATGTTAGGTTGGGGTAGGTTAGGTTATATTACGTTATTGATGTATATGAAGGTCCCACGGAGACGTAGAGGCCAACTCGCCAGGAATGTTGTCTAATATTAATGCCGAGACCTTAGGTTGGGTTAGGTTAGGTTATATTACGTTATTGATGTATATAAAAGTCCCACGGAGACGTAGAGGCCAACTCGCCAGGAATGTTGTCAAATATTAGTGCCGAGACGTTGGGTTGTGTTAGGTTAGGTTATATTACGTTATTGATGTATATAAAGGCCCCACGGAGACGTAGAGGCCAACTCGGCAGGAATGTTGTCAAATATTACCGCCGAGATGTTAGGTTGGGTTAGGTTAGGTTATATTACGTTTTTGATGTATATGAAGGCCCCACGGAGACGTAGAGGCCAACTTGCCAGGAATGTTGTCAAATAATAGCGCCGAAAGGTTAGGTTGGGTTAGGTTAGGTTATATTACGTTATTGATGTATATGAAGGTCCCACGGAGACGTAGAGGCCAACTCGCCAGGAATGTTGTCTAATATTAATGCCGAGATCTTAGGTTGGGTTAGGTTAGGTTATATTACGCTATTGATGTATATAAAAGTCCTACGGAGACGTAGAGGCCAACAAGCCAGGAATGTTGTCAAATAATAGCGCCGAAAGGTTAGGTTGGATTAGGTTAGGTTATATTACGTTATTGATGTATATAAAAGACCCGCGGATACGTAGAGACCAACTCGCCAGTAATGTTGTCAAATAATAGCGCCGAGAGTTTGGGTTGGGTTGGGTTAGGTTATATTACGTTATTGATGTATATGAAGGCCCCACGGAGACGTAGAGGTCAACTCGACAGGAATGTTGTCAAATATTAGGGCCGACATCTTAGGTTGGGTTAGGTTAGGTTATATTACGCTATTGATGTATATAAAAGTCCCACGGAGACGTAGAGGCCAACTCGCCAGGAATGTTGTCAAATAATAGCGCCGAAAGGTTAGGTTGAGTTAGGTCAGGTTATATTACGTTATTGATGGATATGAATGTCCCACGGAGACGTAGAGGCCAACAAGCCAGGAATGTGGTCAAATAATAGCGCCGAAAGGTTAGGTTGGGTTAGGTTAGGTTATATTACGTCATTGATGTATATGAAGGTCCCACGGAGACGTAGAGGCCAACTCGCCAGGAATGTTGTCTAATATTAATGCCGAGATCTTAGGTTGGGTTAGGTTAGGTTATATTACGCTATTGATGTATATAAAAGTCCTACGGAGACGTAGAGGCCAACAAGCCAGGAATGTTGTCAAATAATAGCGCCGAAAGGTTAGGTTGGATTTGGTTAGGTTATATTACGTTATTGATGTATATAAAAGTCCCGCGGATACGTAGAGGCCAACTCGCCAGTAATGTTGTCAAATAATAGCGCCGAGAGTTTGGGTTGGGTTGGGTTAGGTTATATTACGTTATTGATGTATATGAAGGTCCCACGGAGACGTAGAGGCCAACTCGCCAGGAATGTTGTCAAATAATAGCGCCGACAGGTTAGGTTGGGTTAGGTTAGGTTATATTACGTTATTGATGTATATAAAAGTCCCACGGAGACGTAGAGGCCAACTCGCCAGGAATGTTGTCAAATATTAGTGCCGAGACGTTGGGTTGTGTTAGGTTAGGTTATATTACGATATTGATGTATATAAAGGCCCCACGGAGACGTAGAGGCCAACTCGGCAGGTATGTTGTCAAATATTACCTCCAAGATGTTAGGTTGGGTTAGGTTAGGTTATATTACGTTTTTGATGTATATGAAGGCCCCACGGAGACGTAGAGGCCAACTCGACAGGAATGTTGTCAAATATTAGCGCCGAGATCTTAGGTTGCGTTAGGTTAGGTTATATTACGCTATTGATGTATATAAAAGTCCCACGGAGACGTAGAGGCCAACTCGCCAGGAATGTTATCAAATAATAGCGCCGAAAGATTAGGTTGAGTTAGGTCAGGTTATATTACGTTATTAATGGATATGAATGTCCTACGGAGACGTAGAGGCCAACAAGCCAGGAATGTGGTCAAATATTATCGCCGAGATGTTAGGTTGGGGTAGGTTAGGTTATATTACGTTATTGATGTATATGAAGGTCCCACGGAGACGTAGAGGCCAACTCGCCAGGAATGTTGTCTAATATTAATGCCGAGACCTTAGGTTGGGTTAGGTTAGGTTATATTACGTTATTGATGTATATAAAAGTCCCACGGAGACGTAGAGGCCAACTCGCCAGGAATGTTGTCAAATATTAGTGCCGAGACGTTGGGTTGTGTTAGGTTAGGTTATATTACGTTATTGATGTATATAAAGGCCCCACGGAGACGTAGAGGCCAACTCGGCAGGAATGTTGTCAAATATTACCGCCGAGATGTTAGGTTGGGTTAGGTTAGGTTATATTACGTTTTTGATGTATATGAAGGCCCCACGGAGACGTAGAGGCCAACTTGCCAGGAATGTTGTCAAATAATAGCGCCGAAAGGTTAGGTTGGGTTAGGTTAGGTTATATTACGTTATTGATGTATATGAAGGTCCCACGGAGACGTAGAGGCCAACTCGCCAGGAATGTTGTCTAATATTAATGCCGAGATCTTAGGTTGGGTTAGGTTAGGTTATATTACGCTATTGATGTATATAAAAGTCCTACGGAGACGTAGAGGCCAACAAGCCAGGAATGTTGTCAAATAATAGCGCCGAAAGGTTAGGTTGGATTAGGTTAGGTTATATTACGTTATTGATGTATATAAAAGTCCCGCGGATACGTAGAGGCCAACTCGCCAGTAATGTTGTCAAATAATAGCGCCGAGAGTTTGGGTTGGGTTGGGTTAGGTTATATTACGTTATTGATGTATATGAAGGCCCCACGGAGACGTAGAGGCCAACTCGACAGGAATGTTGTCAAATATTAGCGCCGAGATCTTAGGTTGCGTTAGGTTAGGTTATATTACGCTATTGATGTATATAAAAGTCCCACGGAGACGTAGAGGCCAACTCGCCAGGAATGTTGTCAAATATTAGTGCCGAGACGTTGGGTTGTGTTAGGTTAGGTTATATTACGATATTGATGTATATAAAGGCCCCACGGAGACGTAGAGGCCAACTCGGCAGGTATGTTGTCAAATATTACCTCCAAGATGTTAGGTTGGGTTAGGTTAGGTTATATTACGTTTTTGATGTATATGAAGGCCCCACGGAGACGTAGAGGCCAACTCGACAGGAATGTTGTCAAATATTAGCGCCGAGATCTTAGGTTGCGTTAGGTTAGGTTATATTACGCTATTGATGTATATAAAAGTCCCACGGAGACGTAGAGGCCAACTCGCCAGGAATGTTATCAAATAATAGCGCCGAAAGATTAGGTTGAGTTAGGTCAGGTTATATTACGTTATTAATGGATATGAATGTCCTACGGAGACGTAGAGGCCAACAAGCCAGGAATGTGGTCAAATATTATCGCCGAGATGTTAGGTTGGGGTAGGTTAGGTTATATTACGTTATTGATGTATATGAAGGTCCCACGGAGACGTAGAGGCCAACTCGCCAGGAATGTTGTCTAATATTAATGCCGAGACCTTAGGTTGGGTTAGGTTAGGTTATATTACGTTATTGATGTATATAAAAGTCCCACGGAGACGTAGAGGCCAACTCGCCAGGAATGTTGTCAAATATTAGTGCCGAGACGTTGGGTTGTGTTAGGTTAGGTTATATTACGTTATTGATGTATATAAAGGCCCCACGGAGACGTAGAGGCCAACTCGGCAGGAATGTTGTCAAATATTACCGCCGAGATGTTAGGTTGGGTTAGGTTAGGTTATATTACGTTTTTGATGTATATGAAGGCCCCACGGAGACGTAGAGGCCAACTTGCCAGGAATGTTGTCAAATAATAGCGCCGAAAGGTTAGGTTGGGTTAGGTTAGGTTATATTACGTTATTGATGTATATGAAGGTCCCACGGAGACGTAGAGGCCAACTCGCCAGGAATGTTGTCTAATATTAATGCCGAGATCTTAGGTTGGGTTAGGTTAGGTTATATTACGCTATTGATGTATATAAAAGTCCTACGGAGACGTAGAGGCCAACAAGCCAGGAATGTTGTCAAATAATAGCGCCGAAAGGTTAGGTTGGATTAGGTTAGGTTATATTACGTTATTGATGTATATAAAAGACCCGCGGATACGTAGAGACCAACTCGCCAGTAATGTTGTCAAATAATAGCGCCGAGAGTTTGGGTTGGGTTGGGTTAGGTTATATTACGTTATTGATGTATATGAAGGCCCCACGGAGACGTAGAGGTCAACTCGACAGGAATGTTGTCAAATATTAGGGCCGACATCTTAGGTTGGGTTAGGTTAGGTTATATTACGCTATTGATGTATATAAAAGTCCCACGGAGACGTAGAGGCCAACTCGCCAGGAATGTTGTCAAATAATAGCGCCGAAAGGTTAGGTTGAGTTAGGTCAGGTTATATTACGTTATTGATGGATATGAATGTCCCACGGAGACGTAGAGGCCAACAAGCCAGGAATGTGGTCAAATAATAGCGCCGAAAGGTTAGGTTGGGTTAGGTTAGGTTATATTACGTCATTGATGTATATGAAGGTCCCACGGAGACGTAGAGGCCAACTCGCCAGGAATGTTGTCTAATATTAATGCCGAGATCTTAGGTTGGGTTAGGTTAGGTTATATTACGCTATTGATGTATATAAAAGTCCTACGGAGACGTAGAGGCCAACAAGCCAGGAATGTTGTCAAATAATAGCGCCGAAAGGTTAGGTTGGATTTGGTTAGGTTATATTACGTTATTGATGTATATAAAAGTCCCGCGGATACGTAGAGGCCAACTCGCCAGTAATGTTGTCAAATAATAGCGCCGAGAGTTTGGGTTGGGTTGGGTTAGGTTATATTACGTTATTGATGTATATGAAGGTCCCACGGAGACGTAGAGGCCAACTCGCCAGGAATGTTGTCAAATAATAGCGCCGACAGGTTAGGTTGGGTTAGGTTAGGTTATATTACGTTATTGATGTATATAAAAGTCCCACGGAGACGTAGAGGCCAACTCGCCAGGAATGTTGTCAAATATTAGTGCCGAGACGTTGGGTTGTGTTAGGTTAGGTTATATTACGATATTGATGTATATAAAGGCCCCACGGAGACGTAGAGGCCAACTCGGCAGGTATGTTGTCAAATATTACCTCCAAGATGTTAGGTTGGGTTAGGTTAGGTTATATTACGTTTTTGATGTATATGAAGGCCCCACGGAGACGTAGAGGCCAACTCGACAGGAATGTTGTCAAATATTAGCGCCGAGATCTTAGGTTGCGTTAGGTTAGGTTATATTACGCTATTGATGTATATAAAAGTCCCACGGAGACGTAGAGGCCAACTCGCCAGGAATGTTATCAAATAATAGCGCCGAAAGATTAGGTTGAGTTAGGTCAGGTTATATTACGTTATTAATGGATATGAATGTCCTACGGAGACGTAGAGGCCAACAAGCCAGGAATGTGGTCAAATATTATCGCCGAGATGTTAGGTTGGGGTAGGTTAGGTTATATTACGTTATTGATGTATATGAAGGTCCCACGGAGACGTAGAGGCCAACTCGCCAGGAATGTTGTCTAATATTAATGCCGAGACCTTAGGTTGGGTTAGGTTAGGTTATATTACGTTATTGATGTATATAAAAGTCCCACGGAGACGTAGAGGCCAACTCGCCAGGAATGTTGTCAAATATTAGTGCCGAGACGTTGGGTTGTGTTAGGTTAGGTTATATTACGTTATTGATGTATATAAAGGCCCCACGGAGACGTAGAGGCCAACTCGGCAGGAATGTTGTCAAATATTACCGCCGAGATGTTAGGTTGGGTTAGGTTAGGTTATATTACGTTTTTGATGTATATGAAGGCCCCACGGAGACGTAGAGGCCAACTTGCCAGGAATGTTGTCAAATAATAGCGCCGAAAGGTTAGGTTGGGTTAGGTTAGGTTATATTACGTTATTGATGTATATGAAGGTCCCACGGAGACGTAGAGGCCAACTCGCCAGGAATGTTGTCTAATATTAATGCCGAGATCTTAGGTTGGGTTAGGTTAGGTTATATTACGCTATTGATGTATATAAAAGTCCTACGGAGACGTAGAGGCCAACAAGCCAGGAATGTTGTCAAATAATAGCGCCGAAAGGTTAGGTTGGATTAGGTTAGGTTATATTACGTTATTGATGTATATAAAAGTCCCGCGGATACGTAGAGGCCAACTCGCCAGTAATGTTGTCAAATAATAGCGCCGAGAGTTTGGGTTGGGTTGGGTTAGGTTATATTACGTTATTGATGTATATGAAGGCCCCACGGAGACGTAGAGGCCAACTCGACAGGAATGTTGTCAAATATTAGCGCCGAGATCTTAGGTTGCGTTAGGTTAGGTTATATTACGCTATTGATGTATATAAAAGTCCCACGGAGACGTAGAGGCCAACTCGCCAGGAATGTTATCAAATAATAGCGCCGAAAGATTAGGTTGAGTTAGGTCAGGTTATATTACGTTATTAATGGATATGAATGTCCTACGGAGACGTAGAGGCCAACAAGCCAGGAATGTGGTCAAATATTATCGCCGAGATGTTAGGTTGGGGTAGGTTAGGTTATATTACGTTATTGATGTATATGAAGGTCCCACGGAGACGTAGAGGCCAACTCGCCAGGAATGTTGTCTAATATTAATGCCGAGACCTTAGGTTGGGTTAGGTTAGGTTATATTACGTTATTGATGTATATAAAAGTCCCACGGAGACGTAGAGGCCAACTCGCCAGGAATGTTGTCAAATATTAGTGCCGAGACGTTGGGTTGTGTTAGGTTAGGTTATATTACGTTATTGATGTATATAAGGCCCTACGGAGACGTGGAGGCCAACTCGCCAGGAATGTTGTCAAATATTACCGCCGAGATGTTAGGTTGGGTTAGATTAGGTTATATTACGTTATTGATGTATATAAAGGTCCCACGGAAACATAGAGGCCAACAAGCCAGGAATGTTGTGAAATATTACAGCCGAGATGTTACGTTCGGTTATTTTAGGTTAAATTACGTTATTGATGTATATGAAGGTCCCACGGAGACGTAGAGGCCAACAAGCCAGGAATGTGGTCAAATAATAGCGCCGAATGGTTAGGTTGGGTTAGGTTAGGTTATATTACGTTATTGATGTATATGAAGGCCCCACGGAGACGTAGAGGCCAACTCGACAGGAATGTTGTCAAATATTAGCGCCGAGATCTTAGGTTGGGTTAGGTTACGTTATATTACGCTATTGATGTATATAAAAGTCCCACGGAGACGTAGAGGCCAACTTGCCAGGAATGTTGTCGAATAATAGCGCCGAAAGGTTATGTTGAGTTAGGTCAGGTTATATTACGTTATTGATGGATATGAATGTCCCACGGAGACGTAGAGGCCAACAAGCCAGGAATGTGGTCAAATAATAGCGCCGAAAGGTTAGGTTGGGTTAGGTTAGGTTATATTACGTTATTGATGTATATGAAGGTCCCACGGAGACGTAGAGGCCAACTCGCCAGGAATGTTGTCTAATATTAATGCCGAGATCTTAGGTTGGGTTAGGTTAGGTTATATTACGCTATTGATGTATATAAAAGTCCTACGGAGACGTAGAGGCCAACAAGCCAGGAATGTTGTCAAATAATAGCGCCGAAAGGTTAGGTTGGATTAGGTTAGGTTATATTACGTTATTGATGTATATAAAAGTCCCGCGGATACGTAGAGGCCAACTCGCCAGTAATGTTGTCAAATAATAGCGCCGAGAGTTTGGGTTGGGTTGGGTTAGGTTATATTACGTTATTGATGTATATGAAGGCCCCACGGAGACGTAGAGGCCAACTCGACAGGAATGTTGTCAAATATTAGCGCCGAGATCTTAGGTTGGGTTAGGTTAGGTTAGGTTACGTTATTGATGTATATAAAGGTCCCACGGAAACATAGAGGCCAACAAGCCAGGAATGTTGTGAAATATTACAGCCGAGATGTTACGTTGGGTTATTTTAGGTTAAATTACGTTATTGATGTGTATGAAGGTCCCACGGAGACGTAGAGGCCAACAAGCCAGGAATGTTGTCAAATAATAGCGCCGAAAGGTTAGGTTGAGTTAGGTCAGGTTATATTACGTTATTGATGGATATGAATGTCCCACGGAGACGTAGAGGCCAACAAGCCAGGAATGTGGTCAAATAATAGCGCCGAAAGGTTAGGTTGGGTTAGGTTAGGTTATATTACGTTATTGATGTATATGAAGGTCCCACGGAGACATAGAGGCCAATTCGAAAGGAATGTTGTCTAATATTAATGCCGAGGTCTTAGGTTGGGTTAGGTTAGGTTATATTACGCTATTGATGTATATAAAAGTCCTACGGAGACGTAGAGGCCAACAAGCCAGGAATGTTGTCAAATAATAGCGCCGAAAGGTTAGGTTGGATTAGGTTAGGTTATATTACGTTATTGATGTATATAAAAGACCCGCGGATACGTAGAGACCAACTCGCCAGTAATGTTGTCAAATAATAGCGCCGAGAGTTTGGGTTGGGTTGGGTTAGGTTATATTACGTTATTGATGTATATGAAGGCCCCACGGAGACGTAGAGGTCAACTCGACAGGAATGTTGTCAAATATTAGGGCCGACATCTTAGGTTGGGTTAGGTTAGGTTATATTACGCTATTGATGTATATAAAAGTCCCACGGAGACGTAGAGGCCAACTCGCCAGGAATGTTGTCAAATAATAGCGCCGAAAGGTTAGGTTGAGTTAGGTCAGGTTATATTACGTTATTGATGGATATGAATGTCCCACGGAGACGTAGAGGCCAACAAGCCAGGAATGTGGTCAAATAATAGCGCCGAAAGGTTAGGTTGGGTTAGGTTAGGTTATATTACGTCATTGATGTATATGAAGGTCCCACGGAGACGTAGAGGCCAACTCGCCAGGAATGTTGTCTAATATTAATGCCGAGATCTTAGGTTGGGTTAGGTTAGGTTATATTACGCTATTGATGTATATAAAAGTCCTACGGAGACGTAGAGGCCAACAAGCCAGGAATGTTGTCAAATAATAGCGCCGAAAGGTTAGGTTGGATTTGGTTAGGTTATATTACGTTATTGATGTATATAAAAGTCCCGCGGATACGTAGAGGCCAACTCGCCAGTAATGTTGTCAAATAATAGCGCCGAGAGTTTGGGTTGGGTTGGGTTAGGTTATATTACGTTATTGATGTATATGAAGGTCCCACGGAGACGTAGAGGCCAACTCGCCAGGAATGTTGTCAAATAATAGCGCCGACAGGTTAGGTTGGGTTAGGTTAGGTTATATTACGTTATTGATGTATATAAAAGTCCCACGGAGACGTAGAGGCCAACTCGCCAGGAATGTTGTCAAATATTAGTGCCGAGACGTTGGGTTGTGTTAGGTTAGGTTATATTACGATATTGATGTATATAAAGGCCCCACGGAGACGTAGAGGCCAACTCGGCAGGTATGTTGTCAAATATTACCTCCAAGATGTTAGGTTGGGTTAGGTTAGGTTATATTACGTTTTTGATGTATATGAAGGCCCCACGGAGACGTAGAGGCCAACTCGACAGGAATGTTGTCAAATATTAGCGCCGAGATCTTAGGTTGCGTTAGGTTAGGTTATATTACGCTATTGATGTATATAAAAGTCCCACGGAGACGTAGAGGCCAACTCGCCAGGAATGTTATCAAATAATAGCGCCGAAAAATTAGGTTGAGTTAGGTCAGGTTATATTACGTTATTAATGGATATGAATGTCCTACGGAGACGTAGAGGCCAACAAGCCAGGAATGTGGTCAAATATTATCGCCGAGATGTTAGGTTGGGGTAGGTTAGGTTATATTACGTTATTGATGTATATGAAGGTCCCACGGAGACGTAGAGGCCAACTCGCCAGGAATGTTGTCTAATATTAATGCCGAGACCTTAGGTTGGGTTAGGTTAGGTTATATTACGTTATTGATGTATATAAAAGTCCCACGGAGACGTAGAGGCCAACTCGCCAGGAATGTTGTCAAATATTAGTGCCGAGACGTTGGGTTGTGTTAGGTTAGGTTATATTACGTTATTGATGTATATAAAGGCCCCACGGAGACGTAGAGGCCAACTCGGCAGGAATGTTGTCAAATATTACCGCCGAGATGTTAGGTTGGGTTAGGTTAGGTTATATTACGTTTTTGATGTATATGAAGGCCCCACGGAGACGTAGAGGCCAACTTGCCAGGAATGTTGTCAAATAATAGCGCCGAAAGGTTAGGTTGGGTTAGGTTAGGTTATATTACGTTATTGATGTATATGAAGGTCCCACGGAGACGTAGAGGCCAACTCGCCAGGAATGTTGTCTAATATTAATGCCGAGATCTTAGGTTGGGTTAGGTTAGGTTATATTACGCTATTGATGTATATAAAAGTCCTACGGAGACGTAGAGGCCAACAAGCCAGGAATGTTGTCAAATAATAGCGCCGAAAGGTTAGGTTGGATTAGGTTAGGTTATATTACGTTATTGATGTATATAAAAGTCCCGCGGATACGTAGAGGCCAACTCGCCAGTAATGTTGTCAAATAATAGCGCCGAGAGTTTGGGTTGGGTTGGGTTAGGTTATATTACGTTATTGATGTATATGAAGGCCCCACGGAGACGTAGAGGCCAACTCGACAGGAATGTTGTCAAATATTAGCGCCGAGATCTTAGGTTGCGTTAGGTTAGGTTATATTACGCTATTGATGTATATAAAAGTCCCACGGAGACGTAGAGGCCAACTCGCCAGGAATGTTATCAAATAATAGCGCCGAAAGATTAGGTTGAGTTAGGTCAGGTTATATTACGTTATTAATGGATATGAATGTCCTACGGAGACGTAGAGGCCAACAAGCCAGGAATGTGGTCAAATATTATCGCCGAGATGTTAGGTTGGGGTAGGTTAGGTTATATTACGTTATTGATGTATATGAAGGTCCCACGGAGACGTAGAGGCCAACTCGCCAGGAATGTTGTCTAATATTAATGCCGAGACCTTAGGTTGGGTTAGGTTAGGTTATATTACGTTATTGATGTATATAAAAGTCCCACGGAGACGTAGAGGCCAACTCGCCAGGAATGTTGTCAAATATTAGTGCCGAGACGTTGGGTTGTGTTAGGTTAGGTTATATTACGTTATTGATGTATATAAAGGCCCCACGGAGACGTAGAGGCCAACTCGGCAGGAATGTTGTCAAATATTACCGCCGAGATGTTAGGTTGGGTTAGGTTAGGTTATATTACGTTTTTGATGTATATGAAGGCCCCACGGAGACGTAGAGGCCAACTTGCCAGGAATGTTGTCAAATAATAGCGCCGAAAGGTTAGGTTGAGTTAGGTCAGGTTATATTACGTTATTGATGGATATGAATGTCCCACGGAGACGTAGAGGCCAACAAGCCAGGAATGTGGTCAAATAATAGCGCCGAAAGGTTAGGTTGGGTTAGGTTAGGTTATATTACGTTATTGATGTATATGAAGGTCCCACGGAGACGTAGAGGCCAACTCGCCAGGAATGTTGTCTAATATTAATGCCGAGATCTTAGGTTGGGTTAGGTTAGGTTATATTACGCTATTGATGTATATAAAAGTCCTACGGAGACGTAGAGGCCAACAAGCCAGGAATGTTGTCAAATAATAGCGCCGAAAGGTTAGGTTGGATTAGGTTAGGTTATATTACGTTATTGATGTATATAAAAGTCCCGCGGATACGTAGAGGCCAACTCGCCAGTAATGTTGTCAAATAATAGCGCCGAGAGTTTGGGTTGGGTTGGGTTAGGTTATATTACGTTATTGATGTATATGAAGGCCCCACGGAGACGTAGAGGCCAACTCGACAGGAATGTTGTCAAATATTAGCGCCGAGATCTTAGGTTGGGTTAGGTTAGGTTAGGTTACGTTATTGATGTATATAAAGGTCCCACGGAAACATAGAGGCCAACAAGCCAGGAATGTTGTGAAATATTACAGCCGAGATGTTACGTTGGGTTATTTTAGGTTAAATTACGTTATTGATGTGTATGAAGGTCCCACGGAGACGTAGAGGCCAACAAGCCAGGAATGTGGTCAAATAATAGCGCCGAATGGTTAGGTTGGGTTAGGTTAGGTTATATTACGTTATTGATGTATATGAAGGCCCCACGGAGACGTAGAGGCCAACTCGACAGGAATGTTGTCAAATATTAGCGCCGAGATCTTAGGTTGGGTTAGGTTACGTTATATTACGCTATTGATGTATATAAAAGTCCCACGGAGACGTAGAGGCCAACTCGCCAGGAATGTTGTCAAATAATAGCGCCGAAAGGTTAGGTTGAGTTAGGTCAGGTTATATTACGTTATTGATGGATATGAATGTCCCACGGAGACGTAGAGGCCAACAAGCCAGGAATGTGGTCAAATAATAGCGCCGAAAGGTTAGGTTGGGTTAGGTTAGGTTATATTACGTTATTGATGTATATGAAGGTCCCACGGAGACATAGAGGCCAATTCGCAAGGAATGTTGTCTAATATTAATGCCGAGGTCTTAGGTTGGGTTAGGTTAGGTTATATTACGCTATTGATGTATATAAAAGTCCTACGGAGACGTAGAGGCCAACAAGCCAGGAATGTTGTCAAATAATAGCGCCGAAAGGTTAGGTTGGATTAGGTTAGGTTATATTACGTTATTGATGTATATAAAAGACCCGCGGATACGTAGAGGCCAACTCGCCAGTAATGTTGTCAAATAATAGCGCCGAGAGTTTGGGTTGGGTTGGGTTAGGTTATATTACGTTATTGATGTATATGAAGGCCCCACGGAGACGTAGAGGCCAACTCGACTGGAATGTTGTCAAATATTAGGGCCGACATCTTAGGTTGGGTTAGGTTAGGTTATATTACGCTATTGATGTATATAAAAGTCCCACGGAGACGTAGAGGCCAACTCGCCAGGAATGTTGTCAAATAATAGCGCCGAAAGGTTAGGTTGAGTTAGGTCAGGTTATATTACGTTATTGATGGATATGAATGTCCCACGGAGACGTAGAGGCCAACAAGCCAGGAATGTGGTCAAATAATAGCGCCGAAAGGTTAGGTTGGGTTAGGTTAGGTTATATTACGTCATTGATGTATATGAAGGTCCCACGGAGACGTAGAGGCCAACTCGCCAGGAATGTTGTCTAATATTAATGCCGAGATCTTAGGTTGGGTTAGGTTAGGTTATATTACGCTATTGATGTATATAAAAGTCCTACGGAGACGTAGAGGCCAACAAGCCAGGAATGTTGTCAAATAATAGCGCCGAAAGGTTAGGTTGGATTTGGTTAGGTTATATTACGTTATTGATGTATATAAAAGTCCCGCGGATACGTAGAGGCCAACTCGCCAGTAATGTTGTCAAATAATAGCGCCGAGAGTTTGGGTTGGGTTGGGTTAGGTTATATTACGTTATTGATGTATATGAAGGTCCCACGGAGACGTAGAGGCCAACTCGCCAGGAATGTTGTCAAATAATAGCGCCGACAGGTTAGGTTGGGTTAGGTTAGGTTATATTACGTTATTGATGTATATAAAAGTCCCACGGAGACGTAGAGGCCAACTGGCCAGGAATGTTGTCAAATATTAGTGCCGAGACGTTGGGTTGTGTTAGGTTAGGTTATATTACGATATTGATGTATATAAAGGCCCCACGGAGACGTAGAGGCCAACTCGGCAGGTATGTTGTCAAATATTACCTCCAAGATGTTAGGTTGGGTTAGGTTAGGTTATATTACGTTTTTGATGTATATGAAGGCCCCACGGAGACGTAGAGGCCAACTCGACAGGAATGTTGTCAAATATTAGCGCCGAGATCTTAGGTTGCGTTAGGTTAGGTTATATTACGCTATTGATGTATATAAAAGTCCCACGGAGACGTAGAGGCCAACTCGCCAGGAATGTTATCAAATAATAGCGCCGAAAGATTAGGTTGAGTTAGGTCAGGTTATATTACGTTATTAATGGATATGAATGTCCCACGGAGACGTAGAGGCCAACAAGCCAGGAATGTGGTCAAATATTATCGCCGAGATGTTAGGTTGGGGTAGGTTAGGTTATATTACGTTATTGATGTATATGAAGGTCCCACGGAGACGTAGAGGCCAACTCGCCAGGAATGTTGTCTAATATTAATGCCGAGACCTTAGGTTGGGTTAGGTTAGGTTATATTACGCTATTGATGTATATAAAAGTCCTACGGAGACGTAGAGTCCAACTCGCCAGGAATGTTGTCAAATAATAGCGCCGACAGGTTAGGTTGGGTTAGGTTAGGTTATATTACGTTATTGATGTATATAAAAGTCCCACGGAGACGTAGAGGCCAACTCGCCAGGAATGTTGTCAAATATTAGTGCCGAGACGTTGGGTTGTGTTAGGTTAGGTTATATTACGTTATTGATGTATATAAAGGCCCCACGGAGACGTAGAGGCCAACTCGGCAGGAATGTTGTCAAATATTACCGCCGAGATGTTAGGTTGGGTTAGGTTAGGTTATATTACGTTTTTGATGTATATGAAGGCCCCACGGAGACGTAGAGGCCAACTTGCCAGGAATGTTGTCAAATAATAGCGCCGAAAGGTTAGGTTGAGTTAGGTCAGGTTATATTACGTTATTGATGGATATGAATGTCCCACGGAGACGTAGAGGCCAACAAGCCAGGAATGTGGTCAAATAATAGCGCCGAAAGGTTAGGTTGGGTTAGGTTAGGTTATATTACGTTATTGATGTATATGAAGGTCCCACGGAGACGTAGAGGCCAACTCGCCAGGAATGTTGTCTAATATTAATGCCGAGATCTTAGGTTGGGTTAGGTTAGGTTATATTACGCTATTGATGTATATAAAAGTCCTACGGAGACGTAGAGGCCAACAAGCCAGGAATGTTGTCAAATAATAGCGCCGAAAGGTTAGGTTGGATTAGGTTAGGTTATATTACGTTATTGATGTATATAAAAGTCCCGCGGATACGTAGAGTCCAACTCGCCAGGAATGTTGTCAAATAATAGCGCCGACAGGTTAGGTTGGGTTAGGTTAGGTTATATTACGTTATTGATGTATATAAAAGTCCCACGGAGACGTAGAGGCCAACTCGCCAGGAATGTTGTCAAATATTAGTGCCGAGACGTTGGGTTGTGTTAGGTTAGGTTATATTGCGTTATTGATGTATATAAAGGCCCCACGGAGACGTAGAGGCCAACTCGGCAGGAATGTTGTCAAATATTACCGCCGAGATGTTAGGTTGGGTTAGGTTAGGTTATATTACGTTTTTGATGTATATGAAGGCCCCACGGAGACGTAGAGGCCAACTTGCCAGGAATGTTGTCAAATAATAGCGCCGAAAGGTTAGGTTGAGTTAGGTCAGGTTATATTACGTTTTTGATGTATATGAAGGCCCCACGGAGACGTAGAGGCCAACTCGACAGGAATGTTGTCAAATATTAGCGCCGAGATCTTAGGTTGCGTTAGGTTAGGTTATATTACGCTATTGATGTATATAAAAGTCCCACGGAGACGTAGAGGCCAACTCGCCAGGAATGTTATCAAATAATAGCGCCGAAAGATTAGGTTGAGTTAGGTCAGGTTATATTACGTTATTAATGGATATGAATGTCCCACGGAGACGTAGAGGCCAACAAGCCAGGAATGTGGTCAAATATTATCGCCGAGATGTTAGGTTGGGGTAGGTTAGGTTATATTACGTTATTGATGTATATGAAGGTCCCACGGAGACGTAGAGGCCAACTCGCCAGGAATGTTGTCTAATATTAATGCCGAGACCTTAGGTTGGGTTAGGTTAGGTTATATTACGCTATTGATGTATATAAAAGTCCTACGGAGACGTAGAGTCCAACTCGCCAGGAATGTTGTCAAATAATAGCGCCGACAGGTTAGGTTGGGTTAGGTTAGGTTATATTACGTTATTGATGTATATAAAAGTCCCACGGAGACGTAGAGGCCAACTCGCCAGGAATGTTGTCAAATATTAGTGCCGAGACGTTGGGTTGTGTTTGGTTAGGTTATATTACGTTATTGATGTATATAAAGGCCCCACGGAGACGTAGAGGCCAACTCGGCAGGAATGTTGTCAAATATTACCGCCGAGATGTTAGGTTGGGTTAGGTTAGGTTATATTACGTTTTTGATGTATATGAAGGCCCCACGGAGACGTAGAGGCCAACTTGCCAGGAATGTTGTCAAATAATAGCGCCGAAAGGTTAGGTTGAGTTAGGTCAGGTTATATTACGTTATTGATGGATATGAATGTCCCACGGAGACGTAGAGGCCAACAAGCCAGGAATGTGGTCAAATAATAGCGCCGAAAGGTTAGGTTGGGTTAGGTTAGGTTATATTACGTTATTGATGTATATGAAGGTCCCACGGAGACGTAGAGGCCAACTCGCCAGGAATGTTGTCTAATATTAATGCCGAGATCTTAGGTTGGGTTAGGTTAGGTTATATTACGCTATTGATGTATATAAAAGTCCTACGGAGACGTAGAGGCCAACAAGCCAGGAATGTTGTCAAATAATAGCGCCGAAAGGTTAGGTTGGATTAGGTTAGGTTATATTACGTTATTGATGTATATAAAAGTCCCGCGGATACGTAGAGGCCAACTCGCCAGTAATGTTGTCAAATAATAGCGCCGAGAGTTTGGGTTGGGTTGGGTTAGGTTATATTACGTTATTGATGTATATGAAGGCCCCACGGAGACGTAGAGGCCAACTCGACAGGAATGTTGTCAAATATTAGCGCCGAGATCTTAGGTTGGGTTAGGTTAGGTTAGGTTACGTTATTGATGTATATAAAGGTCCCACGGAAACATAGAGGCCAACAAGCCAGGAATGTTGTGAAATATTACAGCCGAGATGTTACGTTGGGTTATTTTAGGTTAAATTACGTTATTGATGTGTATGAAGGTCACACGGAGACGTAGAGGCCAACAAGCCAGGAATGTGGTCAAATAATAGCGCCGAATGGTTAGGTTGGGTTAGGTTACGTTATATTACGCTATTGATGTATATAAAAGTCCCACGGAGACGTAGAGGCCAACTCGCCAGGAATGTTGTCAAATAATAGCGCCGAAAGGTTAGGTTGAGTTAGGTCAGGTTATATTACGTTATTGATGGATATGAATGTCCCACGGAGACGTAGAGGCCAACAAGCCAGGAATGTGGTCAAATAATAGCGCCGAAAGGTTAGGTTGGGTTAGGTTAGGTTATATTACGTTATTGATGTATATGAAGGTCCCACGGAGACATAGAGGCCAATTCGCCAGGAATGTTGTCTAATATTAATGCCGAGGTCTTAGGTTGGGTTAGGTTAGGTTATATTACGCTATTGATGTATATAAAAGTCCTACGGAGACGTAGAGGCCAACAAGCCAGGAATGTTGTCAAATAATAGCGCCGAAAGGTTAGGTTGGATTAGGTTAGGTTATATTACGTTATTGATGTATATAAAAGACCCGCGGATACGTAGAGGCCAACTCGCCAGTAATGTTGTCAAATAATAGCGCCGAGAGTTTGGGTTGGGTTGGGTTAGGTTATATTACGTTATTAATGGATATGAATGTCCCACGGAGACGTAGAGGCCAACAAGCCAGGAATGTGGTCAAATATTATCGCCGAGATGTTAGGTTGGGGTAGGTTAGGTTATATTACGTTATTGATGTATATGAAGGTCCCACGGAGACGTAGAGGCCAACTCGCCAGGAATGTTGTCAAATATTAGTGCCGAGACGTTGGGTTGTGTTAGGTTAGGTTATATTACGATATTGATGTATATAAAGGCCCCACGGAGACGTAGAGGCCAACTCGGCAGGTATGTTGTCAAATATTACCTCCAAGATGTTAGGTTGGGTTAGGTTAGGTTATATTACGTTTTTGATGTATATGAAGGCCCCACGGAGACGTAGAGGCCAACTCGACAGGAATGTTGTCAAATATTAGCGCAGAGATCTTAGGTTGCGTTAGGTTAGGTTATATTACGCTATTGATGTATATAAAAGTCCCACGGAGACGTAGAGGCCAACTCGCCAGGAATGTTATCAAATAATAGCGCCGAAAGATTAGGTTGAGTTAGGTCAGGTTATATTACGTTATTAATGGATATGAATGTCCCACGGAGACGTAGAGGCCAACAAGCCAGGAATGTGGTCAAATATTATCGCCGAGATGTTAGGTTGGGGTAGGTTAGGTTATATTACGTTATTGATGTATATGAAGGTCCCACGGAGACGTAGAGGCCAACTCGCCAGGAATGTTGTCTAATATTAATGCCGAGACCTTAGGTTGGGTTAGGTTAGGTTATATTACGCTATTGATGTATATAAAAGTCCTACGGAGACGTAGAGTCCAACTCGCCAGGAATGTTGTCAAATAATAGCGCCGACAGGTTAGGTTGGGTTAGGTTAGGTTATATTACGTTATTGATGTATATAAAAGTCCCACGGAGACGTAGAGGCCAACTCGCCAGGAATGTTGTCAAATATTAGTGCCGAGACGTTGGGTTGTGTTAGGTTAGGTTATATTACGTTATTGATGTATATAAAGGCCCCACGGAGACGTAGAGGCCAACTCGGCAGGAATGTTGTCAAATATTACCGCCGAGATGTTAGGTTGGGTTAGGTTAGGTTATATTACGTTTTTGATGTATATGAAGGCCCCACGGAGACGTAGAGGCCAACTTGCCAGGAATGTTGTCAAATAATAGCGCCGAAAGGTTAGGTTGAGTTAGGTCAGGTTATATTACGTTATTGATGGATATGAATGTCCCACGGAGACGTAGAGGCCAACAAGCCAGGAATGTGGTCAAATAATAGCGCCGAAAGGTTAGGTTGGGTTAGGTTAGGTTATATTACGTTATTGATGTATATGAAGGTCCCACGGAGACGTAGAGGCCAACTCGCCAGGAATGTTGTCTAATATTAATGCCGAGATCTTAGGTTGGGTTAGGTTAGGTTATATTACGCTATTGATGTATATAAAAGTCCTACGGAGACGTAGAGGCCAACAAGCCAGGAATGTTGTCAAATAATAGCGCCGAAAGGTTAGGTTGGATTAGGTTAGGTTATATTACGTTATTGATGTATATAAAAGTCCCGCGGATACGTAGAGGCCAACTCGCCAGTAATGTTGTCAAATAATAGCGCCGAGAGTTTGGGTTGGGTTGGGTTAGGTTATATTACGTTATTGATGTATATCAAGGCCCCACGGAGACGTAGAGGCCAACTCGACAGGAATGTTGTCAAATATTAGCGCCGAGATCTTAGGTTGGGTTAGGTTAGGTTAGGTTACGTTATTGATGTATATAAAGGTCCCACGGAAACATAGAGGCCAACAAGCCAGGAATGTTGTGAAATATTACAGCCGAGATGTTACGTTGGGTTATTTTAGGTTAAATTACGTTATTGATGTGTATGAAGGTCCCACGGAGACGTAGAGGCCAACAAGCCAGGAATGTGGTCAAATAATAGCGCCGAAAGGTTAGGTTGGGTTAGGTTAGGTTATATTACGTTATTGATGTATATGAAGGTCCCACGGAGACATAGAGGCCAATTCGCCAGGAATGTTGTCTAATATTAATGCCGAGGTCTTAGGTTGGGTTAGGTTAGGTTATATTACGCTATTGATGTATATAAAAGTCCTACGGAGACGTAGAGGCCAACAAGCCAGGAATGTTGTCAAATAATAGCGCCGAAAGGTTAGGTTGGATTAGGTTAGGTTATATTACGTTATTGATGTATATAAAAGACCCGCGGATACGTAGAGGCCAACTCGCCAGTAATGTTGTCAAATAATAGCGCCGAGAGTTTGGGTTGGGTTGGGTTAGGTTATATTACGTTATTGATGTATATGAAGGCCCCACGGAGACGTAGAGGCCAACTCGACAGGAATGTTGTCAAATATTAGGGCCGACATCTTAGGTTGGGTTAGGTTAGGTTATATTACGCTATTGATGTATATAAAAGTCCCACGGAGACGTAGAGGCCAACTCGCCAGGAATGTTGTCAAATAATAGCGCCGAAAGGTTAGGTTGAGTTAGGTCAGGTTATATTACGTTATTGATGGATATGAATGTCCCACGGAGACGTAGAGGCCAACAAGCCAGGAATGTGGTCAAATAATAGCGCCGAAAGGTTAGGTTGGGTTAGGTTAGGTTATATTACGTCATTGATGTATATGAAGGTCCCACGGAGACGTAGAGGCCAACTCGCCAGGAATGTTGTCTAATATTAATGCCGAGATCTTAGGTTGGGTTAGGTTAGGTTATATTACGCTATTGATGTATATAAAAGTCCTACGGAGACGTAGAGGCCAACAAGCCAGGAATGTTGTCAAATAATAGCGCCGAAAGGTTAGGTTGGATTTGGTTAGGTTATATTACGTTATTGATGTATATAAAAGTGCCGCGGATACGTAGAGGCCAACTCGCCAGTAATGTTGTCAAATAATAGCGCCGAGAGTTTGGGTTGGGTTGGGTTAGGTTATATTACGTTATTGATGTATATGAAGGTCCCACGGAGACGTAGAGGCCAACTCGCCAGGAATGTTGTCAAATAATAGCGCCGACAGGTTAGGTTGGGTTAGGTTAGGTTATATTACGTTATTGATGTATATAAAAGTCCCACGGAGACGTAGAGGCCAACTCGCCAGGAATGTTGTCAAATATTAGTGCCGAGACGTTGGGTTGTGTTAGGTTAGGTTATATTACGATATTGATGTATATAAAGGCCCCACGGAGACGTAGAGGCCAACTCGGCAGGTATGTTGTCAAATATTACCGCCAAGATGTTAGGTTGGGTTAGGTTAGGTTATATTACGTTTTTGATGTATATGAAGGCCCCACGGAGACGTAGAGGCCAACTCGACAGGAATGTTGTCAAATATTAGCGCCGAGATCTTAGGTTGCGTTAGGTTAGGTTATATTACGCTATTGATGTATATAAAAGTCCCACGGAGACGTAGAGGCCAACTCGCCAGGAATGTTATCAAATAATAGCGCCGAAAGATTAGGTTGAGTTAGGTCAGGTTATATTACGTTATTAATGGATATGAATGTCCCACGGAGACGTAGAGGCCAACAAGCCAGGAATGTGGTCAAATATTATCGCCGAGATGTTAGGTTGGGGTAGGTTAGGTTATATTACGTTATTGATGTATATGAAGGTCCCACGGAGACGTAGAGGCCAACTCGCCAGGAATGTTGTCTAATATTAATGCCGAGACCTTAGGTTGGGTTAGGTTAGGTTATATTACGCTATTGATGTATATAAAAGTCCTACGGAGACGTAGAGTCCAACTCGCCAGGAATGTTGTCAAATAATAGCGCCGACAGGTTAGGTTGGGTTAGGTTAGGTTATATTACGTTATTGATGTATATAAAAGTCCCACGGAGACGTAGAGGCCAACTCGCCAGGAATGTTGTCAAATATTAGTGCCGAGACGTTGGGTTGTGTTAGGTTAGGTTATATTACGTTATTGATGTATATAAAGGCCCCACGGAGACGTAGAGGCCAACTCGGCAGGAATGTTGTCAAATATTACCGCCGAGATGTTAGGTTGGGTTAGGTTAGGTTATATTACGTTTTTGATGTATATGAAGGCCCCACGGAGACGTAGAGGCCAACTTGCCAGGAATGTTGTCAAATAATAGCGCCGAAAGGTTAGGTTGAGTTAGGTCAGGTTATATTACGTTATTGATGGATATGAATGTCCCACGGAGACGTAGAGGCCAACAAGCCAGGAATGTGGTCAAATAATAGCGCCGAAAGGTTAGGTTGGGTTAGGTTAGGTTATATTACGTTATTGATGTATATGAAGGTCCCACGGAGACGTAGAGGCCAACTCGCCAGGAATGTTGTCTAATATTAATGCCGAGATCTTAGGTTGGGTTAGGTTAGGTTATATTACGCTATTGATGTATATAAAAGTCCTACGGAGACGTAGAGGCCAACAAGCCAGGAATGTTGTCAAATAATAGCGCCGAAAGGTTAGGTTGGATTAGGTTAGGTTATATTACGTTATTGATGTATATAAAAGTCCCGCGGATACGTAGAGGCCAACTCGCCAGTAATGTTGTCAAATAATAGCGCCGAGAGTTTGGGTTGGGTTGGGTTAGGTTATATTACGTTATTGATGTATATGAAGGCCCCACGGAGACGTAGAGGCCAACTCGACAGGAATGTTGTCAAATATTAGCGCCAAGATCTTAGGTTGGGTTAGGTCAGGTTATATTACGTTATTGATGGATATGAATGTCCCACGGAGACGTAGAGGCCAACAAGCCAGGAATGTGGTCAAATAATAGCGCCGAAAGGTTAGGTTGGGTTAGGTTAGGTTATATTACGTTATTGATGTATATGAAGGTCCCACGGAGACATAGAGGCCAATTCGCCAGGAATGTTGTCTAATATTAATGCCGAGGTCTTAGGTTGGGTTAGGTTAGGTTATATTACGCTATTGATGTATATAAAAGTCCTACGGAGACGTAGAGGCCAACAAGCCAGGAATGTTGTCAAATAATAGCGCCGAAAGGTTAGGTTGGATTAGGTTAGGTTATATTACGTTATTGATGTATATAAAAGACCCGCGGATACGTAGAGGCCAACTCGCCAGTAATGTTGTCAAATAATAGCGCCGAGAGTTTGGGTTGGGTTGGGTTAGGTTATATTACGTTATTGATGTATATGAAGGCCCCACGGAGACGTAGAGGCCAACTCGACAGGAATGTTGTCAAATATTAGGGCCGACATCTTAGGTTGGGTTAGGTTAGGTTATATTACGCTATTGATGTATATAAAAGTCCCACGGAGACGTAGAGGCCAACTCGCCAGGAATGTTGTCAAATAATAGCGCCGAAAGGTTAGGTTGAGTTAGGTCAGGTTATATTACGTTATTGATGGATATGAATGTCCCACGGAGACGTAGAGGCCAACAAGCCAGGAATGTGGTCAAATAATAGCGCCGAAAGGTTAGGTTGGGTTAGGTTAGGTTATATTACGTCATTGATGTATATGAAGGTCCCACGGAGACGTAGAGGCCAACTCGCCAGGAATGTTGTCTAATATTAATGCCGAGATCTTAGGTTGGGTTAGGTTAGGTTATATTACGCTATTGATGTATATAAAAGTCCTACGGAGACGTAGAGGCCAACAAGCCAGGACTGTTGTCAAATAATAGCGCCGAAAGGTTAGGTTGGATTTGGTTAGGTTATATTACGTTATTGATGTATATAAAAGTCCCGCGGATACGTAGAGGCCAACTCGCCAGTAATGTTGTCAAATAATAGCGCCGAGAGTTTGGGTTGGGTTGGGTTAGGTTATATTACGTTATTGATGTATATGAAGGTCCCACGGAGACGTAGAGGCCAACTCGCCAGGAATGTTGTCAAATAATAGCGCCGACAGGTTAGGTTGGGTTAGGTTAGGTTATATTACGTTATTGATGTATATAAAAGTCCCACGGAGACGTAGAGGCCAACTCGCCAGGAATGTTGTCAAATATTAGTGCCGAGACGTTGGGTTGTGTTAGGTTAGGTTATATTACGATATTGATGTATATAAAGGCCCCACGGAGACGTAGAGGCCAACTCGGCAGGTATGTTGTCAAATATTACCGCCAAGATGTTAGGTTGGGTTAGGTTAGGTTATATTACGTTTTTGATGTATATGAAGGCCCCACGGAGACGTAGAGGCCAACTCGACAGGAATGTTGTCAAATATTAGCGCCGAGATCTTAGGTTGCGTTAGGTTAGGTTATATTACGCTATTGATGTATATAAAAGTCCCACGGAGACGTAGAGGCCAACTCGCCAGGAATGTTGTCTAATATTAATGCCGAGACCTTAGGTTGGGTTAGGTTAGGTTATATTACGCTATTGATGTATATAAAAGTCCTACGGAGACGTAGAGTCCAACTCGCCAGGAATGTTGTCAAATAATAGCGCCGACAGGTTAGGTTGAGTTAGGTCAGGTTATATTACGTTATTGATGGATATGAATGTCCCACGGAGACGTAGAGGCCAACAAGCCAGGAATGTGGTCAAATAATAGCGCCGAAAGGTTAGGTTGGGTTAGGTTAGGTTATATTACGTCATTGATGTATATGAAGGTCCCACGGAGACGTAGAGGCCAACTCGCCAGGAATGTTGTCTAATATTAATGCCGAGATCTTAGGTTGGGTTAGGTTAGGTTATATTACGCTATTGATGTATATAAAAGTCCTACGGAGACGTAGAGGCCAACAAGCCAGGACTGTTGTCAAATAATAGCGCCGAAAGGTTAGGTTGGATTTGGTTAGGTTATATTACGTTATTGATGTATATAAAAGTCCCGCGGATACGTAGAGGCCAACTCGCCAGTAATGTTGTCAAATAATAGCGCCGAGAGTTTGGGTTGGGTTGGGTTAGGTTATATTACGTTATTGATGTATATGAAGGTCCCACGGAGACGTAGAGGCCAACTCGCCAGGAATGTTGTCAAATAATAGCGCCGACAGGTTAGGTTGGGTTAGGTTAGGTTATATTACGTTATTGATGTATATAAAAGTCCCACGGAGACGTAGAGGCCAACTCGCCAGGAATGTTGTCAAATATTAGTGCCGAGACGTTGGGTTGTGTTAGGTTAGGTTATATTACGATATTGATGTATATAAAGGCCCCACGGAGACGTAGAGGCCAACTCGGCAGGTATGTTGTCAAATATTACCGCCAAGATGTTAGGTTGGGTTAGGTTAGGTTATATTACGTTTTTGATGTATATGAAGGCCCCACGGAGACGTAGAGGCCAACTCGACAGGAATGTTGTCAAATATTAGCGCCGAGATCTTAGGTTGCGTTAGGTTAGGTTATATTACGCTATTGATGTATATAAAAGTCCCACGGAGACGTAGAGGCCAACTCGCCAGGAATGTTGTCTAATATTAATGCCGAGACCTTAGGTTGGGTTAGGTTAGGTTATATTACGCTATTGATGTATATAAAAGTCCTACGGAGACGTAGAGTCCAACTCGCCAGGAATGTTGTCAAATAATAGCGCCGACAGGTTAGGTTGGGTTAGGTTAGGTTATATTACGTTATTGATGTATATAAAAGTCCCACGGAGACGTAGAGGCCAACTCGCCAGGAATGTTGTCAAATATTAGTGCCGAGACGTTGGGTTGTGTTAGGTTAGGTTATATTACGTTATTGATGTATATAAAGGCCCCACGGAGACGTAGAGGCCAACTCGGCAGGAATGTTGTCAAATATTACCGCCGAGATGTTAGGTTGGGTTAGGTTAGGTTATATTACGTTTTTGATGTATATGAAGGCCCCACGGAGACGTAGAGGCCAACTCGCCAGGAATGTTGTCAAATAATAGCGCCGAAAGGTTAGGTTGGATTAGGTTAGGTTATATTACGTTATTGATGTATATAAAAGTCCCACGGAGACGTAGAGGCCAACAAGCCAGGAATGTGGTCAAATAATAGCGCCGAAAGGTTAGGTTGGGTTAGGTTAGGTTATATTACGTTATTGATGTATATGAAGGTCCCACGGAGACATAGAGGCCAATTCGCCAGGAATGTTGTCTAATATTAATGCCGACGTCTTAGGTTGGGTTAGGTTAGGTTATATTACGCTATTGATGTATATAAAAGTCCTACGGAGACGTAGAGGCCAACAAGCCAGGAATGTTGTCAAATAATAGCGCCGAAAGGTTAGGTTGGATTAGGTTAGGTTATATTACGTTATTGATGTATATAAAAGACCCGCGGATACGTAGAGGCCAACTCGCCAGTAATGTTGTCAAATAATAGCGCCGAGAGTTTGGGTTGGGTTGGGTTAGGTTATATTACGTTATTGATGTATATGAAGGCCCCACGGAGACGTAGAGGCCAACTCGACAGGAATGTTGTCAAATATTAGGGCCGACATCTTAGGTTGGGTTAGGTTAGGTTATATTACGCTATTGATGTATATAAAAGTCCCACGGAGACGTAGAGGCCAACTCGCCAGGAATGTTGTCAAATAATAGCGCCGAAAGGTTAGGTTGAGTTAGGTCAGGTTATATTACGTTATTGATGGATATGAATGTCCCACGGAGACGTAGAGGTCAACAAGCCAGGAATGTGGTCAAATAATAGCGCCGAAAGGTTAGGTTGGGTTAGGTTAGGTTATATTACGTCATTGATGTATATGAAGGTCCCACGGAGACGTAGAGGCCAACTCGCCAGGAATGTTGTCTAATATTAATGCCGAGATCTTAGGTTGGGTTAGGTTAGGTTATATTACGCTATTGATGTATATAAAAGTCCTACGGAGACGTAGAGGCCAACAAGCCAGGACTGTTGTCAAATAATAGCGCCGAAAGGTTAGGTTGGATTTGGTTAGGTTATATTACGTTATTGATGTATATAAAAGTCCCGCGGATACGTAGAGGCCAACTCGCCAGTAATGTTGTCAAATAATAGCGCCGAGAGTTTGGGTTGGGTTGGGTTAGGTTATATTACGTTATTGATGTATATGAAGGTCCCACGGAGACGTAGAGGCCAACTCGCCAGGAATGTTGTCAAATAATAGCGCCGACAGGTTAGGTTGGGTTAGGTTAGGTTATATTACGTTATTGATGTATATAAAAGTCCCACGGAGACGTAGAGGCCAACTCGCCAGGAATGTTGTCAAATATTAGTGCCGAGACGTTGGGTTGTGTTAGGTTAGGTTATATTACGATATTGATGTATATAAAGGCCCCGCGGAGACGTAGAGGCCAACTCGGCAGGTATGTTGTCAAATATTACCGCCAAGATGTTAGGTTGGGTTAGGTTAGGTTATATTACGTTTTTGATGTATATGAAGGCCCCACGGAGACGTAGAGGCCAACTCGACAGGAATGTTGTCAAATATTAGCGCCGAGATCTTAGGTTGCGTTAGGTTAGGTTATATTACGCTATTGATGTATATAAAAGTCCCACGGAGACGTAGAGGCCAACTCGCCAGGAATGTTATCAAATAATAGCGCCGAAAGATTAGGTTGAGTTAGGTCAGGTTATATTACGTTATTAATGGATATGAATGTCCCACGGAGACGTAGAGGCCAACAAGCCAGGAATGTGGTCAAATATTATCGCCGAGATGTTAGGTTGGGGTAGGTTAGGTTATATTACGTTATTGATGTATATGAAGGTCCCACGGAGACGTAGAGGCCAACTCGCCAGGAATGTTGTCTAATATTAATGCCGAGACCTTAGGTTGGGTTAGGTTAGGTTATATTACGCTATTGATGTATATAAAAGTCCTACGGAGACGTAGAGTCCAACTCGCCAGGAATGTTGTCAAATAATAGCGCCGACAGGTTAGGTTGGGTTAGGTTAGGTTATATTACGTTATTGATGTATATAAAAGTCCCACGGAGACGTAGAGGCCAACTCGCCAGGAATGTTGTCAAATATTAGTGCCGAGACGTTGGGTTGTGTTAGGTTAGGTTATATTACGTTATTGATGTATATAAAGGCCCCACGGAGACGTAGAGGCCAACTCGGCAGGAATGTTGTCAAATATTACCGCCGAGATGTTAGGTTGGGTTAGGTTAGGTTATATTACGTTTTTGATGTATATGAAGGCCCCACGGAGACGTAGAGGCCAACTCGCCAGGAATGTTGTCAAATAATAGCGCCGAAAGGTTAGGTTGAGTTAGGTCAGGTTATATTACGTTATTGATGGATATGAATGTCCCACGGAGACGTAGAGGCCAACAAGCCAGGAATGTGGTCAAATAATAGCGCCGAAAGGTTAGGTTGGGTTAGATTAGGTTATATTACTTCATTGATGTATATGAAGGTCCCACGGAGACGTAGAGGCCAACTCGCCAGGAATGTTGTCTAATATTAATGCCGAGATCTTAGGTTGGGTTAGGTTAGGTTATATTACGCTATTGAAGTATATAAAAGTCCTACGGAGACGTAGAGGCCAACAAGCCAGGAATGTTGTCAAATAATAGCGCCGAAAGGTTAGGTTGGATTAGGTTAGGTTATATTACGTTATTGATGTATATAAAAGTCCCGCGGATACGTAGAGGCCAACTCGCCAGTAATGTTGTCAAATAATAGCGCCGAGAGTTTCGGTTGGGTTGGGTTAGGTTATATTACGTTATTGATGTATATGAAGGTCCCACGGAGACGTAGAGGCCAACTCGCCAGGAATGTTGTCTAATATTAATGCCGAGATCTTAGGTTGGGTTAGGTTAGGTTATATTACGCTATTGATGTATATAAAAGTCCTACGGAGACGTAGAGGCCACCAAGCCAGGAATGTTGTCAAATAATAGCGCCGAAAGGTTAGGTTGGATTAGGTTAGGTTATATTACGTTATTGATGTATATGAAGGTCCCACGGAGACGTAGAGGCCAATTCGCCAGGAATGTTGTCTAATATTAATGCCGAGGTCTTAGGTTGGGTTAGGTTAGGTTATATTACGCTATTGATGTATATAAAAGTCCTACGGAGACGTAGAGGCCAACAAGCCAGGAATGTTGTCAAATAATAGCGCCGAAAGGTTAGGTTGGATTAGGTTAGGTTATATTACGTTATTGATGTATATAAAAGTCCCGCGGATACGTAGAGGCCAACTCGCCAGTAATGTTGCCAAATAATAGCGCCGAGAGTTTGGGTTGGGTTGGGTTAGGTTATATTACGTTATTGATGTATATGAAGGCCCCACGGAGACGTAGAGGCCAACTCGACAGGAATGTTGTCAAATATTAGCGCCGACATCTTAGGTTGGGTTAGGTTAGGTTATATTACGCTATTGATGTATATAAAAGTCCCACGGAGACGTAGAGGCCAACTCGCCAGGAATGTTGTCAAATAATAGCGCCGAAAGGTTAGGTTGAGTTAGGTCAGGTTATATTACGTTATTGATGGATATGAATGTCCCACGGAGACGTAGAGGCCAACAAGCCAGGAATGTGGTCAAATAATAGCGCCGAAAGGTTAGGTTGGGTTAAGTTAGGTTATATTACGTTATTGATGTATATGAAGGTCCCACGGAGACGTAGAGGCCAACTCGCCAGGAATGTTGTCAAATAATAGCGCCGAAAGGTTAGGTTGGGTTAGGTTAGGTTATATTACGTTATTGATGTATATAAAAGTCCCACGGACACGTAGAGGCCAACTCCCCAGGAATGTTGACAAATATTACCGCTGAAATGTTACGTTGGCTTAGGTTAGGTTATTTTACGTTATTGATGTACATGAAGGTCCCACGGAGACGTAGAGGCCAACTCGCCAGGAATGTTGTCAAATAATAGCGCCGACAGGTTAGGTTGGGTTAGGTTAGGTTATATTACGTTATTGATGTATATAAAAGTCCCACGGAGACGTAGAGGCCAACTCGCCAGGAATGTTGTCAAATATTAGTGCCGAGATGATAGGTTGTGTTAGGTTAGGTTATATTACGCTATTGATGTATATAAAAGTCCCACGGAGACGTAGAGGCCAACTCGACAGGAATGTGGTCAAATAATAGCGCCGAATGGTTAGGTTGGATTAAGTTAGGTTATATTACGTTATTGATGTATATGATGGTCCCACGGAGACGTAGAGGCCAACTGGCCAGGAATGTTGTCAAATAATAGCGCCGAAAGGTTAGGTTGGATTAGGTTAGGTTATATTACGTTATTGATGTATATAAAAGTCCCACGGATACGTAGAGGCCAACTCGCCAGTAATGTTGTCAAATAATAGCGCCGAAAGGTTAGGTTGGGTTAGGTTAGGTTATATTACGTTATTGATGTATATAAAAGTCCCACGGAGACGTAGAGGCCAACTCGCCAGGAATGTTGTCAAATATTAGTGCCGAGAGGTTGGGTTGTGTTAGGTTAGGTTATATTACGTTATTGATGTATATAAGGCCCTACGGAGACGTAGAGGCCAACTCGCCAGGAATGTTGTCAAATATTACCGCCGAGGTGTTAGGTTGGGTTAGGTTAGGTTATATTACGCTATTGATATATATAAAATTCCAACGGAGACGTAGAGTCCAACTCGCCAGGAATGTTGCCAAATATTAGTACCGAGATGATAGGTTGTATTAGGTTAGGTTATATTACGCTATTGATGTATATAAAAGTCCCACGGAGACGTAGAGGCCAACTCGACAGGAATGTGGTCAAATAATAGCGCCGAATGGTTAGGTTGGGTTAGGTTAGGTTATATTACGTTATTGATGTATATGAAGGTCCTACGGAGACGTAGAGGCCAACTCGCCAGGAATGTTGTAAAATAATAGCGCCGAAAGGTTAGGTTGGGTTAAGTTAGGTTATATTACGTTATTGATGTATATGAAGGTCCCACGGAGACGTAGAGGCCAACTCGCCAGGAATGTTGTCAAATAATAGCGCCGAAAGGTTAGGTTGGGTTAGGTTAGGTTATATTACGTTATTGATGTATATGAAGGCCCCACGGAGACGTAGAGGCCAACTCGACAGGAATGTTGTCAAATATTAGCGCCGAGATCTTAGGTTGCGTTAGGTTAGGTTATATTACGCTATTGATGTATATAAAAGTCCCACGGAGACGTAGAGGCCAACTCGCCAGGAATGTTGTCAAATAATAGCGCCGAAAGATTAGGTTGAGTTAGGTCAGGTTATATTACGTTATTGATGGATATGAATGTCCCACGGAGACGTAGAGGCCAACAAGCCAGGAATGTGGTCAAATATTACCGCCGAGATGTTAGGTTGGGGTAGGTTAGGTTATATTACGTTATTGATGTATATAAAAGTCCCACGGAGACGTAGAGGCCAACTCGACAGGAATGTGGTCAAATAATAGCGCCGAATGGTTATGTTGGGTTAGGTTAGGTTATATTACGTTATTGATGTATATGAAGGTCCCACGGAGACGTAGAGGCCAACTCGCCAGGAATGTTGTCTAATATTAATGCCGAGATCTTAGGTTGGGTTAGGTTAGGTTATATTACGCTATTGATGTATATAAAAGTCCTACGGAGACGTAGAGGCCAACAAGCCAGGAATGTTGTCAAATAATAGCGCCGAAAGGTTAGGTTGGATTAGGTTAGGTTATATTACGTTATTGATGTATATAAAAGTCCCACGGATACGTAGAGGCCAACTCGCCAGTAATGTTGTCAAATAATAGCGCCGAAAGGTTAGGTTGGGTTAGGTTAGGTTATATTACGTTATTGATGTATATAAAAGTCCCACGGAGACGTAGAGGCCAACTCGCCAGGAATGTTGTCAAATATTAGTGCCGAGAGGTTGGGTTGTGTTAGGTTAGGTTATATTACGTTATTGATGTATATAAGGCCCTACGGAGACGTAGAGGCCAACTCGCCAGGAATGTTGTCAAATATTACCGCCGAGGTGTTAGGTTGGGTTAGGTTAGGTTATATTACGCTATTGATATATATAAAATTCCAACGGAGACGTAGAGTCCAACTCGCCAGGAATGTTGTCAAATATTAGTACCGAGATGTTAGTTTGGGGTAGGTTAAGTTATATTACGCTATTGATGTATATAAAAGTCCCTCGGAGACGTAGAGGCCAACTCAACAGGAATGTGGTCAAATAATAGCGCCGAATGGTTAGGTTGGGTTAGGTTAGGTTATATTACGTTATTGATGTATATGAAGGTCCCACGGAGACGTAGAGGCCAACTCGCCAGGAATGTTGTCAAATAATAGCGCCGAAAGATTAGGTTGAGTTAGGTCAGGTTATATTACGTTATTGATGGATATGAATGTCCCACGGAGACGTAGAGGCCAACTCGCCAGGAATGTTGTCAAATATTAGTGCCGAGACGTTGGGTTGTGTTAGGTTAGGTTATATTCCGTTATTGATGTATATGAAGGTCCCACGGAGACGTAGAGGCCAACTCGCCAGGAATGTTGTCAAATAATAGCGCCGAAAGGTTAGGTTGAGTTAGGTCAGGTTATAATACGTTATTGATGGATATGAATGTCCCACGGAGACGTAGAGGCCAACAAGCCAGGAATGTGGTCAAATAATAGCGCCGAAAGGTTAGGTTGGGTTAGATTAGGTTATATTACGTCATTGATGTATATGAAGGTCCCACGGAGACGTAGAGGCCAACTCGCCAGGAATGTTGTCTAATATTAATGCCGAGATCTTAGGTTGGGTTAGGTTAGGTTATATTACGCTATTGAAGTATATAAAAGTCCTACGGAGACGTAGAGGCCAACAAGCCAGGAATGTTGTCAAATAATAGCGCCGAAAGGTTAGGTTGGATTAGGTTAGGTTATATTACGTTATTGATGTATATAAAAGTCCCGCGGATACGTAGAGGCCAACTCGCCAGTAATGTTGTCAAATAATAGCGCCGAGAGTTTCGGTTGGGTTGGGTTAGGTTATATTACGTTATTGATGTATATGAAGGTCCCACGGAGACGTAGAGGCCAACTCGCCAGGAATGTTGTCAAATAATAGCGCCGACAGGTTAGGTTGGGTTAGGTTAGGTTATATTACGTTATTGATGTATATAAAAGTCCCACGGAGACGTAGAGGCCAACTCGCCAGGAATGTTGTCAAATATTAGTGCCGAGACGTTGGGTTGTGTTAGGTTAGGTTATATTACATTATTGATGTATATAAAGGCCCCACGGAGACGTAGAGGCCAACTCGGCAGGTATGTTGTCAAATATTACCGCCGAGATGTTAGGTTGGGTTAGGTTAGGTTATATTACGTTTTTGATGTATATGAAGGCCCCACGGAGACGTAGAGGCCAACTCGACAGGAATGTTGTCAAATATTAGCGCCGAGATCTTAGGTTGCGTTAGGTTAGGTTATATTACGCTATTGATGTATATAAAAGTCCCACGGAGACGTAGAGGCAAACTCGCCAGGAATGTTATCATATAATAGCGCCGAAAGATTAGGTTGAGTTAGGTCAGGTTATATTACGTTATTGATGGATATGAATGTCCCACGGAGACGTAGAGGCCAACAAGCCAGGAATGTGGTCAAATATTACCGCCGAGATGTTAGGTTGGGGTAGGTTAGGTTATATTACGTTATTGATGTATATGAAGGTCCCACGGAGACGTAGAGGCCAACTCGCCAGGAATGTTGTCTAATATTAATGCCGAGATCTTAGGTTGGGTTAGGTTAGGTTATATTACGCTATTGATGTATATAAAAGTCCTACGGAGACGTAGAGGCCACCAAGCCAGGAATGTTGTCAAATAATAGCGCCGAAAGGTTAGGTTGGATTAGGTTAGGTTATATTACGTTATTGATGTATATAAAAGTCCCACGGATACGTAGAGGCCAACTCGCCAGTAATGTTGTCTAATATTAATGCCGAGATCTTAGGTTGGGTTAGGTTAGGTTATATTACGCTATTGATGTATATAAAAGTCCTACGGAGACGTAGAGGCCAACTCGCCAGGAATGTTGTCAAATATTAGTGCCGAGACGTTGGGTTGTGTTAGGTTAGGTTATATTACGTTATTGATGTATATAAAGGCCCCACGGAGACGTAGAGGCCAACTCGGCAGGAATGTTGTCAAATATTACCGCCGAGATGTTAGGTTGGTTTAGGTTAGGTTATATTACGTTTTTGATGTATATGAAGGCCCCACGGAGACGTAGAGGCCAACTCGACAGGAATGTTGTCAAATATTAGCGCCGAGATCTTAGGTTGCGTTAGGTTAGGTTATATTACGCTATTGATGTATATAAAAGTCCCACGGAGACGTTGAGGCCAACTCGCCAGGAATGTTGTCAAATAATAGCGCCGAAAGATTAGGTTGAGTTAGGTCAGGTTATATTACGTTATTGATGGATATGAATGTCCCACGGAGACGTAGAGGCCAACAAGCCAGGAATGTGGTCAAATATTACCGCCGAGATGTTAGGTTGGGGTAGGTTAGGTTATATTACGTTATTGATGTATATGAAGGTCCCACGGAGACGTAGAGGCCAACTCGCCAGGAATGTTGTCTAATATTAATGCCGAGATCTTAGGTTGGGTTAGGTTAGGTTATATTACGCTATTGATGTATATAAAAGTCCTACGGAGACGTAGAGGCGAACAAGCCAGGAATGTTGTCAAATAATAGCGCCGAAAGGTTAGGTTGGATTAGGTTAGGTTATATTACGTTATTGATGTATATAAAAGTCCCACGGATACGTAGAGGCCAACTCGCCAGTAATGTTGTCAAATAATAGCGCCGAAAGGTTAGGTTGGGTTAGGTTAGGTTATATTACGTTATTGATGTATATAAAAGTCCCACGGAGACGTAGAGGCCAACTCGCCAGGAATGTTGTCAAATATTAGTGCCGAGAGGTTGGGTTGTGTTAGGTTAGGTTATATTACGTTATTGATGTATATAAGGCCCTACGGAGACGTAGAGGCCAACTCGCCAGGAATGTTGTCAAATATTACCGCCGAGGTGTTAGGTTGGGTTAGGTTAGGTTATATTACGCTATTGATATATATAAAATTCCAACGGAGACGTAGAGTCCAACTCGCCAGGAATGTTGTCAAATATTAGTACCGAGATGATAGGTTGTGTTAGGTTAGGTTATATTACGCTATTGATGTATATAAAAGTCCCACGGAGACGTAGAGGCCAACTCGACAGGAATGTGGTCAAATAATAGCGCCGAATGGTTAGGTTGGGTTAGGTTAGGTTATATTACGTTATTGATGTATATGAAGGTCCCACGGAGACGTAGAGGCCAACTCGCCAGGAATGTTGTAAAATAATAGCGCCGAAAGGTTAGGTTGGGTTAAGTTAGGTTATATTACGTTATTGATGTATATGAAGGTCCCACGGAGACGTAGAGGCCAACTCGCCAGGAATGTTGTCAAATAATAGCGCCGAAAGGTTAGGTTGGGTTAGGTTAGGTTATATTACGTTATTGATGTATATAAAAGTCCCACGGACACGTAGAGGCCAACTCCCCAGGAATGTTGACAAATATTACCGCTGAAATGTTACGTTGGCTTAGGTTAGGTTATTTTACGTTATTGATGTACATGAAGGTCCCACGGAGACGTAGAGTCCAACTCGCCAGGAATTTTGTCAAATATTAGTACCGAGATGTTAGTTTGGGGTAGGTTAAGTTATATTACGCTATTGATGTATATAAAAGTTCCTCGGAGACGTAGAGGCCAACTCAACAGGAATGTTGTCAAATAATAGCGTCCAGAGGTTAGGTTGGGTTATATAAGGTTATATTACGTTATTGATGGATATGAAGGTCTCACGGAGACGTAGAGGCCAACTCGCCAGGAATGTTGTCTAATATTAATGCCGAGATCTTAGGTTGGGTTAGGTTAGGTTATATTACGCTATTGATGTATATAAAAGTCCTACGGAGACGTAGAGGCCAACAAGCCAGGAATGTTGTCAAATAATAGCGCCGAAAGGTTAGGTTGGATTAGGTTAGGTTATATTACGTTATTGATGTATATAAAAGTCCCGCGGATACGTAGAGGCCAACTCGCCAGTAATGTTGTCAAATAATAGCGCCGAGAGTTTGGGTTGGGTTGGGTTAGGTTATATTACGTTATTGATGTATATGAAGGTCCCACGGAGACGTAGAGGCCAACTCGCCAGGAATGTTGTCAAATAATAGCGCCGACAGGTTAGGTTGGGTTAGGTTAGGTTATATTACGTTATTGATGTATATAAAAGTCCCACGGAGACGTAGAGGCCAACTCGCCAGGAATGTTGTCAAATATTAGTGCCGAGATGATAGGTTGTGTTAGGTTAGGTTATATTACGCTATTGATGTATATAAAAGTCCCACGGAGACGTAGAGGCCAACTCGACAGGAATGTGGTCAAATAATAGCGCCGAATGGTTAGGTTGGATTAAGTTAGGTTATATTACGTTATTGATGTATATGATGGTCCCACGGAGACGTAGAGGCCAACTGGCCAGGAATGTTGTCAAATAATAGCGCCGAAAGGTTAGGTTGGATTAGGTTAGGTTATATTACGTTATTGATGTATATAAAAGTCCCACGGATACGTAGAGGCCAACTCGCCAGTAATGTTGTCAAATAATAGCGCCGAAAGGTTAGGTTGGGTTAGGTTAGGTTATATTACGTTATTGATGTATATAAAAGTCCCACGGAGACGTAGAGGCCAACTCGCCAGAAATGTTGTCAAATATTAGTGCCGAGAGGTTGGGTTGTGTTAGGTTAGGTTATATTACGTTATTGATGTATATAAGGCCCTACGGAGACGTAGAGGCCAACTCGCCAGGAATGTTGTCAAATATTACCGCCGAGGTGTTAGGTTGGGTTAGGTTAGGTTATATTACGCTATTGATATATATAAAATTCCAACGGAGACGTAGAGTCCAACTCGCCAGGAATGTTGTCAAATATTAGTACCGAGATGATAGGTTGTGTTAGGTTAGGTTATATTACGCTATTGATGTATATAAAAGTCCCACGGAGACGTAGAGGCCAACTCGACAGGAATGTGGTCAAATAATAGCGCCGAATGGTTAGGTTGGGTTAGGTTAGGTTATATTACGTTATTGATGTATATGAAGGTCCCACGGAGACGTAGAGGCCAACTCGCCAGGAATGTTGTAAAATAATAGCGCCGAAAGGTTAGGTTGGGTTAAGTTAGGTTATATTACGTTATTGATGTATATGAAGGTCCCACGGAGACGTAGAGGCCAACTCGCCAGGAATGTTGTCAAATAATAGCGCCGAAAGGTTAGGTTGGGTTAGGTTAGGTTATATTACGTTATTGATGTATATGAAGGCCCCACGGAGACGTAGAGGCCAACTCGACAGGAATGTTGTCAAATATTAGCGCCGAGATCTTAGGTTGCGTTAGGTTAGGTTATATTACGCTATTGATGTATATAAAAGTCCCACGGAGACGTAGAGGCCAACTCGCCAGGAATGTTGTCAAATAATAGCGCCGAAAGATTAGGTTGAGTTAGGTCAGGTTATATTACGTTATTGATGGATATGAATGTCCCACGGAGACGTAGAGGCCAACAAGCCAGGAATGTGGTCAAATATTACCGCCGAGATGTTAGGTTGGGGTAGGTTAGGTTATATTACGTTATTGATGTATATAAAAGTCCCACGGAGACGTAGAGGCCAACTCGACAGGAATGTGGTCAAATAATAGCGCCGAATGGTTAGGTTGGGTTAGGTTAGGTTATATTACGTTATTGATGTATATGAAGGTCCCACGGAGACGTAGAGGCCAACTCGCCAGGAATGTTGTCTAATATTAATGCCGAGATCTTAGGTTGGGTTAGGTTAGGTTATATTACGCTATTGATGTATATAAAAGTCCTACGGAGACGTAGAGGCCAACAAGCCAGGAATGTTGTCAAATAATAGCGCCGAAAGGTTAGGTTGGATTAGGTTAGGTTATATTACGTTATTGATGTATATAAAAGTCCCACGGATACGTAGAGGCCAACTCGCCAGTAATGTTGTCAAATAATAGCGCCGAAAGGTTAGGTTGGGTTAGGTTAGGTTATATTACGTTATTGATGTATATAAAAGTCCCACGGAGACGTAGAGGCCAACTCGCCAGGAATGTTGTCAAATATTAGTGCCGAGAGGTTGGGTTGTGTTAGGTTAGGTTATATTACGTTATTGATGTATATAAGGCCCTACGGAGACGTAGAGGCCAACTCGCCAGGAATGTTGTCAAATATTACCGCCGAGGTGTTAGGTTGGGTTAGGTTAGGTTATATTACGCTATTGATATATATAAAATTCCAACGGAGACGTAGAGTCCAACTCGCCAGGAATGTTGTCAAATATTAGTACCGAGATGTTAGGTTGGGTTAAGTTAGGTTATATTACGTTATTGATGTATATGAAGGTCCCACGGAGACGTAGAGGCCAACTCGCCAGGAATGTTGTCAAATAATAGCGCCGAAAGGTTAGGTTGGGTTAGGTTAGGTTATATTACGTTATTGATGTATATGAAGGCCCCACGGAGACGTAGAGGCCAACTCGACAGGAATGTTGTCAAATATTAGCGCCGAAATCTTAGGTTGCGTTAGGTTAGGTTATATTACGCTATTGATGTATATAAAAGTCCCACGGAGACGTAGAGGCCAACTCGCCAGGAATGTTGTCAAATAATAGCGCCGAAAGATTAGGTTGAGTTAGGTCAGGTTATATTACGTTATTGATGGATATGAATGTCCCACGGAGACGTAGAGGCCAACTCGCCAGGAATGTTGTCAAATATTAGTGCCGAGACGTTGGGTTGTGTTAGGTTAGGTTATATTACGTTATTGATGTATATGAAGGTCCCACGGAGACGTAGAGGCCAACTCGCCAGGAATGTTGTCTAATATTAATGCCGAGAACTTAGGTTGGGTTAGGTTAGGTTATATTACGCTATTGATGTATATAAAAGTCCTACGGAGACGTAGAGGCCAACAAGCCAGGAATGTTGTCAAATAATAGCGCCGAAAGGTTAGGTTGGATTAGGTTAGGTTATATTACGTTATTGATGTATATAAAAGTCCCACGGATACGTAGAGGCCAACTCGCCAGTAATGTTTTCAAATAATAGCGCCGAAAGGTTAGGTTGGGTTAGGTTAGGTTATATTACGTTATTGATGTATATAAAAGTCCCACGGAGACGTAGAGGCGAACTCGCCAGGAATGTTGTCAAATATTAGTGCCGAGAGGTTGGGTTGTGTTAGGTTAGGTTATATTACGTTATTGATGTATATAAGGCCCTACGGAGACGTAGAGGCCAACTCGCCAGGAATGTTGTCAAATATTACCGCCGAGGTGTTAGGTTGGGTTAGGTTAGGTTATATTACGCTATTGATATATATAAAATTCCAACGGAGACGTAGAGTCCAACTCGCCAGGAATGTTGTCAAATATTAGTACCGAGATGATAGGTTGTGTTAGGTTAGGTTATACTACGCTATTGATGTATATAAAAGTCCCACGGAGACGTAGAGGCCAACTCGACAGGAATGTGGTCAAATAATAGCGCCGAATGGTTAGGTTGGGTTAGGTTAGGTTATATTACGTTATTGATGTATATGAAGGTCCCACGGAGACGTAGAGGCCAACTCGCCAGGAATGTTGTAAAATAATAGCGCCGAAAGGTTAGGTTGGGTTAAGTTAGGTTATATTACGTTATTGATGTATATGAAGGTCCCACGGAGACGTAGAGGCCAACTCGCCAGGAATGTTGTCAAATAATAGCGCCGAAAGGTTAGGTTGGGTTAGGTTAGGTTATATTACGTTATTGATGTATATAAAAGTCCCACGGACACGTAGAGGCCAACTCGCCAGGAATGTTGTCAAATAATAGCGCCGACAGGTTAGGTTGGGTTAGGTTAGGTTATATTACGTTATTGATGTATATAAAAGTCCCACGGAGACGTAGAGGCCAACTCGCCAGGAATGTTGTCTAATATTAATGCCGAGATCTTAGGTTGGGTTAGGTTAGGTTATATTACGCTATTGATGTATATAAAAGTCCTACGGAGACGTAGAGGCCAACAAGCCAGGAATGTTGTCAAATAATAGCGCCGAAAGGTTAGGTTGGATTAGGTTAGGTTATATTACGTTATTGATGTATATAAAAGTCCCGCGGATACGTAGAGGCCAACTCGCCAGTAATGTTGTCAAATAATAGCGCCGAGAGTTTGGGTTGGGTTGGGTTAGGTTATATTACGTTTTTGATGTATATGAAGGCCCCACGGAGACGTAGAGGCCAACTCGACAGGAATGTTGTCAAATATTAGCGCCGAGATCTTATGTTGCGTTAGGTTAGGTTATATTACGCTATTGATGTATATAAAAGTCCCACGGAGACGTTGAGGCCAACTCGCCAGGAATGTTGTCAAATAATAGCGCCGAAAGATTAGGTTGAGTTAGGTCAGGTTATATTACGTTATTGATGTATATGAAGGTCCCACGGAGACGTAGAGGCCAACTCGCCAGGAATGTTGTCTAATATTAATGCCGAGATCTTAGGTTGGGTTAGGTTAGGTTATATTACGCTATTGATGTATATAAAAGTCCTACGGAGACGTAGAGGCGAACAAGCCAGGAATGTTGCCAAATAATAGCGCCGAAAGGTTAGGTTGGATTAGGTTAGGTTATATTACGTTATTGATGTATATAAAAGTCCTACGGAGACGTAGAGGCGAACAAGCCAGGAATGTTGCCAAATAATAGCGCCGAAAGGTTAGGTTGGATTAGGTTAGGTTATATTACGTTATTGATGTATATAAAAGTCCCACGGATACGTAGAGGCCAACTCGCCAGGAATGTTGTCAAATATTAGCGCCGAGATCTTAGGTTGCGTTAGGTTAGGTTATATTACGCTATTGATGTATATAAAAGTCCCACGGAGACGTAGAGGCCAACTCGCCAGGAATGTTGTCAAATAATAGCGCCGAAAGATTAGGTTGAGTTAGGTCAGGTTATATTACGTTATTGATGGATATGAATGTCCCACGGAGACGTAGAGGCCAACAAGCCAGGAATGTGGTCAAATATTACCGCCGAGATGTTAGGTTGGGGTAGGTTAGGTTATATTACGTTATTGATGTATATAAAAGTCCCACGGAGACGTAGAGGCCAACTCGACAGGAATGTGGTCAAATAATAGCGCCGAATGGTTAGGTTGGGTTAGGTTAGGTTATATTACGTTATTGATGTATATGAAGGTCCCACGGAGACGTAGAGGCCAACTCGCCAGGAATGTTGTCTAATATTAATGCCGAGATCTTAGGTTGGGTTAGGTTAGGTTATATTACGCTATTGATGTATATAAAAGTCCTACGGAGACGTAGAGGCCAACAAGCCAGGAATGTTGTCAAATAATAGCGCCGAAAGGTTAGGTTGGATTAGGTTAGGTTATATTACGTTATTGATGTATATAAAAGTCCCACGGATACGTAGAGGCCAACTCGCCAGTAATGTTGTCAAATAATAGCGCCGAAAGGTTAGGTTGGGCTAGGTTAGGTTATATTACGTTATTGATGTATATAAAAGTCCCACGGAGACGTAGAGGCCAACTCGCCAGGAATGTTGTCAAATATTAGTGCCGAGAGGTTGGGTTGTGTTAGGTTAGGTTATATTACGTTATTGATGTATATAAGGCCCTACGGAGACGTAGAGGCCAACTCGCCAGGAATGTTGTCAAATATTACCGCCGAGGTGTTAGGTTGGGTTAGGTTAGGTTATATTACGCTATTGATATATATAAAATTCCAACGGAGACGTAGAGTCCAACTCGCCAGGAATGTTGTCAAATATTAGTACCGAGATGTTAGGTTGGGTTAAGTTAGGTTATATTACGTTATTGATGTATATGAAGGTCCCACGGAGACGTAGAGGCCAACTCGCCAGGAATGTTGTCAAATAATAGCGCCGAAAGGTTAGGTTGGGTTAGGTTAGGTTATATTACGTTATTGATGTATATGAAGGCCCCACGGAGACGTAGAGGCCAACTCGACAGGAATGTTGTCAAATATTAGCGCCGAAATCTTAGGTTGCGTTAGGTTAGGTTATATTACGCTATTGATGTATATAAAAGTCCCACGGAGACGTAGAGGCCAACTCGCCAGGAATGTTGTCAAATAATAGCGCCGAAAGATTAGGTTGAGTTAGGTCAGGTTATATTACGTTATTGATGGATATGAATGTCCCACGGAGACGTAGAGGCCAACTCGCCAGGAATGTTGTCAAATATTAGTGCCGAGACGTTGGGTTGTGTTAGGTTAGGTTATATTACGTTATTGATGTATATGAAGGTCCCACGGAGACGTAGAGGCCAACTCGCCAGGAATGTTGTCTAATATTAATGCCGAGAACTTAGGTTGGGTTAGGTTAGGTTATATTACGCTATTGATGTATATAAAAGTCCTACGGAGACGTAGAGGCCAACAAGCCAGGAATGTTGTCAAATAATAGCGCCGAAAGGTTAGGTTGGATTAGGTTAGGTTATATTACGTTATTGATGTATATAAAAGTCCCACGGATACGTAGAGGCCAACTCGCCAGTAATGTTTTCAAATAATAGCGCCGAAAGGTTAGGTTGGGTTAGGTTAGGTTATATTACGTTATTGATGTATATAAAAGTCCCACGGAGACGTAGAGGCGAACTCGCCAGGAATGTTGTCAAATATTAGTGCCGAGAGGTTGGGTTGTGTTAGGTTAGGTTATATTACGTTATTGATGTATATAAGGCCCTACGGAGACGTAGAGGCCAACTCGCCAGGAATGTTGTCAAATATTACCGCCGAGGTGTTAGGTTGGGTTAGGTTAGGTTATATTACGCTATTGATATATATAAAATTCCAACGGAGACGTAGAGTCCAACTCGCCAGGAATGTTGTCAAATATTAGTACCGAGATGATAGGTTGTGTTAGGTTAGGTTATACTACGCTATTGATGTATATAAAAGTCCCACGGAGACGTAGAGGCCAACTCGACAGGAATGTGGTCAAATAATAGCGCCGAATGGTTAGGTTGGGTTAGGTTAGGTTATATTACGTTATTGATGTATATGAAGGTCCCACGGAGACGTAGAGGCCAACTCGCCAGGAATGTTGTAAAATAATAGCGCCGAAAGGTTAGGTTGGGTTAAGTTAGGTTATATTACGTTATTGATGTATATGAAGGTCCCACGGAGACGTAGAGGCCAACTCGCCAGGAATGTTGTCAAATAATAGCGCCGAAAGGTTAGGTTGGGTTAGGTTAGGTTATATTACGTTATTGATGTATATAAAAGTCCCACGGACACGTAGAGGCCAACTCGCCAGGAATGTTGTCAAATAATAGCGCCGACAGGTTAGGTTGGGTTAGGTTAGGTTATATTACGTTATTGATGTATATAAAAGTCCCACGGAGACGTAGAGGCCAACTCGCCAGGAATGTTGTCTAATATTAATGCCGAGATCTTAGGTTGGGTTAGGTGAGGTTATATTACGCTATTGATGTATATAAAAGTCCTACGGAGACGTAGAGGCCAACAAGCCAGGAATGTTGTCAAATAATAGCGCCGAAAGGTTAGGTTGGATTAGGTTAGGTTATATTACGTTATTGATGTATATAAAAGTCCCGCGGATACGTAGAGGCCAACTCGCCAGTAATGTTGTCAAATAATAGCGCCGAGAGTTTGGGTTGGGTTGGGTTAGGTTATATTACGTTTTTGATGTATATGAAGGCCCCACGGAGACGTAGAGGCCAACTCGACAGGAATGTTGTCAAATATTAGCGCCGAGATCTTAGGTTGCGTTAGGTTAGGTTATATTACGCTATTGATGTATATAAAAGTCCCACGGAGACGTTGAGGCCAACTCGCCAGGAATGTTGTCAAATAATAGCGCCGAAAGATTAGGTTGAGTTAGGTCAGGTTATATTACGTTATTGATGTATATGAAGGTCCCACGGAGACGTAGAGGCCAACTCGCCAGGAATGTTGTCTAATATTAATGCCGAGATCTTAGGTTGGGTTAGGTTAGGTTATATTACGCTATTGATGTATATAAAAGTCCTACGGAGACGTAGAGGCGAACAAGCCAGGAATGTTGCCAAATAATAGCGCCGAAAGGTTAGGTTGGATTAGGTTAGGTTATATTACGTTATTGATGTATATAAAAGTCCTACGGAGACGTAGAGGCGAACAAGCCAGGAATGTTGCCAAATAATAGCGCCGAAAGGTTAGGTTGGATTAGGTTAGGTTATATTACGTTATTGATGTATATAAAAGTCCCACGGATACGTAGAGGCCAACTCGCCAGTAATGTTGTCAAATAATAGCGCCGAAAGGTTAGGTTGGGTTAGGTTAGGTTATATTACGTTATTGATGTATATAAAAGTCCCACGGAGACGTAGAGGCCAACTCGCCAGGAATGTTGTCAAATATTAGTGCCGAGAGGTTGGGTTGTGTTAGGTTAGGTTATATTACGTTATTGATGTATATAAGGCCCTACGGAGACGTAGAGGCCAACTCGCCAGGAATGTTGTCAAATATTACCGCCGAGGTGTTAGGTTGGGTTAGGTTAGGTTATATTACGCTATTGATATATATAAAATTCCAACGGAGACGTAGAGTCCAACTCGCCAGGAATGTTGTCAAATATTAGTACCGAGATGATAGGTTGTGTTAGGTTAGGTTATATTACGCTATTGATGTATATAACAGTCCCACGGAGACGTAGAGGCCAACTCGACAGGAATGTGGTCAAATAATAGCGCCGAATGGTTAGGTTGGGTTAGGTTAGGTTATATTACGTTATTGATGTATATGAAGGTCCCACGGAGACGTAGAGGCCAACTCGCCAGGAATGTTGTAAAATAATAGCGCCGAAAGGTTAGGTTGGGTTAAGTTAGGTTATATTACGTTATTGATGTATATGAAGGTCCCACGGAGACGTAGAGGCCAACTCGCCAGGAATGTTGTCAAATAATAGCGCCGAAAGGTTAGGTTGGGTTAGGTTAGGTTATATTACGTTATTGATGTATATAAAAGTCCCACGGACACGTAGAGGCCAACTCCCCAGGAATGTTGACAAATATTACCGCTGAAATGTTACGTTGGCTTAGGTTAGGTTATTTTACGTTATTGATGTACATGAAGGTCCCACGGAGACGTAGAGTCCAACTCGCCAGGAATTTTGTCAAATATTAGTACCGAGATGTTAGTTTGGGGTAGGTTAAGTTATATTACGCTATTGATGTATATAAAAGTTCCTCGGAGACGTAGAGGCCAACTCAACAGGAATGTTGTCAAATAATAGCGCCCAGAGGTTAGGTTGGGTTATATAAGGTTATATTACGTTATTGATGGATATGAAGGTCTCACGGAGACGTAGAGGCCAACTCGCCAGGAATGTTGTCTAATATTAATGCCGAGATCTTAGGTTGGGTTAGGTTAGGTTATATTACGCTATTGATGTATATAAAAGTCCTACGGAGACGTAGAGGCCAACAAGCCAGGAATGTTGTCAAATAATAGCGCCGAAAGGTTAGGTTGGATTAGGTTAGGTTATATTACGTTATTGATGTATATAAAAGTCCCGCGGATACGTAGAGGCCAACTCGCCAGTAATGTTGTCAAATAATAGCGCCGAGAGTTTGGGTTGGGTTGGGTTAGGTTATATTACGTTATTGATGTATATGAAGGTCCCACGGAGACGTAGAGGCCAACTCGCCAGGAATGTTGTCAAATAATAGCGCCGACAGGTTAGGTTGGGTTAGGTTAGGTTATATTACGTTATTGATGTATATAAAAGTCCCACGGAGACGTAGAGGCCAACTCGCCAGGAATGTTGTCAAATATTAGTGCCGAGATGATAGGTTGTGTTAGGTTAGGTTATATTACGCTATTGATGTATATAAAAGTCCCACGGAGACGTAGAGGCCAACTCGACAGGAATGTGGTCAAATAATAGCGCCGAATGGTTAGGTTGGATTAAGTTAGGTTATATTACGTTATTGATGTATATGATGGTCCCACGGAGACGTAGAGGCCAACTGGCCAGGAATGTTGTCAAATAATAGCGCCGAAAGGTTAGGTTGGATTAGGTTAGGTTATATTACGTTATTGATGTATATAAAAGTCCCACGGATACGTAGAGGCCAACTCGCCAGTAATGTTGTCAAATAATAGCGCCGAAAGGTTAGGTTGGGTTAGGTTAGGTTATATTACGTTATTGATGTATATAAAAGTCCCACGGAGACGTAGAGGCCAACTCGCCAGAAATGTTGTCAAATATTAGTGCCGAGAGGTTGGGTTGTGTTAGGTTAGGTTATATTACGTTATTGATGTATATAAGGCCCTACGGAGACGTAGAGGCCAACTCGCCAGGAATGTTGTCAAATATTACCGCCGAGGTGTTAGGTTGGGTTAGGTTAGGTTATATTACGCTATTGATATATATAAAATTCCAACGGAGACGTAGAGTCCAACTCGCCAGGAATGTTGTCAAATATTAGTACCGAGATGATAGGTTGTGTTAGGTTAGGTTATATTACGTTATTGATGGATATGAATGTCCCACGGAGACGTAGAGGCCAACAAGCCAGGAATGTGGTCAAATATTACCGCCGAGATGTTAGGTTGGGGTAGGTTAGGTTATATTACGTTATTGATGTATATAAAAGTCCCACGGAGACGTAGAGGCCAACTCGACAGGAATGTGGTCAAATAATAGCGCCGAATGGTTAGGTTGGGTTAGGTTAGGTTATATTACGTTATTGATGTATATGAAGGTCCCACGGAGACGTAGAGACCAACTCGCCAGGAATGTTGTCTAATATTAATGCCGAGATCTTAGGTTGGGTTAGGTTAGGTTATATTACGCTATTGATGTATATAAAAGTCCTACGGAGACGTAGAGGCCAACAAGCCAGGAATGTTGTCAAATAATAGCGCCGAAAGGTTAGGTTGGATTAGGTTAGGTTATATTACGTTATTGATGTATATAAAAGTCCCACGGATACGTAGAGGCCAACTCGCCAGTAATGTTGTCAAATAATAGCGCCGAAAGGTTAGGTTGGGTTAGGTTAGGTTATATTACGTTATTGATGTATATAAAAGTCCCACGGAGACGTAGAGGCCAACTCGCCAGGAATGTTGTCAAATATTAGTGCCGAGAGGTTGGGTTGTGTTAGGTTAGGTTATATTACGTTATTGATGTATATAAGGCCCTACGGAGACGTAGAGGCCAACTCGCCAGGAATGTTGTCAAATATTACCGCCGAGGTGTTAGGTTGGGTTAGGTTAGGTTATATTACGCTATTGATATATATAAAATTCCAACGGAGACGTAGAGTCCAACTCGCCAGGAATGTTGTCAAATATTAGTACCGAGATGTTAGTTTGGGGTAGGTTAAGTTATATTACGCTATTGATGTATATAAAAGTCCCTCGGAGACGTAGAGGCCAACTCAACAGGAATGTGGTCAAATAATAGCGCCGAATGGTTAGGTTGGGTTAGGTTAGGTTATATTACGTTATTGATGTATATGAAGGTCCCACGGAGACGTAGAGGCCAACTCGCCAGGAATGTTGTAAAATAATAGCGCCGAAAGGTTAGGTTGGGTTAAGTTAGGTTATATTACGTTATTGATGTATATGAAGGTCCCACGGAGACGTAGAGGCCAACTCGCCAGGAATGTTGTCAAATAATAGCGCCGAAAGGTTAGGTTGGGTTAGGTTAGGTTATATTACGTTATTGATGTATATGAAGGCCCCACGGAGACGTAGAGGCCAACTCGACAGGAATGTTGTCAAATATTAGCGCCGAAATCTTAGGTTGCGTTAGGTTAGGTTATATTACGCTATTGATGTATATAAAAGTCCCACGGAGACGTAGAGGCCAACTCGCCAGGAATGTTGTCAAATAATAGCGCCGAAAGATTAGGTTGAGTTAGGTCAGGTTATATTACGTTATTGATGGATATGAATGTCCCACGGAGACGTAGAGGCCAACTCGCCAGGAATGTTGTCAAATATTAGTGCCGAGACGTTGGGTTGTGTTAGGTTAGGTTATATTACGTTATTGATGTATATGAAGGTCCCACGGAGACGTAGAGGCCAACTCGCCAGGAATGTTGTCTAATATTAATGCCGAGATCTTAGGTTGGGTTAGGTTAGGTTATATTACGCTATTGATGTATATAAAAGTCCTACGGAGACGTAGAGGCCAACAAGCCAGGAATGTTGTCAAATAATAGCGCCGAAAGGTTAGGTTGGATTAGGTTAGGTTATATTACGTTATTGATGTATATAAAAGTCCCACGGATACGTAGAGGCCAACTCGCCAGTAATGTTGTCAAATAATAGCGCCGAAAGGTTAGGTTGGGTTAGGTTAGGTTATATTACGTTATTGATGTATATAAAAGTCCCACGGAGACGTAGAGGCGAACTCGCCAGGAATGTTGTCAAATATTAGTGCCGAGAGGTTGGGTTGTGTTAGGTTAGGTTATATTACGTTATTGATGTATATAAGGCCCTACGGAGACGTAGAGGCCAACTCGCCAGGAATGTTGTCAAATATTACCGCCGAGGTGTTAGGTTGGGTTAGGTTAGGTTATATTACGCTATTGATATATATAAAATTCCAACGGAGACGTAGAGTCCAACTCGCCAGGAATGTTGTCAAATATTAGTACCGAGATGATAGGTTGTGTTAGGTTAGGTTATACTACGCTATTGATGTATATAAAAGTCCCACGGAGACGTAGAGGCCAACTCGACAGGAATGTGGTCAAATAATAGCGCCGAATGGTTAGGTTGGGTTAGGTTAGGTTATATTACGTTATTGATGTATATGAAGGTCCCACGGAGACGTAGAGGCCAACTCGCCAGGAATGTTGTAAAATAATAGCGCCGAAAGGTTAGGTTGGGTTAAGTTAGGTTATATTACGTTATTGATGTATATGAAGGTCCCACGGAGACGTAGAGGCCAACTCGCCAGGAATGTTGTCAAATAATAGCGCCGAAAGGTTAGGTTGGGTTAGGTTAGGTTATATTACGTTATTGATGTATATAAAAGTCCCACGGACACGTAGAGGCCAACTCGCCAGGAATGTTGTCAAATAATAGCGCCGACAGGTTAGGTTGGGTTAGGTTAGGTTATATTACGTTATTGATGTATATAAAAGTCCCACGGAGACGTAGAGGCCAACTCGCCAGGAATGTTGTCTAATATTAATGCCGAGATCTTAGGTTGGGTTAGGTTAGGTTATATTACGCTATTGATGTATATAAAAGTCCTACGGAGACGTAGAGGCCAACAAGCCAGGAATGTTGTCAAATAATAGCGCCGAAAGGTTAGGTTGGATTAGGTTAGGTTATATTACGTTATTGATGTATATAAAAGTCCCGCGGATACGTAGAGGCCAACTCGCCAGTAATGTTGTCAAATAATAGCGCCGAGAGTTTGGGTTGGGTTGGGTTAGGTTATATTACGTTATTGATGTATATGAAGGTCCCACGGAGACGTAGAGGCCAACTCGCCAGGAATGTTGTCAAATAATAGCGCCGACAGGTTAGGTTGGGTTAGGTTAGGTTATATTACGTTATTGATGTATATAAAAGTCCCACGGAGACGTAGAGGCCAACTCGCCAGGAATGTTGTCAAATATTAGTGCCGAGACGTTGGGTTGTGTTAGGTTAGGTTATATTACGTTATTGATGTATATAAAGGCCCCACGGAGACGTAGAGGCCAACTCGGCAGGAATGTTGTCAAATATTACCGCCGAGATGTTAGGTTGGGTTAGGTTAGGTTATATAACGTTTTTGATGTATATGAAGGCCCCACGGAGACGTAGAGGCCAACTCGACAGGAATGTTGTCAAATATTAGCGCCGAGATCTTAGGTTGCGTTAGGTTAGGTTATATTACGCTATTGATGTATATAAAAGTCCCACGGAGACGTAGAGGCCAACTCGCCAGGAATGTTGTCAAATAATAGCGCCGAAAGATTAGGTTGAGTTAGGTCAGGTTATATTACGTTATTGATGGATATGAATGTCCCACGGAGACGTAGAGGCCAACAAGCCAGGAATGTGGTCAAATATTACCGCCGAGATGTTAGGTTGGGTTAGGTTAGGTTATATTACGTTATTGATGTATATGAAGGTCCCACGGAGACGTAGAGGCCAACTCGCCAGGAATGTTGTCTAATATTAATGCCGAGATCTTAGGTTGGGTTAGGTTAGGTTATATTACGCTATTGATGTATATAAAAGTCCTACGGAGACGTAGAGGCCAACAAGCCAGGAATGTTGTCAAATAATAGCGCCGAAAGGTTAGGTTGGATTAGGTTAGGTTATATTACGTTATTGATGTATATAAAAGTCCCACGGATACGTAGAGGCCAACTCGCCAGTAATGTTGTCTAATATTAATGCCGAGATCTTAGGTTGGGTTAGGTTAGGTTATATTACGCTATTGATGTATATAAAAGTCCTACGGAGACGTAGAGGCCAACTCGCCAGGAATGTTGTCAAATATTAGTGCCGAGACGTTGGGTTGTGTTAGGTTAGGTTATATTACGTTATTGATGTATATAAAGGCCCCACGGAGACGTAGAGGCCAACTCGGCAGGAATGTTGTCAAATATTACCGCCGAGATGTTAGGTTGGTTTAGGTTAGGTTATATTACGTTTTTGATGTATATGAAGGCCCCACGGAGACGTAGAGGCCAACTCGACAGGAATGTTGTCAAATATTAGCGCCGAGATCTTAGGTTGCGTTAGGTTAGGTTATATTACGCTATTGATGTATATAAAAGTCCCACGGAGACGTTGAGGCCAACTCGCCAGGAATGTTGTCAAATAATAGCGCCGAAAGATTAGGTTGAGTTAGGTCAGGTTATATTACGTTATTGATGGATATGAATGTCCCACGGAGACGTAGAGGCCAACAAGCCAGGAATGTGGTCAAATATTACCGCCGAGATGTTAGGTTGGGGTAGGTTAGGTTATATTACGTTATTGATGTATATGAAGGTCCCACGGAGACGTAGAGGCCAACTCGCCAGGAATGTTGTCTAATATTAATGCCGAGATCTTAGGTTGGGTTAGGTTAGGTTATATTACGCTATTGATGTATATAAAAGTCCTACGGAGACGTAGAGGCGAACAAGCCAGGAATGTTGTCAAATAATAGCGCCGAAAGGTTAGGTTGGATTAGGTTAGGTTATATTACGTTATTGATGTATATAAAAGTCCCACGGATACGTAGAGGCCAACTCGCCAGTAATGTTGTCAAATAATAGCGCCGAAAGGTTAGGTTGGGTTAGGTTAGGTTATATTACGTTATTGATGTATATAAAAGTCCCACGGAGACGTAGAGGCCAACTCGCCAGGAATGTTGTCAAATATTAGTGCCGAGAGGTTGGGTTGTGTTAGGTTAGGTTATATTACGTTATTGATGTATATAAGGCCCTACGGAGACGTAGAGGCCAACTCGCCAGGAATGTTGTCAAATATTACCGCCGAGGTGTTAGGTTGGGTTAGGTTAGGTTATATTACGCTATTGATATATATAAAATTCCAACGGAGACGTAGAGTCCAACTCGCCAGGAATGTTGTCAAATATTAGTACCGAGATGATAGGTTGTGTTAGGTTAGGTTATACTACGCTATTGATGTATATAAAAGTCCCACGGAGACGTAGAGGCCAACTCGACAGGAATGTGGTCAAATAATAGCGCCGAATGGTTAGGTTGGGTTAGGTTAGGTTATATTACGTTATTGATGTATATGAAGGTCCCACGGAGACGTAGAGGCCAACTCGCCAGGAATGTTGTAAAATAATAGCGCCGAAAGGTTAGGTTGGGTTAAGTTAGGTTATATTACGTTATTGATGTATATGAAGGTCCCACGGAGACGTAGAGGCCAACTCGCCAGGAATGTTGTCAAATAATAGCGCCGAAAGGTTAGGTTGGGTTAGGTTAGGTTATATTACGTTATTGATGTATATAAAAGTCCCACGGACACGTAGAGGCCAACTCGCCAGGAATGTTGTCAAATAATAGCGCCGACAGGTTAGGTTGGGTTAGGTTAGGTTATATTACGTTATTGATGTATATAAAAGTCCCACGGAGACGTAGAGGCCAACTCGCCAGGAATGTTGTCTAATATTAATGCCGAGATCTTAGGTTGGGTTAGGTTAGGTTATATTACGCTATTGATGTATATAAAAGTCCTACGGAGACGTAGAGGCCAACAAGCCAGGAATGTTGTCAAATAATAGCGCCGAAAGGTTAGGTTGGATTAGGTTAGGTTATATTACGTTATTGATGTATATAAAAGTCCCGCGGATACGTAGAGGCCAACTCGCCAGTAATGTTGTCAAATAATAGCGCCGAGAGTTTGGGTTGGGTTGGGTTAGGTTATATTACGTTATTGATGTATATGAAGGTCCCACGGAGACGTAGAGGCCAACTCGCCAGGAATGTTGTCAAATAATAGCGCCGACAGGTTAGGTTGGGTTAGGTTAGGTTATATTACGTTATTGATGTATATAAAAGTCCCACGGAGACGTAGAGGCCAACTCGCCAGGAATGTTGTCAAATATTAGTGCCGAGACGTTGGGTTGTGTTAGGTTAGGTTATATTACGTTATTGATGTATATAAAGGCCCCACGGAGACGTAGAGGCCAACTCGGCAGGAATGTTGTCAAATATTACCGCCGAGATGTTAGGTTGGGTTAGGTTAGGTTATATAACGTTTTTGATGTATATGAAGGCCCCACGGAGACGTAGAGGCCAACTCGACAGGAATGTTGTCAAATATTAGCGCCGAGATCTTAGGTTGCGTTAGGTTAGGTTATATTACGCTATTGATGTATATAAAAGTCCCACGGAGACGTAGAGGCCAACTCGCCAGGAATGTTGTCAAATAATAGCGCCGAAAGATTAGGTTGAGTTAGGTCAGGTTATATTACGTTATTGATGGATATGAATGTCCCACGGAGACGTAGAGGCCAACAAGCCAGGAATGTGGTCAAATATTACCGCCGAGATGTTAGGTTGGGTTAGGTTAGGTTATATTACGTTATTGATGTATATGAAGGTCCCACGGAGACGTAGAGGCCAACTCGCCAGGAATGTTGTCTAATATTAATGCCGAGATCTTAGGTTGGGTTAGGTTAGGTTATATTACGCTATTGATGTATATAAAAGTCCTACGGAGACGTAGAGGCCAACAAGCCAGGAATGTTGTCAAATAATAGCGCCGAAAGGTTAGGTTGGATTAGGTTAGGTTATATTACGTTATTGATGTATATAAAAGTCCCACGGATACGTAGAGGCCAACTCGCCAGTAATGTTGTCTAATATTAATGCCGAGATCTTAGGTTGGGTTAGGTTAGGTTATATTACGCTATTGATGTATATAAAAGTCCTACGGAGACGTAGAGGCCAACTCGCCAGGAATGTTGTCAAATATTAGTGCCGAGACGTTGGGTTGTGTTAGGTTAGGTTATATTACGTTATTGATGTATATAAAGGCCCCACGGAGACGTAGAGGCCAACTCGGCAGGAATGTTGTCAAATATTACCGCCGAGATGTTAGGTTGGTTTAGGTTAGGTTATATTACGTTTTTGATGTATATGAAGGCCCCACGGAGACGTAGAGGCCAACTCGACAGGAATGTTGTCAAATATTAGCGCCGAGATCTTAGGTTGCGTTAGGTTAGGTTATATTACGCTATTGATGTATATAAAAGTCCCACGGAGACGTTGAGGCCAACTCGCCAGGAATGTTGTCAAATAATAGCGCCGAAAGATTAGGTTGAGTTAGGTCAGGTTATATTACGTTATTGATGGATATGAATGTCCCACGGAGACGTAGAGGCCAACAAGCCAGGAATGTGGTCAAATATTACCGCCGAGATGTTAGGTTGGGGTAGGTTAGGTTATATTACGTTATTGATGTATATGAAGGTCCCACGGAGACGTAGAGGCCAACTCGCCAGGAATGTTGTCTAATATTAATGCCGAGATCTTAGGTTGGGTTAGGTTAGGTTATATTACGCTATTGATGTATATAAAAGTCCTACGGAGACGTAGAGGCGAACAAGCCAGGAATGTTGTCAAATAATAGCGCCGAAAGGTTAGGTTGGATTAGGTTAGGTTATATTACGTTATTGATGTATATAAAAGTCCCACGGATACGTAGAGGCCAACTCGCCAGTAATGTTGTCAAATAATAGCGCCGAAAGGTTAGGTTGGGTTAGGTTAGGTTATATTACGTTATTGATGTATATAAAAGTCCCACGGAGACGTAGAGGCCAACTCGCCAGGAATGTTGTCAAATATTAGTGCCGAGAGGTTGGGTTGTGTTAGGTTAGGTTATATTACGTTATTGATGTATATAAGGCCCTACGGAGACGTAGAGGCCAACTCGCCAGGAATGTTGTCAAATATTACCGCCGAGGTGTTAGGTTGGGTTAGGTTAGGTTATATTACGCTATTGATATATATAAAATTCCAACGGAGACGTAGAGTCCAACTCGCCAGGAATGTTGTCAAATATTAGTACCGAGATGATAGGTTGTGTTAGGTTAGGTTATATTACGCTATTGATGTATATAAAAGTCCCACGGAGACGTAGAGGCCAACTCGACAGGAATGTGGTCAAATAATAGCGCCGAATGGTTAGGTTGGGTTAGGTTAGGTTATATTACGTTATTGATGTATATGAAGGTCCCACGGAGACGTAGAGGCCAACTCGCCAGGAATGTTGTAAAATAATAGCGCCGAAAGGTTAGGTTGGGTTAAGTTAGGTTATATTACGTTATTGATGTATATGAAGGTCCCACGGAGACGTAGAGGCCAACTCGCCAGGAATGTTGTCAAATAATAGCGCCGAAAGGTTAGGTTGGGTTAGGTTAGGTTATATTACGTTATTGATGTATATAAAAGTCCCACGGACACGTAGAGGCCAACTCCCCAGGAATGTTGACAAATATTACCGCTGAAATGTTACGTTGGCTTAGGTTAGGTTATTTTACGTTATTGATGTACATGAAGGTCCCACGGAGACGTAGAGTCCAACTCGCCAGGAATTTTGTCAAATATTAGTACCGAGATGTTAGTTTGGGGTAGGTTAAGTTATATTACGCTATTGATGTATATAAAAGTCCCTCGGAGACGTAGAGGCCAACTCAACAGGAATGTTGTCAAATAATAGCGCCCAGAGGTTAGGTTGGGTTATATAAGGTTATATTACGTTATTGATGTATATAAAAGTCCCACGGAGACGTAGAGGCCAACTCGACAGGAATGTGGTCAAATAATAGCGCCGAATGGTTAGGTTGGGTTAGATTAGGTTATATTACGTTATTGATGTATATAAAGGTCCCACGGAGACGTAGAGGCCAACTCGCCAGGAATGTTGTCTAATATTAATGCCGAGATCTTAGGTTGGGTTAGGTTAGGTTATATTACGTTATTGATGTATATAAAAGTCCCACGGAGACGTAGAGGCCAACTCGCCAGGAATGTTGTCAAATATTAGTGCCGAGATGATAGGTTGTGTTAGGTTAGGTTATATTACGCTATTGATGTATATAAAAGTCCCACGGAGACGTAGAGGCCAACTCGACAGGAATGTGGTCAAATAATAGCGCCGAATGGTTAGGTTGGATTAAGTTAGGTTATATTACGTTATTGATGTATATGATGGTCCCACGGAGACGTAGAGGCCAACTGGCCAGGAATGTTGTCAAATAATAGCGCCGAAAGGTTAGGTTGGATTAGGTTAGGTTATATTACGTTATTGATGTATATAAAAGTCCCACGGATACGTAGAGGCCAACCCGCCAGTAATGTTGTCAAATAATAGCGCCGAAAGGTTAGGTTGGGTTAGGTTAGGTTATATTACGTTATTGATGTATATAAAAGTCCCACGGAGACGTAGAGGCCAACTCGCCAGAAATGTTGTCAAATATTAGTGCCGAGAGGTTGGGTTGTGTTAGGTTAGGTTATATTACGTTATTGATGTATATAAGGCCCTACGGAGACGTAGAGGCCAACTCGCCAGGAATGTTGTCAAATATTACCGCCGAGGTGTTAGGTTGGGTTAGGTTAGGTTATATTACGCTATTGATATATATAAAATTCCAATGGAGACGTAGAGTCCAACTAGCCAGGAATGTTGTCAAATATTAGTACCGAGATGATAGGTTGTGTTAGGATAGGTTATATTACGCTATTGATGTATATAAAAGTCCCACGGAGACGTAGAGGCCAACTCGACAGGAATGTGGTCAAATAATAGCGCCGAATGGTTAGGTTGGGTTAGGTTAGGTTATATTACGTTATTGATGTATATGAAGGTCTCACGGAGACGTAGAGGCCAACTCGCCAGGAATGTTGTAAAATAATAGCGCCGAAAGGTTAGGTTGGGTTAAGTTAGGTTATATTACGTTATTGATGTATATGAAGGTCCCACGGAGACGTAGAGGCCAACTCGCCAGGAATGTTGTCAAATAATAGCGCCGAAAGGTTAGGTTGGGTTAGGTTAGGTTATATTACGTTATTGATGTATATGAAGGCCCCACGGAGACGTAGAGGCCAACTCGACAGGAATGTTGTCAAATATTAGCGCCGAGATCTTAGGTTGCGTTAGGTTAGGTTATATTACGCTATTGATGTATATAAAAGTCCCACGGAGACGTAGAGGCCAACTCGCCAGGAATGTTGTCAAATAATAGCGCCGAAAGATTAGGTTGAGTTAGGTCAGGTTATATTACGTTATTGATGGATATGAATGTCCCACGGAGACGTAGAGGCCAACAAGCCAGGAATGTGGTCAAATATTACCGCCGAGATGTTAGGTTGGGGTAGGTTAGGTTATATTACGTTATTGATGTATATAAAAGTCCCACGGAGACGTAGAGGCCAACTCGACAGGAATGTGGTCAAATAATAGCGCCGAATGGTTAGGTTGGGTTAGGTTAGGTTATATTACGTTATTGATGTATATGAAGGTCCCACGGAGACGTAGAGGCCAACTCGCCAGGAATGTTGTCTAATATTAATGCCGAGATCTTAGGTTGGGTTAGGTTAGGTTATATTACGCTATTGATGTATATAAAAGTCCTACGGAGACGTAGAGGCCAACAAGCCAGGAATGTTGTCAAATAATAGCGCCGAAAGGTTAGGTTGGATTAGGTTAGGTTATATTACGTTATTGATGTATATAAAAGTCCCACGGATACGTAGAGGCCAACTCGCCAGTAATGTTGTCAAATAATAGCGCCGAAAGGTTAGGTTGGGTTAGGTTAGGTTATATTACGTTATTGATGTATATAAAAGTCCCACGGAGACGTAGAGGCCAACTCGCCAGGAATGTTGTCAAATATTAGTGCCGAGAGGTTGGGTTGTGTTAGGTTAGGTTATATTACGTTATTGATGTATATAAGGCCCTACGGAGACGTAGAGGCCAACTCGCCAGGAATGTTGTCAAATATTACCGCCGAGGTGTTAGGTTGGGTTAGGTTAGGTTATATTACGCTATTGATATATATAAAATTCCAACGGAGACGTAGAGTCCAACTCGCCAGGAATGTTGTCAAATATTAGTACCGAGATGTTAGTTTGGGGTAGGTTAAGTTATATTACGCTATTGATGTATATAAAAGTCCCTCGGAGACGTAGAGGCCAACTCAACAGGAATGTGGTCAAATAATAGCGCCGAATGGTTAGGTTGGGTTAGGTTAGGTTATATTACGTTATTGATGTATATGAAGGTCCCACGGAGACGTAGAGGCCAACTCGCCAGGAATGTTGTAAAATAATAGCGCCGAAAGGTTAGGTTGGGTTAAGTTAGGTTATATTACGTTATTGATGTATATGAAGGTCCCACGGAGACGTAGAGGCCAACTCGCCAGGAATGTTGTCAAATAATAGCGCCGAAAGGTTAGGTTGGGTTAGGTTAGGTTATATTACGTTATTGATGTATATGAAGGCCCCACGGAGACGTAGAGGCCAACTCGACAGGAATGTTGTCAAATATTAGCGCCGAAATCTTAGGTTGCGTTAGGTTAGGTTATATTACGCTATTGATGTATATAAAAGTCCCACGGAGACGTAGAGGCCAACTCGCCAGGAATGTTGTCAAATAATAGCGCCGAAAGATTAGGTTGAGTTAGGTCAGGTTATATTACGTTATTGATGGATATGAATGTCCCACGGAGACGTAGAGGCCAACAAGCCAGGAATGTGGTCAAATATTACCGCCGAGATGTTAGGTTGGGGTAGGTTAGGTTATATTACGTTATTGATGTATATAAAAGTCCCACGGAGACGTAGAGGCCAACTCGACAGGAATGTGGTCAAATAATAGCGCCGAATGGTTAGGTTGGGTTAGGTTAGGTTATATTACGTTATTGATGTATATGAAGGTCCCACGGAGACGTAGAGGCCAACTCGCCAGGAATGTTGTCTAATATTAATGCCGAGATCTTAGGTTGGGTTAGGTTAGGTTATATTACGCTATTGATGTATATAAAAGTCCTACGGAGACGTAGAGGCCAACAAGCCAGGAATGTTGTCAAATAATAGCGCCGAAAGGTTAGGTTGGATTAGGTTAGGTTATATTACGTTATTGATGTATATAAAAGTCCCACGGATACGTAGAGGCCAACTCGCCAGTAATGTTGTCAAATAATAGCGCCGAAAGGTTAGGTTGGGTTAGGTTAGGTTATATTACGTTATTGATGTATATAAAAGTCCCACGGAGACGTAGAGGCCAACTCGCCAGGAATGTTGTCAAATATTAGTGCCGAGAGGTTGGGTTGTGTTAGGTTAGGTTATATTACGTTATTGATGTATATAAGGCCCTACGGAGACGTAGAGGCCAACTCGCCAGGAATGTTGTCAAATATTACCGCCGAGGTGTTAGGTTGGGTTAGGTTAGGTTATATTACGCTATTGATATATATAAAATTCCAACGGAGACGTAGAGTCCAACTCGCCAGGAATGTTGTCAAATATTAGTACCGAGATGTTAGTTTGGGGTAGGTTAAGTTATATTACGCTATTGATGTATATAAAAGTCCCTCGGAGACGTAGAGGCCAACTCAACAGGAATGTGGTCAAATAATAGCGCCGAAAGGTTAGGTTGGGTTAAGTTAGGTTATATTACGTTATTGATGTATATGAAGGTCCCACGGAGACGTAGAGGCCAACTCGCCAGGAATGTTGTCAAATAATAGCGCCGAAAGGTTAGGTTGGGTTAGGTTAGGTTATATTACGTTATTGATGTATATGAAGGCCCCACGGAGACGTAGAGGCCAACTCGACAGGAATGTTGTCAAATATTAGCGCCGAAATCTTAGGTTGCGTTAGGTTAGGTTATATTACGCTATTGATGTATATAAAAGTCCCACGGAGACGTAGAGGCCAACTCGCCAGGAATGTTGTCAAATAATAGCGCCGAAAGATTAGGTTGAGTTAGGTCAGGTTATATTACGTTATTGATGGATATGAATGTCCCACGGAGACGTAGAGGCCAACAAGCCAGGAATGTTGTCAAATAATAGCGCCGAAAGATTAGGTTGAGTTAGGTCAGGTTATATTACGTTATTGATGGATATGAATGTCCCACGGAGACGTAGAGGCCAACTCGCCAGGAATGTTGTCAAATATTAGTGCCGAGACGTTGGGTTTTGTTAGGTTAGGTTATATTACGTTATTGATGTATATGAAGGTCCCACGGAGACGTAGAGGCCAACTCGCCAGGAATGTTGTCTAATATTAATGCCGAGATCTTAGGTTGGGTTAGGTTAGGTTATATTACGCTATTGATGTATATAAAAGTCCTACGGAGACGTAGAGGCCAACAAGCCAGGAATGTTGTCAAATAATAGCGCCGAAAGGTTAGGTTGGATTAGGTTAGGTTATATTACGTTATTGATGTATATAAAAGTCCCACGGATACGTAGAGGCCAACTCGCCAGTAATGTTGTCAAATAATAGCGCCGAAAGGTTAGGTTGGGTTAGGTTAGGTTATATTACGTTATTGATGTATATAAAAGTCCCACGGAGACGTAGAGGCCAACTCGCCAGGAATGTTGTCAAATATTAGTGCCGAGAGGTTGGGTTGTGTTAGGTTAGGTTATATTACGTTATTGATGTATATAAAAGTCCCACGGAGACGTAGAGGCCAACTCGCCAGGAATGTTGTCAAATATTAGTGCCGAGACGTTGGGTTGTGTTAGGTTAGGTTATATTACGTTATTGATGTATATAAAGGCCCCACGGAGACGTAGAGGCCAACTCGGCAGGAATGTTGTCAAATATTACCGCCGAGATGTTAGGTTGGGTTAGGTTAGGTTATATAACGTTTTTGATGTATATGAAGGCCCCACGGAGACGTAGAGGCCAACTCGACAGGAATGTTGTCAAATATTAGCGCCGAGATCTTAGGTTGCGTTAGGTTAGGTTATATTACGCTATTGATGTATATAAAAGTCCCACGGAGACGTAGAGGCCAACTCGCCAGGAATGTTGTCAAATAATAGCGCCGAAAGATTAGGTTGAGTTAGGTCAGGTTATATTACGTTATTGATGGATATGAATGTCCCACGGAGACGTAGAGGCCAACAAGCCAGGAATGTGGTCAAATATTACCGCCGAGATGTTAGGTTGGGTTAGGTTAGGTTATATTACGTTATTGATGTATATGAAGGTCCCACGGAGACGTAGAGGCCAACTCGCCAGGAATGTTGTCTAATATTAATGCCGAGATCTTAGGTTGGGTTAGGTTAGGTTATATTACGCTATTGATGTATATAAAAGTCCTACGGAGACGTAGAGGCCAACAAGCCAGGAATGTTGTCAAATAATAGCGCCGAAAGGTTAGGTTGGATTAGGTTAGGTTATATTACGTTATTGATGTATATAAAAGTCCCACGGATACGTAGAGGCCAACTCGCCAGTAATGTTGTCTAATATTAATGCCGAGATCTTAGGTTGGGTTAGGTTAGGTTATATTACGCTATTGATGTATATAAAAGTCCTACGGAGACGTAGAGGCCAACTCGCCAGGAATATTGTCAAATATTAGTGCCGAGACGTTGGGTTGTGTTAGGTTAGGTTATATTACGTTATTGATGTATATAAAGGCCCCACGGAGACGTAGAGGCCAACTCGGCAGGAATGTTGTCAAATATTACCGCCGAGATGTTAGGTTGGTTTAGGTTAGGTTATATTACGTTTTTGATGTATATGAAGGCCCCACGGAGACGTAGAGGCCAACTCGACAGGAATGTTGTCAAATATTAGCGCCGAGATCTTAGGTTGCGTTAGGTTAGGTTATATTACGCTATTGATGTATATAAAAGTCCCACGGAGACGTTGAGGCCAACTCGCCAGGAATGTTGTCAAATAATAGCGCCGAAAGATTAGGTTGAGTTAGGTCAGGTTATATTACGTTATTGATGGATATGAATGTCCCACGGAGACGTAGAGGCCAACAAGCCAGGAATGTGGTCAAATATTACCGCCGAGATGTTAGGTTGGGGTAGGTTAGGTTATATTACGTTATTGATGTATATGAAGGTCCCACGGAGACGTAGAGGCCAACTCGCCAGGAATGTTGTCTAATATTAATGCCGAGATCTTAGGTTGGGTTAGGTTAGGTTATATTACGCTATTGATGTATATAAAAGTCCTACGGAGACGTAGAGGCGAACAAGCCAGGAATGTTGTCAAATAATAGCGCCGAAAGGTTAGGTTGGATTAGGTTAGGTTATATTACGTTATTGATGTATATAAAAGTCCCACGGATACGTAGAGGCCAACTCGCCAGTAATGTTGTCAAATAATAGCGCCGAAAGGTTAGGTTGGGTTAGGTTAGGTTATATTACGTTATTGATGTATATAAAAGTCCCACGGAGACGTAGAGGCCAACTCGCCAGGAATGTTCTCAAATATTAGTGCCGAGAGGTTGGGTTGTGTTAGGTTAGGTTATATTACGTTATTGATGTATATAAGGCCCTACGGAGACGTAGAGGCCAACTCGCCAGGAATGTTGTCAAATATTACCGCCGAGGTGTTAGGTTGGGTTAGGTTAGGTTATATTACGCTATTGATATATATAAAATTCCAACGGAGACGTAGAGTCCAACACGCCAGGAATGTTGTCAAATATTAGTACCGAGATGTTAGTTTGGGGTACGTTAAGTTATATTACGCTATTGATGTATATAAAAGTCCCTCGGAGACGTAGAGGCCAACTCAACAGGAATGTGGTCAAATAATAGCGCCGAATGGTTAGGTTGGGTTAGGTTAGGTTATATTACGTTATTGATGTATATGAAGGCCCCACGGAGACGTAGAGGCCAACTCGACAGGAATGTTGTCAAATATTAGCGCCGAAATCTTAGGTTGCGTTAGGTTAGGTTATATTACGCTATTGATGTATATAAAAGTCCCACGGAGACGTAGAGGCCAACTCGCCAGGAATGTTGTCAAATAATAGCGCCGAAAGATTAGGTTGAGTTAGGTCAGGTTATATTACGTTATTGATGGATATGAATGTCCCACGGAGACGTAGAGGCCAACAAGCCAGGAATGTGGTCAAATATTACCGCCGAGATGTTAGGTTGGGGTAGGTTAGGTTATATTACGTTATTGATGTATATGAAGGTCCCACGGAGACGTAGAGGCCAACTCGCCAGGAATGTTGTCTAATATTAATGCCGAGATCTTAGGTTGGGTTAGGTTAGGTTATATTACGCTATTGATGTATATAAAAGTCCTACGGAGACGTAGAGGCCAACAAGCCAGGAATGTTGTCAAATAATAGCGCCGAAAGGTTAGGTTGGATTAGGTTAGGTTATATTACGTTATTGATGTATATAAAAGTCCCACGGATACGTAGAGGCCAACTCGCCAGTAATGTTGTCAAATAATAGCGCCGAAAGGTTAGGTTGGGTTAGGTTAGGTTATATTACGTTATTGATGTATATAAAAGTCCCACGGAGACGTAGAGGCGAACTCGCCAGGAATGTTGTCAAATATTAGTGCCGAGAGGTTGGGTTGTGTTAGGTTAGGTTATATTACGTTATTGATGTATATAAGGCCCTACGGAGACGTAGAGGCCAACTCGCCAGGAATGTTGTCAAATATTACCGCCGAGGTGTTAGGTTGGGTTAGGTTAGGTTATATTACGCTATTGATATATATAAAATTCCAACGGAGACGTAGAGTCCAACTCGCCAGGAATGTTGTCAAATATTAGTACCGAGATGATAGGTTGTGTTAGGTTAGGTTATACTACGCTATTGATGTATATAAAAGTCCCACGGAGACGTAGAGGCCAACTCGACAGGAATGTGGTCAAATAATAGCGCCGAATGGTTAGGTTGGGTTAGGTTAGGTTATATTACGTTATTGATGTATATGAAGGTCCCACGGAGACGTAGAGGCCAACTCGCCAGGAATGTTGTGAAATAATAGCGCCGAAAGGTTAGGTTGGGTTAAGTTAGGTTATATTACGTTATTGATGTATATGAAGGTCCCACGGAGACGTAGAGGCCAACTCGCCAGGAATGTTGTCAAATAATAGCGCCGAAAGGTTAGGTTGGGTTAGGTTAGGTTATATTACGTTATTGATGTATATAAAAGTCCCACGGACACGTAGAGGCCAACTCGCCAGGAATGTTGTCAAATAATAGCGCCGACAGGTTAGGTTGGGTTAGGTTAGGTTATATTACGTTATTGATGTATATAAAAGTCCCACGGAGACGTAGAGGCCAACTCGCCAGGAATGTTGTCTAATATTAATGCCGAGATCTTAGGTTGGGTTAGGTTAGGTTATATTACGCTATTGATGTATATAAAAGTCCTACGGAGACGTAGAGGCCAACAAGCCAGGAATGTTGTCAAATAATAGCGCCGAAAGGTTAGGTTGGATTAGGTTAGGTTATATTACGTTATTGATGTATATAAAAGTCCCGCGGATACGTAGAGGCCAACTCGCCAGTAATGTTGTCAAATATTAGCGCCGAGATCTTAGGTTGCGTTAGGTTAGGTTATATTACGCTATTGATGTATATAAAAGTCCCACGGAGACGTTGAGGCCAACTCGCCAGGAATGTTGTCAAATAATAGCGCCGAAAGATTAGGTTGAGTTAGGTCAGGTTATATTACGTTATTGATGGATATGAATGTCCCACGGAGACGTAGAGGCCAACAAGCCAGGAATGTGGTCAAATATTACCGCCGAGATGTTAGGTTGGGGTAGGTTAGGTTATATTACGTTATTGATGTATATGAAGGTCCCACGGAGACGTAGAGGCCAACTCGCCAGGAATGTTGTCTAATATTAATGCCGAGATCTTAGGTTGGGTTAGGTTAGGTTATATTACGCTATTGATGTATATAAAAGTCCTACGGAGACGTAGAGGCGAACAAGCCAGGAATGTTGTCAAATAATAGCGCCGAAAGGTTAGGTTGGATTAGGTTAGGTTATATTACGTTATTGATGTATATAAAAGTCCCACGGATACGTAGAGGCCAACTCGCCAGTAATGTTGTCAAATAATAGCGCCGAAAGGTTAGGTTGGGTTAGGTTAGGTTATATTACGTTATTGATGTATATAAAAGTCCCACGGAGACGTAGAGGCCAACTCGCCAGGAATGTTGTCAAATATTAGTGCCGAGAGGTTGGGTTGTGTTAGGTTAGGTTATATTACGTTATTGATGTATATAAGGCCCTACGGAGACGTAGAGGCCAACTCGCCAGGAATGTTGTCAAATATTACCGCCGAGGTGTTAGGTTGGGTTAGGTTAGGTTATATTACGCTATTGATATATATAAAATTCCAACGGAGACGTAGAGTCCAACTCGCCAGGAATGTTGTCAAATATTAGTACCGAGATGATAGGTTGTGTTAGGTTAGGTTATATTACGCTATTGATGTATATAAAAGTCCCACGGAGACGTAGAGGCCAACTCGACAGGAATGTGGTCAAATAATAGCGCCGAATGGTTAGGTTGGGTTAGGTTAGGTTATATTACGTTATTGATGTATATGAAGGTCCCACGGAGACGTAGAGGCCAACTCGCCAGGAATGTTGTAAAATAATAGCGCCGAAAGGTTAGGTTGGGTTAAGTTAGGTCATATTACGTTATTGATGTATATGAAGGTCCCACGGAGACGTAGAGGCCAACTCGCCAGGAATGTTGTCAAATAATAGCGCCGAAAGGTTAGGTTGGGTTAGGTTAGGTTATATTACGTTATTGATGTATATAAAAGTCCCACGGACACGTAGAGGCCAACTCCCCAGGAATGTTGACAAATATTACCGCTGAATTGTTACGTTGGCTTAGGTTAGGTTATTTTACGTTATTGATGTACATGAAGGTCCCACGGAGACGTAGAGTCCAACTCGCCAGGAATTTTGTCAAATATTAGTACCGAGATGTTAGTTTGGGGTAGGTTAAGTTATATTACGCTATTGATGTATATAAAAGTCCCTCGGAGACGTAGAGGCCAACTCAACAGGAATGTTGTCAAATAATAGCGCCCAGAGGTTAGGTTGGGTTATATAAGGTTATATTACGTTATTGATGGATATGAAGGTCTCACGGAGACGTAGAGGCCAACTCGCCAGGAATGTTGTCTAATATTAATGCCGAGATCTTAGGTTGGGTTAGGTTAGGTTATATTACGCTATTGATGTATATAAAATTCCTACGGAGACGTAGAGGCCAACAAGCCAGGAATGTTGTCAAATAATAGCGCCGAAAGGTTAGGTTGGATTAGGTTAGGTTATATTACGTTATTGATGTATATAAAAGTCCCGCGGATACGTAGAGGCCAACTCGCCAGTAATGTTGTCAAATAATAGCGCCGAGAGTTTGGGTTGGGTTGGGTTAGGTTATATTACGTTATTGATGTATATGAAGGTCCCACGGAGACGTAGAGGCCAACTCGCCAGGAATGTTGTCAAATAATAGCGCCATCAGGTTAGGTTGGGTTAGGTTAGGTTATATTACGTTATTGATGTATATAAAAGTCCCACGGAGACGTAGAGGCCAACTCGCCAGGAATGTTGTCAAATATTAGTGCCGAGATGATAGGTTGTGTTAGGTTAGGTTATATTACGCTATTGATGTATATAAAAGTCCCACGGAGACGTAGAGGCCAACTCGACAGGAATGTGGTCAAATAATAGCGCCGAATGGTTAGGTTGGATTAAGTTAGGTTATATTACGTTATTGATGTATATGATGGTCCCACGGAGACGTAGAGGCCAACTGGCCAGGAATGTTGTCAAATAATAGCGCCGAAAGGTTAGGTTGGATTAGGTTAGGTTATATTACGTTATTGATGTATATAAAAGTCCCACGGATACGTAGAGGCCAACTCGCCAGTAATGTTATCAAATAATAGCGCCGAAAGGTTAGGTTGGGTTAGGTTAGGTTATATTACGTTATTGATGTATATAAAAGTCCCACGGAGACGTAGAGGCCAACTCGCCAGGAATGTTGTCAAATATTAGTGCCGAGAGGTTGGCTTGTGTTAGGTTAGGTTATATTACGTTATTGATGTATATAAGGCCCTACGGAGACGTAGAGGCCAACTCGCCAGGAATGTTGTCAAATATTACCGCCGAGGTGTTAGGTTGGGTTAGGTTAGGTTATATTACGCTATTGATATATATAAAATTCCAACGGAGACGTAGAGTCCAACTCGCCAGGAATGTTGTCAAATATTAGTACCGAGATGATAGGTTGTGTTAGGTTAGGTTATATTACGCTATTGATGTATATAAAAGTCCCACGGAGACGTAGAGGCCAACTCGACAGGAATGTGGTCAAATAATAGCGCCGAATGGTTAGGTTGGGTTAGGTTAGGTTATATTACGTTATTGATGTATATGAAGGTCCCACGGAGACGTAGAGGCCAACTCGCCAGGAATGTTGTAAAATAATAGCGCCGAAAGGTTAGGTTGGGTTAAGTTAGGTTATATTACGTTATTGATGTATATGAAGGTCCCACGGAGACGTAGAGGCCAACTCGCCAGGAATGTTGTCAAATAATAGCGCCGAAAGGTTAGGTTGGGTTAGGTTAGGTTATATTACGTTATTGATGTATATGAAGGCCCCACGGAGACGTAGAGGCCAACTCGACAGGAATGTTGTCAAATATTAGCGCCGAGATCTTAGGTTGCGTTAGGTTAGGTTATATTACGCTATTGATGTATATAAAAGTCCCACGGAGACGTAGAGGCCAACTCGCCAGGAATGTTGTCAAATAATAGCGCCGAAAGATTAGGTTGAGTTAGGTCAGGTTATATTACGTTATTGATGGATATGAATGTCCCACGGAGACGTAGAGGCCAACAAGCCAGGAATGTGGTCAAATATTACCGCCGAGATGTTAGGTTGGGGTAGGTTAGGTTATATTACGTTATTGATGTATATAAAAGTCCCACGGAGACGTAGAGGCCAACTCGACAGGAATGTGGTCAAATAATAGCGCCGAATGGTTAGGTTGGGTTAGGTTAGGTTATATTACGTTATTGATGTATATGAAGGTCCCACGGAGACGTAGAGGCCAACTCGCCAGGAATGTTGTCTAATATTAATGCCGAGATCTTAGGTTGGGTTAGGTTAGGTTATATTACGCTATTGATGTATATAAAAGTCCTACGGAGACGTAGAGGCCAACAAGCCAGGAATGTTGTCAAATAATAGCGCCGAAAGGTTAGGTTGGATTAGGTTAGGTTATATTACGTTATTGATGTATATAAAAGTCCCACGGATACGTAGAGGCCAACTCGCCAGTAATGTTGTCAAATAATAGCGCCGAAAGGTTAGGTTGGGTTAGGTTAGGTTATATTACGTTATTGATGTATATAAAAGTCCCACGGGGACGTAGAGGCCAACTCGCCAGGAATGTTGTAAAATAATAGCGCCGAAAGGTTAGGTTGGGTTAAGTTAGGTTATATTACGTTATTGATGTATATGAAGGTCCCACGGAGACGTAGAGGCCAACTCGCCAGGAATGTTGTCAAATAATAGCGCCGAAAGGTTAGGTTGGGTTAGGTTAGGTTATATTACGTTATTGATGTATATAAAAGTCCCACGGACACGTAGAGGCCAACTCCCCAGGAATGTTGACAAATATTACCGCTGAAATGTTACGTTGGCTTAGGTTAGGTTATTTTACGTTATTGATGTACATGAAGGTCCCACGGAGACGTAGAGTCCAACTCGCCAGGAATTTTGTCAAATATTAGTACCGAGATGTTAGTTTGGGGTAGGTTAAGTTATATTACGCTATTGATGTATATAAAAGTCCCTCGGAGACGTAGAGGCCAACTCAACAGGAATGTGGTCAAATAATAGCGCCGAATGGTTAGGTTGGGTTAGGTTAGGTTATATTACGTTATTGATGTATATGAAGGTCCCACGGAGACGTAGAGGCCAACTCGCCAGGAATGTTGTAAAATAATAGCGCCGAAAGGTTAGGTTGGGTTAAGTTAGGTTATATTACGTTATTGATGTATATGAAGGTCCCACGGAGACGTGGAGGCCAACTCGCCAGGAATGTTGTCAAATATTAGCGCCGAAATCTTAGGTTGCGTTAGGTTAGGTTATATTACGCTATTGATGTATATAAAAGTCCCACGGAGACGTAGAGGCCAACTCGCCAGGAATGTTGTCAAATAATAGCGCCGAAAGATTAGGTTGAGTTAGGTCAGGTTATATTACGTTATTGATGGATATGAATGTCCCACGGAGACGTAGAGGCCAACAAGCCAGGAATGTGGTCAAATATTACCGCCGAGATGTTAGGTTGGGGTAGGTTAGGTTATATTACGTTATTGATGTATATGAAGGTCCCACGGAGACGTAGAGGCCAACTCGCCAGGAACGTTGGCTAATATTAATTGCGAGATCTTAGGTTGGGTTAGGTTAGGTTATATTACGCTATTGATGTATATAAAAGTCCTACGGAGACGTAGAGGCCAACAAGCCAGGAATGTTGTCAAATAATAGCGCCGAAAGGTTAGGTTGGATTAGGTTAGGTTATTTTACGTTATTGATGTATATAAAAGTCCCACGGATACGTAGAGGCCAACTCGCCAGGAATGTTGTCAAATATTACCGCCGAGGTGTTAGGTTGGGTTAGGTTAGGTTATATTACGCTATTGATATATATAAAATTCCCACGGAGACGTAGAGTCCAACTCGCCAGGAATGTTGTCAAATATTAGTACCGAGATGATAGGTTGTGTTAGGTTAGGTTATATTACGCTATTGATGTATATAAAAGTCCCACGGAGACGTAGAGGCCAACTCGACAGGAATGTGGTCACATAATAGCGCCGAATGGTTAGGTTGGATTAAGTTAGGTTATATTACGTTATTGATGTATATGATGGTCCCACGGAGACGTAGAGGCCAACTGGCCAGGAATGTTGTCAAATATTAGTACCGAGAGTTTGGGTTGGGTGAGGTTAGGTTATATTACGTTATTGATGTATATGAAGGTCCCACGGAGACGTAGAGGCCAACTCGCCAGGAATGTTGTCAAATAATAGCGCCGACAGGTTAGGTTGGGTTAGGTTAGGTTATATTACGTTATTGATGTATATAAAAGTCCCACGGAGACGTAGAGGCCAACTCGCCAGGAATGTTGTCAAATATTAGTGCCGAGACGTTGGGTTGTGTTAGGTTAGGTTATATTACGTTATTGATGTATATAAAGGCCCCACGGAGACGTAGAGGCCAACTCGCCAGGAATGTTGTCAAATATTACCGCCGAGATGTTAGGTTGGGTTAGGTTAGGTTATATTACGTTTTTGATGTATATGAAGGCCCCACGGAGACGTAGAGGCCAACTCGACAGGAATGTTGTCAAATATTAGCGCCGAGATCTTAGGTTGGGTTAGGTTAGGTTATATTACGCTATTGATGTATATAAAAGTCCCACGGAGACGTAGAGGCCAACTCGCCAGGAATGTTGTCAAATAATAGCGCCGAAAGGTTAGGTTGAGTTAGGTCAGGTTATATTACGTTATTGATGGATATGAATGTCCCACGGAGACGTAGAGGCCAACAAGCCAGGAATGTGGTCAAATAATAGCGCCGAAAGGTTAGGTTGGGTTAGGTTAGGTTATATTACGTTATTGATGGATATGAATGTCCCACGGATACGTAGAGGCCAACTCGCCGGTAATGTTGTCAAATAATAGCGCCGAAAGGTTAGGTTGGGTTAGGTTAGGTTATATTACGTTATTGATGTATATAAAAGTCCCACGGAGACGTAGAGGCCAACTCGCCAGGAATGTTGTCAAATATTAGTGCCGAGAGGTTGGGTTGTGTTAGGTTAGGTTATATTACGTTATTGATGTATATAAGGCCCTACGGAGACGTAGAGGCCAACTCGCCAGGAATGTTGTCAAATATTAGTGCCGAGACGTTGGGTTGTGTTAGGTTAGGTTATATTACGTTATTGATGTATATAAAGGCCCCACGGAGACGTAGAGGCCAACTCGCCAGGAATGTTGTCAAATAATAGCGCCGAAAGGTTAGGTTGAGTTAGGTCAGGTTATATTACGTTATTGATGGATATGAATGTCCCACGGAGACGTAGAGGCCAACAAGCCAGGAATGTGGTCAAATAATAGCGCCGAAAGGTTAGGTTGGGTTAGGTTAGGTTATATTACGTTATTGATGTATATGAAGGTCCCACGGAGACGTAGAGGCCAACTCGCCAGGAATGTTGGCTAATATTAATTGCGAGATCTTAGGTTGGGTTAGGTTAGGTTATATTACGCTATTGATGTATATAAAAGTCCCACGGATACGTACAGGCCAACTCGCCAGTAATGTTGTCAAATAATAGCGCCGAAAGGTTAGGTTGGGTTAGGTTAGGTTATATTACGTTATTGATGTATATAAAAGTCCCACGGAGACGTAGAGGCCAACTCGTCAGGAATGTTGTCAAATATTAGTGCCGAGAGGTTGGGTTGTGTTAGGTTAGGTTATATTACGTTATTGATGTATATAAGGCCCTACGGAGACGTAGAGGCCAACTCGCCAGGAATGTTGTCAAATATTACCGCCGAGATGTTAGGTTGGGTTGGATTAGGTTATATTACGTTATTGATGTATATAAAGGTCCCACGGAAACATAGAGGCCAACAAGCCAGGAATGTTGTGAAATATTACAGCCGAGATGTTACGTTGGGTTATTTTAGGTTAAATTACGTTATTGATGGATATGAATGTCCCACGGAGACGTAGAGGCCAACAAGCCAGGAATGTGGTCAAATAATAGCGCCGAATGGTAAGTTTGGGTTAGGTTAGGTTATATTACGTTATTGATGTATATGAAGGTCCCACGGAGACGTAGAGGCCAACTCGCCAGGAATGTTGTCAAATATTAGTACCGAGAGTTTGGGTTGGGTTAGGTTAGGTTATATTACGTTATTCATGTATATGAAGGTCCCACGGAGACGTAGAGGCCAACTCGCCAGGAATGTTGTCAAATAATAGCGCCGACAGGTTAGGTTGGGTTAGGTTAGGTTATATTACGTTATTGATGTATATAAAAGTCCCACGGAGACGTAGAGGCCAACTCGCCAGGAATGTTGTCAAATATTAGTGCCGAGACGTTGGGTTGTGTTAGGTTAGGTTATATTACGTTATTGATGTATATAAAGGCCCCACGGAGACGTAGAGGCCAACTCGCCAGGAATGTTGTCAAATATTACCGCCGAGATATTAGGTTGGGTTAGGTTAGGTTATATTACGTTTTTGATGTATATGAAGGCCCCACGGAGACCTAGAGGCCAACTCGACAGGAATGTTGTCAAATATTACCGCCGAAATGTTAGGTTGGCTTAGGTTAGGTTATTTTCCGTTATTGATGTACATGAAGGTCCCACGGAGACGTAGAGTCCAACTCGCCAGGAATTTTGTCAAATATTAGTACCGAGATGTTAGGTTGTGTTAGGTTAGGTTATATTACGCTATTGATGTATATAAAAGTCCCACGGAGACGTAGAGGCCAACTCGACAGGAATGTTGTCAAATAATAGCGCCATCAGGTTAGGTTGGGTTAGGTTAGGTTATATTACGTTATTGATGTATATAAAAGTCCCACGGAGACGTAGAGGCCAACTCGCCAGGAATGTTGTCAAATATTAGTGCCGAGATGTTAGGTTGGGTTAGGTTAGGTTATATTACGTTTTTGATGTATATGAAGGCCCCACGGAGACGTAGAGGCCAACTCGACAGGAATGTTGTCAAATATTAGCGCCGAGATCTTAGGTTGGGGTAGGTTAAGTTATATTACGCTATTGATGTATATAAAAGTCCCTCGGAGACGTAGAGGCCAACTCAACAGGAATGTTGTCAAATAATAGCGCCCAGAGGTTAGGTTGGGTTATATAAGGTTATATTACGTTATTGATGGATATGAAGTTCTCACGGAGACGTAGAGGCCAACTCGCCAGGAATGTTGTCAAATATTACCGCCGAGATGTTAGGTTGGGTTAGGTTAGGTTATATTACGTTATTGATGTATATAATGGTCCCACGGAAACATAGAGGCCAACAAGCCAGGAATGTTGTGAAATATTACAGCCGAGATGTTACGTTGGGTTATTTTAGGTTAAATTACGTTATTGATGGATATGAATGTCCCACGGAGACGTAGAGGCCAACAAGCCAGGAATGTGGTCAAATAATAGCGCCGAAATGTTAGGTTGGGTTAGGTTAGGTTATATTACGTTATTGATGTATATGAAGGTCCCACGGAGACGTAGAGGCCAACTCGCCAGGAATGTTGTCAAATATTAGCGCCGAGATCTTAGGTTGGGTTAGGTTAGGTTATATTACGCGATTGATGTATATAAAAGTCCCACGGAGACGTAGAGGCCAACACGCCAGGAATGTTGTCAAATAATAGCGCCGAAAGGTTAGGTTGGGTTATATAAAGTTATATTACGTTATTGATGGATATGAAGGTCTCACGGAGACGTAGAGGCCAACTCGTTAGCAATGTTTTCAAATATTACCGCCGAGATGATAGGTTGGGTTAGGTTAAGTTAAATTACGTTATTGATGTATATGAAGGTCCCACGGAGACGTAGAGGCCAACAAGCCAGGAATGTTGTCAAATAATAGCGCCGAAAGGTTAGGTTGGATTAGGTTAGGTTATATTACGTTATTGATGTATATAAAAGTCCCACGGATACGTAGAGGCCAACTCGCCAGGAATGTTGTCAAATATGAATGCCGAGATCTTAGGTTGGGTTAGGTTAGGTTATATTACGCTATTGATGTATATAAAATTCCTACGGAGACGTAGAGGCCAACAAGCCAGGAATGTTGACAAATAATATCGACGAGATCTTAGGTTGGGTTAGGTTAGGTTATATTACGCTATTGATGTATATGAAAGTCCCACGGAGACGTAGAGGCCAACAAGCCAGGAATGTGGTCAAATAATAGCGCCGAGATCTTAGGTTGGGTTAGGTTAGGTTATATTACGCTATTGATGTATATAAAAGTCCCACGGAGACGTAGAGGGCAACTCGCCAGGAATGTTGTCAAATATTAGTACCGAGAGGTTGGGTTGTGTTAGGTTAGGTTATATTACGTTATTGATGTATATAAAGGCCCCACGGAGACGTAGAGGCCAACTCGCCAGGAATGTTGTCAAATATTACCGCCGAGATGTTAGGTTGGGTTAGGTTAGGTTATATTACGTTTTTGATGTATATGAAGGCCCCACGGAGACGTAGAGGCCAACTCGACAGGAATGTTGTCAAATATTACCGCCGAGATGTTAGTTTGGGTTAGGTTAGGTTATATTACGCTATTGATGTATATAAAAGTCCTACGGAGACGTAGAGGCCTACAAGCCAGGAATGTTGTCAAATAATAGCGCCGAAAGGTTAGGTTGGATTAGGTTAGGTTATATTACGTTATTGATGTATATGAAGGTCCCACGGAGACGTAGAGGCCAACTCGCCAGGAATGTTGTCAAATATTAGTACCGAGAGTTTGGGTTGGGTTAGGTTAGGTTATATTACGTTATTGATGTATATGAAGGTCCCACGAAGACGTAGAGGCCAACTCGCCAGGAATGTTGTCAAATAATAGCGCCGAAAGGTTAGGTTGGGTTAGGTTAGCTTATATTACGTTATTGATGTATATAAAAGTCCCACGGACACGTAGAGGCCAACTCGCCAGGAATGTTGTCAAATAATAGCGCCGAGAGGTTAGGTTGGTTTATATAAGGTTATGTTACGTTGTTGATGGATATGAAAGTCTCACGGAGACGTAGAGGCCAATACGCCAGGAATGTTGTCAAATATTAGTACCGAGATGTTAGGTTGTGTTAGGTTAGGTTATATTACGCTATTGATGTATATAAAAGTCCCACGGAGACGTAGTGGCCAACTCGACAGGAATGTTGTCAAATAATATCGCCGAGATCTTAGGTTGGGTTAGGTTAGGTTATATTACGCTATTGATGTAAATAAAAGTCCCACGGAGACGTAGATGCCAACAAGCCAGGAATGTGGTCAAATAATAGCGCCGAAAGGTTAGGTTGGGTTAGGTTAGGTTATATTGCGTTATTGATGTATATGAAGGTCCCACGGAGACGTAGAGGCAAACTCGCCAGGAATGTTGTCAAATATTAGTACCGAGAGGTTGGGTTGGGTTAGGTTAGGTTATATTACGTTATTGATGTATATGAAGGTCCCACGGATACGTAGAGGCCAACTCGCCAGGAATGTTGTCAAATAATAGCGCCGAAAGGTTAGGTTGGGTTAGGTTAGGTTATATTACGTTATTGATGGATATGAAGGTCTCACGGAGACGTAGAGGCCAACTCGCCAGGAATGTTGTCAAATATTAATGCCGAGATCTAAGGTTGGGTTAGGTTAGGTTATATTACGCTATTGATGTATATAAAGGCCCCACGGAGACGTAGAGTCCAACTCGCCAGGAATGTTGTCAAATATTACCGCCGAAATGTTAGGTTGGCTTAGGTTAGGTTATATTACGCTATTGATATATATAAAATTCCCACGGAGACGTAGAGTCCAACTCGCCAGGAATGTTGTCAAATATTAGTACCGAGATGTTAGGTTGTGTTAGGTTAGGTTATATTACGCTATTGATGTATATAAAAGTCTCACGGAGACGTAGACGCCAACCCGACAGGAATGTTGTCAAATAATATCGCCGAGATCTTAGGTTGGGTTAGGTTAGGTTGTATTACGCTATTGATGTATATAAAAGTCCCACGGAGACGTAGAGGCCAACAAGCCAGGAATGTGGTCAAATAATACGGCCCAGAGGTTGGGTTGGGTTAGGTTAGGTTATATTACGTTATTGATGTATATGAAGGTCCCACGGAGACGTAGAGGCCAACTCGTCAGGAATGTTGTCAAATTATACCGCCGAAATGTTAGGTTGGCTTAGGTTAGGTTATTTTACGTTATTGATGTACATGAAGGTCCCACGGAGACGTAGAGTCCAACTCGCCAGGAATCTTGTCAAATATTAGTACCGAGATGTTAGTTTGGGGTAGGTTAAGTTATATTACGATATTGATGTATATAAAAGTCCCTCGGAGACGTAGAGGCCTACTCAACAGGAATGTTGTCAAATAATAGCCCCGAGAGGTTAGGTTGGGTTATATAAGGTTATATTACGTTATTGATGGATATTAAGGTCTCACGGAGACGTAGAGGCCAACTCGCCAGGAATGTTGTCAAATATTACCGCCGAGATGTTAGGTTGGGTTAGGTTAGGTTATATTACGTTATTGATGTATATAAAGGTCCCACGGAAACATAGAGGCCAACAAGCCAGGAATGTTGTGAAATATTACAGCCGAGATGTTACGTTGGGTTATTTTAGGTTAAATTACGTTATTGATGGATATTAATGTTCCACGGAGACGTAGAGGCCAACAAGGCAGGAATGTTGTCAAATATTACAGTCGAGATGTTACGTTGGGTTAGGTTAGGTTATATTACGTTTTTGATGTATATGAAGGCCTCACGGAGACGTAGAAGCCAACTCGACAGGAATGTTGTCAAATATTAGTGCCGAGATCTTAGGTTGGGTTAGGTTAGGTTATATTACGCTATTGATGTATATAAAGGTCCCACGGAGACGTAGAGGCCAACAAGCCAGGAATGTTGTCAAATAATACCTCCGAAAGGTTAGGTTGGATTAGGTTAGGTTATATTACGTTATTGATGTATATAAAAGTCCCACGGATACGTAGAGGCCAACTCGCCAGGAATGTTGTCAAATATTACCGCCGAAATGTTAGGTTGGCTTAGGTTAGGTTATTTTACGTTATTGATGTACATGAAGGTCCCACGGAGACGTAGAGTCCAACTCGCCAGGAATCTTGTCAAATATTAGTACCGAGATGTTATTTTGGGGTAGGTTAAGTTATATTACGCTATTGATGTATACAAAAGTCCCACGGAGACGTGGAAGCCAACTCGCCAGGAATGTTGTCAAATAATAGCGCCGAAAGGTTAGGTTGGGTTAGGTTAGGTTATATTACGTTGTTGATGTATATAAAAGTCCCACGGAGACGTAGAGGACAACTCGCCAGGAATGTTGTCAAATAATAGCGCCGAAAGGTTAGGTTGGGTTAGGTTAGGTTATATTACGTTATTGATGGATATGAAGGTCTCACGGAGACGTAGAGGCCAATTCGCCAGGAATGTTGTCAAATAATAGCGCCGAAAGGTTAGGTTGGGTTAGGTTAGGTTATATTACGTTATTGATGTATACAAAAGTCCCACGGAGACGTAGAGGCCAACTCGCCGGGAATGTTGTCAAATAATAGCGCCGAAAGGTTAGGTTGGGTTAGGTTAGGTTATATTACGTTATTGATGTATATAAAAGTCCCACGGAGACGTAGAGGCCAACTCGCCAGGAATGTTGTCAAATAATAGCGCCGAAAGGTTAGGTTGGGTTAGGTTAGGTTATATTACGTTATTGATGGATATGAAGGTCCCACGGAGACGTAGAGGCCAACTCGCCAGGAATGTTTTCAAATATTACCGCCGAGATGTTAGGTTGGGTTAGGTTAGGTTATATTACGTTATTGATGTATATAAAGGTCTCACGGAAACGTAGAGGCCAACAAGCCAGGAATGTGGTTAAACATTACCTCCGAGACGTTACTTTGGGTTAGGTTAGGTTATATTACGTTATTGATGTATATAAAAGCCCCACGGAAACGTAGAGGCCAACTCGCCAGGAATGTTGTCAAATAATAGCGCCGAGAGGTTAGGTTGTGTTATGTAAGGTTATATTACGTTATTGATGGATATGAAGGTCTCACGGAGACGTAGAAGCCAATTCGCCAGGAATGTTGTCAACTATTACCGCCGAGATGTTAGGTTGGGTTAGGTTAGGTTATATTACGTTATTGATGTATATAAAGGTCTCACGGAAGCGTAGAGGCCAACAAGCCAGGAATGTGGTTAAACATTACCTCCGAGACGTTACTTTTGGTTAGGTTAGGTTATATTACGTTATTGATGTATATAAAAGTCCCACGGAGACGTAGATGCCAACTCGCCAGGAATGTTGTCAAATATTAGTGCCGAGAGGTTGGGTTGTGTTAGGTTAGGTTATATTACGTTATTGATGTATATAAGGCCCTCCGGAGACGTAGAAGCCAACTCGACAGGAATGTTGTCAAATATTAGTGCCGAGACCTTAGGTTGGGTTAGGTTAGGTTATATTACGCTAATGATATATATAAAAGGCCCACGGAGACGTAGAGGCCAACAAGCCAGGAATGTTGTCAAATAATAGCGCCGAAAGGTTAGGTTGGGTTAGGTTAGGTTATATTACGTTATTGATGTATATAAAAGTCCCACGGAGACGTAGAGGCCAACTCGCCAGGAATGTTGTCAAATAATAGCGCCAAAAGGTTAGGTTGGGTTAGGTTAGGTTATATTACGTTATTGATGGATATGAAGGTCTCACGGAGACGTAGAGGCCAATTCGCCAGGAATGTTGTCAAATAATAGCGCCGAAAGGTTAGGTTGGGTTAGGTTAGGTTATATTACGTTATTGATGTATATAAAAGTCCCACGGAGACGTAGAGGCCAACTCGCCAGGAATGTTGTCAAATAATAGCGCCGAAAGGTTAGGTTGGGTTAGGTTAGGTTATATTACGTTATTGATGGATATGAAGGTCTCACGGAGACGTAGAGGCCAATTCGCCAGGAATGTTGTCAAATAATAGCGCCGAAAGGTTAGGTTGGGTTAGGTTAGGTTATATTACGTTATTGATGTATACAAAAGTCCCACGGAGACGTAGAGGCCAACTCGCCAGGAATGTTGTCAAATAATAGCGCCGAAAGGTTAGGTTGGGTTAGGTTAGGTTATATTACGTTATTGATGTATATAAAAGTCCCACGGAGACGTAGAGGCCAACTCGCCAGGAATGTTGTCAAATAATAGCGCCGAAAGGTTAGGTTGGGTTAGGTTAGGTTATATTACGTTATTGATGGATATGAAGGTCCCACGGAGACGTAGAGGCCAACTCGCCAGGAATGTTTTCAAATATTACCGCCGAGATGTTAGGTTGGGTTAGGTTAGGTTATATTACGTTATTGATGTATATAAAGGTCTCACGGAAACGTAGAGGCCAACAAGCCAGGAATGTGGTTAAACATTACCTCCGAGACGTTACTTTGGGTTAGGTTAGGTTATATTACGTTATTGATGTATATAAAAGCCCCACGGAAACGTAGAGGCCAACTCGCCAGGAATGTTGTCAAATAATAGCGCCGAGAGGTTAGGTTGTGTTATGTAAGGTTATATTACGTTATTGATGGATATGAAGGTCTCACGGAGACGTAGAAGCCAATTCGCCAGGAATGTTGTCAACTATTACCGCCGAGATGTTAGGTTGGGTTAGGTTAGGTTATATTACGTTATTGATGTATATAAAGGTCTCACGGAAGCGTAGAGGCCAACAAGCCAGGAATGTGGTTAAACATTACCTCCGAGACGTTACTTTTGGTTAGGTTAGGTTATATTACGTTATTGATGTATATAAAAGTCCCACGGAGACGTAGATGCCAACTCGCCAGGAATGTTGTCAAATATTAGTGCCGAGAGGTTGGGTTGTGTTAGGTTAGGTTATATTACGTTATTGATGTATATAAGGCCCTCCGGAGACGTAGAAGCCAACTCGACAGGAATGTTGTCAAATATTAGTGCCGAGACCTTAGGTTGGGTTAGGTTAGGTTATATTACGCTAATGATATATATAAAAGGCCCACGGAGACGTAGAGGCCAACAAGCCAGGAATGTTGTCAAATAATAGCGCCGAAAGGTTAGGTTGGGTTAGGTTAGGTTATATTACGTTATTGATGTATATAAAAGTCCCACGGAGACGTAGAGGCCAACTCGCCAGGAATGTTGTCAAATAATAGCGCCAAAAGGTTAGGTTGGGTTAGGTTAGGTTATATTACGTTATTGATGGATATGAAGGTCTCACGGAGACGTAGAGGCCAACTCGACAGGAATGTTGTCAAATAATATCGCCGAGATCTTAGGTTGGGTTAGGTTAGGTTATATTACGCTATTGATGTATATAAAAGTCCCACGGAGACGTAGAGGCCAACAAGCCAGGAATGTGGTCAAATAATAGCGCCGAAAGGGTAGGTTGGGTTAGGTTAGGTTATATTGCGTTATTGATGTATATGAAGGTCCCACGGAGACGTAGAGGCCAACTCGCCAGGAATGTTGTCAAATATTAGTACCGAGATGTTAGGTTGTGCTAGGTTAGGTTATATTACGTTATTGATGTATACAAAAGTCCCACGGAGACGTAGAGGCCAACTGGTTAGCAATGTTTTCAAATATTACCGCCGAGATGATAGGTTGGGTTAGGTTAAGTTAAATTACGTTATTGATGTATATGAAGGTCCCACGGAGACGTAGAGGCCAACTCGCCAGGAATCTTGTCAAATATTAGTACCGAGAGGTTGGGTTGTGTTAGGTTAGGATATATTACGTTATTGATGTATATAAAGGCCCCATTGAGACGTAGAGGCCAACTCGACAGGAATGTTGTCAAATATTACCGCCGAAATGTTAGCTTGGCTTAGGTTAGGTTATTTTACGTTATTGATGTACATGAAGGTCCCACGGAGACGTAGAGTCCAACTCGCCAGGAATGCTGTCAAATAATAGCGCCGCAGGTTAGGTTGGGTTAGGTTAAATTATATTACGTTATTGATGTATATAAAAGTCCCACGGAGACGTAGAGGCCAACTGGCCAGTAATGTTGTCAAATAATAGCGCCGAAAGGTTAGGTTGGGTTAGGTTAGGTTATATTACGTTATTGATGTATATAAAAGTCCCACGGAAACGTAGAGGCCAACAAGCCAGGAATGTGGTTAAACATTACCTCCGAGACGTTACTTTGGGTTAGGATAGGTTATATTACGTTATTGATGTATATAAAAGCCCCACGGAAACGTAGAGGCCAACTCGCCAGGAATGTTGTCAAATATTAGTGCCGAGACGTTGGGTTGTGTTAGGTTAGGTTATATTACGTTATTGATGTATATAAAGGCCCCACGGAGACGTAGAGGCCAACTCGCCAGGAATGTTGTCAAATATTACCGCCGAGATGTTAGGTTGGGTTAGGTTAGGTTATATTACGTTTTTGATGTATATGAAGGCCCCACGGAGACGTAGAGGCCAACTCGACAGGAATGTTGTCAAATATTAGCGCCGAGATCTTAGGTTGGGTTAGGTTAGGCTATATTACGCTATTGATGTATATAAAAGTCCCACGGAGACGTAGAGGCCAACTCGCCAGGAATGTTGTCAAATAATAGCGCCGAGAAGTTAGGTTGGTTTATATAAGGTTATATTACGTTATTGATGGATATGAAAGTCTCACGGAGACGTAGAGGCCAATTCGCCAGGAATGTTGTCAACTATTACCGCCGAAAGGTTAGGTTGGGTTAGGTTAGGTTATATTACGTTATTGATGTATATAAAGGTCTCACGGAAACGTAGAGGCCAACAAGCCAGGAATGTGGTTAAACATTACCTCCGAGACGTTACTTTGGGTTAGGTTAGGTTATATTACGTTATTGATGTATATAAAAGCCCCACGGAAACGTTGAGGCCAACTCGCCAGGAATGTTGTCAAATATTACCGCCGAGGTGTTAGGTTGGGTTAGGTTAGGTTATATTACGCTATTGATATATATAAAAATCCCACGGAGACGTAGAGTCCAACTCGCCAGGAATGTTGTCAAATATTAGTACCGAGATGTTAGGTTGTGTTAGGTTAGGTTATATTACGCTATTGATGTATATAAAAGTCCCACGGAGACGTAGACGCCAACTCGACAGGAATGTTGTCAAATAATATCGCCGAGATCTTAGGTTGGGTTAGGTTAGGTTATATTACGCTATTGATGTATATAAAAGTCTCACGGAGACGTAGACGCCAACCCGACAGGAATGTTGTCAAATAATATCGCCGAGATCTTAGGTTGGGTTAGGTTAGGTTGTATTACGCTATTGATGTATATAAAAGTCCCACGGAGACGTAGAGGCCAACAAGCCAGGAATGTGGTCAAATAATACGGCCCAGAGGTTGGGTTGGGTTAGGTTAGGTTATATTACGTTATTGATGTATATGAAGGTCCCACGGAGACGTAGAGGCCAACTCGCCAGGAATGTTGTCAAATTATACCGCCGAAATGTTAGGTTGGCTTAGGTTAGGTTATTTTACGTTATTGATGTACATGAAGGTCCCACGGAGACGTAGAGTCCAACTCGCCAGGAATCTTGTCAAATATTAGTACCGAGATGTTAGTTTGGGGTAGGTTAAGTTATATTACGATATTGATGTATATAAAAGTCCCTCGGAGACGTAGAGGCCTACTCAACAGGAATGTTGTCAAATAATAGCCCCGAGAGGTTAGGTTGGGTTATATAAGGTTATATTACGTTATTGATGGATATTAAGGTCTCACGGAGACGTAGAGGCCAACTCGCCAGGAATGTTGTCAAATATTACCGCCGAGATGTTAGGTTGGGTTAGGTTAGGTTATATTACGTTATTGATGTATATAAAGGTCCCACGGAAACATAGAGGCCAACAAGCCAGGAATGTTGTGAAATATTACAGCCGAGATGTTACGTTGGGTTATTTTAGGTTAAATTACGTTATTGATGGATATTAATGTTCCACGGAGACGTAGAGGCCAACAAGGCAGGAATGTTGTCAAATATTACAGTCGAGATGTTACGTTGGGTTAGGTTAGGTTATATTACGTTTTTGATGTATATGAAGGCCTCACGGAGACGTAGAAGCCAACTCGACAGGAATGTTGTCAAATATTAGTGCCGAGATCTTAGGTTGGGTTAGGTTAGGTTATATTACGCTATTGATGTATATAAAGGTCCCACGGAGACGTAGAGGCCAACAAGCCAGGAATGTTGTCAAATAATACCTCCGAAAGGTTAGGTTGGATTAGGTTAGGTTATATTACGTTATTGATGTATATAAAAGTCCCACGGATACGTAGAGGCCAACTAGCCAGGAATGTTGTCAAATATTACCGCCGAAATGTTAGGTTGGCTTAGGTTAGGTTATTTTACGTTATTGATGTACATGAAGGTCCCACGGAGACGTAGAGTCCAACTCGCCAGGAATCTTGTCAAATATTAGTACCGAGATGTTATTTTGGGGTAGGTTAAGTTATATTACGCTATTGATGTATACAAAAGTCCCACGGAGACGTGGAAGCCAACTCGCCAGGAATGTTGTCAAATAATAGCGCCGAAAGGTTAGGTTGGGTTAGGTTAGGTTATATTACGTTGTTGATGTATATAAAAGTCCCACGGAGACGTAGAGGACAACTCGCCAGGAATGTTGTCAAATAATAGCGCCGAAAGGTTAGGTTGGGTTAGGTTAGGTTATATTACGTTATTGATGGATATGAAGGTCTCACGGAGACGTAGAGGCCAATTCGCCAGGAATGTTGTCAAATAATAGCGCCGAAAGGTTAGGTTGGGTTAGGTTAGGTTATATTACGTTATTGATGTATACAAAAGTCCCACGGAGACGTAGAGGCCAACTCGCCGGGAATGTTGTCAAATAATAGCGCCGAAAGGTTAGGTTGGGTTAGGTTAGGTTATATTACGTTATTGATGTATATAAAAGTCCCACGGAGACGTAGAGGCCAACTCGCCAGGAATGTTGTCAAATAATAGCGCCGAAAGGTTAGGTTGGGTTAGGTTAGGTTATATTACGTTATTGATGGATATGAAGGTCCCACGGAGACGTAGAGGCCAACTCGCCAGGAATGTTTTCAAATATTACCGCCGAGATGTTAGGTTGGGTTAGGTTAGGTTATATTACGTTATTGATGTATATAAAGGTCTCACGGAAACGTAGAGGCCAACAAGCCAGGAATGTGGTTAAACATTACCTCCGAGACGTTACTTTGGGTTAGGTTAGGTTATATTACGTTATTGATGTATATAAAAGCCCCACGGAAACGTAGAGGCCAACTCGCCAGGAATGTTGTCAAATAATAGCGCCGAGAGGTTAGGTTGTGTTATGTAAGGTTATATTACGTTATTGATGGATATGAAGGTCTCACGGAGACGTAGAAGCCAACTCGCCAGGAATGTTGTCAACTATTACCGCCGAGATGTTAGGTTGGGTTAGGTTAGGTTATATTACGTTATTGATGTATATAAAGGTCTCACGGAAGCGTAGAGGCCAACAAGCCAGGAATGTGGTTAAACATTACCTCCGAGACGTTACTTTTGGTTAGGTTAGGTTATATTACGTTATTGATGTATATAAAAGTCCCACGGAGACGTAGATGCCAACTCGCCAGGAATGTTGTCAAATATTAGTGCCGAGAGGTTGGGTTGTGTTAGGTTAGGTTATATTACGTTATTGATGTATATAAGGCCCTCCGGAGACGTAGAAGCCAACTCGACAGGAATGTTGTCAAATATTAGTGCCGAGACCTTAGGTTGGGTTAGGTTAGGTTATATTACGCTAATGATATATATAAAAGGCCCACGGAGACGTAGAGGCCAACAAGCCAGGAATGTTGTCAAATAATAGCGCCGAAAGGTTAGGTTGGGTTAGGTTAGGTTATATTACGTTATTGATGTATATAAAAGTCCCACGGAGACGTAGAGGCCAACTCGCCAGGAATGTTGTCAAATAATAGCGCCAAAAGGATAGGTTGGGTTAGGTTAGGTTATATTACGTTATTGATGGATATGAAGGTCTCACGGAGACGTAGAGGCCAATTCGCCACGAATGTTGTCAAATAATAGCGCCGAAAGGTTAGGTTGGGTTAGGTTAGGTTATATTACGTTATTGATGTATATAAAAGTCCCACGGAGACGTAGAGGCCAACTCGCCAGGAATGTTGTCAAATAATAGCGCCGAAAGGTTAGGTTGGGTTAGGTTAGGTTATATTACGTTATTGATGGATATGAAGGTCTCACGGAGACGTAGAGGCCAATTCGCCAGGAATGTTGTCAAATAATAGCGCCGAAAGGTTAGGTTGGGTTAGGTTAGGTTATATTACGTTATTGATGTATACAAAAGTCCCACGGAGACGTAGAGGCCAACTCGCCAGGAATGTTGTCAAATAATAGCGCCGAAAGGTTAGGTTGGGTTAGGTTAGGTTATATTACGTTATTGATGTATATAAAAGTCCCACGGAGACGTAGAGGCCAACTCGCCAGGAATGTTGTCAAATAATAGCGCCGAAAGGTTAGGTTGGGTTAGGTTAGGTTATATTACGTTATTGATTTATATAAAGGTCTCACGGAAACGTAGAGGCCAACAAGCCAGGAATGTGGTTAAACATTACCTCCGAGACGTTACTTTTGGTTAGGTTAGGTTATATTACGTTATTGATGTATATAAAAGTCCCACGGAGACGTAGATGCCAACTCGCCAGGAATGTTGTCAAATATTAGTGCCGAGAGGTTGGGTTGTGTTAGGTTAGGTTATATTACGTTATTGATGTATATAAGGCCCTCCGGAGACGTAGAAGCCAACTCGACAGGAATGTTGTCAAATATTAGTGCCGAGACCTTAGGTTGGGTTAGGTTAGGTTATATTACGCTAATGATATATATAAAAGGCCCACGGAGACGTAGAGGCCAACAAGCCAGGAATGTTGTCAAATAATAGCGCCGAAAGGTTAGGTTGGGTTAGGTTAGGTTATATTACGTTATTGATGTATATAAAAGTCCCACGGAGACGTAGAGGCCAACTCGCCAGGAATGTTGTCAAATAATAGCGCCGAAAGGTTAGGTTGGGTTAGGTTAGGTTATATTACGTTATTGATGGATATGAAGGTCTCACGGAGACGTAGAGGCCAATTCGCCAGGAATGTTGTCAAATAATAGCGCCGAAAGGTTAGGTTGGGTTAGGTTAGGTTATATTACGTTATTGATGTATACAAAAGTCCCACGGAGACGTAGAGGCCAACTCGCCAGGAATGTTGTCAAATAATAGCGCCGAAAGGTTAGGTTGGGTTAGGTTAGGTTATATTACGTTATTGATGTATATAAAAGTCCCACGGAGACGTAGAGGCCAACTCGCCAGGAATGTTGTCAAATAATAGCGCCGAAAGGTTAGGTTGGGTTAGGTTAGGTTATATTACGTTATTGATGGATATGAAGGTCCCACGGAGACGTAGAGGCCAACTCGCCAGGAATGTTTTCAAATATTACCGCCGAGATGTTAGGTTGGGTTAGGTTAGGTTATATTACGTTATTGATGTATATAAAGGTCTCACGGAAACGTAGAGGCCAACAAGCCAGGAATGTGGTTAAACATTACCTCCGAGACGTTACTTTGGGTTAGGTTAGGTTATATTACGTTATTGATGTATATAAAAGCCCCACGGAAACGTAGAGGCCAACTCGCCAGGAATGTTGTCAAATAATAGCGCCGAGAGGTTAGGTTGTGTTATGTAAGGTTATATTACGTTATTGATGGATATGAAGGTCTCACGGAGACGTAGAAGCCAATTCGCCAGGAATGTTGTCAACTATTACCGCCGAGATGTTAGGTTGGGTTAGGTTAGGTTATATTACGTTATTGATGTATATAAAGGTCTCACGGAAGCGTAGAGGCCAACAAGCCAGGAATGTGGTTAAACATTACCTCCGAGACGTTACTTTTGGTTAGGTTAGGTTATATTACGTTATTGATGTATATAAAAGTCCCACGGAGACGTAGATGCCAACTCGCCAGGAATGTTGTCAAATATTAGTGCCGAGAGGTTGGGTTGTGTTAGGTTAGGTTATATTACGTTATTGATGTATATAAGGCCCTCCGGAGACGTAGAAGCCAACTCGACAGGAATGTTGTCAAATATTAGTGCCGAGACCTTAGGTTGGGTTAGGTTAGGTTATATTACGCTAATGATATATATAAAAGGCCCACGGAGACGTAGAGGCCAACAAGCCAGGAATGTTGTCAAATAATAGCGCCGAAAGGTTAGGTTGGGTTAGGTTAGGTTATATTACGTTATTGATGTATATAAAAGTCCCACGGAGACGTAGAGGCCAACTCGCCAGGAATGTTGTCAAATAATAGCGCCAAAAGGTTAGGTTGGGTTAGGTTAGGTTATATTACGTTATTGATGGATATGAAGGTCTCACGGAGACGTAGAGGCCAATTCGCCAGGAATGTTGTCAAATAATAGCGCCGAAAGGTTAGGTTGGGTTAGGTTAGGTTATATTACGTTATTGATGTATATAAAAGTCCCACGGAGACGTAGAGGCCAACTCGCCAGGAATGTTGTCAAATAATAGCGCCGAAAGGTTAGGTTGGGTTAGGTTAGGTTATATTACGTTATTGATGGATATGAAGTTCTCACGGAGACGTAGAGGCCAATTCGCCAGGAATGTTGTCAAATAATAGCGCCGAAAGGTTAGGTTGGGTTAGGTTAGGTTATATTACGTTATTGATGTATACAAAAGTCCCACGGAGACGTAGAGGCCAACTCGCCAGGAATGTTGTCAAATAATAGCGCCGAAAGGTTAGGTTGGGTTAGGTTAGGTTATATTACGTTATTGATGTATATAAAAGTCCCACGGAGACGTAGAGGCCAACTCGCCAGGAATGTTGTCAAATAATAGCGCCGAAAGGTTAGGTTGGGTTAGGTTAGGTTATATTACGTTATTGATTTATATAAAGGTCTCACGGAAACGTAGAGGCCAACAAGCCAGGAATGTGGTTAAACATTACCTCCGAGACGTTACTTTTGGTTAGGTTAGGTTATATTACGTTATTGATGTATATAAAAGTCCCACGGAGACGTAGATGCCAACTCGCCAGGAATGTTGTCAAATATTAGTGCCGAGAGGTTGGGTTGTGTTAGGTTAGGTTATATTACGTTATTGGTGTATATAAGGCCCTCCGGAGACGTAGAGGCCAACTCGCCAGGAATGTTTTCAAATATTACCGCCGAGATGTTAGGTTGGGTTAGGTTAGGTTATATTACGTTATTGATGTATATAAAGGTCTCACGGAAACGTAGAGGCCAACAAGCCAGGAATGTGGTTAAACATTACCTCCGAGACGTTACTTTGGGTTAGGTTAGGTTATATTACGTTATTGATGTATATAAAAGCCCCACGGAAACGTAGAGGCCAACTCGCCAGGAATGTTGTCAAATAATAGCGCCGAGAGGTTAGGTTGTGTTATGTAAGGTTATATTACGTTATTGATGGATATGAAGGTCTCACGGAGACGTAGAAGCCAATTCGCCAGGAATGTTGTCAACTATTACCGCCGAGATGTTAGGTTGGGTTAGGTTAGGTTATATTACGTTATTGATGTATATAAAGGTCTCACGGAAGCGTAGAGGCCAACAAGCCAGGAATGTGGTTAAACATTACCTCCGAGACGTTACTTTTGGTTAGGTTAGGTTATATTACGTTATTGATGTATATAAAAGTCCCACGGAGACGTAGATGCCAACTCGCCAGGAATGTTGTCAAATATTAGTGCCGAGAGGTTGGGTTGTGTTAGGTTAGGTTATATTACGTTATTGATGTATATAAGGCCCTCCGGAGACGTAGAAGCCAACTCGACAGGAATGTTGTCAAATATTAGTGCCGAGACCTTAGGTTGGGTTAGGTTAGGTTATATTACGCTAATGATATATATAAAAGGCCCACGGAGACGTAGAGGCCAACAAGCCAGGAATGTTGTCAAATAATAGCGCCGAAAGGTTAGGTTGGGTTAGGTTAGGTTATATTACGTTATTGATGTATATAAAAGTCCCACGGAGACGTAGAGGCCAACTCGCCAGGAATGTTGTCAAATAATAGCGCCAAAAGGTTAGGTTGGGTTAGGTTAGGTTATATTACGTTATTGATGGATATGAAGGTCTCACGGAGACGTAGAGGCCAATTCGCCAGGAATGTTGTCAAATAATAGCGCCGAAAGGTTAGGTTGGGTTAGGTTAGGTTATATTACGTTGGAGTCTCGTTCGAGCAGCCGTAGAGAGCGGACGTGTTTCGGTGCGCTCCGCTACCTGAGTTGTACGACGCGACTTTTTAGGCGATAAAGAATATATACTTCGGTTTATATCCTTCCGAGGAGGATTGTGAAAACTTCTAGTGTAAGAACTAGAAGCTAGTAGCAAGAATAACGCGATAGAAAGGAATATACGCTCTGCGTCTCCTTTGTTCGCTTCCGGTGACGTGGCGTCGACAATTGAGTCGGCATTTTCAGCAGAAAAGGAGGTGGAAAGTGGTCTGGATCACTTCTCTGAGAGTCAGTGTCACGTGCGGCAAAACCAGTGCGCAGTTTTTGCAGTGGAAAGTGCCAAAAGTGTGCGAAAACAAGTGGAAATCGGCGGAAAGGAACAGGGCGTCACCGCCGCCATATTGCCGCGCAGCCGTGGCACGTACGCGTTCCACCGCTATTAGGGCGTTCTTTCCGGCGATTGCTGCTTGTTTGCGAACTTAAAGTGCTCTTTGCGGCAAAAGTGACTGTGAGGTGGCTCCCGTGGTTGCGGGCACAGGAGAAAAAGGTGCGACAATACGTGGAAAAGCATCGGGAGAAAACGAGGCGTCGCCGCCGCCATCTTGACAGTTAGGCGTGGCACGTACGCCGCGTCGAGACGACAGTCGGGAAACAAGGGCTTCTCCCGGCCTTTTCGACGTATTCCCGCACTTTCGGCGCTTCCGGGCGTTAAGCACGATTGTAGAAACACTGATTTTCTCGAACATTAGTGCAGAAAACGGTGTAAAAGTGCGACGCGGGACCTCGGCGAGAAAGAGGCTACCAGCCGTAATCAATCTCGGATTATTCCAGGAGATTGCGACAAAGAAGACAAAAAAGGTAAGTGCTAGAGACTCTTAAAGCGCGAATCTTGAACTCTGGCGTCGCTCCGTGAACTGTTCGCGGAAATCGAAGCGAACGCAAGAGCGAGTGAGAGGACGAATAGAGAGACAAAGAGAGAGTGACGGTTGAACTGTGTGCGGGACAGAGACAGACAGCCGGTCTGCGCTGAACGTGGGAAGTGCGAACGTTCCCACACGGCGGAGTAAGTGAGGTGCGCGGTGTGATTTTCTCCACGGAGGAGAATAGCGTTTGCGCGACCGACTCGTCGGCAAATTAATTATCGTGCGAAGCCCTGCTTGGGTAACCAAGCATGGCGACGCGCGATTACGCGACCGTGGCGAGTGGGGGAGAGGGGGCCGGCCCGAGTGGCCTTATCAGTTGTAGAACCGGCGGCAGCAGCAAGTCGGAGAGGACGGAAGGCAGGATGCTGCGGGAACCAGAGAGGAGAATTCCACGCACGCGCAGGAGCGTGAAGAGATCAAAGGCGGAGACGTCCGAATACGATTCAGACACGTCACTCGCTTCGTTGCTCTCGACGACTCCGTCCGAGTCAACGAAGCATCTGAAGAAGAGGGGACGCCCCCCCACAACGGAGGAATACATAAAATTGGCGGAAGCCAAACTGCTAGCCGATAAAGCTGCCGAGAAGGATGCAGAGGACGCTCTAGAGCGAGAGCTCCTCTACGGTGATTGCATGCCACCGCCACCATCAAGGACGTCAAATCCTATTCCGGACCAGGAAGTTTTTGACGAAGAGGCCAGGAAAATGCCGATAGAGGATCTGGCAGCCTGGGCTCTGGAATCGGCGGCCAAAATTGAATATGCCGCTGCGAAGTCGTCGCAGCTGAAAGGCACAATTAAACGGTCGATGCGCGTCAGCGTTCGAATCCTGCGAGCGGCGACTACGGAAGCTGAACAACGCGCCAGCCGCGCCATCGCCGGAACAGCAGGAGATCAGGAATTCAGCCTTATTAAAGCTAAGGCTGAAAAACTGGAGAAGGAGAATGCCCTTCTCAAGGAGAGGCTGACCGCCCTCGAAAATAGGGCAAACAGCCAATTATCGCCGGCGATCAAAAGCATGGAGATCGCCGAGCGTAGTGATAAAGGAACACGACGGCAATCGCTGACTACGAAGCAGGAGGAAGCCAGCATCCCCGACACCGGTCTCGTACTGTTAATGGAGCAGATTGGGGCCGTTGTCAACGAACGGCTTACACAATTTTGGGAGAAGGCGGAGAAGCGCTTCGCTCCGAAGGAGGATCGTCCGCGGTCGGAGGCACGAAATGCTGCGCGACGCGAAGAACCCGCGAAAGAGGGAACAAGCGCCGCAATCATAAAGAAGGAGAAGTCCGCTGGGAAGAGAGAGGCAATGCCCCTTCCACCGGTGAAAAAATCCGCGAAAGCGGAAGCAAAGAAATCACCCATCCAGAAGAGGATGGAAGAGATTCAAAAGGAGCAGGTTCGGAAGGAGAGCGAAGGGAAGTGTCCAGCAGCGAGCGCAACTGCTCCGCAGAACAACAAGGAGACGGAGACGCCGTGGACGAAAGTCCTCGGCAGAAAGTCGAAAAAGGAGACGACGGCCGCCGTAAACAAGACCGTGAGGGCAGGCAAGAAGGTGGCAGCTGCGAAGTCGATGCCAAAAGAAAAGCCGATAGTGATGAAAACCCCGAGCACGGCCGCTGTCGTAATCACTATAGAGGAGGGCAGTAAATCGACATACGCCGAGCTTATGACGACGGCGCGGCAGAAGATCAAACTGTCGGACCTGGGAATCGGTGAGGTCAAACCCAGGAAAGCGCTGACCGGAGCGCTTATTCTCGAAATAAGCGGCGAAGGTAAAGAAGAGAAGGCGAACGCGCTCGCCAACAAGTTAACCGGGCTATTCGCGATCACGAGGGGTGTAAAAATCACGCGCCCCTGCAAGAGAGCGGCCCTGAGGGTCTTCAGGATGGAAGACTCGATCACGGTCGGTGAGGTCGTCGAAGCAGTCGCCGCACAAGGCGGCTGCACCGCCGACGAGATAAAAACCGGTCCCAGGAGGACGGCGTATAACGGCATGGGCACGATGCTTATGCAATGCCCGGTCGCCGCCGCAAAGAAGGTTACCGAAAACGGTAAAGTAAAGGTCGGATGGACGTCCGTCCGCGTTGAACCCATCGAAGCACGACAACTTACCTGCTTCAAATGTTGGGAAATCGGGCACGTAATCGCGAAATGCTCCGCGACCGTGGACCGAACGGAGGCGTGTTACCGGTGCGGTGAGAAGGGACACCGCGCTGCGGAATGCAATGAGAAGGCACCGACGTGCCCGGTATGCAAGTCGGCGAACCGCCCGCATGGACACAGAGCAGGTAGCAAAGCCTGCACTGTCCCGCCGCCGGCAAAAAAAGGACAGAAGAACGCTACTCAATCGAGCGCTAAATCCTCAGGTAAGGATAAGAAACCTGAGGAAAAGAAGGAAAAAGCTGCAGCAGCAGCCAAACACAACCACGAAGAGGAGAAGGAGCGCGAAACTCTGAAGGCGAGCACCAGCCGCGAGGAGGCGATGGATCTGGCGTAACTTTCAATATGAAATGCCAGATCCTGCAAACTAATTTAAATCACGCCGCGAGAGCACAAGATCTTATGCTCGAAAGCCTGCAAAGCGGCGTGGTTGAATTAGTGGTTGCCGCGGAGCCGTATTTAATCCACGACAAGCCGTCATGGATAGCAAACAGGGAGAAGACGGTTGCAATAATTCAGGCGACGCCGACACGCATCCGACCGATCACACTCATCGCGCAAGGGCGTGGTTACGTCGCAGTATCGTGGTCGGATTGCGTCGTCATTGGAATATACGCGCCGCCGAGTTGGTCGTTGCAAGATTTCGATCAGCTCCTGGACGAAGTGGAGGGTGTAGTGCGAAATCACGCCTCGCAACCGACATTCGTACTGGGAGATTTCAACGCGCACGCGACTATGTGGCGCTCTTCCAGAACGACTCAGCGTGGACACTCGACGATGGACTGGGCAGCATCCGCGAATCTCAGACTGTTGAATCAAGGATCTGCCAGTACGTGCGTGCGTCCACAGGGCGAGAGCAAGGTCGACCTCTCGTTCGCGAACGACGCAGCATCTCGAAGAGTCACGAGCTGGAAAGTGGATCCGATCGAAACTTTATCTGATCACTTATATATAAGGATCGACATATCCACGGTACAAGGAAGAAGAGCAGCGGACCAGAAGCAAAATAGATGGTCGTTGCGAAAAATCGACGAAGATATGTTTATGGCGGCAACCCTCGCCGCTACCTGGCCGAGCGAGCCGACCGAAGCGGCCGTAGTCGAGCGAGAAGCAGAATGGTTTACGAGGACGTTGACATCGGTGTGCAACGCAAGCATGCCGAAAATAAGGTCGAACCCCACTCGTAAACCCGTATATTGGTGGAGGAACGAGATCGCTCTTCTCCGTGCGGAGAGCACAAACGCACGGAGGCAATATACGAGATACCGGAAACGGAGGAATCCCGATTCGGTGAGGAAAGCGCAGCTCTATGAAGCTTATAAGGAGAAGAAAATAGAGCTGCAGGCCGCCATAAAGACATCAAAGGCACGAGCATGGGACGGGCTGCTGGAAACACTGCGCGAGGATCCGTGGGGGCGGCCGTACAAGATAGTAATGAATAAATTACGACCGTGGGCGCCCCCGTTAACGGAGACGATGGAGACGCCGTTCTTGAAGCGAGTTGTCGACACGCTCTTCCCACCGGAAGAGGCCACGTCGGCGAGCAACTCGCAAATTTCAGCACACATCGACCCGATCATCTGGTCGCAGGACAACGACGTCACCGAGGAGGAAATGGCTCGCGCCATAAAGCGCATGACAAAGAAGAACACCGCGCCCGGACCGGACGGAATTCCCGGCCGTGCCTGGTCGATGGCACTCAGTGTCCTGAATTCAAGATTGCGGAAGTTATTTACAGCATGCTTGAAGACGGGTACGTTGCCAGCAAGATGGAAAACCGGCAGATTAGTGTTGCTCCGAAAGCCGGGAAAACCGGAGGATTCACCGGCAGCGTACAGGCCGATAGTTTTGCTCGACGAGGTCGGAAAATTATTTGAAAGGATAATCCACAACCGCCTCGTCGAGCACCTGTCGCGAACCGGGCCGAACTTAGCCGAGAACCAATTCGGCTTCCGAGAAGGACGATCGACGATTGACGCCATTCGACAAGTGAAAAGTTTCGCCGAAAACGCGATCGCCGCCGGGGGAGTCGTAATCGCGATATCTTTAGATATTAAGAATGCGTTCAACTCCCTCGAATGGAGTACGATACGTAGAGCGCTTGAAAAGCACGGGATTCCGCGATACCTGCGAAGGGTCGTGGAAAATTACCTGAGCGACCGCGCGGTTCTCTACGATAGCCGGCATGGAATCGAGAAAAAGAAGATTGATCGCGGCGTTCCCCAGGGATCGGTCCTCGGACCGCTTCTCTGGAATCTCGGGTACGACGCGGTCCTGAAGCTGCCAATGCCGTCCGGCGTGCATCTCACGTGCTACGCGGATGACACGATGGTGTTGGCAGTCGACACGTGCCGGCAACGCGCAATCTGCCGGGCCGAAGTGGCAGTTGCGGTCGTGGCTAATACCATCAAGAAGATGGGGCTCCAGATGGCACCGGAGAAATCTGAAATCCTGTGCTTCAAGGGACGAAGAAGAGACCCGCGAGGAGGAAACGAAGTGGTCAACATCGGACCATCTAAAGTTACAGTGGGGAGCGAGATGAAGTATCTCGGACTGCTCCTCGACGATAAATGGAACTTTGGTCTCCACTTCGCTCGTCAGGCCGTTCGACTGGATGCTGCGGCAAATTATCTAAGCCGCATCATGCCGAATCTGCACGGACCGGACGAGAAAGTAAGGAAAGTCTATGCTGGGGTGATAAAAAGCATTGCGCTTTACGGAGCCCCGGTATGGAGCGACGCGCTTAACAAAGGAGGCAGAAAGCTGCAGCTGCTGCGAAGCGCGTGGCGAAGAATAGCCATTCGGGTCATAAGAGGATATCGCACGATTTCCTACGACGCGGCAACAATGCTGGCGGGTCTCGCACCCCTGGAATACCTGGCGCAGGAAGACCTCATAGTGTACGAAACCCTACGCACAACGCGCCAGGTAGAAGAAGAAGGTGCACCTGCTCCGACAAGGGACGAGATTAGAAGAGAAGCGAGACGCTTCACTTTCTCTAAATGGAAGGAGAAACTCGCACCTGCGACCAATCACAGGATCGTGGGAGCGATTCTACCCATCTTGGAAAACTGGGTAGAACACAGGAGAGGGCAGCTCACCTTCAGAGTGACGCAGGTGCTGACTGGACATGGATGCTTCGGTCAGTACCTCTGCAAGATCGGAAAAGAGGCCACGGCTGAATGTCACCATTGCGGAGACGGAGACGACTCTGCGCAGCACACGCTGGAACGCTGTCCAGCGTGGCAAACGCTGCGCCACGCTCTCGTGGCAGAGATCGGACGGGATCTCTCGCCGACCAGCATCCTGCCGAAGATGCTGGAAGGGGAGAGATACTGGCGAGCCGTTACCTTGTTTTGCGACAAAGTGATGGCTGCGAAGGAAGCCGCCGAGCGCGAAAGAGAGCGCACGCTTTCTGCTCGACGAGCCTTACGTGGTCGGCGTTGTAGACGTTTGCCACGTTCCACTCCAAGGTAGGGGACTCTCGTCCGTCAGGGCGCGAGAGTCGCTCCAAAGTACCCACCGGGGAGCGGAGCTTCGCTGCCGCCGTCCATCTCAAACGCCGCAAGCGGGAGAAGAGGAAGACGACTTCGAAGATTGAAGACAGGCGCAAGAAATTCGACAAAGAGGTACGCGTGAGGAATGCATGCATTCGCACACAAGCGTAATAGAAAAGATTGCGCAAAGAAAAAGTAAATAAGAAAAAACAGAAAGAGCAGCCGAGCGCCGGATAGACAGGGTTTGGGTCAAGTCTATCCGGCACGCGCTCGACCGAGGAGAGGCAAACGACTGTGGTGGTTGCAGTCGTTGCCAATCTAAAGTATGAACTCGCACGCCAGCTATGAACAGAGAGTTTAAAGAACTCAGACACGAGGCGGGATGCTGGACGCGTTCGAAAGAGTTCCCGGCTACCCGCTACAAGTGTAGGAAGACCACCGCAGGGTTTTAGTCGGTAAGAGTCCGACATAACCGCTGATTTCCCAAAAAATCCACGGTATCCATGAGGATTTCCCTGCGAAAAAAAAAAAAAAAAAAAAAAAAAAAAAAAAAAAAAAAAGGTTATATTACGTTATTGATGTATATAAAAGTCCCACGGAGACGTAGAGGCCAACTCGCCAGGAATGTTGTCAAATAATAGCGCCGAAAGGTTAGGTTGGGTTAGGTTAGGTTATATTACGTTATTGATGGATATGAAGGTCTCACGGAGACGTAGAGGCCAATTCGCCAGGAATGTTGTCAAATAATAGCGCAGAAAGGTTAGGTTGGGTTAGGTTAGGTTATATTACGTTATTGATGTATACAAAAGTCCCACGGAGACGTAGAGGCCAACTCGCCAGGAATGTTGTCAAATAATAGCGCCGAAAGGTTAGGTTGGGTTAGGTTAGGTTATATTACGTTATTGATGTATATAAAAGTCCCACGGAGACGTAGAGGCCAACTCGCCAGGAATGTTGTCAAATAATAGCGAGGAAAGGTTAGGTTGGGTTAGGTTAGGTTATATTACGTTATTGATTTATATAAAGGTCTCACGGAAACGTAGAGGCCAACAAGCCAGGAATGTGGTTAAACATTACCTCCGAGACGTTACTTTTGGTTAGGTTAGGTTATATTACGTTATTGATGTATATAAAAGTCCCACGGAGACGTAGATGCCAACTCGCCAGGAATGTTGTCAAATATTAGTGCCGAGAGGTTGGGTTGTGTTAGGTTAGGTTATATTACGTTATTGGTGTATATAAGGCCCTCCGGAGACGTAGAAGCCAACTCGACAGGAATGTTGTCAAATATTAGTGCCGAGATCTTAGGTTGGGTTAGGTTAGGTTATAGTACGCTAATGATATATATAAAAGGCCCACGGAGACGTAGAGGCCAACAAGCCCGGAATGTTGTCAAATAATAGCGCCGAAAGGTTAGGTTGGGTTAGGTTAGGTTATATTACGTTATTGATGTATATAAAAGTCCCACGGAGACGTAGAGGCCAACTCGCCAGGAATGTTGTCAAATAATAGCGCCGAAAGGTTAGGTTGGGTTAGGTTAGGTTATATTACGTTATTGATGGATATGAAGGTCTCACGGAGACGTAGAGGCCCATTCGCCAGGAATGTTGTCAAATAATAGCGCCGAAAGGTTAGGTTGGGTTAGGTTAGGTTATATTACGTTATTGATGTATACAAAAGTCCCACGGAGACGTAGAGGCCAACTCGCCAGGAATGTTGTCAAATAATAGCGCCGAAAGGTTAGGTTGGGTTAGGTTAGGTTATATTACGTTATTGATGTATATAAAAGTCCCACGGATACGTAGAGGCCAAATCGCCAGGAATGTTGTAAATAATAGCGCCGAGACGTTACTTTGGGTTAGGTTAGGTTATATTACGTTATTGATGTATATAAAAGTCCCACGGAGACGTAGATGCCAACTCGCCAGGAATGTTGTCAAATAATAGCGCCGAAAGGTTAGGTTGGGTTAGGTTAGGTTATATTACGTTATTGATTTATATAAAGGTCTCACGGAAACGTAGAGGCCAACAAGCCAGGAATGTGGTTAAACATTACCTCCGAGGCGTTACTTTGGGTTAGGTTAGGTTATATTACGTTATTGATGTATATAAAAGCCCCACGGAAACGTAGAGGCCAACTCGCCAGCAATGTTGTCAAATATTAGTGCCGAGAGTTTGGGTTGTGTTAGGATAGGTTATAGTACGTTATTGATGTATATAAAAGTCCCACGGATACGTAGAGGCCAAATCGCCAGGAATGTTGTAAATAATAGCGCCGAGACGTTACTTTGGGTTAGGTTAGGTTATATTACGTTATTGATGTATATAAAAGCCCCACGGAAACGTAGAGGCCAACTCGCCAGGAATGTTGTCAAATATTAGGGCCGAGAGGTTGGGTTGTGTTAGGTTAGGTTATATTACGTTATTGATGTATATAAAGGCCCCACGGAGACGTAGAGGCCAACTCGCCAGGAATGTTGTCAAATTATACCGCCGAAATGTTAGGTTGGCTTAGGTTAGGTTATTTTACGTTATTGATGTACATGAAGGTCCCACGGAGACGTAGAGTCCAACTCGCCAGGAATCTTGTCAAATATTAGTACCGAGATGTTAGTTTGGGATAGGTTAAGTTATATTACGATATTGATGTATATAAAAGTCCCTCGGAGACGTAGAGGCCAACTCAACAGGAATGTTGTCAAATAATAGCCCCGAGAGGTTAGGTTGGGTTATATAAGGTTATATTACGTTATTGATGGATATTAAGGTCTGACGGAGACGTAGAGGCCAACTCGCCAGGAATGTTGTCAAATATTACCGCCGAGATGTTAGGTTGGGTTAGGTTAGGTTATATTACGTTATTGATGTATATAAAGGTCCCACGGAAACATAGAGGCCAACAAGCCAGGAATGTTGTGAAATATTACAGCCGAGATGTTACGTTGGGTTATTTTAGGTTAAATTACGTTATTGATGGATATGAATGTTCCACGGAGACGTAGAGGCCAACAAGGCAGGAATGTTGTCAAATATTACCGCCGAGATGTTAGGTTGGGTTAGGTTAGGTTATATTACGTTATTGATGTATATAAAGGTCTCACGGAAGCGTAGAGGCCAACAAGCCAGGAATGTGGTTAAACATTACCTCCGAGACGTTACTTTTGGTTAGGTTAGGTTATATTACGTTATTGATGTATATAAAAGTCCCACGGAGACGTAGATGCCAACTCGCCAGGAATGTTGTCAAATATTAGTGCCGAGAGGTTGGGTTGTGTTAGGTTAGGTTATATTACGTTATTGATGTATATAAGGCCCTCCGGAGACGTAGAAGCCAACTCGACAGGAATGTTGTCAAATATTAGTGCCGAGACCTTAGGTTGGGTTAGGTTAGGTTATATTACGCTAATGATATATATAAAAGGCCCACGGAGACGTAGAGGCCAACAAGCCAGGAATGTTGTCAAATAATAGCGCCGAAAGGTTAGGTTGGGTTAGGTTAGGTTATATTACGTTATTGATTTATATAAAGGTCTCACGGAAACGTAGAGGCCAACAAGCCAGGAATGTGGTTCAACATTACCTCCGAGACGTTACTTTGGGTTAGGTTAGGTTATATTACGTTATTGATGTATATAAAAGCCCCACGGAAACGTAGAGGCCAACTCGCCAGGAATGTTGTCAAATATTAGTGCCGAGAGTTTGGGTTGTGTTAGGATAGGTTATAGTACGTTATTGATATATATAAAAGTCCCACGGATACGTAGAGGCCAACTCGACAGGAATGTTGTCAAATATTAGTGCCGAGATCTTAGGTTGGGTTAGGTTAGGTTATAGTACGCTAATGATATATATAAAAGGCCCACGGAGACGTAGAGGCCAACAAGCCAGGAATGTTGTCAAATAATAGCGCCGAAAGGTTAGGTTGGGTTAGGTTAGGTTATATTACGTTATTGATGTATATAAAAGTCCCACGGAGACGTAGAGGCCAACTCGCCAGGAATGTTGTCAAATAATAGCGCCGAAAGGTTAGGTTGGGTTAGGTTAGGTTATATTACGTTATTGATGGATATGAAGGTCTCACGGAGACGTAGAGGCCAATTCGCCAGGAATGTTGTCAAATAATAGCGCCGAAAGGTTAGGTTGGGTTAGGTTAGGTTATATTACGTTATTGATGTATACAAAAGTCCCACGGAGACGTAGAGGCCAACTCGCCAGGAATGTTGTCAAATAATAGCGCCGAAAGGTTAGGTTGGGTTAGGTTAGGTTATATTACGTTATTGATGTATATAAAAGTCCCACGGAGACGTAGAGGCCAACTCGCCAGGAATGTTGTCAAATAATAGCGCCGAAAGGTTAGGTTGGGTTAGGTTAGGTTATATTACGTTATTGATTTATATAAAGGTCTCACGGAAACGTAGAGGCCAACAAGCCAGGAATGTGGTTAAACATTACCTCCGAGACGTTACTTTTGGTTAGGTTAGGTTATATTACGTTATTGATGTATATAAAAGTCCCACGGAGATGTAGATGCCAACTCGCCAGGAATGTTGTCAAATATTAGTGCCGAGAGGTTGGGTTGTGTTAGGTTAGGTTATATTACGTTATTGGTGTATATAAGGCCCTCCGGAGACGTAGAAGCCAACTCGACAGGAATGTTGTCAAATATTAGTGCCGAGATCTTAGGTTGGGTTAGGTTAGGTTATAGTACGCTAATGATATATATAAAAGGCCCACGGAGACGTAGAGGCCAACAAGCCCGGAATGTTGTCAAATAATAGCGCCGAAAGGTTAGGTTGGGTTAGGTTAGGTTATATTACGTTATTGATGTATATAAAAGTCCCACGGAGACGTAGAAGCCAACTCGCCAGGAATGTTGTCAAATAATAGCGCCGAAAGGTTAGGTTGGGTTAGGTTAGGTTATATTACGTTATTGATGGATATGAAGGTCTCACGGAGACGTAGAGGCCAATTCGCCAGGAATGTTGTCAAATAATAGCGCCGAAAGGTTAGGTTGGGTTAGGTTAGGTTATATTACGTTATTGATGTATACAAAAGTCCCACGGAGACGTAGAGGCCAACTCGCCAGGAATGTTGTCAAATAATAGCGCCGAAAGGTTAGGTTGGGTTAGGTTAGGTTATATTACGTTATTGATGTATATAAAAGTCCCACGGAGACGTAGAGGCCAACTCGCCAGGAATGTTGTCAAATAATAGCGCCGAAAGGTTAGGTTGGGTTAGGTTAGGTTATATTACGTTATTGATTTATATAAAGGTCTCACGGAAACGTAGAGGCCAACAAGCCAGGAATGTGGTTAAACATTACCTCCGAGACGTTACTTTGGGTTAGGTTAGGTTATATTACGTTATTGATGTATATAAAAGCCCCACGGAAACGTAGAGGCCAACTCGCCAGCAATGTTGTCAAATATTAGTGCCGAGAGTTTGGGTTGTGTTATGATAGGTTATAGTACGTTATTGATGTATATAAAAGTCCCACGGATACGTAGAGGCCAAATCACCAGGAATGTTGTAAATAATAGCGCCGAGACGTTACTTTGGGTTAGGTTAGGTTATATTACGTTATTGATGTATATAAAAGCCCCACGGAAACGTAGAGGCCAACTCGCCAGGAATGTTGTCAAATATTAGGGCCGAGAGGTTGGGTTGTGTTAGGTTAGGTTATATTACGTTATTGATGTATATAAAGGCCCCACGGAGACGTAGAGGCCAACTCGCCAGGAATGTTGTCAAATTATACCGCCGAAATGTTAGGTTGGCTTGGGTTAGGTTATTTTACGTTATTGATGTACATGAAGGTCCCACGGAGACGTAGAGTCCAACGCGCCAGGAATCTTGTCAAATATTAGTACCGAGATGTTAGTTTGGGATAGGTTAAGTTATATTACGATATTGATGTATATAAAAGTCCCTCGGAGACGTAGAGGCCAACTCAACAGGAATGTTGTCAAATAATAGTCCCGAGAGGTTAGGTTGGGTTATATAAGGTTATATTACGTTATTGATGGATATTAAGGTCTCACGGAGACGTAGAGGCCAACTCGCCAGGAATGTTGTCAAATATTACCGCCGAGATGTTAGGTTGGGTTAGGTTAGGTTATATTACGTTATTGATGTATATAAAGGTCCCACGGAAACATAGAGGCCAACAAGCCAGGAATGTTGTGAAATATTACAGCCGAGATGTTACGTTGGGTTATTTTAGGTTAAATTACGTTATTGATGTATATAAAAGTCCCACGGAGACGTAGAGGCCAACTCGCCAGGAATGTTGTCAAATATTACCGCCGAGATGATAGGTTGGGTTAGGTTAGGTTATATTACGTTATTGATGTATATGAAGGTTCCACGGAGACGCAGAGGCCAACTGACCAGGAATGTTGTCAAATATTACCGCCGAGATTATAGGTTGGGTTAGGTTAGATTATATTACGTTATTGATGTATATGAAGGTCTCACGGAGAGGTAGAGGCCAACTCGCCAGGAATGTTGTCAAATATTAGTGCCGAGATGTTAGGTTGGGTTAGGTTAGGTTATATTACGTTATTGATGTATATAAAATTCCCACGGAGACGTAGAGGCCAACTCGCCAGGAATGTTGTCAAGTATTACCGCCGAGATGATAGGTTGGGTTAGGTTAGGTAATATTATGTTATTGATGTATATGAAGGTCCCACGGAGACGTAGAGGCCATCAAGCCAGGAATGTGGTTAAACATTACCTCCGAGACGTTACTTTTGGTTAGGTTAGGTTATATTACGTTATTGATGTATATAAAAGTCCCACGGAGACGTAGATGCCAACTCGCCAGGAATGTTGTCAAATATTAGTGCCGAGAGGTTGGGTTGTGTTAGGTTAGGTTATATTACGTTATTGATGTATATGAGGCCCTCCGGAGACGTACAAGCCAACTCGACAGGAATGTTGTCAAATATTAGTGCCGAGACCTTAGGTTGGGTTAGGTTAGGTTATATTACGCTAATGATATATATAAAAGGCCCACGGAGACGTAGAGGCCAACAAGCCAGGAATGTTGTCAAATAATAGCGCCGAAAGGTTAGGTTGGGTTAGGTTAGGTTATATTACGTTATTGATTTATATAAAGGTCTCACGGAAACGTAGAGGCCAACAAGCCAGGAATGTGGTTCAACATTACCTCCGAGACGTTACTTTGGGTTAGGTTAGGTTATATTACGTTATTGATGTATATAAAAGCCCCACGGAAACGTAGAGGCCAACTCGCCAGGAATGTTGTCAAATATTAGTGCCGAGAGTTTGGGTTGTGTTAGGATAGGTTATAGTACGTTATTGATATATATAAAAGTCCCACGGATACGTAGAGGCCAACTCGCCAGGAATGTTGTCAAATAATAGCGCCGAGAGGTTAGGTTGTGTTATGTAAGGTTATATTACGTTATTGATGGATATGAAGGCTCACGGAGACGTAGAGGCCAATTCGCCAGGAATGTTGTCAACTATTACCGCCGAGATGTTAGGTTGGGTTAGGTTAGGTTATATTACGTTATTGATGTATATAAAGGTCTCACGGAAACGTAGAGGCCAACAAGCCAGGAATGTGGTTAAACATTACCTCCGAGACGTTACTTTTGGTTAGGTTAGGTTATATTACGTTATTGATGTATATAAAAGTCCCACGGAGACGTAGATGCCAACTCGCCAGGAATGTTGTCAAATATTAGTGCCGAGAGGTTGGGTTGTGTTAGGTTAGGTTATATTACGTTATTGGTGTATATAAGGCCCTCCGGAGACGTAGAAGCCAACTCGACAGGAATGTTGTCAAATATTAGTGCCGAGATCTTAGGTTGGGTTAGGTTAGGTTATAGTACGCTAATGATATATATAAAAGGCCCACGGAGACGTAGAGGCCAACAAGCCAGGAATGTTGTCAAATAATAGCGCCGAAAGGTTAGGTTGGGTTAGGTTAGGTTATATTACGTTATTGATGTATATAAAAGTCCCACGGAGACGTAGAGGCCAACTCGCCAGGAATGTTGTCAAATAATAGCGCCGAAAGGTTAGGTTGGGTTAGGTTAGGTTATATTACGTTATTGATGGATATGAAGGTCTCACGGAGACGTAGAGGCCAATTCGCCAGGAATGTTTTCAAATAATAGCGCCGAAAGGTTAGGTTGGGTTAGGTTAGGTTATATTACGTTATTGATGTATACAAAAGTCCCACGGAGACGTAGAGGCCAACTCGCCAGGAATGTTGTCAAATAATAGCGCCGAAAGGTTAGGTTGGGTTAGGTTAGGTTATATTACGTTATTGATGAATATAAAGGTCTCACGGAAACGTAGAGGCCAACAAGCCAGGAATGTGGTTAAACATTACCTCCGAGACGTTACTTTGGGTTAGGTTAGGTTATATTACGTTATTGATGTATATAAAAGCCCCACGGAAACGTAGAGGCCAACTCGCCAGCAATGTTGTCAAATATTAGTGCCGAGAGTTTGGGTTGTGTTAGGATAGGTTATAGTACGTTATTGATGTATATAAAAGTCCCACGGATACGTAGAGGCCAAATCGCCAGGAATGTTGTAAATAATAGCGCCGAGACGTTACTTTGGGTTAGGTTAGGTTATATTACGTTATTGATGTATATAAAAGCCCCACGGAAACGTAGAGGCCAACTCGCCAGGAATGTTGTCAAATATTAGGGCCGAGAGGTTGGGTTGTGTTAGGTTAGGTTATATTACGTTATTGATTTATATAAAGGTCTCACGGAAACGTAGAGGCCAACAAGCCAGGAATGTGGTTAAACATTACCTCCGAGACGTTACTTTTGGTTAGGTTAGGTTATATTACGTTATTGATGTATATAAAAGTCCCACGGAGATGTAGATGCCAACTCGCCAGGAATGTTGTCAAATATTAGTGCCGAGAGGTTGGGTTGTGTTAGGTTAGGTTATATTACGTTATTGGTGTATATAAGGCCCTCCGGAGACGTAGAAGCCAACTCGACAGGAATGTTGTCAAATATTAGTGCCGAGATCTTAGGTTGGGTTAGGTTAGGTTATAGTACGCTAATGATATATATAAAAGGCCCACGGAGACGTAGAGGCCAACAAGCCCGGAATGTTGTCAAATAATAGCGCCGAAAGGTTAGGTTGGGTTAGGTTAGGTTATATTACGTTATTGATGTATATAAAAGTCCCACGGAGACGTAGAAGCCAACTCGCCAGGAATGTTGTCAAATAATAGCGCCGAAAGGTTAGGTTGGGTTAGGTTAGGTTATATTACGTTATTGATGGATATGAAGGTCTCACGGAGACGTAGAGGCCAATTCGCCAGGAATGTTGTCAAATAATAGCGCCGAAAGGTTAGGTTGGGTTAGGTTAGGTTATATTACGTTATTGATGTATACAAAAGTCCCACGGAGACGTAGAGGCCAACTCGCCAGGAATGTTGTCAAATAATAGCGCCGAAAGGTTAGGTTGGGTTAGGTTAGGTTATATTACGTTATTGATGTATATAAAAGTCCCACGGAGACGTAGAGGCCAACTCGCCAGGAATGTTGTCAAATAATAGCGCCGAAAGGTTAGGTTGGGTTAGGTTAGGTTATATTACGTTATTGATTTATATAAAGGTCTCACGGAAACGTAGAGGCCAACAAGCCAGGAATGTGGTTAAACATTACCTCCGAGACGTTACTTTGGGTTAGGTTAGGTTATATTACGTTATTGATGTATATAAAAGCCCCACGGAAACGTAGAGGCCAACTCGCCAGCAATGTTGTCAAATATTAGTTCCGAGAGTTTGGGTTGTGTTAGGATAGGTTATAGTACGTTATTGGTGTATATAAGGCCCTCCGGAGACGTAGAAGCCAACTCGACAGGAATGTTGTCAAATATTAGTGCCGAGATCTTAGGTTGGGTTAGGTTAGGTTATAGTACGCTAATGATATATATAAAAGGCCCACGGAGACGTAGAGGCCAACAAGCCAGGAATGTTGTCAAATAATAGCGCCGAAAGGTTAGGTTGGGTTAGGTTAGGTTATATTACGTTATTGATGTATATAAAAGTCCCACGGAGACGTAGAAGCCAACTCGCCAGGAATGTTGTCAAATAATAGCGCCGAAAGGTTAGGTTGGGTTAGGTTAGGTTATATTACGTTATTGATGGATATGAAGGTCTCACGGAGACGTAGAGGCCAATTCGCCAGGAATGTTGTCAAATAATAGCGCCGAAAGGTTAGGTTGGGTTAGGTTAGGTTATATTACGTTATTGATGTATACAAAAGTCCCACGGAGACGTAGAGGCCAACTCGCCAGGAATGTTGTCAAATAATAGCGCCGAAAGGTTAGGTTGGGTTAGGTTAGGTTATATTACGTTATTGATGTATATAAAAGTCCCACGGAGACGTAGAGGCCAACTCGCCAGGAATGTTGTCAAATAATAGCGCCGAAAGGTTAGGTTGGGTTAGGTTAGGTTATATTACGTTATTGATTTATATAAAGGTCTCACGGAAACGTAGAGGCCAACAAGCCAGGAATGTGGTTAAACATTACCTCCGAGACGTTACTTTGGGTTAGGTTAGGTTATATTACGTTATTGATGTATATAAAAGCCCCACGGAAACGTAGAGGCCAACTCGCCAGCAATGTTGTCAAATATTAGTGCCGAGAGTTTGGGTTGTGTTAGGATAGGTTATAGTACGTTATTGATGTATATAAAAGTCCCACGGATACGTAGAGGCCAAATCACCAGGAATGTTGTAAATAATAGCGCCGAGACGTTACTTTGGGTTAGGTTAGGTTATATTACGTTATTGATGTATATAAAAGCCCCACGGAAACGTAGAGGCCAACTCGCCAGGAATGTTGTCAAATATTAGGGCCGAGAGGTTGGGTTGTGTTAGGTTAGGTTATATTACGTTATTGATGTATATAAAGGCCCCACGGAGACGTAGAGGCCAACTCGCCAGGAATGTTGTCAAATTATACCGCCGAAATGTTAGGTTGGCTTGGGTTAGGTTATTTTACGTTATTGATGTACATGAAGGTCCCACGGAGACGTAGAGTCCAACGCGCCAGGAATCTTGTCAAATATTAGTACCGAGATGTTAGTTTGGGATAGGTTAAGTTATATTACGATATTGATGTATATAAAAGTCCCTCGGAGACGTAGAGGCCAACTCAACAGGAATGTTGTCAAATAATAGTCCCGAGAGGTTAGGTTGGGTTATATAAGGTTATATTACGTTATTGATGGATATTAAGGTCTCACGGAGACGTAGAGGCCAACTCGCCAGGAATGTTGTCAAATATTACCGCCGAGATGTTAGGTTGGGTTAGGTTAGGTTATATTACGTTATTGATGTATATAAAGGTCCCACGGAAACATAGAGGCCAACAAGCCAGGAATGTTGTGAAATATTACAGCCGAGATGTTACGTTGGGTTATTTTAGGTTAAATTACGTTATTGATGTATATAAAAGTCCCACGGAGACGTAGAGGCCAACTCGCCAGGAATGTTGTCAAATATTACCGCCGAGATGATAGGTTGGGTTAGGTTAGGTTATATTACGTTATTGATGTATATGAAGGTTCCACGGAGACGCAGAGGCCAACTGACCAGGAATGTTGTCAAATATTACCGCCGAGATTATAGGTTGGGTTAGGTTAGATTATATTACGTTATTGATGTATATGAAGGTCTCACGGAGAGGTAGAGGCCAACTCGCCAGGAATGTTGTCAAATATTAGTGCCGAGATGTTAGGTTGGGTTAGGTTAGGTTATATTACGTTATTGATGTATATAAAATTCCCACGGAGACGTAGAGGCCAACTCGCCAGGAATGTTGTCAAGTATTACCGCCGAGATGATAGGTTGGGTTAGGTTAGGTAATATTATGTTATTGATGTATATGAAGGTCCCACGGAGACGTAGAGGCCATCAAGCCAGGAATGTGGTTAAACATTACCTCCGAGACGTTACTTTTGGTTAGGTTAGGTTATATTACGTTATTGATGTATATAAAAGTCCCACGGAGACGTAGATGCCAACTCGCCAGGAATGTTGTCAAATATTAGTGCCGAGAGGTTGGGTTGTGTTAGGTTAGGTTATATTACGTTATTGATGTATATGAGGCCCTCCGGAGACGTACAAGCCAACTCGACAGGAATGTTGTCAAATATTAGTGCCGAGACCTTAGGTTGGGTTAGGTTAGGTTATATTACGCTAATGATATATATAAAAGGCCCACGGAGACGTAGAGGCCAACAAGCCAGGAATGTTGTCAAATAATAGCGCCGAAAGGTTAGGTTGGGTTAGGTTAGGTTATATTACGTTATTGATTTATATAAAGGTCTCACGGAAACGTAGAGGCCAACAAGCCAGGAATGTGGTTCAACATTACCTCCGAGACGTTACTTTGGGTTAGGTTAGGTTATATTACGTTATTGATGTATATAAAAGCCCCACGGAAACGTAGAGGCCAACTCGCCAGGAATGTTGTCAAATATTAGTGCCGAGAGTTTGGGTTGTGTTAGGATAGGTTATAGTACGTTATTGATATATATAAAAGTCCCACGGATACGTAGAGGCCAACTCGCCAGGAATGTTGTCAAATAATAGCGCCGAGAGGTTAGGTTGTGTTATGTAAGGTTATATTACGTTATTGATGGATATGAAGGCTCACGGAGACGTAGAGGCCAATTCGCCAGGAATGTTGTCAACTATTACCGCCGAGATGTTAGGTTGGGTTAGGTTAGGTTATATTACGTTATTGATGTATATAAAGGTCTCACGGAAACGTAGAGGCCAACAAGCCAGGAATGTGGTTAAACATTACCTCCGAGACGTTACTTTTGGTTAGGTTAGGTTATATTACGTTATTGATGTATATAAAAGTCCCACGGAGACGTAGATGCCAACTCGCCAGGAATGTTGTCAAATATTAGTGCCGAGAGGTTGGGTTGTGTTAGGTTAGGTTATATTACGTTATTGGTGTATATAAGGCCCTCCGGAGACGTAGAAGCCAACTCGACAGGAATGTTGTCAAATATTAGTGCCGAGATCTTAGGTTGGGTTAGGTTAGGTTATAGTACGCTAATGATATATATAAAAGGCCCACGGAGACGTAGAGGCCAACAAGCCAGGAATGTTGTCAAATAATAGCGCCGAAAGGTTAGGTTGGGTTAGGTTAGGTTATATTACGTTATTGATGTATATAAAAGTCCCACGGAGACGTAGAGGCCAACTCGCCAGGAATGTTGTCAAATAATAGCGCCGAAAGGTTAGGTTGGGTTAGGTTAGGTTATATTACGTTATTGATGGATATGAAGGTCTCACGGAGACGTAGAGGCCAATTCGCCAGGAATGTTTTCAAATAATAGCGCCGAAAGGTTAGGTTGGGTTAGGTTAGGTTATATTACGTTATTGATGTATACAAAAGTCCCACGGAGACGTAGAGGCCAACTCGCCAGGAATGTTGTCAAATAATAGCGCCGAAAGGTTAGGTTGGGTTAGGTTAGGTTATATTACGTTATTGATGAATATAAAGGTCTCACGGAAACGTAGAGGCCAACAAGCCAGGAATGTGGTTAAACATTACCTCCGAGACGTTACTTTGGGTTAGGTTAGGTTATATTACGTTATTGATGTATATAAAAGCCCCACGGAAACGTAGAGGCCAACTCGCCAGCAATGTTGTCAAATATTAGTGCCGAGAGTTTGGGTTGTGTTAGGATAGGTTATAGTACGTTATTGATGTATATAAAAGTCCCACGGATACGTAGAGGCCAAATCGCCAGGAATGTTGTAAATAATAGCGCCGAGACGTTACTTTGGGTTAGGTTAGGTTATATTACGTTATTGATGTATATAAAAGCCCCACGGAAACGTAGAGGCCAACTCGCCAGGAATGTTGTCAAATATTAGGGCCGAGAGGTTGGGTTGTGTTAGGTTAGGTTATATTACGCTAATGATATATATAAAAGGCCCACGGAGACGTAGAGGCCAACAAGCCAGGAATGTTGTCAAATAATAGCGCCGAAAGGTTAGGTTGGGTTAGGTTAGGTTATATTACGTTATTGATTTATATAAAGGTCTCACGGAAACGTAGAGGCCAACAAGCCAGGAATGTGGTTCAACATTACCTCCGAGACGTTACTTTGGGTTAGGTTAGGTTATATTACGTTATTGATGTATATAAAAGCCCCACGGAAACGTAGAGGCCAACTCGCCAGGAATGTTGTCAAATATTAGTGCCGAGAGTTTGGATTGTGTTAGGATAGGTTATAGTACGTTATTGATATATATAAAAGTCCCACGGATACGTAGAGGCCAACTCGCCAGGAATGTTGTCAAATAATAGCGCCGAGAGGTTAGGTTGTGTTATGTAAGGTTATATTACGTTATTGATGGATATGAAGGCTCACGGAGACGTAGAGGCCAATTCGCCAGGAATGTTGTCAACTATTACCGCCGAGATGTTAGGTTGGGTTAGGTTAGGTTATATTACGTTATTGATGTATATAAAGGTCTCACGGAAACGTAGAGGCCAACAAGCCAGGAATGTGGTTAAACATTACCTCCGAGACGTTACTTTTGGTTAGGTTAGGTTATATTACGTTATTGATGTATATAAAAGTCCCACGGAGACGTAGATGCCAACTCGCCAGGAATGTTGTCAAATATTAGTGCCGAGAGGTTGGGTTGTGTTAGGTTAGGTTATATTACGTTATTGGTGTATATAAGGCCCTCCGGAGACGTAGAAGCCAACTCGACAGGAATGTTGTCAAATATTAGTGCCGAGATCTTAGGTTGGGTTAGGTTAGGTTATAGTACGCTAATGATATATATAAAAGGCCCACGGAGACGTAGAGGCCAACAAGCCAGGAATGTTGTCAAATAATAGCGCCGAAAGGTTAGGTTGGGTTAGGTTAGGTTATATTACGTTATTGATGTATATAAAAGTCCCACGGAGACGTAGAGGCCAACTCGCCAGGAATGTTGTCAAATAATAGCGCCGAAAGGTTAGGTTGGGTTAGGTTAGGTTATATTACGTTATTGATGGATATGAAGGTCTCACGGAGACGTAGAGGCCAATTCGCCAGGAATGTTTTCAAATAATAGCGCCGAAAGGTTAGGTTGGGTTAGGTTAGGTTATATTACGTTATTGATGTATACAAAAGTCCCACGGAGACGTAGAGGCCAACTCGCCAGGAATGTTGTCAAATAATAGCGCCGAAAGGTTAGGTTGGGTTAGGTTAGGTTATATTACGTTATTGATGAATATAAAGGTCTCACGGAAACGTAGAGGCCAACAAGCCAGGAATGTGGTTAAACATTACCTCCGAGACGTTACTTTGGGTTAGGTTAGGTTATATTACGTTATTGATGTATATAAAAGCCCCACGGAAACGTAGAGGCCAACTCGCCAGCAATGTTGTCAAATATTAGTGCCGAGAGTTTGGGTTGTGTTAGGATAGGTTATAGTACGTTATTGATGTATATAAAAGTCCCACGGATACGTAGAGGCCAAATCGCCAGGAATGTTGTAAATAATAGCGCCGAGACGTTACTTTGGGTTAGGTTAGGTTATATTACGTTATTGATGTATATAAAAGCCCCACGGAAACGTAGAGGCCAACTCGCCAGGAATGTTGTCAAATATTAGGGCCGAGAGGTTGGGTTGTGTTAGGTTAGGTTATATTACGTTATTGATTTATATAAAGGTCTCACGGAAACGTAGAGGCCAACAAGCCAGGAATGTGGTTAAACATTACCTCCGAGACGTTACTTTTGGTTAGGTTAGGTTATATTACGTTATTGATGTATATAAAAGTCCCACGGAGATGTAGATGCCAACTCGCCAGGAATGTTGTCAAATATTAGTGCCGAGAGGTTGGGTTGTGTTAGGTTAGGTTATATTACGTTATTGGTGTATATAAGGCCCTCCGGAGACGTAGAAGCCAACTCGACAGGAATGTTGTCAAATATTAGTGCCGAGATCTTAGGTTGGGTTAGGTTAGGTTATAGTACGCTAATGATATATATAAAAGGCCCACGGAGACGTAGAGGCCAACAAGCCCGGAATGTTGTCAAATAATAGCGCCGAAAGGTTAGGTTGGGTTAGGTTAGGTTATATTACGTTATTGATGTATATAAAAGTCCCACGGAGACGTAGAAGCCAACTCGCCAGGAATGTTGTCAAATAATAGCGCCGAAAGGTTAGGTTGGGTTAGGTTAGGTTATATTACGTTATTGATGGATATGAAGGTCTCACGGAGACGTAGAGGCCAATTCGCCAGGAATGTTGTCAAATAATAGCGCCGAAAGGTTAGGTTGGGTTAGGTTAGGTTATATTACGTTATTGATGTATACAAAAGTCCCACGGAGACGTAGAGGCCAACTCGCCAGGAATGTTGTCAAATAATAGCGCCGAAAGGTTAGGTTGGGTTAGGTTAGGTTATATTACGTTATTGATGTATATAAAAGTCCCACGGAGACGTAGAGGCCAACTCGCCAGGAATGTTGTCAAATAATAGCGCCGAAAGGTTAGGTTGGGTTAGGTTAGGTTATATTACGTTATTGATTTATATAAAGGTCTCACGGAAACGTAGAGGCCAACAAGCCAGGAATGTGGTTAAACATTACCTCCGAGACGTTACTTTGGGTTAGGTTAGGTTATATTACGTTATTGATGTATATAAAAGCCCCACGGAAACGTAGAGGCCAACTCGCCAGCAATGTTGTCAAATATTAGTGCCGAGAGTTTGGGTTGTGTTAGGATAGGTTATAGTACGTTATTGATGTATATAAAAGTCCCACGGATACGTAGAGGCCAAATCACCAGGAATGTTGTAAATAATAGCGCCGAGACGTTACTTTGGGTTAGGTTAGGTTATATTACGTTATTGATGTATATAAAAGCCCCACGGAAACGTAGGGGCCAACTCGCCAGGAATGTTGTCAAATATTAGGGCCGAGAGGTTGGGTTGTGTTAGGTTAGGTTATATTACGTTATTGATGTATATAAAGGCCCCACGGAGACGTAGAGGCCAACTCGCCAGGAATGTTGTCAAATTATACCGCCGAAATGTTAGGTTGGCTTGGGTTAGGTTATTTTACGTTATTGATGTACATGAAGGTCCCACGGAGACGTAGAGTCCAACGCGCCAGGAATCTTGTCAAATATTAGTACCGAGATGTTAGTTTGGGATAGGTTAAGTTATATTACGATATTGATGTATATAAAAGTCCCTCGGAGACGTAGAGGCCAACTCAACAGGAATGTTGTCAAATAATAGTCCCGAGAGGTTAGGTTGGGTTATATAAGGTTATATTACGTTATTGATGGATATTAAGGTCTCACGGAGACGTAGAGGCCAACTCGCCAGGAATGTTGTCAAATATTACCGCCGAGATGTTAGGTTGGGTTAGGTTAGGTTATATTACGTTATTGATGTATATAAAGGTCCCACGGAAACATAGAGGCCAACAAGCCAGGAATGTTGTGAAATATTACAGCCGAGATGTTACGTTGGGTTATTTTAGGTTAAATTACGTTATTGATGGATATGAATGTTCCACGGAGACGTAGAGGCCAACAAGGCAGGAATGTTGTCAAATATTACCGCCGAGATGTTAGGTTGGGTTAGGTTAGGTTATATTACGTTATTGATGTATATAAAGGTCTCACGGAAGCGTAGAGGCCAACAAGCCTGGAATGTGGTTAAACATTACCTCCGAGACGTTACTTTTGGTTAGGTTAGGTTATATTACGTTATTGATGTATATAAAAGTCCCACGGAGACGTAGATGCCAACTCGCCAGGAATGTTGTCAAATATTAGTGCCGAGAGGTTGGGTTGTGTTAGGTTAGGTTATATTACGTTATTGATGTATATGAGGCCCTCCGGAGACGTACAAGCCAACTCGACAGGAATGTTGTCAAATATTAGTGCCGAGACCTTAGGTTGGGTTAGGTTAGGTTATATTACGCTAATGATATATATAAAAGGCCCACGGAGACGTAGAGGCCAACAAGCAAGGAATGTTGTCAAATAATAGCGCCGAAAGGTTAGGTTGGGTTAGGTTAGGTTATATTACGTTATTGATTTATATAAAGGTCTCACGGAAACGTAGAGGCCAACTCGCCAGGAATGTTGTCAAATAATAGCGCCGAGAGGTTAGGTTGTGTTATGTAAGGTTATATTACGTTATTGATGGATATGAAGGCTCACGGAGACGTAGAGGCCAATTCGCCAGGAATGATGTCAACTATTACCGCCGAGATGTTAGGTTGGGTTAGGTTAGGTTATATTACGTTATTGATGTATATAAAGGTCTCACGGAAACGTAGAGGCCAACAAGCCAGGAATGTGGTTAAACATTACCTCCGAGACGTTACTTTTGGTTAGGTTAGGTTATATTACGTTATTGATGTATATAAAAGTCCCACGGAGACGTAGATGCCAACTCGCCAGGAATGTTGTCAAATATTAGTGCCGAGAGTTTGGGTTGTGTTAGGTTAGGTTATATTACGTTATTGGTGTATATAAGGCCCTCCGGAGACGTAGAAGCCAACTCGACAGGAATGTTGTCAAATATTAGTGCCGAGATCTTAGGTTGGGTTAGGTTAGGTTATAGTACGCTAATGATATATATAAAAGGCCCACGGAGACGTAGAGGCCAACAAGCCAGGAATGTTGTCAAATAATAGCGCCGAAAGGTTAGGTTGGGTTAGGTTAGGTTATATTACGTTATTGATGTATATAAAAGTCCCACGGAGACGTAGAGGCCAACTCGCCAGGAATGTTGTCAAATAATAGCGCCGAAAGGTTAGGTTGGGTTAGGTTAGGTTATATTACGTTATTGATGGATATGAAGGTCTCACGGAGACGTAGAGGCCAATTCGCCAGGAATGTTTTCAAATAATAGCGCCGAAAAGTTAGGTTGGGTTAGGTTAGGTTATATTACGTTATTGATGTATACAAAAGTCCCACGGAGACGTAGAGGCCAACTCGCCAGGAATGTTGTCAAATAATAGCGCCGAAAGGTTAGGTTGGGTTAGGTTAGGTTATATTACGTTATTGATGAATATAAAGGTCTCACGGAAACGTAGAGGCCAACTCGCCAGGAATGTTGTCAAATATTAGGGCCGAGAGGTTGGGTTGTGTTAGGTTAGGTTATATTACGCTAATGATATATATAAAAGGCCCACGGAGACGTAGAGGCCAACAAGCCAGGAATGTTGTCAAATAATAGCGCCGAAAGGTTAGGTTGGGTTAGGTTAGGTTATATTACGTTATTGATTTATATAAAGGTCTCACGGAAACGTAGAGGCCAACAAGCCAGGAATGTGGTTCAACATTACCTCCGAGACGTTACTTTGGGTTAGGTTAGGTTATATTACGTTATTGATGTATATAAAAGCCCCACGGAAACGTAGAGGCCAACTCGCCAGGAATGTTGTCAAATATTAGTGCCGAGAGTTTGGATTGTGTTAGGATAGGTTATAGTACGTTATTGATATATATAAAAGTCCCACGGATACGTAGAGGCCAACTCGCCAGGAATGTTGTCAAATAATAGCGCCGAGAGGTTAGGTTGTGTTATGTAAGGTTATATTACGTTATTGATGGATATGAAGGCTCACGGAGACGTAGAGGCCAATTCGCCAGGAATGTTGTCAACTATTACCGCCGAGATGTTAGGTTGGGTTAGGTTAGGTTATATTACGTTATTGATGTATATAAAGGTCTCACGGAAACGTAGAGGCCAACAAGCCAGGAATGTGGTTAAACATTACCTCCGAGACGTTACTTTTGGTTAGGTTAGGTTATATTACGTTATTGATGTATATAAAAGTCCCACGGAGACGTAGATGCCAACTCGCCAGGAATGTTGTCAAATATTAGTGCCGAGAGGTTGGGTTGTGTTAGGTTAGGTTATATTACGTTATTGGTGTATATAAGGCCCTCCGGAGACGTAGAAGCCAACTCGACAGGAATGTTGTCAAATATTAGTGCCGAGATCTTAGGTTGGGTTAGGTTAGGTTATAGTACGCTAATGATATATATAAAAGGCCCACGGAGACGTAGAGGCCAACAAGCCAGGAATGTTGTCAAATAATAGCGCCGAAAGGTTAGGTTGGGTTAGGTTAGGTTATATTACGTTATTGATGTATATAAAAGTCCCACGGAGACGTAGAGGCCAACTCGCCAGGAATGTTGTCAAATAATAGCGCCGAAAGGTTAGGTTGGGTTAGGTTAGGTTATATTACGTTATTGATGGATATGAAGGTCTCACGGAGACGTAGAGGCCAATTCGCCAGGAATGTTTTCAAATAATAGCGCCGAAAGGTTAGGTTGGGTTAGGTTAGGTTATATTACGTTATTGATGTATACAAAAGTCCCACGGAGACGTAGAGGCCAACTCGCCAGGAATGTTGTCAAATAATAGCGCCGAAAGGTTAGGTTGGGTTAGGTTAGGTTATATTACGTTATTGATGAATATAAAGGTCTCACGGAAACGTAGAGGCCAACAAGCCAGGAATGTGGTTAAACATTACCTCCGAGACGTTACTTTGGGTTAGGTTAGGTTATATTACGTTATTGATGTATATAAAAGCCCCACGGAAACGTAGAGGCCAACTCGCCAGCAATGTTGTCAAATATTAGTGCCGAGAGTTTGGGTTGTGTTAGGATAGGTTATAGTACGTTATTGATGTATATAAAAGTCCCACGGATACGTAGAGGCCAAATCGCCAGGAATGTTGTAAATAATAGCGCCGAGACGTTACTTTGGGTTAGGTTAGGTTATATTACGTTATTGATGTATATAAAAGCCCCACGGAAACGTAGAGGCCAACTCGCCAGGAATGTTGTCAAATATTAGGGCCGAGAGGTTGGGTTGTGTTAGGTTAGGTTATATTACGCTAATGATATATATAAAAGGCCCACGGAGACGTAGAGGCCAACAAGCCAGGAATGTTGTCAAATAATAGCGCCGAAAGGTTAGGTTGGGTTAGGTTAGGTTATATTACGTTATTGATTTATATAAAGGTCTCACGGAAACGTAGAGGCCAACAAGCCAGGAATGTGGTTCAACATTACCTCCGAGACGTTACTTTGGGTTAGGTTAGGTTATATTACGTTATTGATGTATATAAAAGCCCCACGGAAACGTAGAGGCCAACTCGCCAGGAATGTTGTCAAATATTAGTGCCGAGAGTTTGGGTTGTGTTAGGATAGGTTATAGTACGTTATTGATGTATATAAAAGTCCCACGGATACGTAGAGGCCAACTCGCCAGGAATGTTGTCAAATAATAGCGCCGAGAGGTTAGGTTGTGTTATGTAAGGTTATATTACGTTATTGATGGATATGAAGGTCTCACGGAGACGTAGAGGCCAATTCGCCAGGAATGTTGTCAACTATTACCGCCGAGATGTTAGGTTGGGTTAGGTTAGGTTATATTACGTTATTGATGTATATAAAGGTCTCACGGAAACGTAGAGGCCAACAAGCCAGGAATGTGGTTAAACATTACCTCCGAGACGTTACTTTTGGTTAGGTTAGGTTATATTACGTTATTGATGTATATAAATGTCTCACGGAGACGTAGAGGCCAACTCGCCAGGAATGTTGTCAAATATTACCGCCGAGATGTTAGGTTGGGTTAGGTTAGGTTATTTTACGTTATTGATGTATATGAAGGTCCCACGGAGACGTAGAGGCCAACTCGGCAGCAATGTTGTCAAATAATAGCGCCGAAAGGTTAGGTTGGGTTAGGTTAGGTTATATTACGTTATTGATGTATATAAAAGTCCCACGGAGACGTAGATGCCAACTCGCCAGGAATGCTGTCAAATAATAGCGCCGAGATGTTAGGTTAGGTTATATAAGGTTATATTACGTTATTGATGGATATGAAGGTCTCACGGAGACGTAGAGGCCAACTCGCCAGGAATGTTGTCAAATATTACCGCCGAGATGTTAGGTTGGGTTAGGTTAGGTTATATTACGTTATTGATGTATATAAAATTCCCACGGAGACGTAGAGTCCAACTCGCCAGGAACGTTGTCAAATATTAGTACCGAGATGTTAGGTTGTGTTAGGTTAGGTTATATTTCGCTATTAATGTATATAAAAGTCTCACGGAGACGTAGACGCCAACCCGACAGGAATGTTGTCAAATAATATCGCCGAGATCTTAGGTTGGGTTAGGTTAGGTTGTATTACGCTATTGATGTATATAAAAGTCCCACGGAGACGTAGAGGCCAACAAGCCAGGAATGTGGTCAAATAATACCGCCGAAAGGTTAGGTTGGGTTAGGTTAGGTTATATTACGTTATTGATGTATATGAAGGTCCCACGGAGACGTAGAGGCCAACTCGCCAGGAATGTTGTCAAATAATAGCGCCGAAAGGTTAGGTTGGGTTAGGTTAGGTTATATTACGCTATTGATGTATATAAAAGTCTCACGGAGACGTAGACGCCAACCCGACAGGAATGTTGTCAAATAATATCGCCGAGATCTTAGGTTGGGTTAGGTTAGGTTGTATTACGCTATTGATGTATATAAAAGTCCCACGGAGACGTAGAGGCCAACTCGCCAGGAATGTTGTCAAATAATAGCGTCGAGAGGTTAGGTTGGGTTATATAAGGTTATATTACGTTATTGATGGATATGAAGGTCTCACGGAGACGTAGAGCCCAACTCGCCAGGAATGTTGTCAAATATTACCGCTGACCTGTTATGTTGGCTTAGGTTAGGTTATATTACGTTATTGATGTATATGAAGTTCCCACGGAGACGTAGAGTCCAACTCGCCAGGTATGTTGTCAAATAATACCGCCGAGATGATAGGTTGGGTTAGGTTAGGTAATTTTACGTTATTGATGTATATGAAGGTCCCACGGAGACGTAGATGCCAACTCGCCAGGAATGTTGTCAAATATTAGTGCCGAGAGGTTGGGTTGTGTTAGGTTAGGTTATATTACGTTATTGATGTATATAAGGCCCTCCGGAGACGTACAAGCCAACTCGACAGGAATGTTGTCAAATATTAGTGCCGAGACCTTAGGTTGGGTTAGGTTAGGTTATATTACGCTAATGATATATATAAAAGGCCCACGGAGACGTAGAGGCCAACAAGCCAGGAATGTTGTCAAATAATAGCGCCGAAAGGTTAGGTTGGGTTAGGTTAGGTTATATTACGTTATTGATTTATATAAAGGTCTCACGGAGACGTAGATGCCAACTCGCCAGGAATGCTGTCAAATAATAGCGCCGAGATGTTAGGTTAGTTTATATAAGGTTATATTACGTTATTGATGAATATAAAGGCCCCACGGAGACGTAGAGGCCAACTCGCCAGGAATGATGTCAAATATTACCGCCGAGATGTTAGGTTGGGTTAGGTTAGGTTATATTACGTTATTGATGTATACAAAAGTCCCACGGAGACGTAGAGGCCAACTCGCCAGGAATGTTGTCAAATATTACCGCCGAGATGTTAGGTTGTGTTAGGTTAGGTTATATTACGCTATTGATGTATACAAAAGTCCCACGGAGACGTAGAGGCCAACTCGCCAGGAATGTTGTCAAATATTACCGCCGAGATGTTAGGTTGTGTTAGGTTAGGTTATATTACGCTATTGATGTATATAAAAGTCTCACGGAGACGTAGACGCCAACCCGACAGGAATGTTGTCAAATAATATCGCCGAGATCTTAGGTTGGGTTAGGTTAGGTTGTATTACGCTATTGATGTATATAAAAGTCCCACGGAGACGTAGAGGCCAACAAGCCAGGAATGTGGTCAAATAATACCGCCGAAAGGTTAGGTTGGGTTAGGTTAGGTTATATTACGTTATTGATGTATATGAAGGTCCCACGGATACGTAGAGGCCAACTCGCCAGGAATGTTGTCAAATAATAGCGCCGAAAGGTTAGGTTGGGTTAGGTTAGGTTATATTACGTTATTGATGTATATAAAGGTCTCACGGAAACGTAGAGGCCAACAAGCCAGGAATGTGGTTAAACATTACCTCCGAGACGTTACTTTGGGTTAGATTATGTTATATTACGTTATTGATGTATATAAAAGTCCCACGGAGACGTAGATGCCAACTCGCCAGGAATGCTGTCAAATAATAGCGCCGAGATGTTAGGTTAGGTTATATAAGGTTATATTACGTTATTGCTGGATATGAAGGTCTCACGGAGACGTAGAGGCCAACTCGCTCGGAATGTTGGCAAATATTACCGCCGAGATGTTAGGTTGGGTTAGATTAGGTTATATTACGTTATTGATGTATATAAAATTCCCACGGAGACGTAGATTCCAACTCGCCAGGAATGTTGTCAAATATTAGTACCGAGATGTTAGGTTGTGTTAGGTTAGGTTATATTACGCTATTGATGTATATAAAAGTCTCACGGAGACGTAGAGGCCAACAAGCCAGGAATGTTGTCAAATATTAGTGCCGAGAGGTTGGGTTGTGTTAGGTTAGGTTATATTAAGTTATTGATGTATATAAGGCCCTACGGAGACGTAGTGGCCAACTCGACAGGAATGTTGTCAAATATTACCGCCGAGGTGTTAGGTTGGGTTAGGTTAGGTTATATTACGTTATTGATGTATATAAAGGTCTCACGGAAACGTAGAGGCCAACAAGCCAGGAATGTGGTTAAACATTACCTCCGAGACGTTACTTTTGGTTAGGTTAGGTTATATTACGTTATTGATGTATATAAAAGTCCCACGGAGACGTAGATGCCAACTCGCCAGGAATGTTGTCAAATATTAGTGCCGAGAGGTTGGGTTGTGTTAGGTTAGGTTATATTACGTTATTGGTGTATATAAGGCCCTCCGGAGACGTAGAAGCCAACTCGACAGGAATGTTGTCAAATATTAGTGCCGAGATCTTAGGTTGGGTTAGGTTAGGTTATAGTACGCTAATGATATATATAAAAGGCCCACGGAGACGTAGAGGCCAACAAGCCAGGAATGTTGTCAAATAATAGCGCCGAAAGGTTAGGTTGGGTTAGGTTAGGTTATATTACGTTATTGATGTATATAAAAGTCCCACGGAGACGTAGAGGCCAACTCGCCAGGAATGTTGTCAAATAATAGCGCCGAAAGGTTAGGTTGGGTTAGGTTAGGTTATATTACGTTATTGATGGATATGAAGGTCTCACGGAGACGTAGAGGCCAATTCGCCAGGAATGTTTTCAAATAATAGCGCCGAAAGGTTAGGTTGGGTTAGGTTAGGTTATATTACGTTATTGATGTATACAAAAGTCCCACGGAGACGTAGAGGCCAACTCGCCAGGAATGTTGTCAAATAATAGCGCCGAAAGGTTAGGTTGGGTTAGGTTAGGTTATATTACGTTATTGATGAATATAAAGGTCTCACGGAAACGTAGAGGCCAACAAGCCAGGAATGTGGTTAAACATTACCTCCGAGACGTTACTTTGGGTTAGGTTAGGTTATATTACGTTATTGATGTATATAAAAGCCCCACGGAAACGTAGAGGCCAACTCGCCAGCAATGTTGTCAAATATTAGTGCCGAGAGTTTGGGTTGTGTTAGGATAGGTTATAGTACGTTATTGATGTATATAAAAGTCCCACGGATACGTAGAGGCCAAATCGCCAGGAATGTTGTAAATAATAGCGCCGAGACGTTACTTTGGGTTAGGTTAGGTTATATTACGTTATTGATGTATATAAAAGCCCCACGGAAACGTAGAGGCCAACTCGCCAGGAATGTTGTCAAATATTAGGGCCGAGAGGTTGGGTTGTGTTAGGTTAGGTTATATTACGTTATTGATTTATATAAAGGTCTCACGGAAACGTAGAGGCCAACAAGCCAGGAATGTGGTTAAACATTACCTCCGAGACGTTACTTTTGGTTAGGTTAGGTTATATTACGTTATTGATGTATATAAAAGTCCCACGGAGATGTAGATGCCAACTCGCCAGGAATGTTGTCAAATATTAGTGCCGAGAGGTTGGGTTGTGTTAGGTTAGGTTATATTACGTTATTGGTGTATATAAGGCCCTCCGGAGACGTAGAAGCCAACTCGACAGGAATGTTGTCAAATATTAGTGCCGAGATCTTAGGTTGGGTTAGGTTAGGTTATAGTACGCTAATGATATATATAAAAGGCCCACGGAGACGTAGAGGCCAACAAGCCCGGAATGTTGTCAAATAATAGCGCCGAAAGGTTAGGTTGGGTTAGGTTAGGTTATATTACGTTATTGATGTATATAAAAGTCCCACGGAGACGTAGAAGCCAACTCGCCAGGAATGTTGTCAAATAATAGCGCCGAAAGGTTAGGTTGGGTTAGGTTAGGTTATATTACGTTATTGATGGATATGAAGGTCTCACGGAGACGTAGAGGCCAATTCGCCAGGAATGTTGTCAAATAATAGCGCCGAAAGGTTAGGTTGGGTTAGGTTAGGTTATATTACGTTATTGATGTATACAAAAGTCCCACGGAGACGTAGAGGCCAACTCGCCAGGAATGTTGTCAAATAATAGCGCCGAAAGGTTAGGTTGGGTTAGGTTAGGTTATATTACGTTATTGATGTATATAAAAGTCCCACGGAGACGTAGAGGCCAACTCGCCAGGAATGTTGTCAAATAATAGCGCCGAAAGGTTAGGTTGGGTTAGGTTAGGTTATATTACGTTATTGATTTATATAAAGGTCTCACGGAAACGTAGAGGCCAACAAGCCAGGAATGTGGTTAAACATTACCTCCGAGACGTTACTTTGGGTTAGGTTAGGTTATATTACGTTATTGATGTATATAAAAGCCCCACGGAAACGTAGAGGCCAACTCGCCAGCAATGTTGTCAAATATTAGTTCCGAGAGTTTGGGTTGTGTTAGGATAGGTTATAGTACGTTATTGGTGTATATAAGGCCCTCCGGAGACGTAGAAGCCAACTCGACAGGAATGTTGTCAAATATTAGTGCCGAGATCTTAGGTTGGGTTAGGTTAGGTTATAGTACGCTAATGATATATATAAAAGGCCCACGGAGACGTAGAGGCCAACAAGCCAGGAATGTTGTCAAATAATAGCGCCGAAAGGTTAGGTTGGGTTAGGTTAGGTTATATTACGTTATTGATGTATATAAAAGTCCCACGGAGACGTAGAAGCCAACTCGCCAGGAATGTTGTCAAATAATAGCGCCGAAAGGTTAGGTTGGGTTAGGTTAGGTTATATTACGTTATTGATGGATATGAAGGTCTCACGGAGACGTAGAGGCCAATTCGCCAGGAATGTTGTCAAATAATAGCGCCGAAAGGTTAGGTTGGGTTAGGTTAGGTTATATTACGTTATTGATGTATACAAAAGTCCCACGGAGACGTAGAGGCCAACTCGCCAGGAATGTTGTCAAATAATAGCGCCGAAAGGTTAGGTTGGGTTAGGTTAGGTTATATTACGTTATTGATGTATATAAAAGTCCCACGGAGACGTAGAGGCCAACTCGCCAGGAATGTTGTCAAATAATAGCGCCGAAAGGTTAGGTTGGGTTAGGTTAGGTTATATTACGTTATTGATTTATATAAAGGTCTCACGGAAACGTAGAGGCCAACAAGCCAGGAATGTGGTTAAACATTACCTCCGAGACGTTACTTTGGGTTAGGTTAGGTTATATTACGTTATTGATGTATATAAAAGCCCCACGGAAACGTAGAGGCCAACTCGCCAGCAATGTTGTCAAATATTAGTGCCGAGAGTTTGGGTTGTGTTAGGATAGGTTATAGTACGTTATTGATGTATATAAAAGTCCCACGGATACGTAGAGGCCAAATCACCAGGAATGTTGTAAATAATAGCGCCGAGACGTTACTTTGGGTTAGGTTAGGTTATATTACGTTATTGATGTATATAAAAGCCCCACGGAAACGTAGAGGCCAACTCGCCAGGAATGTTGTCAAATATTAGGGCCGAGAGGTTGGGTTGTGTTAGGTTAGGTTATATTACGTTATTGATGTATATAAAGGCCCCACGGAGACGTAGAGGCCAACTCGCCAGGAATGTTGTCAAATTATACCGCCGAAATGTTAGGTTGGCTTGGGTTAGGTTATTTTACGTTATTGATGTACATGAAGGTCCCACGGAGACGTAGAGTCCAACGCGCCAGGAATCTTGTCAAATATTAGTACCGAGATGTTAGTTTGGGATAGGTTAAGTTATATTACGATATTGATGTATATAAAAGTCCCTCGGAGACGTAGAGGCCAACTCAACAGGAATGTTGTCAAATAATAGTCCCGAGAGGTTAGGTTGGGTTATATAAGGTTATATTACGTTATTGATGGATATTAAGGTCTCACGGAGACGTAGAGGCCAACTCGCCAGGAATGTTGTCAAATATTACCGCCGAGATGTTAGGTTGGGTTAGGTTAGGTTATATTACGTTATTGATGTATATAAAGGTCCCACGGAAACATAGAGGCCAACAAGCCAGGAATGTTGTGAAATATTACAGCCGAGATGTTACGTTGGGTTATTTTAGGTTAAATTACGTTATTGATGTATATAAAAGTCCCACGGAGACGTAGAGGCCAACTCGCCAGGAATGTTGTCAAATATTACCGCCGAGATGATAGGTTGGGTTAGGTTAGGTTATATTACGTTATTGATGTATATGAAGGTTCCACGGAGACGCAGAGGCCAACTGACCAGGAATGTTGTCAAATATTACCGCCGAGATTATAGGTTGGGTTAGGTTAGATTATATTACGTTATTGATGTATATGAAGGTCTCACGGAGAGGTAGAGGCCAACTCGCCAGGAATGTTGTCAAATATTAGTGCCGAGATGTTAGGTTGGGTTAGGTTAGGTTATATTACGTTATTGATGTATATAAAATTCCCACGGAGACGTAGAGGCCAACTCGCCAGGAATGTTGTCAAGTATTACCGCCGAGATGATAGGTTGGGTTAGGTTAGGTAATATTATGTTATTGATGTATATGAAGGTCCCACGGAGACGTAGAGGCCATCAAGCCAGGAATGTGGTTAAACATTACCTCCGAGACGTTACTTTTGGTTAGGTTAGGTTATATTACGTTATTGATGTATATAAAAGTCCCACGGAGACGTAGATGCCAACTCGCCAGGAATGTTGTCAAATATTAGTGCCGAGAGGTTGGGTTGTGTTAGGTTAGGTTATATTACGTTATTGATGTATATGAGGCCCTCCGGAGACGTACAAGCCAACTCGACAGGAATGTTGTCAAATATTAGTGCCGAGACCTTAGGTTGGGTTAGGTTAGGTTATATTACGCTAATGATATATATAAAAGGCCCACGGAGACGTAGAGGCCAACAAGCCAGGAATGTTGTCAAATAATAGCGCCGAAAGGTTAGGTTGGGTTAGGTTAGGTTATATTACGTTATTGATTTATATAAAGGTCTCACGGAAACGTAGAGGCCAACAAGCCAGGAATGTGGTTCAACATTACCTCCGAGACGTTACTTTGGGTTAGGTTAGGTTATATTACGTTATTGATGTATATAAAAGCCCCACGGAAACGTAGAGGCCAACTCGCCAGGAATGTTGTCAAATATTAGTGCCGAGAGTTTGGGTTGTGTTAGGATAGGTTATAGTACGTTATTGATATATATAAAAGTCCCACGGATACGTAGAGGCCAACTCGCCAGGAATGTTGTCAAATAATAGCGCCGAGAGGTTAGGTTGTGTTATGTAAGGTTATATTACGTTATTGATGGATATGAAGGCTCACGGAGACGTAGAGGCCAATTCGCCAGGAATGTTGTCAACTATTACCGCCGAGATGTTAGGTTGGGTTAGGTTAGGTTATATTACGTTATTGATGTATATAAAGGTCTCACGGAAACGTAGAGGCCAACAAGCCAGGAATGTGGTTAAACATTACCTCCGAGACGTTACTTTTGGTTAGGTTAGGTTATATTACGTTATTGATGTATATAAAAGTCCCACGGAGACGTAGATGCCAACTCGCCAGGAATGTTGTCAAATATTAGTGCCGAGAGGTTGGGTTGTGTTAGGTTAGGTTATATTACGTTATTGGTGTATATAAGGCCCTCCGGAGACGTAGAAGCCAACTCGACAGGAATGTTGTCAAATATTAGTGCCGAGATCTTAGGTTGGGTTAGGTTAGGTTATAGTACGCTAATGATATATATAAAAGGCCCACGGAGACGTAGAGGCCAACAAGCCAGGAATGTTGTCAAATAATAGCGCCGAAAGGTTAGGTTGGGTTAGGTTAGGTTATATTACGTTATTGATGTATATAAAAGTCCCACGGAGACGTAGAGGCCAACTCGCCAGGAATGTTGTCAAATAATAGCGCCGAAAGGTTAGGTTGGGTTAGGTTAGGTTATATTACGTTATTGATGGATATGAAGGTCTCACGGAGACGTAGAGGCCAATTCGCCAGGAATGTTTTCAAATAATAGCGCCGAAAGGTTAGGTTGGGTTAGGTTAGGTTATATTACGTTATTGATGTATACAAAAGTCCCACGGAGACGTAGAGGCCAACTCGCCAGGAATGTTGTCAAATAATAGCGCCGAAAGGTTAGGTTGGGTTAGGTTAGGTTATATTACGTTATTGATGAATATAAAGGTCTCACGGAAACGTAGAGGCCAACAAGCCAGGAATGTGGTTAAACATTACCTCCGAGACGTTACTTTGGGTTAGGTTAGGTTATATTACGTTATTGATGTATATAAAAGCCCCACGGAAACGTAGAGGCCAACTCGCCAGCAATGTTGTCAAATATTAGTGCCGAGAGTTTGGGTTGTGTTAGGATAGGTTATAGTACGTTATTGATGTATATAAAAGTCCCACGGATACGTAGAGGCCAAATCGCCAGGAATGTTGTAAATAATAGCGCCGAGACGTTACTTTGGGTTAGGTTAGGTTATATTACGTTATTGATGTATATAAAAGCCCCACGGAAACGTAGAGGCCAACTCGCCAGGAATGTTGTCAAATATTAGGGCCGAGAGGTTGGGTTGTGTTAGGTTAGGTTATATTACGCTAATGATATATATAAAAGGCCCACGGAGACGTAGAGGCCAACAAGCCAGGAATGTTGTCAAATAATAGCGCCGAAAGGTTAGGTTGGGTTAGGTTAGGTTATATTACGTTATTGATTTATATAAAGGTCTCACGGAAACGTAGAGGCCAACAAGCCAGGAATGTGGTTCAACATTACCTCCGAGACGTTACTTTGGGTTAGGTTAGGTTATATTACGTTATTGATGTATATAAAAGCCCCACGGAAACGTAGAGGCCAACTCGCCAGGAATGTTGTCAAATATTAGTGCCGAGAGTTTGGATTGTGTTAGGATAGGTTATAGTACGTTATTGATATATATAAAAGTCCCACGGATACGTAGAGGCCAACTCGCCAGGAATGTTGTCAAATAATAGCGCCGAGAGGTTAGGTTGTGTTATGTAAGGTTATATTACGTTATTGATGGATATGAAGGCTCACGGAGACGTAGAGGCCAATTCGCCAGGAATGTTGTCAACTATTACCGCCGAGATGTTAGGTTGGGTTAGGTTAGGTTATATTACGTTATTGATGTATATAAAGGTCTCACGGAAACGTAGAGGCCAACAAGCCAGGAATGTGGTTAAACATTACCTCCGAGACGTTACTTTTGGTTAGGTTAGGTTATATTACGTTATTGATGTATATAAAAGTCCCACGGAGACGTAGATGCCAACTCGCCAGGAATGTTGTCAAATATTAGTGCCGAGAGGTTGGGTTGTGTTAGGTTAGGTTATATTACGTTATTGGTGTATATAAGGCCCTCCGGAGACGTAGAAGCCAACTCGACAGGAATGTTGTCAAATATTAGTGCCGAGATCTTAGGTTGGGTTAGGTTAGGTTATAGTACGCTAATGATATATATAAAAGGCCCACGGAGACGTAGAGGCCAACAAGCCAGGAATGTTGTCAAATAATAGCGCCGAAAGGTTAGGTTGGGTTAGGTTAGGTTATATTACGTTATTGATGTATATAAAAGTCCCACGGAGACGTAGAGGCCAACTCGCCAGGAATGTTGTCAAATAATAGCGCCGAAAGGTTAGGTTGGGTTAGGTTAGGTTATATTACGTTATTGATGGATATGAAGGTCTCACGGAGACGTAGAGGCCAATTCGCCAGGAATGTTTTCAAATAATAGCGCCGAAAGGTTAGGTTGGGTTAGGTTAGGTTATATTACGTTATTGATGTATACAAAAGTCCCACGGAGACGTAGAGGCCAACTCGCCAGGAATGTTGTCAAATAATAGCGCCGAAAGGTTAGGTTGGGTTAGGTTAGGTTATATTACGTTATTGATGAATATAAAGGTCTCACGGAAACGTAGAGGCCAACAAGCCAGGAATGTGGTTAAACATTACCTCCGAGACGTTACTTTGGGTTAGGTTAGGTTATATTACGTTATTGATGTATATAAAAGCCCCACGGAAACGTAGAGGCCAACTCGCCAGCAATGTTGTCAAATATTAGTGCCGAGAGTTTGGGTTGTGTTAGGATAGGTTATAGTACGTTATTGATGTATATAAAAGTCCCACGGATACGTAGAGGCCAAATCGCCAGGAATGTTGTAAATAATAGCGCCGAGACGTTACTTTGGGTTAGGTTAGGTTATATTACGTTATTGATGTATATAAAAGCCCCACGGAAACGTAGAGGCCAACTCGCCAGGAATGTTGTCAAATATTAGGGCCGAGAGGTTGGGTTGTGTTAGGTTAGGTTATATTACGTTATTGATTTATATAAAGGTCTCACGGAAACGTAGAGGCCAACAAGCCAGGAATGTGGTTAAACATTACCTCCGAGACGTTACTTTTGGTTAGGTTAGGTTATATTACGTTATTGATGTATATAAAAGTCCCACGGAGATGTAGATGCCAACTCGCCAGGAATGTTGTCAAATATTAGTGCCGAGAGGTTGGGTTGTGTTAGGTTAGGTTATATTACGTTATTGGTGTATATAAGGCCCTCCGGAGACGTAGAAGCCAACTCGACAGGAATGTTGTCAAATATTAGTGCCGAGATCTTAGGTTGGGTTAGGTTAGGTTATAGTACGCTAATGATATATATAAAAGGCCCACGGAGACGTAGAGGCCAACAAGCCCGGAATGTTGTCAAATAATAGCGCCGAAAGGTTAGGTTGGGTTAGGTTAGGTTATATTACGTTATTGATGTATATAAAAGTCCCACGGAGACGTAGAAGCCAACTCGCCAGGAATGTTGTCAAATAATAGCGCCGAAAGGTTAGGTTGGGTTAGGTTAGGTTATATTACGTTATTGATGGATATGAAGGTCTCACGGAGACGTAGAGGCCAATTCGCCAGGAATGTTGTCAAATAATAGCGCCGAAAGGTTAGGTTGGGTTAGGTTAGGTTATATTACGTTATTGATGTATACAAAAGTCCCACGGAGACGTAGAGGCCAACTCGCCAGGAATGTTGTCAAATAATAGCGCCGAAAGGTTAGGTTGGGTTAGGTTAGGTTATATTACGTTATTGATGTATATAAAAGTCCCACGGAGACGTAGAGGCCAACTCGCCAGGAATGTTGTCAAATAATAGCGCCGAAAGGTTAGGTTGGGTTAGGTTAGGTTATATTACGTTATTGATTTATATAAAGGTCTCACGGAAACGTAGAGGCCAACAAGCCAGGAATGTGGTTAAACATTACCTCCGAGACGTTACTTTGGGTTAGGTTAGGTTATATTACGTTATTGATGTATATAAAAGCCCCACGGAAACGTAGAGGCCAACTCGCCAGCAATGTTGTCAAATATTAGTGCCGAGAGTTTGGGTTGTGTTAGGATAGGTTATAGTACGTTATTGATGTATATAAAAGTCCCACGGATACGTAGAGGCCAAATCACCAGGAATGTTGTAAATAATAGCGCCGAGACGTTACTTTGGGTTAGGTTAGGTTATATTACGTTATTGATGTATATAAAAGCCCCACGGAAACGTAGGGGCCAACTCGCCAGGAATGTTGTCAAATATTAGGGCCGAGAGGTTGGGTTGTGTTAGGTTAGGTTATATTACGTTATTGATGTATATAAAGGCCCCACGGAGACGTAGAGGCCAACTCGCCAGGAATGTTGTCAAATTATACCGCCGAAATGTTAGGTTGGCTTGGGTTAGGTTATTTTACGTTATTGATGTACATGAAGGTCCCACGGAGACGTAGAGTCCAACGCGCCAGGAATCTTGTCAAATATTAGTACCGAGATGTTAGTTTGGGATAGGTTAAGTTATATTACGATATTGATGTATATAAAAGTCCCTCGGAGACGTAGAGGCCAACTCAACAGGAATGTTGTCAAATAATAGTCCCGAGAGGTTAGGTTGGGTTATATAAGGTTATATTACGTTATTGATGGATATTAAGGTCTCACGGAGACGTAGAGGCCAACTCGCCAGGAATGTTGTCAAATATTACCGCCGAGATGTTAGGTTGGGTTAGGTTAGGTTATATTACGTTATTGATGTATATAAAGGTCCCACGGAAACATAGAGGCCAACAAGCCAGGAATGTTGTGAAATATTACAGCCGAGATGTTACGTTGGGTTATTTTAGGTTAAATTACGTTATTGATGGATATGAATGTTCCACGGAGACGTAGAGGCCAACAAGGCAGGAATGTTGTCAAATATTACCGCCGAGATGTTAGGTTGGGTTAGGTTAGGTTATATTACGTTATTGATGTATATAAAGGTCTCACGGAAGCGTAGAGGCCAACAAGCCTGGAATGTGGTTAAACATTACCTCCGAGACGTTACTTTTGGTTAGGTTAGGTTATATTACGTTATTGATGTATATAAAAGTCCCACGGAGACGTAGATGCCAACTCGCCAGGAATGTTGTCAAATATTAGTGCCGAGAGGTTGGGTTGTGTTAGGTTAGGTTATATTACGTTATTGATGTATATGAGGCCCTCCGGAGACGTACAAGCCAACTCGACAGGAATGTTGTCAAATATTAGTGCCGAGACCTTAGGTTGGGTTAGGTTAGGTTATATTACGCTAATGATATATATAAAAGGCCCACGGAGACGTAGAGGCCAACAAGCAAGGAATGTTGTCAAATAATAGCGCCGAAAGGTTAGGTTGGGTTAGGTTAGGTTATATTACGTTATTGATTTATATAAAGGTCTCACGGAAACGTAGAGGCCAACTCGCCAGGAATGTTGTCAAATAATAGCGCCGAGAGGTTAGGTTGTGTTATGTAAGGTTATATTACGTTATTGATGGATATGAAGGCTCACGGAGACGTAGAGGCCAATTCGCCAGGAATGATGTCAACTATTACCGCCGAGATGTTAGGTTGGGTTAGGTTAGGTTATATTACGTTATTGATGTATATAAAGGTCTCACGGAAACGTAGAGGCCAACAAGCCAGGAATGTGGTTAAACATTACCTCCGAGACGTTACTTTTGGTTAGGTTAGGTTATATTACGTTATTGATGTATATAAAAGTCCCACGGAGACGTAGATGCCAACTCGCCAGGAATGTTGTCAAATATTAGTGCCGAGAGTTTGGGTTGTGTTAGGTTAGGTTATATTACGTTATTGGTGTATATAAGGCCCTCCGGAGACGTAGAAGCCAACTCGACAGGAATGTTGTCAAATATTAGTGCCGAGATCTTAGGTTGGGTTAGGTTAGGTTATAGTACGCTAATGATATATATAAAAGGCCCACGGAGACGTAGAGGCCAACAAGCCAGGAATGTTGTCAAATAATAGCGCCGAAAGGTTAGGTTGGGTTAGGTTAGGTTATATTACGTTATTGATGTATATAAAAGTCCCACGGAGACGTAGAGGCCAACTCGCCAGGAATGTTGTCAAATAATAGCGCCGAAAGGTTAGGTTGGGTTAGGTTAGGTTATATTACGTTATTGATGGATATGAAGGTCTCACGGAGACGTAGAGGCCAATTCGCCAGGAATGTTTTCAAATAATAGCGCCGAAAAGTTAGGTTGGGTTAGGTTAGGTTATATTACGTTATTGATGTATACAAAAGTCCCACGGAGACGTAGAGGCCAACTCGCCAGGAATGTTGTCAAATAATAGCGCCGAAAGGTTAGGTTGGGTTAGGTTAGGTTATATTACGTTATTGATGAATATAAAGGTCTCACGGAAACGTAGAGGCCAACTCGCCAGGAATGTTGTCAAATATTAGGGCCGAGAGGTTGGGTTGTGTTAGGTTAGGTTATATTACGCTAATGATATATATAAAAGGCCCACGGAGACGTAGAGGCCAACAAGCCAGGAATGTTGTCAAATAATAGCGCCGAAAGGTTAGGTTGGGTTAGGTTAGGTTATATTACGTTATTGATTTATATAAAGGTCTCACGGAAACGTAGAGGCCAACAAGCCAGGAATGTGGTTCAACATTACCTCCGAGACGTTACTTTGGGTTAGGTTAGGTTATATTACGTTATTGATGTATATAAAAGCCCCACGGAAACGTAGAGGCCAACTCGCCAGGAATGTTGTCAAATATTAGTGCCGAGAGTTTGGATTGTGTTAGGATAGGTTATAGTACGTTATTGATATATATAAAAGTCCCACGGATACGTAGAGGCCAACTCGCCAGGAATGTTGTCAAATAATAGCGCCGAGAGGTTAGGTTGTGTTATGTAAGGTTATATTACGTTATTGATGGATATGAAGGCTCACGGAGACGTAGAGGCCAATTCGCCAGGAATGTTGTCAACTATTACCGCCGAGATGTTAGGTTGGGTTAGGTTAGGTTATATTACGTTATTGATGTATATAAAGGTCTCACGGAAACGTAGAGGCCAACAAGCCAGGAATGTGGTTAAACATTACCTCCGAGACGTTACTTTTGGTTAGGTTAGGTTATATTACGTTATTGATGTATATAAAAGTCCCACGGAGACGTAGATGCCAACTCGCCAGGAATGTTGTCAAATATTAGTGCCGAGAGGTTGGGTTGTGTTAGGTTAGGTTATATTACGTTATTGGTGTATATAAGGCCCTCCGGAGACGTAGAAGCCAACTCGACAGGAATGTTGTCAAATATTAGTGCCGAGATCTTAGGTTGGGTTAGGTTAGGTTATAGTACGCTAATGATATATATAAAAGGCCCACGGAGACGTAGAGGCCAACAAGCCAGGAATGTTGTCAAATAATAGCGCCGAAAGGTTAGGTTGGGTTAGGTTAGGTTATATTACGTTATTGATGTATATAAAAGTCCCACGGAGACGTAGAGGCCAACTCGCCAGGAATGTTGTCAAATAATAGCGCCGAAAGGTTAGGTTGGGTTAGGTTAGGTTATATTACGTTATTGATGGATATGAAGGTCTCACGGAGACGTAGAGGCCAATTCGCCAGGAATGTTTTCAAATAATAGCGCCGAAAGGTTAGGTTGGGTTAGGTTAGGTTATATTACGTTATTGATGTATACAAAAGTCCCACGGAGACGTAGAGGCCAACTCGCCAGGAATGTTGTCAAATAATAGCGCCGAAAGGTTAGGTTGGGTTAGGTTAGGTTATATTACGTTATTGATGAATATAAAGGTCTCACGGAAACGTAGAGGCCAACAAGCCAGGAATGTGGTTAAACATTACCTCCGAGACGTTACTTTGGGTTAGGTTAGGTTATATTACGTTATTGATGTATATAAAAGCCCCACGGAAACGTAGAGGCCAACTCGCCAGCAATGTTGTCAAATATTAGTGCCGAGAGTTTGGGTTGTGTTAGGATAGGTTATAGTACGTTATTGATGTATATAAAAGTCCCACGGATACGTAGAGGCCAAATCGCCAGGAATGTTGTAAATAATAGCGCCGAGACGTTACTTTGGGTTAGGTTAGGTTATATTACGTTATTGATGTATATAAAAGCCCCACGGAAACGTAGAGGCCAACTCGCCAGGAATGTTGTCAAATATTAGGGCCGAGAGGTTGGGTTGTGTTAGGTTAGGTTATATTACGCTAATGATATATATAAAAGGCCCACGGAGACGTAGAGGCCAACAAGCCAGGAATGTTGTCAAATAATAGCGCCGAAAGGTTAGGTTGGGTTAGGTTAGGTTATATTACGTTATTGATTTATATAAAGGTCTCACGGAAACGTAGAGGCCAACAAGCCAGGAATGTGGTTCAACATTACCTCCGAGACGTTACTTTGGGTTAGGTTAGGTTATATTACGTTATTGATGTATATAAAAGCCCCACGGAAACGTAGAGGCCAACTCGCCAGGAATGTTGTCAAATATTAGTGCCGAGAGTTTGGGTTGTGTTAGGATAGGTTATAGTACGTTATTGATGTATATAAAAGTCCCACGGATACGTAGAGGCCAACTCGCCAGGAATGTTGTCAAATAATAGCGCCGAGAGGTTAGGTTGTGTTATGTAAGGTTATATTACGTTATTGATGGATATGAAGGTCTCACGGAGACGTAGAGGCCAATTCGCCAGGAATGTTGTCAACTATTACCGCCGAGATGTTAGGTTGGGTTAGGTTAGGTTATATTACGTTATTGATGTATATAAAGGTCTCACGGAAACGTAGAGGCCAACAAGCCAGGAATGTGGTTAAACATTACCTCCGAGACGTTACTTTTGGTTAGGTTAGGTTATATTACGTTATTGATGTATATAAATGTCTCACGGAGACGTAGAGGCCAACTCGCCAGGAATGTTGTCAAATATTACCGCCGAGATGTTAGGTTGGGTTAGGTTAGGTTATTTTACGTTATTGATGTATATGAAGGTCCCACGGAGACGTAGAGGCCAACTCGGCAGCAATGTTGTCAAATAATAGCGCCGAAAGGTTAGGTTGGGTTAGGTTAGGTTATATTACGTTATTGATGTATATAAAAGTCCCACGGAGACGTAGATGCCAACTCGCCAGGAATGCTGTCAAATAATAGCGCCGAGATGTTAGGTTAGGTTATATAAGGTTATATTACGTTATTGATGGATATGAAGGTCTCACGGAGACGTAGAGGCCAACTCGCCAGGAATGTTGTCAAATATTACCGCCGAGATGTTAGGTTGGGTTAGGTTAGGTTATATTACGTTATTGATGTATATAAAATTCCCACGGAGACGTAGAGTCCAACTCGCCAGGAACGTTGTCAAATATTAGTACCGAGATGTTAGGTTGTGTTAGGTTAGGTTATATTTCGCTATTAATGTATATAAAAGTCTCACGGAGACGTAGACGCCAACCCGACAGGAATGTTGTCAAATAATATCGCCGAGATCTTAGGTTGGGTTAGGTTAGGTTGTATTACGCTATTGATGTATATAAAAGTCCCACGGAGACGTAGAGGCCAACAAGCCAGGAATGTGGTCAAATAATACCGCCGAAAGGTTAGGTTGGGTTAGGTTAGGTTATATTACGTTATTGATGTATATGAAGGTCCCACGGAGACGTAGAGGCCAACTCGCCAGGAATGTTGTCAAATAATAGCGCCGAAAGGTTAGGTTGGGTTAGGTTAGGTTATATTACGCTATTGATGTATATAAAAGTCTCACGGAGACGTAGACGCCAACCCGACAGGAATGTTGTCAAATAATATCGCCGAGATCTTAGGTTGGGTTAGGTTAGGTTGTATTACGCTATTGATGTATATAAAAGTCCCACGGAGACGTAGAGGCCAACTCGCCAGGAATGTTGTCAAATAATAGCGTCGAGAGGTTAGGTTGGGTTATATAAGGTTATATTACGTTATTGATGGATATGAAGGTCTCACGGAGACGTAGAGCCCAACTCGCCAGGAATGTTGTCAAATATTACCGCTGACCTGTTATGTTGGCTTAGGTTAGGTTATATTACGTTATTGATGTATATGAAGTTCCCACGGAGACGTAGAGTCCAACTCGCCAGGTATGTTGTCAAATAATACCGCCGAGATGATAGGTTGGGTTAGGTTAGGTAATTTTACGTTATTGATGTATATGAAGGTCCCACGGAGACGTAGATGCCAACTCGCCAGGAATGTTGTCAAATATTAGTGCCGAGAGGTTGGGTTGTGTTAGGTTAGGTTATATTACGTTATTGATGTATATAAGGCCCTCCGGAGACGTACAAGCCAACTCGACAGGAATGTTGTCAAATATTAGTGCCGAGACCTTAGGTTGGGTTAGGTTAGGTTATATTACGCTAATGATATATATAAAAGGCCCACGGAGACGTAGAGGCCAACAAGCCAGGAATGTTGTCAAATAATAGCGCCGAAAGGTTAGGTTGGGTTAGGTTAGGTTATATTACGTTATTGATTTATATAAAGGTCTCACGGAGACGTAGATGCCAACTCGCCAGGAATGCTGTCAAATAATAGCGCCGAGATGTTAGGTTAGTTTATATAAGGTTATATTACGTTATTGATGAATATAAAGGCCCCACGGAGACGTAGAGGCCAACTCGCCAGGAATGATGTCAAATATTACCGCCGAGATGTTAGGTTGGGTTAGGTTAGGTTATATTACGTTATTGATGTATACAAAAGTCCCACGGAGACGTAGAGGCCAACTCGCCAGGAATGTTGTCAAATATTACCGCCGAGATGTTAGGTTGTGTTAGGTTAGGTTATATTACGCTATTGATGTATACAAAAGTCCCACGGAGACGTAGAGGCCAACTCGCCAGGAATGTTGTCAAATATTACCGCCGAGATGTTAGGTTGTGTTAGGTTAGGTTATATTACGCTATTGATGTATATAAAAGTCTCACGGAGACGTAGACGCCAACCCGACAGGAATGTTGTCAAATAATATCGCCGAGATCTTAGGTTGGGTTAGGTTAGGTTGTATTACGCTATTGATGTATATAAAAGTCCCACGGAGACGTAGAGGCCAACAAGCCAGGAATGTGGTCAAATAATACCGCCGAAAGGTTAGGTTGGGTTAGGTTAGGTTATATTACGTTATTGATGTATATGAAGGTCCCACGGATACGTAGAGGCCAACTCGCCAGGAATGTTGTCAAATAATAGCGCCGAAAGGTTAGGTTGGGTTAGGTTAGGTTATATTACGTTATTGATGTATATAAAGGTCTCACGGAAACGTAGAGGCCAACAAGCCAGGAATGTGGTTAAACATTACCTCCGAGACGTTACTTTGGGTTAGATTATGTTATATTACGTTATTGATGTATATAAAAGTCCCACGGAGACGTAGATGCCAACTCGCCAGGAATGCTGTCAAATAATAGCGCCGAGATGTTAGGTTAGGTTATATAAGGTTATATTACGTTATTGCTGGATATGAAGGTCTCACGGAGACGTAGAGGCCAACTCGCTCGGAATGTTGGCAAATATTACCGCCGAGATGTTAGGTTGGGTTAGATTAGGTTATATTACGTTATTGATGTATATAAAATTCCCACGGAGACGTAGATTCCAACTCGCCAGGAATGTTGTCAAATATTAGTACCGAGATGTTAGGTTGTGTTAGGTTAGGTTATATTACGCTATTGATGTATATAAAAGTCTCACGGAGACGTAGACGCCAACCCGACAGGAATGTTGTCAAATAATATCGCCGAGATCTTAGGTTGGGTTAGGTTAGGTTGTATTACGCTACTGATGTATATAAAAGTCCCACGGAGACGTAGAGGCCAACTCGCCAGGAATGTTGTCAAATAATAGCGCCGAAAGGTTAGGTTGGGTTAGGTTAGGTTATATTACGTTATTGATGTATATAAAAGTCCCACGGAGACGTAGATGCCAACTCGCCAGGAATGCTGTCAAATAATAGCGCCGAAAGGTTAGGTTGGGTTAGGTTAGGTTATATTACGTTATTGATGTATATAAAAGTCCCACGGAGACGTAGAGGCCAACTCGCCAGGAATGTTGTCAAATAATAGCGCCGAAAGGTTAGGTTAGGTTAGGTTAGGTTATATTTTGTTATTGATGGATATGAAGGTCTCACGGAGACGTAGAGGCTAACTCGCCAGGAACGTTGTCAAATATTACCGCCGAGATGTTAGCTTGGGTTAGGTTATGTTATATTACGTTATTGATGAATATAAAGGTCTCACGGAAACGTAGAGGCCAACAAGCCAGGAATGTGGTTAAACATTACCTCCGAGACGTTACTTTGGGTTAGGTTAGGTTATATTACGTTATTGATGTATATAAAAGCCCCACGGAAACGTAGAGGCCAACTCGCCAGTAATATTGTCAAATATTAGTGCCGAGAGGTTCGGTTGTGTTAGGTTAGGTTATATTACGTTATTGATGTATATAAAGGCCCCACGGAGACGTAGAGGCCAACTCGCCAGGAATGTTGTCAAATAATAGCGCCGAAAGGTTAGGTTAGGTTAGGTTAAGTTATATTCCGTTATTGATGGATATGAAGGTCTCACGGAGACGTAGAGGCTAACTCGCCAGGAATGTTGTCAAATATTACCGCCGAGATGTTAGGTTGGGTTAGGTTAGGTTGTATTACGTTATTGATGTATATGAAATTCCCACGGAGACGTGGAGTCCAACTCGCCATGAATGTTGTCAAATATTAGTGCCGAGATGTTAGGTTGGGTTAGGTTAGGTTATATTACGTTATTGATGTATACAAAAGTCCCACGGAGACGTAGAGGCCAACTCGACAGGAATGTTGTCAAATATTACCGCCGAGATGTTAGGTTGTGTTAGGTTAGGTTATATTACGCTATTGATGTATACAAAAGTCCCACGGAGACGTAGAGGCCAACTCGCCAGGAATGTTGTCAAATATTACCGCCGAGATATTAGGTTGTGTTAGGTTAGGTTATATTACGTTACTGATGTATATAAAATTCCCACGGAAACGTAGAGGCCAACAAGCCAGGAATGTGGTCAAATAATAGCGCCGAAAGGTTAGGTTGTGTTAGGTTAGGTTATATTACGTTATTGATGTATATAAGGCCCTACGGAGACGTAGTGGCCAACTCGCCAGGAATGTTGTCAAATAATAGCGCCGAAAGGTTAGGTTGGGTTAGGTTAGGTTATATTACGTTATTGATGGATATGAAAGTCTCACGGAGTCGTAGAGGCCAACTCGCCAGGAATGTTCTCAAATATTACCGCCGAGATGATAGGTTGGGTTAGGTTAGATTATATTACGTTATTGAAGTATATGAAGGTCCCACGGAGACGTAGAGGCCAACTCGCCAGGAATGTGGTTAAACATTAGCTCCGAGACGTTATTTTGTGTTAGGTTAGGTTATATTACGTTATTGATGTATATAAAATCCCCACGGAAACGTAGAGGCCAACTCGCCAGGAATGTTGTCAAATATTAGTGCCGAGAGGTTGGGTTGTGTTAGGATAGGTTATATTACGTTATTGATGAATATAAAGGCCCCACGGTGACGTAGAGGCCAACTCGACAGGAATGTTGTCAAATAATAGCGCCGAGATATTAGGTTGTGTTAGGTTAGGTTATATTACGTTACTGATGTATATCAAATTCCCACGGAAACGTAGAGGCCAACTTGCCAGGAATGTGGTCAAATAATACCGCCGAAAGGTTAGGTTGGGTTAGGTTAGGTTATATTACGTTATTGATGTATATGAAGGTCCCACGGAGACGTAGAGGCCAACTCGCCAGGAATGTTGTCAAATAATAGCGCCGAAAGGTTAGGTTGGGTTAGGTTAGGTTATATTACGTTATTGATGTATATAAAAGTCCCACGGAGACGTAGAGGCCAACTCGCCAGGAATGTTGTCAAATAATAGCGCCGAAAGGTTAGGTTAGGTTAGGTTAGGTTATATTACGTTATTGATGGATATGAAGGTCTCACGGAGACGTAGAGGCTAACTCGCCAGGAATGTTGTCAAATATTACCGCCGAGATGTTAGGTTGGGTTAGGTTAGGTTATATTACGTTATTGATGTATATGAAGTTCCCACGGAGACGTGGAGTCCAACAAGCCAGGAATGTGGTCAAATAATACCGCCGAAAGGTTAGGTTGGGTTAGGTTAGGTTATATTACGTTATTGATGTATATGAAGGTCCCACGGAGACGTAGACGCCAACCCGACAGGAATGTTGTCAAATAATATCGCCGAGATCTTAGGTTGGGTTAGGTTAGGTTGTATTACGCTATTGATGTACATAAAAGTCCCACGGAGACGTAGAGGCCAACTCGCCAGGAATGTTGTCAAATAATAGCGCCGAAAGGTTAGGTTGGGTTAGGTTAGGTTATATTACGTTATTGATGTATATAAAAGTCCCACGGAGACGTAGATGCCAACTCGCCAGGAATGCTGTCAAATAATAGCGCCGAAAGGTTAGGTTGGGTTAGGTTAGGTTATATTACGTTATTGATGTATATAAAAGTCCCACGGAGACGTAGAGGCCAACTCGCCATGAATGTTGTCAAATATTAGTGCCGAGAGGTTGGGTTGTGTTAGGTTAGGTTATATTACGTTATTGATGTATATAAGGCCCTACGGAGACGTAGTGGCCAACTCGCCAGGAATGTTGACAAATATTACCGCCGAGGTGTTAGTTTGGGTTAGGTTAGGTTATATTACGTTACTGATGTATATAAAATTCCCACGGAGACGTAGAGTCCAACTCGCCAGGAATGTTGTCAAATAATAACGCCGAAAGGTTAGGTTAGGTTAGGTTAGGTTATATTACGTTATTCATGGATATGAAGGTCTCACGGAGACGTAGAGGCTAACTCGCCAGGAATGTTGTCAAATATTACCGCCGAGATGTTAGGTTGGGTTAGGTTAGGTTATATTTCGTTATTGATGTATATGAAGTTCCCACGGAGACGTGGAGTCCAACTCGCCATGAATGTTGTCAAATATTACCGCCGAGATGATAGGTTGGGTAAGGTTAGGTTATATTACGTTATTGATGTACATGAAGGTCCCACGGAGACGTAGAGGCCAACTCGCCAGGAATGTTGTCAAATAATAGCGCCGAAAGGTTAGGTTGGGTTAGGTTAGGTTATATTACGTTATTGATGTATATAAAAGTCCCACGGAGACGTAGAGGCCAACTCGCCAGGAATGTTGTCAAATAATAGCGCCGAAAGGTTAGGTTAGGTTAGGTTAGGTTATATTACGTTATTGATGCATATGAAGGTCTCACGGAGACGTAGAGGCTAACTCGCCAGGAATGTTGTCAAATATTACCGCCGAGATGTTAGGTTGGGTTATATAAGGTTATATTACGTTATTGATGGATATGAAGGTCTCACGGAGACGTAGAGGCCAATTCGCCAGGAATGTTGTCAAATAATAGCGCCGAAAGGTTAGGTTGGGTTAGGTTAGGTTATATTACGCTATTGATGTATACAAAAGTCGCACGGAGACGTAGAGGCCAACTCGCCAGGAATGTTGTCAAATAATAGCGCCGAAAGGTTAGGTTGGGTTAGGTTAGGTTATATTACGTTATTGATGTATATAAAAGTCCCACGGAGACGTAGAGGCCAACTCGCCAGGAATGTTGTCAAATAATAGCGCCGAAAGGTTAGGTTAGGTTAGGTTAGGTTATATTACGTTATTGATGGATATGAAGGTCTCACGGAGACGTAGAGGCTAACTCGCCAGGAATGTTGTCAAATATTACCGCCGAGATGTTAGGTTGGGTTAGGTTAGGTTATATTACGTTATTGATGTATACAAAAGTCCCACGGCGACGTAGAGGCCAACTCGCCAGGAATGTTGTCAAATATTACCGCCGAGATGTTAGGTTGGGTTAGGTTAGGTTATATTACGTTATTGATGTATACAAAAGTCCCACGGCGACGTAGAGGCCAACTCGCCAGGAATGTTGTCAAATATTACCGCCGAGATGTTAGGTTGGGTTAGGTTAGGTTATATTACGTTATTGATGTATACAAAAGTCCCACGGCGACGTAGGGGCCAACTCGCCAGGAATGTTGTCAAATATTACCGCCGAGATGTTAGGTTGTGTTAGGTTAGGTTATATTACGCTATTGATGTATACAAAAGTCGCACGGAGACGTAGAGGCCAACTCGCCAGGAATGTTGTCAAATATTACCGCCGAGATGTTAGGTTGTGTTAGGTTAGGTTATATTACGCTATTGATGTATATAAAAGTCTCACGGAGACGTAGACGCCAACCCGACAGGAATGTTGTCAAATAATATCGCCGAGATCTTAGGTTGGGTTAGGTTAGGTTGTATTACGCTATTGATGTATATAAAAGTCCCACGGAGGCGTAGAGGCCAACAAGCCAGGAATGTGGTCAAATAATACCGCCGAAAGGTTAGGTTGGGTTAGGTTAGGTTATATTACGTTATTGATGTATATGAATGTCCCACGGAGACGTAGAGGCCAACTCGCCAGGAATGTTGTCAAATAATAGCGCCGAAAGGTTAGGTTGGGTTAGGTTAGGTTATATTACGTTATTGATGTATATAAAAGTCCCACGGAGACGTGGAGTCCAACTCGCCATGAATGTTGTCAAATATTACCGCCGAGATGATAGGTTGGGTAAGGTTAGGTTATATTACGTTATTGATGTACATGAAGGTCCCACGGAGACGTAGAGCCCAACTCGCCAGGAATGTTGTCAAATAATAGCGCCGAAAGGTTAGGTTGGGTTAGGTTAGGTTATATGACGTTATTGATGTATATAAAAGTCCCACGGAGACGTAGATGCCAACTCGCCAGGAATGCTGTCAAATAATAGCGCCGAAAGGTTAGGTTGGGTTAGGTTAGGTTATATTACGTTATTGATGTATATAAAAGTCCCACGGAGACGTAGAGGCCAACTCGCCAGGAATGTTGTCAAATAATAGCGCCGAAAGGTTAGGTTAGGTTAGGTTAGGTTATATTACGTTATTGATGTACATGAAGGTCCCACGGAGACGTAGAGGCCAACTCGCCAGGAATGCTGTCAAATAATAGCGCCGAGATGTTAGGTTAGGTTATATAAGGTTATATTACGTTATTGATGGAGATGAAAGTCTCACGGAGACGTAGAGGCCAACTCGCTCGGAATGTTGTCAAATATTACCGCCGAGATGTTAGGTTGGGTTAGGTTAGGTTATATTACGTTATTGATGTATACAAAAGTCCCACGGCGACGTAGAGGCCAACTCGCCAGGAATGTTTTCAAATATTACCGCCGAGATGTTAGGTTGGGTTAGGTTAGGTTATATTACGTTATTGATGTATACAAAAGTCCCACGGCGACGTAGAGGCCAACTCGCCAGGAATGTTGTCAAATATTACCGCCGAGATGTTAGGTTGTGTTAGGTTAGGTTATATTACGCTATTGATGTATACAAAAGTCGCACGGAGATGTAGAGGCCAACTCGCCAGGAATGTTGTCAAATATTACCGCCGAGATGTTAGGTTGTGTTAGGTTAGGTTATATTACGCTATTGATGTATATAAAAGTCTCACGGAGACGTAGACGCCAACCCGACAGGAATGTTGTCAAATAATATCGCCGAGATCTTAGGTTGGGTTAGGTTAGGTTGTATTACGCTATTGATGTATATAAAAGTCCCACGGAGGCGTAGAGGCCAACAAGCCAGGAATGTGGTCAAATAATACCGCCGAAAGGTTAGGTTGGGTTAGGTTAGGTTATATTACGTTATTGATGTATATGAAGGTCCCACGGAGACGTAGAGGCCAACTCGCCAGGAATGTTGTCAAATAATAGCGCCGAAAGGTTAGGTTGGGTTAGGTTAGGTTATATTACGTTATTGATGTATATAAAAGTCCCACGGAGACGTAGAGGCCAACTCGCCAGGAATGTTGTCAAATAATAGCGCCGAAAGGTTAGGTTAGGTTAGGTTAGGTTATATTACGTTATTGATGGATATGAAGGTCTCACGGAGACGTAGAGGCTAACTCGCCAGGAATGTTGTCAAATATTACCGCCGAGATGTTAGGTTGGGTTAGGTTAGGTTATATTACGTTATTGATGTATATGAAGTTCCCACGGAGACGTGGAGTCCAACTCGCCATGAATGTTGTCAAATATTACCGCCGAGATGATAGGTTGGGTAAGGTTAGGTTATATTACGTTATTGATGTACATGAAGGTCCCACGGAGACGTAGAGCCCAACTCGCCAGGAATGTTGTCAAATAATAGCGCCGAAAGGTTAGGTTGGGTTAGGTTAGGTTATATGACGTTATTGATGTATATAAAAGTCCCACGGAGACGTAGATGCCAACTCGCCAGGAATGCTGTCAAATAATAGCGCCGAAAGGTTAGGTTGGGTTAGGTTAGGTCATATTACGTTATTGATGTATATAAAAGTCCCACGGAGACGTAGAGGCCAACTCGCCAGGAATGTTGTCAAATAATAGCGCCGAAAGGTTAGGTTAGGTTAGGTTAGGTTATATTACGTTATTGATGGATATGAAGGTCTCACGGAGACGTAGAGGCTAACTCGCCAGGAATGTTGTCAAATATTACCGCCCAGATGTTAGGTTGGGTTAGGTTAGGTTATATTACGTTATTGATGTATATGAAGTTCCCACGGAGACGTAGAGTCCAACTCGCCATGAATGTTGTCAAATATTACCGCCGAGATGATAGGTTGGGTTAGGTTAGGTTATATTACGTTATTGATGTACATGAAGGTCCCACGGAGACGTAGAGGCCAACTCGCCAGGAATGCTGTCAAATAATAGCGCCGAGATGTTAGGTTAGGTTATATAAGGTTATATTACGTTATTGATGGAGATGAAAGTCTCACGGAGACGTAGAGGCCAACTCGCTCGGAATGTTGTCAAATATTACCGCCGAGATGTTAGGTTGGGTTAGGTTAGGTTATATTACGTTATTGATGTATATAAAATTCCCACGGAGACGTAGACTCCAACTCGCCAGGAATGTTGTCAAATATTAGTACCGAGATGTTAGGTTGTGTTAGGTTAGGTTATATTACGCTATTGATGTATATAAAAGTCTCACGGAGACGTAGACGCCAACCCGACAGGAATGTTGTCAAATAATATCGCCGAGATCTTAGGTTGGGTTAGGTTAGGTTGTATTACGCTATTGATGTATATAAAAGTCCCACGGAGACGTAGAGGCCAACTCGCCAGGAATGTTGTCAAATAATAGCGCCGAAAGGTTAGGTTAGGTTAGGTTAGGTTATATTACGTTATTGATGGATATGAAGGTCTCACGGAGACGTAGAGGCTAACTCGCCAGGAATGTTGTCAAATATTACCGCCGAGATGTTAGGTTGGGTTAGGTTAGGTTATATTACGTTATTGATGTATATGAAGTTCCCACGTAGACGTGGAGTCCAACTCGCCATGAATGTTGTCAAATATTAGTGCCGAGAGGTAGGGCTGTGTTAGGTTAGGTTATATTACGTTATTGATGTATACAAGGCCCTACGGAGACGTAGTGGCCAACTCGCCAGGAATGTTGTCAAATATTACCGCCGAGGTGTTAGGTTGGGTTAGGTTAGGTTATATCACGTTATTGATGTATATAAAATTCCCACGGAGACGTAGAGTCCAACTCGCCAGGAATGTTGTCAAATATTAGTACCGAGATGTTAGGTTGTGTTAGGTTAGGTTATATTACGTTATTGATGGATATGAAGGTCTCACGGAGACGTAGAGGCCAACTCGCCAGGAATGTTGTCAAATATTACCGCCGAGATGTTAGGTTGGGTTAGGTTAGGTTATATTACGTTATTGATGTATATAAAGGTCTCACGGAAACGTAGAGGCCAACAAGCCAGGAATCTGGTTAAACATTACCTCCGAGACGTTAATTTGGGTTAGGTTAGGTTATATTACGTTATTGATGTATATAAAAGCCCCACGGAAACGTAGAGGCCAACTCGCCAGGAATGTTGTCAAATAATAGCGCCGAAAGGTTAGGTTGGGTTAGGTTAGGTTATATTACGTTATTGATGGATATGAAAGTCTCACGGAGTCGTAGAGGCCAAATCGCCAGGAATGTTCTCAAATATTACCGCCGAGATGATAGGTTGGGTTAGGTTAGATTATATTACGTTATTGAAGTATATGAAGGTCCCACGGAGACGTAGAGGCCAACTCGCCAGGAATGTGGTTATACATTAGCTCCGAGACGTTATTTTGGGTTAGGTTAGGTTATATTACGTTATTGATGTATATAAAAACCCCACGGAAACGTAGAGGCCAACTCGCCAGGAATGTTGTCAAACATTAGTGCCGAGAGGTTGGGTTGTGTTAGGTTAGGTTATATTACGTTATTGATGTATATAAAGGCCCCACGGAGACGTAGAGTCCAAATCGCCAGGAATGTTGTCAAATATTACCGCCGAGATGATAGGTTGGGTTAGGTTAGATTATATTACGTTGTTGAAGTATATGAAGGTCCCACGGAGACGTAGAGGCCAACTCGCCAGGAATGTTGTCAAATAATAGCGCCGAAAGGTTAGGTTGGGTTAGGTTAGGTTATATTACGTTATTGATGTATATAAAAGTCCCACGGAGACGTAGAGGCCAACTCGCCAGGAATGTTGTCAAATAATATCGCCGAGATCTTAGGTTGGGTTAGGTTAGGTTATATTACGCTATTGATATATATAAAAGTCCCACGGAGACGTAGAGGCCAACAAGCCAGGAATGTGGTCAAATAATACCGCCGAAAGGTTAGGTTGGGTTAGGTTAGGTTATATTACGTTATTGATGTATATAAAAGTCCCACGGAGACGTAGATGCCAACTCGCCAGGAATGCTGTCAAATAATAGCGCCGAGATGTTAGGTTAGGTTATATAAGGTTATATTACGTTATTGAAGTATATGAAGGTCCCACGGAGACGTAGAGGCCAACTCGCCAGGAATGTTGTCAAATATTAGTACCGAGATGTTAGGTTGCGTTAGGTTAGGTTATATTACGCTATTGATGTATATAAAAGTCTCACGGAGACGTAGACGCCAACCCGACAGGAATGTTGTCAAATAATATCGCCGAGATCTTAGGTTGGGTTAGGTTAGGTTGTATTACGCTATTGATGTATATAAAAGTCCCACGGAGACGTAGAGGCCAACAAGCCAGGAATGTGGTCAAATAATACCGCCGAAAGGTTAGGTTGGGTTAGGTTAGGTTATATTACGTTATTGATGTATATGAAGGTCCCACGGATACGTAGAGGCCAACTCGCCAGGAATGTTGTCAAATAATAGCGCCGAAAGGTTAGGTTGGGTTAGGTTAGGTTATATTACGTTATTGATGTATATAAAAGTCCCACGGAGACGTAGAGGCCAACTCGCCAGGAATGTTGTCAAATAATAGCGCCGAAAGGTTAGGTTAGGTTAGGTTAGGTTATATTACGTTATTGATGGATATGAAGGTCTCACGGAGACGTAGAGGCTAACTCGCCAGGAATGTTGTCAAATATTACCGCCGAGATGTTAGGTTGGGTTAGGTTAGGTTATATTACGTTATTGATGTATATGAAGTTCCCACGTAGACGTGGAGTCCAACTCGCCATGAATGTTGTCAAATATTAGTGCCGAGAGGTAGGGCTGTGTTAGGTTAGGTTATATTACGTTATTGATGTATACAAGGCCCTACGGAGACGTAGTGGCCAACTCGCCAGGAATGTTGTCAAATATTACCGCCGAGGTGTTAGGTTGGGTTAGGTTAGGTTATATTACGTTATTGATGTATATAAAATTCCCACGGAGACGTAGAGTCCAACTCGCCAGGAATGTTGTCAAATATTAGTACCGAGATGTTAGGTTGTGTTAGGTTAGGTTATATTACGTTATTGATGGATATGAAGGTCTCACGGAGACGTAGAGGCCAACTCGCCAGGAATGTTGTCAAATATTACCGCCGAGATGTTAGGTTGGGTTAGGTTAGGTTATATTACGTTATTGATGTATATAAAGGTCTCACGGAAACGTAGAGGCCAACAAGCCAGGAATCTGGTTAAACATTACCTCCGAGACGTTAATTTGGGTTAGGTTAGGTTATATTACGTTATTGATGTATATAAAAGCCCCACGGAAACGTAGAGGCCAACTCGCCAGGAATGTTGTCAAATAATAGCGCCGAAAGGTTAGGTTGGGTTAGGTTAGGTTATATTACGTTATTGATGGATATGAAAGTCTCACGGAGTCGTAGAGGCCAAATCGCCAGGAATGTTCTCAAATATTACCGCCGAGATGATAGGTTGGGTTAGGCTAGATTATATTACGTTATTGAAGTATATGAAGGTCCCACGGAGACGTAGAGGCCAACTCGCCAGGAATGTGGTTATACATTAGCTCCGAGACGTTATTTTGGGTTAGGTTAGGTTATATTACGTTATTGATGTATATAAAAACCCCACGGAAACGTAGAGGCCAACTCGCCAGGAATGTTGTCAAACATTAGTGCCGAGAGGTTGGGTTGTGTTAGGTTAGGTTATATTACGTTATTGATGTATATAAAGGCCCCACGGAGACGTAGAGTCCAAATCGCCAGGAATGTTGTCAAATATTACCGCCGAGATGATAGGTTGGGTTAGGTTAGATTATATTACGTTATTGAAGTATATGAAGGTCCCACGGAGACGTAGAGGCCAACTCGCCAGGAATGTTGTCAAATAATAGCGCCGAAAGGTTAGGTTGGGTTAGGTTAGGTTATATTACGTTATTGATGTATATAAAAGTCCCACGGAGACGTAGAGGCCAACTCGCCAGGAATGTTGTCAAATAATATCGCCGAGATCTTAGGTTGGGTTAGCTTAGGTTATATTACGCTATTGATATATATAAAAGTCCCACGGAGACGTAGAGGCCAACAAGCCAGGAATGTGGTCAAATAATACCGCCGAAAGGTTAGGTTGGGTTAGGTTAGGTTATATTACGTTATTGATGTATATAAAAGTCCCACGGAGACGTAGATGCCAACTCGCCAGGAATGCTGTCAAATAATAGCGCCGAGATGTTAGGTTAGGTTATATAAGGTTATATTACGTTATTGAAGTATATGAAGGTCCCACGGAGACGTAGAGGCCAACTCGCCAGGAATGTTGTCAAATATTAGTACCGAGATGTTAGGTTGCGTTAGGTTAGGTTATATTACGCTATTGATGTATATAAAAGTCTCACGGAGACGTAGACGCCAACCCGACAGGAATGTTGTCAAATAATATCGCCGAGATCTTAGGTTGGGTTAGGTTAGGTTGTATTACGCTATTGATGTATATAAAAGTCCCACGGAGACGTAGAGGCCAACAAGCCAGGAATGTGGTCAAATAATACCGCCGAAAGGTTAGGTTGGGTTAGGTTAGGTTATATTACGTTATTGATGTATATGAAGGTCCCACGGATACGTAGAGGCCAACTCGCCAGGAATGTTGTCAAATAATAGCGCCGAAAGGTTAGGTTGGGTTAGGTTAGGTTATATTACGTTATTGATGTATATAAAAGTCCCACGGAGACGTAGAGGCCAACTCGCCAGGAATGTTGTCAAATAATAGCGCCGAAAGGTTAGGTTAGGTTAGGTTAGGTTATATTACGTTATTGATGGATATGAAGGTCTCACGGAGACGTAGAGGCTAACTCGCCAGGAATGTTGTCAAATATTACCGCCGAGATGTTAGGTTGGGTTAGGTTAGGTTATATTACGTTATTGATGTATATGAAGTTCCCACGTAGACGTGGAGTCCAACTCGCCATGAATGTTGTCAAATATTAGTGCCGAGAGGTAGGGCTGTGTTAGGTTAGGTTATATTACGTTATTGATGTATACAAGGCCCTACGGAGACGTAGTGGCCAACTCGCCAGGAATGTTGTCAAATATTACCGCCGAGGTGTTAGGTTGGGTTAGGTTAGGTTATATTACGTTATTGATGTATATAAAATTCCCACGGAGACGTAGAGTCCAACTCGCCAGGAATGTTGTCAAATATTAGTACCGAGATGTTAGGTTGTGTTAGGTTAGGTTATATTACGTTATTGATGGATATGAAGGTCTCACGGAGACGTAGAGGCCAACTCGCCAGGAATGTTGTCAAATATTACCGCCGAGATGTTAGGTTGGGTTAGGTTAGGTTATATTACGTTATTGATGTATACAAAAGTCCCACGGAGACGTAGAGGCCAACTCGCCAGGAATGTTGTCAAATATTACCGCCGAGATGTTAGGTTGTGTTAGGTTAGGTTATATTACGCTATTGATGTATATAAAAGTCTCACGGAGACGTAGACGCCAACCCGACAGGAATGTTGTCAAATAATATCGCCGAGATCTTAGGTTGGGTTAGGTTACGTTGTATTACGCTATTGATGTATATAAAAGTCCCACGGAGACGTAGAGGCCAACAAGCCAGGAATGTGGTCAAATAATACCGCCGAAAGGTTAGGTTGCGTGAGGTTAGGTTATATTACGTTATTGATGTATATGAAGGTCCCACGGAGACGTAGAGGCCAACTCGCCAGGAATGTTGTCAAGTAATAGCGCCGAAAGCTTAGGTTGGGTTAGGTTAGGTTATATTACGTTATTGGTGTATATAAATGTCCCACGGAGACGTAGAGGCCAACTCGCCAGGAATGTTGTCAAATAATAGCGCCGAAAGGTTAGGTTGGTTTAGGTGAGGTTATATTACGTTATTGATGGATATGAAGGTCTCACGGAGACGTAGAGGCTAACTCGCCAGGAACGTTGTCAAATATTACCGCCGAGATGTTAGGTTGGGTTAGGTTAGGCTATATTACGTTATTGATGTATATAAAGGTCTCACGGAAACGTAGAGGCCAAGAAGCCAGGAATGTGGTTAAACATTACCTCCGAGACGTTACTTTGGGTTAGATTAGGTTATATTACGTTATTGATGTATATAAAAGCCCCACGGAAACGTAGAGGCCAACTCGCCAGGAATGTTGTCAAATATTAGTGCCGAGAGGTTGGGTTGTGTTAGGTTAGGTTATATTACGTTATTGATGTATATAAGGCCCTACGGAGACGTAGTGGCCAACTCGCCAGGAATGTTGTCAAATAATATCGCCGAGATCTTAGGTTGGGTTAGGTTAGGTTATATTACGCTATTGATATATATAAAAGTCCCACGGAGACGTAAAGGCCAACAAGCCAGGAATGTGGTCAAATAATACCGCCGAAAGGTTAGGTTGGGTTAGGTTAGGTTATATTACGTTATTGATGTATATAAAAGTCCCACGGAGACGTAGATGCCAACTCGCCAGGAATGCTGTCAAATAATAGCGCCGAGATGTTAGGTTAGGTTATATAAGGTTATATTACGTTATTGATGGATATGAAGGTCTCACGGAGACGTAGAGGCCAACTCGCCAGGAATGTGGTCAAATAATACCGCCGAAAGGTTAGGTTGGGTTAGGTTAGGTTATATTACGTTATTGATGTATATGAAGGTCTCACGGAGACGTAGAGGCCAACTCGGCAGGAATGTTGTCAAATAATAGCGCCGAAAGGTTAGGTTGAGTTAGGTTAGGTTATATTACGTTATTGATGTATATAAAAGTCCCACGGGGACGTAGAGGCCAACTCGCCAGGAATGTTGTCAAATAATAGCACCGAAAGGTTAGGTTGGGTTAGGTTAGGTTATATTACGTTATTGATGGATATGAAAGTCTCACGGAGTCGTAGAGGCCAACTCGCCCGGAATGTTGTCAAATATTACCGCCGAGATGATAGGTTGGGTTAGGTTAGATTATATTACGTTATTGAAGTATATAAAGGCCCCACGGAGACGTAGAGGCCAACTCGCCAGGAATGTTTTCAAATATTACCGCCGAGATGTTAGGTTGTGTTAGGTTAGGTTATATTACGTTATTGATGTATATAAAGGCCCCACGGAGACGTAGAGGCCAACTCGCCAGGAATGTTGTCAAATATTACCGCTGAGATGTTAGGTTGGGTTAGGTTAGGTTATATTACGTTTTTGATGTATATGAAGGCCCCACGGAGACGTAGAGGCCAACTCGACAGGAATGTTGTCAAATAATAGCGCCGAGATATTAGGTTGTGTTAGGTTAGGTTATATTACGTTACTGATGTATATAAAATTCCCACGGAAACGTAGAGGCCAACTTGCCAGGAATGTTGTCAAATATTACCGCCGAAATGTTAGGTTGGCTTAGGTTAGGTTATATTACGTTATTGATGTATATAAAAGCCCCACGGAAACGTAGAGGCCAACTCGCCAGGAATGTTGTCAAATAATAGCACCGAAAGGTTAGGTTGGGTTAGGTTAGGTTATATTACGTTATTGATGTATATGAAGATCCCACGGAGACGTAGAGTCCCAATCGCCAATAATGTTGTCAAATATTACCGCCGAGATGATAGGTTGGGTTAGGTTAGATTATATTACGTTATTGAAGTATATGAAGGTCCCACGGAGACGTAGAGGCCAACTCGCCAGGAATGTTGTCAAATAATAGCGCGGAAAGGTTAGGTTGGGTTAGGTTAGGTTATATTACGTTATTGATGTATATAAAAGTCCCACGGAGACGTAGAGGCCAACTCGCCAGGAATGTTGTCAAATAATATCGCCGAGATCTTAGGTTGGGTTAGGTTAGGTTATATTACGCTATTGATATATATAAAAGTCCCACGGAGACGTAGAGGCCAACAAGCCAGGAATGTGGTCAAATAATATCGCCGAGAGGTTGGGTTGTGTTAGGTTAGGTTATATTCCGTTATTGATGTATATCAGGCCCTACGGAGACGTAGAGGCCAACTCGCCAGGAATGTTGTCAAATATTACCGCTGAGATGTTAGGTTGGGTTAGGTTAGGTTATATTACGTTATTGATGTATATAAAAGTCCCACGGAGACGTAGATGCCAACTCGCCAGGAATGCTGTCAAATAATAGCGCCGAGATGTTAGGTTAGGTTATATAAGGTTATATTACGTTATTGATGGATATGAAGGTCTCACGGAGACGTAGAGGCCAACTCGCCAGGAATGTTGTCAAATATTACCGCCGAGATGTTAGGTTGGGTTAGGTTAGGTTATATTACGTTATTGATGTATATAAAATTCCCACGGAGACGTAGAGTCCAACTCGCCAGGAATGTTGTCAAATATTAGTACCGAGATGTTAGGTTGTGTTAGGTTAGGTTATATTACGCTATTGATGTATATAAAAGTCTCACGGAGACGTAGACGCCAACCCGACAGGAATGTTGTCAAATAATATCGCCGAGATCTTAGGTTGGGTTAGGTTAGGTTGTATTACGCTGTTGATGCATATAAAAGTCCCACGGAGACGTAGAGGCCAACAAGCCAGGAATGTGGTCAAATAATACCGCCGAAAGGTTAGGTTGGGTTAGGTTAGGTTATATTACGTTATTGATGTATATGAAGGTCTCACGGAGACGTAGAGGCCAACTCGGCAGGAATGTTGTCAAATAATAGCGCCGAAAGGTTCGGTTGGGTTAGGTTAGGTTATATTACGTTATTGATGTATATAAAAGCCCCACGGAAACGTAGAGGCCAACTCGCCAGTAATATTGTCAAATATTAGTGCCGAGAGGTTGGGTTGTGTTAGGTTAGGTTATATTACGTTATTGATCTATATAAAGGCCCCACGGAGACGTAGAGGCCAACTCGCCAGGAATGTTGTCAAATATTATTGCCGAGAGGTTGGGTTGTGTTAGGTTAGGTTATATTCCGTTATTGATGTATATCAGGCCCTACGGAGACGTAGAGGCCAACTCGCCAGGAATGTTGTCAAATATTACCGCCTAGATGTTAGGTTGGGTTAGGTTAGGTTATATTACGTTATTGATGTATACAAAAGTCCCACGGAGACATAGAGGCCAACTCGCCAGGAATGTTGTCAAATATTACCGCCGAGATGTTAGGTTGTGTTAGGTTAGGTTATATTACGCTATTGATGTATATAAAAGTCTCACGGAGACGTAGAGGCCAACTCGCCAGGAATGTTGTCAAATATTAGTGCCGAGAGGTTGGGTTGTGTTAGGTTAGGTTATATTACGTTATTGATGTATATAAGGCCCTACGGAGACGTAGTGGCCAACTCGCCAGGAATGTTGTCAAATATTACCGCCGAGGTGTTAGGTTGGGTTAGGTTAGGTTATATTACGTTATTGATGTATATGAAGGTCTCACGGAGACGTAGAGGCCAACTCGGCAGGAATGTTGTCAAATAATAGCGCCGAAAGGTTAGGTTGTGTTAGGTTAGGTTATATTACGTTATTGATGTATATAAAGGCCCCACGGAGACGTAGAGGCCAACTCGCCAGGAATGTTGTCAAATATTATTGCCGAGAGGTTGGGTTGTGTTAGGTTAGGTTATATTACGCTATTGATGTATATAAAAGTCTCACGGAGACGTAGACGCCAACCCGACAGGAATGTTGTCAAATAATATCGCCGAGATCTTAGGTTGGGTTAGGTTAGGTTATATTACGTTATTGATGTATATAAAAGTCCCACGGGGACGTAGAGGCCAACTCGCCAGGAATGTTGTCAAATAATAGCACCGAAAGGTTAGGTTGGGTTAGGTTAGGTTATATTACGTTATTGATGTATATGAAGATCCCACGGAGACGTAGAGTCCAAATCGCCAGGAATGTTGTCAAATATTACCGCCGAGATGATAGGTTGGGTTAGGTTAGATTATATTACGTTATTGAAGTATATGAAGGTCCCACGGAGACGTAGAGGCCAACTCGCCAGGAATGTTGTCAAATAATAGCGCCGAAAGGTTAGGTTGGGTTAGGTTAGGTTATATTACGTTATTGATGTATATAAAAGTCCCACGGAGACGTAGAGGCCAACTCGCCAGGAATGTTGTCAAATAATATCGCCGAGATCTTAGGTTGGGTTAGGTTAGGTTATATTACGCTATTGATATATATAAAAGTCCCACGGAGACGTAGAGGCCAACAAGCCAGGAATGTGGTCAAATAATACCACCGAAAGGTTAGGTTGGGTTAGGTTAGGTTATATTACGTTATTGATGTATATAAAAGTCCCACGGAGACGTAGATGCCAACTCGCCAGGAATGCTGTCAAATAATAGCGCCGAGATGTTAGGTTAGGTTATATAAGGTTATATTACGTTATTGATGGATATGAAGGTCTCACGGAGACGTAGAGGCCAACTCGCCAGGAATGTTGTAAAATATTACCGCCGAGATGTTAGGTTGGGTTAGGTTAGGTTATATTACGTTATTGATGTATATAAAATTCCCACGGAGACGTAGAGTCCAACTCGCCAGGAATGTTGTCAAATATTAGTACCGAGATGTTAGGTTGTGTTAGGTTAGGTTATATTACGCTATTGATGTATATAAAAGTCTCACGGAGACGTAGACGCCAACCCGACAGGAATGTTGTCAAATAATATCGCCGAGATCTTAGGTTGGGTTAGGTTAGGTTGTATTACGCTATTGATGCATATAAAAGTCCCACGGAGACGTAGAGGCCAACAAGCCAGGAATGTGGTCAAATAATACCGCCGAAAGGTTAGGTTGGGTTAGGTTAGGTTATATTACGTTATTGATGTATATGAAGGTCTCACGGAGACGTAGAGGCCAACTCGGCAGGAATGTTGTCAAATAATAGCGCCGAAAGGTTAGGTTGGGTTAGGTTAGGTTATATTACGTTATTGATGTATATAAAAGCCCCACGGAAACGTAGAGGCCAACTCGCCAGTAATATTGTCAAATATTAGTGCCGAGAGGTTGGGTTGTGTTAGGTTAGGTTATATTACGTTATTGATGTATATAAAGGCCCCACGGAGACGTAGAGGCCAACTCGCCAGGAATGTTGTCAAATATTATTGCCGAGAGGTTGGGTTGTGTTAGGTTAGGTTATATTCCGTTATTGATGTATATCAGGCCCTACGGAGACGTAAAGGCCAACTCGCCAGGAATGTTGTCAAATATTACCGCCTAGATGTTAGGTTGGGTTAGGTTAGGTTATATTACGTTATTGATGTATACAAAAGTCCCACGGAGACGTAGAGGCCAACTCGCCAGGAATGTTGTCAAATATTACCGCCGAGATGTTAGGTTGTGTTAGGTTAGGTTATATTACGCTATTGATGTATATAAAAGTCTCACGGAGACGTAGACGCCAACCCGACAGGAATGTTGTCAAATAATATCGCCGAGATCTTAGGTTGGGTTAGGTTACGTTGTATTACGCTATTGATGTATATAAAAGTCCCACGGAGACGTAGAGGCCAACAAGCCAGGAATGTGGTCAAATAATACCGCCGAAAGGTTAGGTTGGGTGAGGTTAGGTTATATTACGTTATTGATGTATATGAAGGTCCCACGGAGACGTAGAGGCCAACTCGCCAGGAATGTTGTCAAATAATAGCGCCGAAAGGTTAGGTTGGGTTAGGTTAGGTTATATTACGCTATTGATGTATATAAAAGTCCCACGGAGACGTAGAGGCCAACTCGCCAGGAATGTTGTCAAATAATACCGCCGAAAGGTTAGGTTGGGTTAGGTTAGGTTATATTACGTTATTGATGTATATAAAAGTCCCACGGAGACGTAGATGCCAACTCGCCAGGAATGCTGTCAAATAATAGCGCCGAGATGTTAGGTTAGGTTATATAAGGTTATATTACGTTATTGATGGATATGAAGGTCTCACGGAGACGTAGAGGCCAACTCGCCAGGAATGTTGTCAAATATTACCGCCGAGATGTTAGGTTGGGTTAGGTTAGGTTATATTACGTTATTGATGTATATAAAATTCCCACGGAGACGTAGAGTCCAACTCGCCAGGAATGTTGTCAAATATTAGTACCGAGATGTTAGGTTGTGTTAGGTTAGGTTATATTACGCTATTGATGTATATAAAAGTCTCACGGAGACGTAGACGCCAACCCGACAGGAATGTTGTCAAATAATATCGCCGAGATCTTAGGTTGGGTTAGGTTAGGTTGTATTACGCTATTGATGCATATAAAAGTCCCACGGAGACGTAGAGGCCAACAAGCCAGGAATGTGGTCAAATAATACCGCCGAAAGGTTAGGTTGGGTTAGGTTAGGTTATATTACGTTATTGATGTATATGAAGGTCTCACGGAGACGTAGAGGCCAACTCGGCAGGAATGTTGTCAAATAATAGCGCCGAAAGGTTCGGTTGGGTTAGGTTAGGTTATATTACGTTATTGATGTATATAAAAGCCCCACGGAAACGTAGAGGCCAACTCGCCAGTAATATTGTCAAATATTAGTGCCGAGAGGTTGGGTTGTGTTAGGTTAGGTTATATTACGTTATTGATCTATATAAAGGCCCCACGGAGACGTAGAGGCCAACTCGCCAGGAATGTTGTCAAATATTATTGCCGAGAGGTTGGGTTGTGTTAGGTTAGGTTATATTCCGTTATTGATGTATATCAGGCCCTACGGAGACGTAGAGGCCAACTCGCCAGGAATGTTGTCAAATATTACCGCCTAGATGTTAGGTTGGGTTAGGTTAGGTTATATTACGTTATTGATGTATACAAAAGTCCCACGGAGACATAGAGGCCAACTCGCCAGGAATGTTGTCAAATATTACCGCCGAGATGTTAGGTTGTGTTAGGTTAGGTTATATTACGCTATTGATGTATATAAAAGTCTCACGGAGACGTAGAGGCCAACTCGCCAGGAATGTTGTCAAATATTAGTGCCGAGAGGTTGGGTTGTGTTAGGTTAGGTTATATTACGTTATTGATGTATATAAGGCCCTACGGAGACGTAGTGGCCAACTCGCCAGGAATGTTGTCAAATATTACCGCCGAGGTGTTAGGTTGGGTTAGGTTAGGTTATATTACGTTATTGATGTATATGAAGGTCTCACGGAGACGTAGAGGCCAACTCGGCAGGAATGTTGTCAAATAATAGCGCCGAAAGGTTAGGTTGTGTTAGGTTAGGTTATATTACGTTATTGATGTATATAAAGGCCCCACGGAGACGTAGAGGCCAACTCGCCAGGAATGTTGTCAAATATTATTGCCGAGAGGTTGGGTTGTGTTAGGTTAGGTTATATTACGCTATTGATGTATATAAAAGTCTCACGGAGACGTAGACGCCAACCCGACAGGAATGTTGTCAAATAATATCGCCGAGATCTTAGGTTGGGTTAGGTTAGGTTATATTACGTTATTGATGTATATAAAAGTCCCACGGGGACGTAGAGGCCAACTCGCCAGGAATGTTGTCAAATATTACCGCCTAGATGTTAGGTTGGGTTAGGTTAGGTTATATTACGTTATTGATGTATACAAAAGTCCCACGGAGACGTAGAGTCCAAATCGCCAGGAATGTTGTCAAATATTACCGCCGAGATGATAGGTTGGGTTAGGTTAGATTATATTACGTTATTGAAGTATATGAAGGTCCCACGGAGACGTAGAGGCCAACTCGCCAGGAATGTTGTCAAATAATAGCGCCGAAAGGTTAGGTTGGGTTAGGTTAGGTTATATTACGTTATTGATGTATATAAAAGTCCCACGGAGACGTAGAGGCCAACTCGCCAGGAATGTTGTCAAATAATATCGCCGAGATCTTAGGTTGGGTTAGGTTAGGTTATATTACGCTATTGATATATATAAAAGTCCCACGGAGACGTAGAGGCCAACAAGCCAGGAATGTGGTCAAATAATACCACCGAAAGGTTAGGTTGGGTTAGGTTAGGTTATATTACGTTATTGATGTATATAAAAGTCCCACGGAGACGTAGATGCCAACTCGCCAGGAACGCTGTCAAATAATAGCGCCGAGATGTTAGGTTAGGTTATATAAGGTTATATTACGTTATTGATGGATATGAAGGTCTCACGGAGACGTAGAGGCCAACTCGCCAGGAATGTTGTAAAATATTACCGCCGAGATGTTAGGTTGGGTTAGGTTAGGTTATATTACGTTATTGATGTATATAAAATTCCCACGGAGACGTAGAGTCCAACTCGCCAGGAATGTTGTCAAATATTAGTACCGAGATGTTAGGTTGTGTTAGGTTAGGTTATATTACGCTATTGATGTATATAAAAGTCTCACGGAGACGTAGACGCCAACCCGACAGGAATGTTGTCAAATAATATCGCCGAGATCTTAGGTTGGGTTAGGTTAGGTTGTATTACGCTATTGATGCATATAAAAGTCCCACGGAGACGTAGAGGCCAACAAGCCAGGAATGTGGTCAAATAATACCGCCGAAAGGTTAGGTTGGGTTAGGTTAGGTTATATTACGTTATTGATGTATATGAAGGTCTCACGGAGACGTAGAGGCCAACTCGGCAGGAATGTTGTCAAATAATAGCGCCGAAAGGTTAGGTTGGGTTAGGTTAGGTTATATTACGTTATTGATGTATATAAAAGCCCCACGGAAACGTAGAGGCCAACTCGCCAGTAATATTGTCAAATATTAGTGCCGAGAGGTTGGGTTGTGTTAGGTTAGGTTATATTACGTTATTGATGTATATAAAGGCCCCACGGAGACGTAGAGGCCAACTCGCCAGGAATGTTGTCAAATATTATTGCCGAGAGGTTGGGTTGTGTTAGGTTAGGTTATATTCCGTTATTGATGTATATCAGGCCCTACGGAGACGTAAAGGCCAACTCGCCAGGAATGTTGTCAAATATTACCGCCTAGATGTTAGGTTGGGTTAGGTTAGGTTATATTACGTTATTGATGTATACAAAAGTCCCACGGAGACGTAGAGGCCAACTCGCCAGGAATGTTGTCAAATATTACCGCCGAGATGTTAGGTTGTGTTAGGTTAGGTTATATTACGCTATTGATGTATATAAAAGTCTCACGGAGACGTAGACGCCAACCCGACAGGAATGTTGTCAAATAATATCGCCGAGATCTTAGGTTGGGTTAGGTTACGTTGTATTACGCTATTGATGTATATAAAAGTCCCACGGAGACGTAGAGGCCAACAAGCCAGGAATGTGGTCAAATAATACCGCCGAAAGGTTAGGTTGGGTGAGGTTAGGTTATATTACGTTATTGATGTATATGAAGGTCCCACGGAGACGTAGAGGCCAACTCGCCAGGAATGTTGTCAAATAATAGCGCCGAAAGGTTAGGTTGGTTTAGGTTAGGTTATATTACGTTATTGATGTATATAAAAGTCCCACGGAGACGTAGAGGCCAACTCGCCAGGAATGTTGTCAAATAATATCGCCGAGATCTTAGGTTGGGTTAGGTTAGGTTATATTACGCTATTGATATATATAAAAGTCCCACGGAGACGTAGAGGCCAACAAGCCAGGAATGTGGTCAAATAATACCGCCGAAAGGTTAGGTTGGGTTAGGTTAGGTTATATTACGTTATTGATGTATATAAAAGTCCCACGGAGACGTAGATGCCAACTCGCCAGGAATGCTGTCAAATAATAGCGCCGAGATGTTAGGTTAGGTTATATAAGGTTATATTACGTTATTGATGGATATGAAGGTCTCACGGAGACGTAGAGGCCAACTCGCCAGGAATGTTGTCAAATATTACCGCCGAGATGTTAGGTTGGGTTAGGTTAGGTTATATTACGTTATTGATGTATATAAAATTCCCACGGAGACGCAGAGTCCAACTCGCCAGGAATGTTGTCAAATATTAGTACCGAGATGTTAGGTTGTGTTAGGTTAGGTTATATTACGCTATTGATGTATATAAAAGTCTCACGGAGACGTAGACGCCAACCCGACAGGAATGTTGTCAAATAATATCGCCGAGATCTTAGGTTGGGTTAGGTTACGTTGTATTACGCTATTGATGTATATAAAAGTCCCACGGAGACGTAGAGGCCAACAAGCCAGGAATGTGGTCAAATAATACCGCCGAAAGGTTAGGTTGGGTGAGGTTAGGTTATATTACGTTATTGATGTATATGAAGGTCCCACGGAGACGTAGAGGCCAACTCGCCAGGAATGTTGTCAAATATTTGTACCGAGAGTTTGGGTTGGGTTAGGTTAGGTTATATTACGTTATTGATGTATATGAAGGTCCCACGGAGACGTAGAGGCCAACTCGCCAGGAATGTTGTCAAATAATAGCGCCGAAAGGTTAGGTTGGGTTAGGTTAGGTTATATTACGTTATTGATGGATATGAAGGTCTCACGGAGACGTAGAGGCTAACTCGCCAGGAACGTTGTCAAATATTACCGCCGAGATGTTAGGTTGGGTTAGGTTAGGCTATATTACGTTATTGATGTATATAAAGGTCTCACGGAAACGTAGAGGCCAAGAAGCCAGGAATGTGGTTAAACATTACCTCCGAGACGTTACTTTGGGTTAGATTAGGTTATATTACGTTATTGATGTATATAAAAGCCCCACGGAAACGTAGAGGCCAACTCGCCAGGAATGTTGTCAAATATTAGTGCCGAGAGGTTGGGTTGTGTTAGGTTAGGTTATATTACGTTATTGATGGATATGAAAGTCTCACGGAGTCGTAGAGGCCAACTCGCCCGGAATGTTGTCAAATATTACCGCCGAGATGATAGGTTGGGTTAGGTTAGATTATATTACGTTATTGAAGTATATAAAGGCCCCACGGAGACGTAGAGGCCAACTCGCCAGGAATGTTTTCAAATATTACCGCCGACATGTTAGGTTGTGTTAGGTTAGGTTATACTACGTTATTGATGTATATAAAGGCCCCACGGAGACGTAGAGGCCAACTCGCCAGGAATGTTGTCAAATATTACCGCTGAGATGTTAGGTTGGGTTAGGTTAGGTTATATTACGTTTTTGATGTATATGAAGGCCCCACGGAGACGTAGAGGCCAACTCGACAGGAATGTTGTCAAATAATAGCGCCGAGATATTAGGTTGTGTTAGGTTAGGTTATATTACGTTACTGATGTATATAAAATTCCCACGGAAACGTAGAGGCCAACTTGCCAGGAATGTTGTCAAATATTACCGCCGAAATGTTAGGTTGGCTTAGGTTAGGTTATATTACGTTATTGACGTGTATGAAGGTCCCACGGAGACGTAGAGTCCAACTCGCCAGGAATGTTGTCAAATATTACCGCCGAGATGATAGGTTGGGTTAGGTTAGATTATACTACGTTATTGAAGTATATGAAGGTCCCACGGAGACGTAGAGGCCAACTCGCCAGGAATGTTGTCAAATAATAGCGCCGAAAGGTTAGGTTGGGTTAGGTTAGGTTATATTACGTTATTGATGTATATGAAGGTCCCACGGAGACGTAGAGGCCAACTCGCCAGGAATGTGGTCAAATAATAGCGCCGAAAGGTTAGGTTGCGTTAGGTTAGGTTATATTACGTTATTGATGTATATAAAAGTCCCACGGGGACGTAGAGGCCAACTCGCCAGGAATGTTGTCAAATAATAGCACCGAAAGGTTAGGTTGGGTTAGGTTAGGTTATATTAGGTTATTGATGGATATGAAAGTCTCACGGAGTCGTAGAGGCCAACTCGCCCGGAATGTTGTCAAATATTACCGCCGAGATGTTAGGTTGTGTTAGGTTAGGTTATATTACGTTATTGATGTATATAAAGGCCCCACGGAGACGTAGAGGCCAACTCGCCAGGAATGTTGTCAAATATTACCGCTGAGATGTTAGGTTGGGTTAGGTTAGGTTATATTACGTTTTTGATGTATATGAAGGCCCCACGGAGACGTAGAGGCCAACTCGACAGGAATGTTGTCAAATAATAGCGCCGAGATATTAGGTTGTGTTAGGTTAGGTTATATTACGTTACTGATGTATATAAAATTCCCACGGAAACGTAGAGGCCAACTTGCCAGGAATGTTGTCAAATATTACCGCCGAAATGTTATGTTGGCTTAGGTTAGGTCATATTACGTTATTGACGTATATGAAGGTCCCACGGAGACGTAGAGGCCAACAAGCCAGGAATGTTGTCAAATATTAGTGCCGAGAGGTTGGGTTGTGTTAGGTTAGGTTATATTAAGTTATTGATGTATATAAGGCCCTACGGAGACGTAGTGGCCAACTCGACAGGAATGTTGTCAAATATTACCGCCGAGGTGTTAGGTTGTGTTAGGTTAGGTTATATTACGTTACTGATGTATATAAAATTTCCACGGAAACGTAGAGGCCAACTTGCCAGGAATGTTGTCAAATATTACCGCCGAAATGTTAGGTTGGCTTAGGTTAGGTTATATTACGTTATTGATGTATATGAAGGTCCCACGGAGACGTAGAGGCCGACTCGACAGGAATGTGGTCAAATAATAGCGCCGAAAGGTTAGGTTGCGTTAGGTTAGGTTATATTACGTTATTGATGTATATAAAAGTCCCACGGGGACGTAGAGGCCAACTCGCCCGGAATGTTGTCAAATATTACCGCCGAGATGATAGGTTGGGTTAGGTTAGATTATATTACGTTATTGAAGTATATAAAGGCCCCACGGAGACGTAGAGGCCAACTCTCCAGGAATGTTTTCAAATATTACCGCCGAGATGTTAGGTTGTGTTAGGTTAGGTTATATTACGTTATTGATGTATATAAAGGCCCCACGGAGACGTAGAGGCCAACTCGCCAGGAATGTTGTCAAATATTACCGCCGAGATGTTAGGTTGTGTTAGGTTAGGTTATATTACGTTATTGATGTATATAAAGGCCCCACGGAGACGTAGAGGCCAACAAGCCAGGAATGTGGTCAAATAATACCGCCGAAAGGTTAGGTTGGGTTAGGTTAGGTTATATTACGTTATTGATGTATATGAAGGTCCCACGGAGACGTAGAGGCCAACTCGCCAGGAATGTTGTCAAATAATAGCGCCGAAAGGTTAGGTTGGGTTAGGTTAGGTTATATTACGTTATTGATGTATATAAATGTCCCACGGAGACGTAGAGGCCAACTCGCCAGGAATGTTGTCAAATAATAGCGCCGAAAGGTTAGGTTGGGTTAGGTTAGGTTATATTACGTTATTGATGGATATGAAGGTCTCACGGAGACGTAGAGGCTAACTCGCCAGGAACGTTGTCAAATATTACCGCCGAGATGTTAGGTTGGGTTAGGTTAGGCTATATTACGTTATTGATGTATATAAAGGTCTCACGGAAACGTAGAGGCCAAGAAGCCAGGAATGTGGTTAAGCATTACCTCCGAGACGTTACTTTGGGTTAGATTAGGTTATATTACGTTATTGATGTATATAAAAGCCCCACGGAAACGTAGAGGCCAACTCGCCAGGAATGTTGTCAAATATTTGTGCCGAGAGGTTGGGTTGTGTTAGGTTAGGTTATATTAAGTTATTGATGTATATAAGGCCCTACGGAGACGTAGTGGCCAACTCGACAGGAATGTTGTCAAATATTACCGCCGAGGTGTTAGGTTGTGTTAGGTTAGGTTATATTACGTTACTGATGTATATAAAATTCCCACGGAAACGTAGAGGCCAACTTGCCAGGAATGTTGTCAAATATTACCGCCGAAATGTTAGGTTGGCTTAGGTTAGGTTATATTACGTTATTGATGTATATGAAGGTCCCACGGAGACGTAGAGGCCGACTCGACAGGAATGTGGTCAAATAATAGCGCCGAAAGGTTAGGTTGCGTTAGGTTAGGTTATATTACGTTATTGATGTATATAAAAGTCCCACGGGGACGTAGAGGCCAACTCGCCCGGAATGTTGTCAAATATTACCGCCGAGATGATAGGTTGGGTTAGGTTAGATTATATTACGTTATTGAAGTATATAAAGGCCCCACGGAGACGTAGAGGCCAACTCTCCAGGAATGTTTTCAAATATTACCGCCGAGATGTTAGGTTGTGTTAGGTTAGGTTATATTACGTTATTGATGTATATAAAGGCCCCACGGAGACGTAGAGGCCAACTCGCCAGGAATGTTGTCAAATATTACCGCTGAGATGTTAGGTTGGGTTAGGTTAGGTTATATTACGTTTTTGATGTATATGAAGGCCCCACGGAGACGTAGAGGCCAACTCGACAGGAATGTTGTCAAATAATAGCGCCGAGATATTAGGTTGTGTTAGGTTAGGTTATATGACGTTACTGATGTATTTAAAATTCCCACGGAAACGTAGAGGCCAACTTGCCAGGAATGTTGTCAAATATTACCGCCGAAATGTTAGGTTGGCTTAGGTTAGGTTATATTACGTTATTGACGTATATGAAGGTCCCACGGAGACGTAGAGTCCAACTCGCCAGGAATGTTGTCAAATATTACCGCCGAGATGATAGGTTGGGTTAGGTTAGATTATACTACGTTATTGAAGTATATGAAGGTCCCACGGAGACGTAGAGGCCAACTCGCCAGAAATGTTGTCAAATAATAGCGCCGAAAGGTTAGGTTGGGTTAGGTTAGGTTATATTACGTTATTGATGTATATGAAGGTCCCACGGAGACGTAGAGGCCAACTCGCCAGGAATGTGGTCAAATAATAGCGCCGAAAGGTTAGGTTGCGTTAGGTTAGGTTATATTACGTTATTGATGTATATAAAAGTCCCACGGGGACGTAGAGGCCAACTCGCCAGGAATGTTGACAAATAATAGCACCGAAAGGTTAGGTTGGGTTAGGTTAGGTTATTTTACGTTATTGATGGATATGAAAGTCTCACGGAGTCGTAGAGGCCAACTCGCCCGGAATGTTGTCAAATATTACCGCCGAGATGATAGGTTGGGTTAGGTTAGGTTATATTACGTTATTGAAGTATATAAAGGCCCCACGGAGACGTAGAGGCCAACTCGCCAGGAATGTTGTCAAATATTACCGCCGAGATGTTAGGTTGTGTTAGGTTAGGTTATATTACGTTATTGATGTATATAAAGGCCCCACGGAGACGTAGAGGCCAACTCGCCAGGAATGTTGTCAAATATTACCGCTGAGATGTTAGGTTGGGTTAGGTTAGGTTATATTACGTTTTTGATGTATATGAAGGCCCCACGGAGACGTAGAGGCCAACTCGACAGGAATGTTGTCAAATAATAGCGCCGAGATATTAGATTGTGTTAGGTTAGGTTATATTACGTTACTGATGTATATAAAATTCCCACGGAAACGTAGAGGCCAACTTGCCAGGAATGTTGTCAAATATTACCGCCGAAATGTTAGGTTGGCTTAGGTTAGGTTATATTACGTTATTGCCGTATATGAAGGTCCCACGGAGACGTAGAGGCCAACAAGCCAGGAATGTGGTCAAATAATACCGCCGAAAGGTTAGGTTGGGTTAGGTTAGGTTATATTACGTTATTGATGTATATGAAGGTCCCACGGAGACGTAGAGGCCAACTCGCCAGGAATGTTGTCAAATAATAGCGCCGAAATGTTAGGTTGGGTTAGGTTAGGTTATATTACGTTATTGATGTATATAAATGTCCCACGGAGACGTAGAGGCCAAGAAGCCAGGAATGTGGTTAAGCATTACCTCCGAGACGTTACTTTGGGTTAGATTAGGTTATATTACGTTATTGATGTATATAAAAGCCCCACGGAAACGTAGAGGCCAACTCGCCAGGAATGTTGTCAAATATTTGTGCCGAGAGGTTGGGTTGTGTTAGGTTAGGTTATATTAAGTTATTGATGTATATAAGGCCCTACGGAGACGTAGTGGCCAACTCGACAGGAATGTTGTCAAATATTACCGCCGAGGTGTTAGGTTGTGTTAGGTTAGGTTATATTACGTTACTGATGTATATAAAATTCCCACGGAAACGTAGAGGCCAACTTGCCAGGAATGTTGTCAAATATTACCGCCGAAATGTTAGGTTGGCTTAGGTTAGGTTATATTACGTTATTGATGTATATGAAGGTCCCACGGAGACGTAGAGGCCGACTCGACAGGAATGTGGTCAAATAATAGCGCCGAAAGGTTAGGTTGCGTTAGGTTAGGTTATATTACGTTATTGATGTATATAAAAGTCCCACGGGGACGTAGAGGCCAACTCGCCCGGAATGTTGTCAAATATTACCGCCGAGATGATAGGTTGGGTTAGGTTAGATTATATTACGTTATTGAAGTATATAAAGGCCCCACGGAGACGTAGAGGCCAACTCTCCAGGAATGTTTTCAAATATTACCGCCGAGATGTTAGGTTGTGTTAGGTTAGGTTATATTACGTTATTGATGTATATAAAGGCCCCACGGAGACGTAGAGGCCAACTCGCCAGGAATGTTGTCAAATATTACCGCTGAGATGTTAGGTTGGGTTAGGTTAGGTTATATTACGTTTTTGATGTATATGAAGGCCCCACGGAGACGTAGAGGCCAACTCGACAGGAATGTTGTCAAATAATAGCGCCGAGATATTAGGTTGTGTTAGGTTAGGTTATATGACGTTACTGATGTATTTAAAATTCCCACGGAAACGTAGAGGCCAACTTGCCAGGAATGTTGTCAAATATTACCGCCGAAATGTTAGGTTGGCTTAGGTTAGGTTATATTACGTTATTGACGTATATGAAGGTCCCACGGAGACGTAGAGTCCAACTCGCCAGGAATGTTGTCAAATATTACCGCCGAGATGATAGGTTGGGTTAGGTTAGATTATACTACGTTATTGAAGTATATGAAGGTCCCACGGAGACGTAGAGGCCAACTCGCCAGAAATGTTGTCAAATAATAGCGCCGAAAGGTTAGGTTGGGTTAGGTTAGGTTATATTACGTTATTGATGTATATGAAGGTCCCACGGAGACGTAGAGGCCAACTCGCCAGGAATGTGGTCAAATAATAGCGCCGAAAGGTTAGGTTGCGTTAGGTTAGGTTATATTACGTTATTGATGTATATAAAAGTCCCACGGGGACGTAGAGGCCAACTCGCCAGGAATGTTGTCAAATAATAGCACCGAAAGGTTAGGTTGGGTTAGGTTAGGTTATTTTACGTTATTGATGGATATGAAAGTCTCACGGAGTCGTAGAGGCCAACTCGCCCGGAATGTTGTCAAATATTACCGCCGAGATGATAGGTTGGGTTAGGTTAGGTTATATTACGTTATTGAAGTATATAAAGGCCCCACGGAGACGTAGAGGCCAACTCGCCAGGAATGTTGTCAAATATTACCGCCGAGATGTTAGGTTGTGTTAGGTTAGGTTATATTACGTTATTGATGTATATAAAGGCCCCACGGAGACGTAGAGGCCAACTCGCCAGGAATGTTGTCAAATATTACCGCTGAGATGTTAGGTTGGGTTAGGTTAGGTTATATTACGTTTTTGATGTATATGAAGGCCCCACGGAGACGTAGAGGCCAACTCGACAGGAATGTTGTCAAATAATAGCGCCGAGATATTAGATTGTGTTAGGTTAGGTTATATTACGTTACTGATGTATATAAAATTCCCACGGAAACGTAGAGGCCAACTTGCCAGGAATGTTGTCAAATATTACCGCCGAAATGTTAGGTTGGCTTAGGTTAGGTTATATTACGTTATTGCCGTATATGAAGGTCCCACGGAGACGTAGAGGCCAACAAGCCAGGAATGTGGTCAAATAATACCGCCGAAAGGTTAGGTTGGGTTAGGTTAGGTTATATTACGTTATTGATGTATATGAAGGTCCCACGGAGACGTAGAGGCCAACTCGCCAGGAATGTTGTCAAATAATAGCGCCGAAATGTTAGGTTGGGTTAGGTTAGGTTATATTACGTTATTGATGTATATAAATGTCCCACGGAGACGTAGAGGCCAACTCGCCAGGAATGTTGTCAAATAATAGCGCCGAAAGGTTAGGTTGGGTTAGGTTAGGTTATATTACGTTATTGATGGATATGAAAGTCTCACGGAGTCGTAGAGGCCAACTCGCCCGGAATGTTGTCAAATACTACCGCCGAGATATTAGGTTGGGTTAGGTTAGGCTATATTACGTTATTGATGTATATAAAGGTCTCACGGAAACGTAGAGGCCAAGAAGCCAGGAATGTGGTTAAACATTACCTCCGAGACGATACTTTGGGTTAGATTAGGTTATATTACGTTATTGATGTATATAAAAGCCCCACGGAAACGTAGAGGCCAACTCGCCAGGAATGTTGTCAAATATTAGTGCCGAGAGGTTGGGTTGTGTTAGGTTAGGTTATATTACGTTATTGATGTATATAAGGCCCTACGGAGACGTAGTGGCCAACTCGCCAGGAATGTTGTCAAATATTACCGCCGAGGTGTTAGGTTGTGTTAGGTTAGGTTATATTACGTTACTGATGTATATAAAATTCCCACGGAAACGTAGAGGCCAACTTGCCAGGAATGTTGTCAAATATTACCGCCGAAATGTTAGGTTGGCTTAGGTTAGGTTATATTACGTTATTGATGTATATGAAGGTCCCACGGAGACGTAGAGGCCAACTCGCCAGGAATGTTGTCAAATAATATCGCCGAAAGGTTAGGTTGGGTTAGGTTAGGTTATATTACGTTATTGATGTATATGAAGGTCCCACGGAGACGCAGAGGCCAACTCGCCAGGAATGTTGTCAAATATTCGTACCGAGAGTTTGGGTTGGGTTGGGTTAGGTTATATTACGTTATTGATGTATATGAAGGTCCCACGGTGACGTAGAGGCCGACTCGACAGGAATGTGGTCAAATAATAGCGCCGAAAGGTTAGGTTGCGTTAGGTTAGGTTATATTACGTTATTGATGTATATAAAAGTCCCACGGGGACGTAGAGGCCAACTCGCCAGGAATGTTGTCAAATAATAGCACCGAAAGGTTAGGTTGGGTTAGGTTAGGTTATATTACGTTATTGATGGATATGAAAGTCTCACGGAGTCGTAGAGGCCAACTCGCCCGGAATGTTGTCAAATATTACCGCCGAGATGATAGGTTGGGTTAGGTTAGATTATATTACGTTATTGAAGTATATAAGGGCCCCACGGAGACGTAGAGGCCAACTCGCCAGGAATGTTTTCAAATATTACCGCCGAGATGTTAGGTTGTGTTAGGTTAGGTTATATTACGTTATTGATGTATATAAAGGCCCCACGGAGACGTAGAGGCCAACTCGCCAGGAATGTTGTCAAATATTAGCGCTGAGATGTTAGGTTGGGTTAGGTTAGGTTATATTACGTTTTTGATGTATATGAAGGCCCCACGGAGACGTAGAGGCCAACTCGACAGGAATGTTGTCAAATAATAGCGCCGAGATATTAGGTTGTGTTAGGTTAGGTTATATTACGTTACTGATGTATATAAAATTCCCACGGAAACGTAGAGGCCAACTTGCCAGGAATGTTGTCAAATATTACCGCCGAAATGTTAGGTTGGCTTAGGTTAGGTTATATTACGTTATTGACGTATATGAAGGTCCCACGGAGACGTAGAGTCCAACTCGCCAGGAATGTTGTCAAATATTACCGCCGAGTTGATAGGTTGGGTTAGGTTAGATTATACTACGTTATTGAAGTATATGAAGGTCCCACGGAGACGTAGAGGCCAACTCGCCAGGAATGTTGTCAAATAATAGCGCCGAAAGGTTAGGTTGTGTTAGGTTAGGTTATATTACGTTATTGATGTATATGAAGGTCCCACGGAGACGTAGAGGCCAACTCGCCAGGAATGTGGTCAAATAATAGCGCCGAAAGGTTAGGTTGCGTTAGGTTAGGTTATATTACGTTATTGATGTATATAAAAGTCCCACGGGGACGTAGAGGCCAACTCGCCAGGAATGTTGTCAAATAGTAGCACCGAAAGGTTAGGTTGGGTTAGGTTAGGTTATATTACGTTATTGATGGATATGAAAGTCTCACGGAGTCGTAGAGGCCAACTCGCCCGGAATGTTGTCAAATATTACCGCCGAGATGATAGGTTGGGTTAGGTTAGATTATATTACGTTATTGAAGTATATAAAGGCCCCACGGAGACGTAGAGGCCAACTCGCCAGGAATGTTGTCAAATATTACCGCCGAGATGTTAGGTTGTGTTAGGTTAGGTTATATTACGTTATTGATGTATATAAAGGCCCCACGGAGACGTAGAGGCCAACTCGCCAGGAATGTTGTCAAATATTACCGCCGAGATGATAGGTTGGGTTAGGTTAGATTATATTACGTTATTGAAGTATATAAAGGCCCCACGGAGACGTAGAGGCCAACTCGCCAGGAATGTTGTCAAATAATAGCGCCGAAAGGTTAGGTTGGGTTAGGTTAGGTTATATTACGTTATTGATGTATATAAAAGTCCCACGGGGACGTAGAGGCCAACTCGCCCGGAATGTTGTCAAATATTACCGCCGAGATGATAGGTTGGGTTAGGTTAGATTATATTACGTTATTGAAGTATATAAAGGCCCCACGGAGACGTAGAGGCCAACTCTCCAGGAATGTTTTCAAATATTACCGCCGAGATGTTAGGTTGTGTTAGGTTAGGTTATATTACGTTATTGATGTATATAAAGGCCCCACGGAGACGTAGAGGCCAACTCGCCAGGAATGTTGTCAAATATTACCGCTGAGATGTTAGGTTGGGTTAGGTTAGGTTATATTACGTTTTTGATGTATATGAAGGCCCCACGGAGACGTAGAGGCCAACTCGACAGGAATGTTGTCAAATAATAGCGCCGAGATATTAGGTTGTGTTAGGTTAGGTTATATGACGTTACTGATGTATTTAAAATTCCCACGGAAACGTAGAGGCCAACTTGCCAGGAATGTTGTCAAATATTACCGCCGAAATGTTAGGTTGGCTTAGGTTAGGTTATATTACGTTATTGACGTATATGAAGGTCCCACGGAGACGTAGAGTCCAACTCGCCAGGAATGTTGTCAAATATTACCGCCGAGATGATAGGTTGGGTTAGGTTAGATTATACTACGTTATTGAAGTATATGAAGGTCCCACGGAGACGTAGAGGCCAACTCGCCAGAAATGTTGTCAAATAATAGCGCCGAAAGGTTAGGTTGGGTTAGGTTAGGTTATATTACGTTATTGATGTATATGAAGGTCCCACGGAGACGTAGAGGCCAACTCGCCAGGAATGTGGTCAAATAATAGCGCCGAAAGGTTAGGTTGCGTTAGGTTAGGTTATATTACGTTATTGATGTATATAAAAGTCCCACGGGGACGTAGAGGCCAACTCGCCAGGAATGTTGTCAAATAATAGCACCGAAAGGTTAGGTTGGGTTAGGTTAGGTTATTTTACGTTATTGATGGATATGAAAGTCTCACGGAGTCGTAGAGGCCAACTCGCCCGGAATGTTGTCAAATATTACCGCCGAGATGATAGGTTGGGTTAGGTTAGGTTATATTACGTTATTGAAGTATATAAAGGCCCCACGGAGACGTAGAGGCCAACTCGCCAGGAATGTTGTCAAATATTACCGCCGAGATGTTAGGTTGTGTTAGGTTAGGTTATATTACGTTATTGATGTATATAAAGGCCCCACGGAGACGTAGAGGCCAACTCGCCAGGAATGTTGTCAAATATTACCGCTGAGATGTTAGGTTGGGTTAGGTTAGGTTATATTACGTTTTTGATGTATATGAAGGCCCCACGGAGACGTAGAGGCCAACTCGACAGGAATGTTGTCAAATAATAGCGCCGAGATATTAGATTGTGTTAGGTTAGGTTATATTACGTTACTGATGTATATAAAATTCCCACGGAAACGTAGAGGCCAACTTGCCAGGAATGTTGTCAAATATTACCGCCGAAATGTTAGGTTGGCTTAGGTTAGGTTATATTACGTTATTGCCGTATATGAAGGTCCCACGGAGACGTAGAGGCCAACAAGCCAGGAATGTGGTCAAATAATACCGCCGAAAGGTTAGGTTGGGTTAGGTTAGGTTATATTACGTTATTGATGTATATGAAGGTCCCACGGAGACGTAGAGGCCAACTCGCCAGGAATGTTGTCAAATAATAGCGCCGAAATGTTAGGTTGGGTTAGGTTAGGTTATATTACGTTATTGATGTATATAAATGTCCCACGGAGACGTAGAGGCCAACTCGCCAGGAATGTTGTCAAATAATAGCGCCGAAAGGTTAGGTTGGGTTAGGTTAGGTTATATTACGTTATTGATGGATATGAAGGTCTCACGGAGACGTAGAGGCTAACTCGCCAGGAACGTTGTCAAATACTACCGCCGAGATATTAGGTTGGGTTAGGTTAGGCTATATTACGTTATTGATGTATATAAAGGTCTCACGGAAACGTAGAGGCCAAGAAGCCAGGAATGTGGTTAAACATTACCTCCGAGACGATACTTTGGGTTAGATTAGGTTATATTACGTTATTGATGTATATAAAAGCCCCACGGAAACGTAGAGGCCAACTCGCCAGGAATGTTGTCAAATATTAGTGCCGAGAGGTTGGGTTGTGTTAGGTTAGGTTATATTACGTTATTGATGTATATAAGGCCCTACGGAGACGTAGTGGCCAACTCGCCAGGAATGTTGTCAAATATTACCGCCGAGGTGTTAGGTTGTGTTAGGTTAGGTTATATTACGTTACTGATGTATATAAAATTCCCACGGAAACGTAGAGGCCAACTTGCCAGGAATGTTGTCAAATATTACCGCCGAAATGTTAGGTTGGCTTAGGTTAGGTTATATTACGTTATTGATGTATATGAAGGTCCCACGGAGACGTAGAGGCCAACTCGCCAGGAATGTTGTCAAATAATATCGCCGAAAGGTTAGGTTGGGTTAGGTTAGGTTATATTACGTTATTGATGTATATGAAGGTCCCACGGAGACGCAGAGGCCAACTCGCCAGGAATGTTGTCAAATATTCGTACCGAGAGTTTGGGTTGGGTTGGGTTAGGTTATATTACGTTATTGATGTATATGAAGGTCCCACGGTGACGTAGAGGCCGACTCGACAGGAATGTGGTCAAATAATAGCGCCGAAAGGTTAGGTTGCGTTAGGTTAGGTTATATTACGTTATTGATGTATATAAAAGTCCCACGGGGACGTAGAGGCCAACTCGCCAGGAATGTTGTCAAATAATAGCACCGAAAGGTTAGGTTGGGTTAGGTTAGGTTATATTACGTTATTGATGGATATGAAAGTCTCACGGAGTCGTAGAGGCCAACTCGCCCGGAATGTTGTCAAATATTACCGCCGAGATGATAGGTTGGGTTAGGTTAGATTATATTACGTTATTGAAGTATATAAAGGCCCCACGGAGACGTAGAGGCCAACTCGCCAGGAATGTTTTCAAATATTACCGCCGAGATGTTAGGTTGTGTTAGGTTAGGTTATATTACGTTATTGATGTATATAAAGGCCCCACGGAGACGTAGAGGCCAACTCGCCAGGAATGTTGTCAAATATTAGCGCTGAGATGTTAGGTTGGGTTAGGTTAGGTTATATTACGTTTTTGATGTATATGAAGGCCCCACGGAGACGTAGAGGCCAACTCGACAGGAATGTTGTCAAATAATAGCGCCGAGATATTAGGTTGTGTTAGGTTAGGTTATATTACGTTACTGATGTATATAAAATTCCCACGGAAACGTAGAGGCCAACTTGCCAGGAATGTTGTCAAATATTACCGCCGAAATGTTAGGTTGGCTTAGGTTAGGTTATATTACGTTATTGACGTATATGAAGGTCCCACGGAGACGTAGAGTCCAACTCGCCAGGAATGTTGTCAAATATTACCGCCGAGTTGATAGGTTGGGTTAGGTTAGATTATACTACGTTATTGAAGTATATGAAGGTCCCACGGAGACGTAGAGGCCAACTCGCCAGGAATGTTGTCAAATAATAGCGCCGAAAGGTTAGGTTGTGTTAGGTTAGGTTATATTACGTTATTGATGTATATGAAGGTCCCACGGAGACGTAGAGGCCAACTCGCCAGGAATGTGGTCAAATAATAGCGCCGAAAGGTTAGGTTGCGTTAGGTTAGGTTATATTACGTTATTGATGTATATAAAAGTCCCACGGGGACGTAGAGGCCAACTCGCCAGGAATGTTGTCAAATAGTAGCACCGAAAGGTTAGGTTGGGTTAGGTTAGGTTATATTACGTTATTGATGGATATGAAAGTCTCACGGAGTCGTAGAGGCCAACTCGCCCGGAATGTTGTCAAATATTACCGCCGAGATGATAGGTTGGGTTAGGTTAGATTATATTACGTTATTGAAGTATATAAAGGCCCCACGGAGACGTAGAGGCCAACTCGCCAGGAATGTTGTCAAATATTACCGCCGAGATGTTAGGTTGTGTTAGGTTAGGTTATATTACGTTATTGATGTATATAAAGGCCCCACGGAGACGTAGAGGCCAACTCGCCAGGAATGTTGTCAAATATTACCGCCGAGATGATAGGTTGGGTTAGGTTAGATTATATTACGTTATTGAAGTATATAAAGGCCCCACGGAGACGTAGAGGCCAACTCGCCAGGAATGTTGTCAAATAATAGCGCCGAAAGGTTAGGTTGGGTTAGGTTAGGTTATATTACGTTATTGATGTATATAAAAGTCCCACGGGGACGTAGAGGCCAACTCGCCCGGAATGTTGTCAAATATTACCGCCGAGATGATAGGTTGGGTTAGGTTAGATTATATTACGTTATTGAAGTATATAAAGGCCCCACGGAGACGTAGAGGCCAACTCTCCAGGAATGTTTTCAAATATTACCGCCGAGATGTTAGGTTGTGTTAGGTTAGGTTATATTACGTTATTGATGTATATAAAGGCCCCACGGAGACGTAGAGGCCAACTCGCCAGGAATGTTGTCAAATATTACCGCTGAGATGTTAGGTTGGGTTAGGTTAGGTTATATTACGTTTTTGATGTATATGAAGGCCCCACGGAGACGTAGAGGCCAACTCGACAGGAATGTTGTCAAATAATAGCGCCGAGATATTAGGTTGTGTTAGGTTAGGTTATATGACGTTACTGATGTATTTAAAATTCCCACGGAAACGTAGAGGCCAACTTGCCAGGAATGTTGTCAAATATTACCGCCGAAATGTTAGGTTGGCTTAGGTTAGGTTATATTACGTTATTGACGTATATGAAGGTCCCACGGAGACGTAGAGTCCAACTCGCCAGGAATGTTGTCAAATATTACCGCCGAGATGATAGGTTGGGTTAGGTTAGATTATACTACGTTATTGAAGTATATGAAGGTCCCACGGAGACGTAGAGGCCAACTCGCCAGAAATGTTGTCAAATAATAGCGCCGAAAGGTTAGGTTGGGTTAGGTTAGGTTATATTACGTTATTGATGTATATGAAGGTCCCACGGAGACGTAGAGGCCAACTCGCCAGGAATGTGGTCAAATAATAGCGCCGAAAGGTTAGGTTGCGTTAGGTTAGGTTATATTACGTTATTGATGTATATAAAAGTCCCACGGGGACGTAGAGGCCAACTCGCCAGGAATGTTGTCAAATAATAGCACCGAAAGGTTAGGTTGGGTTAGGTTAGGTTATTTTACGTTATTGATGGATATGAAAGTCTCACGGAGTCGTAGAGGCCAACTCGCCCGGAATGTTGTCAAATATTACCGCCGAGATGATAGGTTGGGTTAGGTTAGGTTATATTACGTTATTGAAGTATATAAAGGCCCCACGGAGACGTAGAGGCCAACTCGCCAGGAATGTTGTCAAATATTACCGCCGAGATGTTAGGTTGTGTTAGGTTAGGTTATATTACGTTATTGATGTATATAAAGGCCCCACGGAGACGTAGAGGCCAACTCGCCAGGAATGTTGTCAAATATTACCGCTGAGATGTTAGGTTGGGTTAGGTTAGGTTATATTACGTTTTTGATGTATATGAAGGCCCCACGGAGACGTAGAGGCCAACTCGACAGGAATGTTGTCAAATAATAGCGCCGAGATATTAGATTGTGTTAGGTTAGGTTATATTACGTTACTGATGTATATAAAATTCCCACGGAAACGTAGAGGCCAACTTGCCAGGAATGTTGTCAAATATTACCGCCGAAATGTTAGGTTGGCTTAGGTTAGGTTATATTACGTTATTGCCGTATATGAAGGTCCCACGGAGACGTAGAGGCCAACAAGCCAGGAATGTGGTCAAATAATACCGCCGAAAGGTTAGGTTGGGTTAGGTTAGGTTATATTACGTTATTGATGTATATGAAGGTCCCACGGAGACGTAGAGGCCAACTCGCCAGGAATGTTGTCAAATAATAGCGCCGAAATGTTAGGTTGGGTTAGGTTAGGTTATATTACGTTATTGATGTATATAAATGTCCCACGGAGACGTAGAGGCCAACTCGCCAGGAATGTTGTCAAATAATAGCGCCGAAAGGTTAGGTTGGGTTAGGTTAGGTTATATTACGTTATTGATGGATATGAAGGTCTCACGGAGACGTAGAGGCTAACTCGCCAGGAACGTTGTCAAATACTACCGCCGAGATATTAGGTTGGGTTAGGTTAGGCTATATTACGTTATTGATGTATATAAAGGTCTCACGGAAACGTAGAGGCCAAGAAGCCAGGAATGTGGTTAAACATTACCTCCGAGACGATACTTTGGGTTAGATTAGGTTATATTACGTTATTGATGTATATAAAAGCCCCACGGAAACGTAGAGGCCAACTCGCCAGGAATGTTGTCAAATATTAGTGCCGAGAGGTTGGGTTGTGTTAGGTTAGGTTATATTACGTTATTGATGTATATAAGGCCCTACGGAGACGTAGTGGCCAACTCGCCAGGAATGTTGTCAAATATTACCGCCGAGGTGTTAGGTTGTGTTAGGTTAGGTTATATTACGTTACTGATGTATATAAAATTCCCACGGAAACGTAGAGGCCAACTTGCCAGGAATGTTGTCAAATATTACCGCCGAAATGTTAGGTTGGCTTAGGTTAGGTTATATTACGTTATTGATGTATATGAAGGTCCCACGGAGACGTAGAGGCCAACTCGCCAGGAATGTTGTCAAATAATATCGCCGAAAGGTTAGGTTGGGTTAGGTTAGGTTATATTACGTTATTGATGTATATGAAGGTCCCACGGAGACGCAGAGGCCAACTCGCCAGGAATGTTGTCAAATATTCGTACCGAGAGTTTGGGTTGGGTTGGGTTAGGTTATATTACGTTATTGATGTATATGAAGGTCCCACGGTGACGTAGAGGCCGACTCGACAGGAATGTGGTCAAATAATAGCGCCGAAAGGTTAGGTTGCGTTAGGTTAGGTTATATTACGTTATTGATGTATATAAAAGTCCCACGGGGACGTAGAGGCCAACTCGCCAGGAATGTTGTCAAATAATAGCACCGAAAGGTTAGGTTGGGTTAGGTTAGGTTATATTACGTTATTGATGGATATGAAAGTCTCACGGAGTCGTAGAGGCCAACTCGCCCGGAATGTTGTCAAATATTACCGCCGAGATGATAGGTTGGGTTATGTTAGATTATATTACGTTATTGAAGTATATAAAGGCCCCACGGAGACGTAGAGGCCAACTCGCCAGGAATGTTTTCAAATATTACCGCCGAGATGTTAGGTTGTGTTAGGTTAGGTTATATTACGTTATTGATGTATATAAAGGCCCCACGGAGACGTAGAGGCCAACTCGCCAGGAATGTTGTCAAATATTAGCGCTGAGATGTTAGGTTGGGTTAGGTTAGGTTATATTACGTTTTTGATGTATATGAAGGCCCCACGGAGACGTAGAGGCCAACTCGACAGGAATGTTGTCAAATAATAGCGCCGAGATATTAGGTTGTGTTAGGTTAGGTTATATTACGTTACTGATGTATATAAAATTCCCACGGAAACGTAGAGGCCAACTTGCCAGGAATGTTGTCAAATATTACCGCCGAAATGTTAGGTTGGCTTAGGTTAGGTTATATTACGTTATTGACGTATATGAAGGTCCCACGGAGACGTAGAGTCCAACTCGCCAGGAATGTTGTCAAATATTACCGCCGAGTTGATAGGTTGGGTTAGGTTAGATTATACTACGTTATTGAAGTATATGAAGGTCCCACGGAGACGTAGAGGCCAACTCGCCAGGAATGTTGTCAAATAATAGCGCCGAAAGGTTAGGTTGTGTTAGGTTAGGTTATATTACGTTATTGATGTATATGAAGGTCCCACGGAGACGTAGAGGCCAACTCGCCAGGAATGTGGTCAAATAATAGCGCCGAAAGGTTAGGTTGCGTTAGGTTAGGTTATATTACGTTATTGATGTATATAAAAGTCCCACGGGGACGTAGAGGCCAACTCGCCAGGAATGTTGTCAAATAGTAGCACCGAAAGGTTAGGTTGGGTTAGGTTAGGTTATATTACGTTATTGATGGATATGAAAGTCTCACGGAGTCGTAGAGGCCAACTCGCCCGGAATGTTGTCAAATATTACCGCCGAGATGATAGGTTGGGTTAGGTTAGATTATATTACGTTATTGAAGTATATAAAGGCCCCACGGAGACGTAGAGGCCAACTCGCCAGGAATGTTGTCAAATATTACCGCCGAGATGTTAGGTTGTGTTAGGTTAGGTTATATTACGTTATTGATGTATATAAAGGCCCCACGGAGACGTAGAGGCCAACTCGCCAGGAATGTTGTCAAATATTACCGCCGAGATGATAGGTTGGGTTAGGTTAGATTATATTACGTTATTGAAGTATATAAAGGCCCCACGGAGACGTAGAGGCCAACTCGCCAGGAATGTTGTCAAATAATAGCGCCGAAAGGTTAGGTTGGGTTAGGTTAGGTTATATTACGTTATTGATGTATATGAAGGTCCCACGGAGACGTAGAGGCCAACTCGCCAGGAATGTGGTCAAATAATAGCGCCGAAAGGTTAGGTTGCGTTAGGTTAGGTTATATTACGTTATTGATGTATATAAAAGTCCCACGGGGACGTAGAGGCCAACTCGCCAGGAATGTTGTCAAATAATAGCACCGAAAGGTTAGGTTGGGTTAGGTTAGGTTATATTACGTTATTGATGGATATGAAAGTCTCACGGAGTCGTAGAGGCCAACTCGCCCGGAATGTTGTCAAATATTACCGCCGAGATGATAGGTTGGGTTAGGTTAGATTATATTACGTTATTGAAGTATATAAAGGCCCCACGGAGACGTAGAGGCCAACTCGCCAGGAATGTTGTCAAATATTACCGCCGAGATGTTAGGTTGTGTTAGGTTAGGTTATATTACGTTATTGACGTATATGAAGGTCCCACGGAGACGTAGAGGCCAACAAGCCAGGAATGTGGTCAAATAATACCGCCGAAAGGTTAGGTTGGGTTAGGTTAGGTTATATTACGTTATTGATGTATATGAAGGTCCCACGGAGACGTAGAGGCCAACTCGCCAGGAATGTTGTCAAATAATAGCGCCGAAAGGTTAGGTTGGGTTAGGTTAGGTTATATTACGTTATTGATGTATATAAATGTCCCACGGAGACGTAGAGGCCAACTCGCCAGGAATGTTGTCAAATAATAGCGCCGAAATGTTAGGTTGGGTTAGGTTAGGTTATATTACGTTATTGATGGATATGAAGGTCTCACGGAGACGTAGAGGCTAACTCGCCAGGAACGTTGTCAAATATTACCGCCGAGATGTTAGGTTGGGTTAGGTTAGGCTATATTACGTTATTGATGTATATAAAGGTCTCACGGAAACGTAGAGGCCAAGAAGCCAGGAATGTGGTTAAACATTACCTCCGAGACGTTACTTTGGGTTAGATTAGGTTATATTACGTTATTGATGTATATAAAAGCCCCACGGAAACGTAGAGGCCAACTCGCCAGGAATGTTGTCAAATATTAGTGCCGAGAGGTTGGGTTGTGTTAGGTTAGGTTATATTACGTTATTGATGTATATAAGGCCCTACGGAGACGTAGTGGCCAACTCGCCAGGAATGTTGTCAAATATTACCGACGAGGTGTTAGGTTGTGTTAGGTTAGGTTATATTACGTTACTGATGTATATAAAATTCCCACGGAAACGTAGAGGCCAACTTGCCAGGAATGTTGTCAAATATTACCGCCGAAATGTTAGGTTGGCTTATGTTAGGTTATATTACGTTATTGATGTATATGAAGGTCCCACGGAGACGTAGAGGCCAACTCGCCAGGAATGTTGTCAAATAATATCGCCGAAAGGTTAGGTTGGGTTAGGTTAGGTTATATTACGTTATTGATGTATATGAAGGTCCCACGGAGACGCAGAGGCCAACTCGCCAGGAATGTTGTCAAATATTACCGCCGAGGTGTTAGGTTGTGTTAGGTTAGGTTATATTACGTTACTGATGTATATAAAATTCCCACGGAAACGTAGAGGCCAACTTGCCAGGAATGTTGTCAAATAATAGCGCCGAAAGGTTAGGTTGGGTTAGGTTAGGTTATATTACGTTATTGATGTATATAAATGTCCCACGGAGACGTAGAGGCCAACTCGCCAGGAATGTTGTCAAATAATAGCGCCGAAAGGTTAGGTTGGGTTAGGTTAGGTTATATTACGTTATTGATGGATATGAAGGTCTCACGGAGACGTAGAGGCTAACTCGCCAGGAACGTTGTCAAATATTACCGCCGAGATGTTAGGTTGGGTTAGGTTAGGCTATATTACGTTATTGATGTATATAAAGGTCTCACGGAAACGTAGAGGCCAAGAAGCCAGGAATGTGGTTAAACATTACCTCCGAGACGTTACTTTGGGTTAGATTAGGTTATATTACGTTATTGATGTATATAAAAGCCCCACGGAAACGTAGAGGCCAACTCGCCAGGAATGTTGTCAAATATTACCGCCGAGGTGTTAGGTTGTGTTAGGTTAGGTTATATTACGTTACTGATGTATATAAAATTCCCACGGAAACGTAGAGGCCAACTTGCCAGGAATGTTGTCAAATATTACCGCCGAAATGTTAGGTTGGCTTATGTTAGGTTATATTACGTTATTGATGTATATGAAGGTCCCACGGAGACGTAGAGGCCAACTCGCCAGGAATGTTGTCAAATAATATCGCCGAAAGGTTAGGTTGGGTTAGGTTAGGTTATATTACGTTATTGATGTATATAAAAGTCCCACGGGGACGTAGAGGCCAACTCGCCAGGAATGTTGTCAAATAGTAGCACCGAAAGGTTAGGTTGGGTTAGGTTAGGTTATATTACGTTATTGATGGATATGAAAGTCTCACGGAGTCGTAGAGGCCAACTCGCCCGGAATGTTGTCAAATATTACCGCCGAGATGATAGGTTGGGTTAGGTTAGATTATATTACGTTATTGAAGTATATAAAGGCCCCACGGAGATCTAGAGGCCAACTCGACAGGAATGTTGTCAAATAATAGCGCCGAGATATTAGGTTGTGTTAGGTTAGGTTATATTACGTTACTGATGTATATAAAATTCCCACGGAAACGTAGAGGCCAACTTGCCAGGAATGTTGTCAAATAATAGCGCCGAAAGGTTAGGTTGGGTTAGGTTAGGTTATATTACGTTATTGATGGATATGAAGGTCTCACGGAGACGTAGAGGCTAACTCGCCAGGAACGTTGTCAAATATTACCGCCGAGATGTTAGGTTGGGTTAGGTTAGGCTATATTACGTTATTGATGTATATAAAGGTCTCACGGAAACGTAGAGGCCAAGAAGCCAGGAATGTGGTTAAACATTACCTCCGAGACGTTACTTTGGGTTAGATTAGGTTATATTACGTTATTGATGTATATAAAAGCCCCACGGAAACGTAGAGGCCAACTCGCCAGGAATGTTGTCAAATATTACCGCCGAGGTGTTAGGTTGTGTTAGGTTAGGTTATATTACGTTACTGATGTATATAAAATTCCCACGGAAACGTAGAGGCCAACTTGCCAGGAATGTTGTCAAATATTACCGCCGAAATGTTAGGTTGGCTTAGGTTAGGTTATATTACGTTATTGATGTATATGAAGGTTCCACGGAGACGTAGAGGCCAACTCGCCAGGAATGTTGTCAAATAATATCGCCGAAAGGTTAGGTTGGGTTAGGTTAGGTTATATTACGTTATTGATGTATATGAAGGTCCCACGGAGACGCAGAGGCCAACTCGCCAGGAATGTTGTCAAATATTAGTACCGAGAGTTTGGGTTGGGTTGGGTTAGGTTATATTACGTTATTGTTGTATATGAAGGTCCCACGGAGACGTAGAGGCCAACTCGCCAGGAATGTTGTCAAATATTACCGCTGAGATGTTAGGTTGGGTTAGGTTAGGTTATATTACGTTTTTGATGTATATGAAGGCCCCACGGAGACGTAGAGGCCAACTCGACAGGAATGTTGTCAAATAATAGCGCCGAGATATTAGGTTGTGTTAGGTTAGGTTATATTACGTTACTGATGTATATAAAATTCCCACGGAAACGTAGAGGCCAACTTGCCAGGAATGTTGTCAAATATTACCGCCGAAATGTTAGGTTGGCTTAGGTTAGGTTATATTACGTTATTGACGTATATGAAGGTCCCACGGAGACGTAGAGTCCAACTCGCCAGGAATGTTGTCAAATATTACCGCCGAGATGATAGGTTGGGTTAGGTTAGATTATACTACGTTATTGAAGTATATGAAGGTCCCACGGAGACGTAGAGGCCAACTCGCCAGGAATGTTGTCAAATAATAGCGCCGAAAGGTTAGGTTGCGTTAGGTTAGGTTATATTACGTTATTGATGTATATAAAAGTCCCACGGGGACGTAGAGGCCAACTCGCCAGGAATGTTGTCAAATAGTAGCACCGAAAGGTTAGGTTGGGTTAGGTTAGGTTATATTACGTTATTGATGGATATGAAAGTCTCACGGAGTCGTAGAGGCCAACTCGCCCGGAATGTTGTCAAATATTACCGCCGAGATGATAGGTTGGGTTAGGTTAGATTATATTACGTTATTGAAGTATATAAAGGCCCCACGGAGATCTAGAGGCCAACTCGACAGGAATGTTGTCAAATAATAGCGCCGAGATATTAGGTTGTGTTAGGTTAGGTTATATTACGTTACTGATGTATATAAAATTCCCACGGAAACGTAGAGGCCAACTTGCCAGGAATGTTGTCAAATATTACCGCCGAAATGTTAGGTTGGCTTAGGTTAGGTTATATTACGTTATTGACGTATATGAAGGTCCCACGGAGACGTAGAGTCCAACTCGCCAGGAATGTTGTCAAATATTACCGCCGAGATGATAGGTTGGGTTAGGTTAGATTATACTACGTTATTGAAGTATATGAAGGTCCCACGGAGACGTAGAGGCCAACTCGCCAGGAATGTTGTCAAATAATAGCGCCGAAAGGTTAGGTTGGGTTAGGTTAGGTTATATTACGTTATTGATGTATATGAAGGTCCCACGGAGACGTGGAGGCCAACTCGCCAGGAATGTGGTCAAATAATAGCGCCGAAAGGTTAGGTTGCGTTAGGTTAGGTTATATTACGTTATTGATGTATATAAAAGTCCCACGGGGACGTAGAGGCCAACTCGCCAGGAATGTTGTCAAATAATAGCACCGAAAGGTTAGGTTGGGTTAGGTTAGGTTATATTACGTTATTGATGGATATGAAAGTCTCACGGAGTCGTAGAGGCCAACTCGCCCGGAATGTTGTCAAATATTACCGCCGAGATGATAGGTTGGGTTAGGTTAGATTATATTACGTTATTGAAGTATATAAAGGCCCCACGGAGACGTAGAGGCCAACTCGCCAGGAATGTTGTCAAATATTACCGCCGAGATGTTAGGTTGTGTTAGGTTAGGTTATATTACGTTATTGATGTATATAAAGGCCCCACGGAGACGTAGAGGCCAACTCGCCAGGAATGTTGTCAAATATTACCGCCGAGATGATAGGTTGGGTTAGGTTAGATTATATTACGTTATTGAAGTATATAAAGGCCCCACGGAGACGTAGAGGCCAACTCGCCAGGAATGTTGTCAAATAATAGCGCCGAAAGGTTAGGTTGGGTTAGGTTAGGTTATATTACGTTATTGATGTATATGAAGGTCCCACGGAGACGTAGAGGCCAACTCGCCAGGAATGTGGTCAAATAATAGCGCCGAAAGGTTAGGTTGCGTTAGGTTAGGTTATATTACGTTATTGATGGATATGAAGGTCTCACGGAGACGTAGAGGCTAACTCGCCAGGAACGTTGTCAAATATTACCGCCGAGATGTTAGGTTGGGTTAGGTTAGGCTATATTACGTTATTGATGTATATAAAGGTCTCACGGAAACGTAGAGGCCAAGAAGCCAGGAATGTGGTTAAACATTACCTCCGAGACGTTACTTTGGGTTAGATTAGGTTATATTACGTTATTGATGTATATAAAAGCCCCACGGAAACGTAGAGGCCAACTCGCCAGGAATGTTGTCAAATATTACCGCCGAGGTGTTAGGTTGTGTTAGGTTAGGTTATATTACGTTACTGATGTATATAAAATTCCCACGGAAACGTAGAGGCCAACTTGCCAGGAATGTTGTCAAATATTACCGCCGAAATGTTAGGTTGGCTTAGGTTAGGTTATATTACGTTATTGATGTATATGAAGGTTCCACGGAGACGTAGAGGCCAACTCGCCAGGAATGTTGTCAAATAATATCGCCGAAAGGTTAGGTTGGGTTAGGTTAGGTTATATTACGTTATTGATGTATATGAAGGTCCCACGGAGACGCAGAGGCCAACTCGCCAGGAATGTTGTCAAATATTAGTACCGAGAGTTTGGGTTGGGTTGGGTTAGGTTATATTACGTTATTGTTGTATATGAAGGTCCCACGGAGACGTAGAGGCCAACTCGCCAGGAATGTTGTCAAATATTACCGCTGAGATGTTAGGTTGGGTTAGGTTAGGTTATATTACGTTTTTGATGTATATGAAGGCCCCACGGAGACGTAGAGGCCAACTCGACAGGAATGTTGTCAAATAATAGCGCCGAGATATTAGGTTGTGTTAGGTTAGGTTATATTACGTTACTGATGTATATAAAATTCCCACGGAAACGTAGAGGCCAACTTGCCAGGAATGTTGTCAAATATTACCGCCGAAATGTTAGGTTGGCTTAGGTTAGGTTATATTACGTTATTGACGTATATGAAGGTCCCACGGAGACGTAGAGTCCAACTCGCCAGGAATGTTGTCAAATATTACCGCCGAGATGATAGGTTGGGTTAGGTTAGATTATACTACGTTATTGAAGTATATGAAGGTCCCACGGAGACGTAGAGGCCAACTCGCCAGGAATGTTGTCAAATAATAGCGCCGAAAGGTTAGGTTGCGTTAGGTTAGGTTATATTACGTTATTGATGTATATAAAAGTCCCACGGGGACGTAGAGGCCAACTCGCCAGGAATGTTGTCAAATAATAGCACCGAAAGGTTAGGTTGGGTTAGGTTAGGTTATATTACGTTATTGATGGATATGAAAGTCTCACGGAGTCGTAAAGGCCAACTCGCCCGGAATGTTGTCAAATATTACCGCCGAGATGATAGGTTGGGTTAGGTTAGATTATATTACGTTATTGAAGTATATAAAGGCCCCACGGAGACGTAGAGGCCAACTCGCCAGGAATGTTGTCAAATATTACCGCCGAGATGTTAGGTTGTGTTAGGTTAGGTTATATTACGTTATTGATGTATATAAAGGCCCCACGGAGACGTAGAGGCCAACTCGCCAGGAATGTTGTCAAATATTACCGCTGAGATGTTAGGTTGGGTTAGGTTAGGTTATATTACGTTTTTGATGTATATGAGGGCCCCACGGAGACGTAGAGGCCAACTCGACAGGAATGTTGTCAAATAATAGCGCCGAGATATTAGGTTGTGTTAGGTTAGGTTATATTACGTTACTGATGTATATAAAAGTCCCACGGAAACGTAGAGGCCAACTTGCCAGGAATGTTGTCAAATATTACCGCCGAAATGTTAGGTTGGCTTAGGTTAGGTTATATTACGTTATTGACGTATATGAAGGTCCCACGGAGACGTAGAGGCCAACAAGCCAGGAATGTGGTCAAATAATACCGCCGAAAGGTTAGGTTGGGTTAGGTTAGGTTATATTACGTTATTGATGTATATGAAGGTCCCACGGAGACGTAGAGGCCAACTCGCCAGGAATGTTGTCAAATATTACCGCCGAGATGATAGGTTGGGTTAGGTTAGATTATATTACGTTATTGAAGTATATAAAGGCCCCACGGAGACGTAGAGGCCAACTCGCCAGGAATGTTGTCAAATAATAGCGCCGAAAGGTTAGGTTGGGTTAGGTTAGGTTATATTACGTTATTGATGTATATGAAGGTCCCACGGAGACGTAGAGGCCAACTCGCCAGGAATGTGGTCAAATAATAGCGCCGAAAGGTTAGGTTGCGTTAGGTTAGGTTATATTACGTTATTGATGTATATAAAAGTCCCACGGGGACGTAGAGGCCAACTCGCCAGGAATGTTGTCAAATAATAGCACCGAAAGGTTAGGTTGGGTTAGGTTAGGTTATATTACGTTATTGATGGATATGAAAGTCTCACGGAGTCGTAAAGGCCAACTCGCCCGGAATGTTGTCAAATATTACCGCCGAGATGATAGGTTGGGTTAGGTTAGATTATATTACGTTATTGAAGTATATAAAGGCCCCACGGAGACGTAGAGGCCAACTCGCCAGGAATGTTGTCAAATATTACCGCCGAGATGTTAGGTTGTGTTAGGTTAGGTTATATTACGTTATTGATGTATATAAAGGCCCCACGGAGACGTAGAGGCCAACTCGCCAGGAATGTTGTCAAATATTACCGCTGAGATGTTAGGTTGGGTTAGGTTAGGTTATATTACGTTTTTGATGTATATGAAGGCCCCACGGAGACGTAGAGGCCAACTCGACAGGAATGTTGTCAAATAATAGCGCCGAGATATTAGGTTGTGTTAGGTTAGGTTATATTACGTTACTGATGTATATAAAAGTCCCACGGAAACGTAGAGGCCAACTTGCCAGGAATGTTGTCAAATATTACCGCCGAAATGTTAGGTTGGCTTAGGTTAGGTTATATTACGTTATTGACGTATATGAAGGTCCCACGGAGACGTAGAGGCCAACAAGCCAGGAATGTGGTCAAATAATACCGCCGAAAGGTTAGGTTGGGTTAGGTTAGGTTATATTACGTTATTGATGTATATGAAGGTCCCACGGAGACGTAGAGGCCAACTAGCCAGGAATGTTGTCAAATAATAGCGCCGAAAGGTTAGGTTGGGTTAGGTTAGGTTATATTACGTTATTGATGTATATAAATGTCCCACGGAGACGTAGAGGCCAACTCGCCAGGAATGTTGTCAAATAATAGCGCCGAAAGGTTAGGTTGGGTTAGGTTTGGTTATATTACGTTATTGATGGATATGAAGGTCTCACGGAGACGTAGAGGCTAACTCGCCAGGAACGTTGTCAAATATTACCGCCGAGATGTTAGGTTGGGTTAGGTTAGGCTATATTACGTTATTGATGTATATAAAGGTCTCACGGAAACGTAGAGGCCAAGAAGCCAGGAATGTGGTTAAACATTACCACCGAGACGTTACTTTGGGTTAGATTAGGTTATATTACGTTATTGATGTAAATAAAAGCCCCACGGAAACGTAGAGGCCAACTCGCCAGGAATGTTGTCAAATATTACCGCCGAGGTGTTAGGTTGTGTTAGGTTAGGTTATATTACGTTATTGATGTATATAAGGCGCTACGGAGACGTAGTGGCCAACTCGCCAGGAATGTTGTCAAATATTACCGCCGAGGTGTTAGGTTGTGTTAGGTTAGGTTATATTACGTTACTGATGTATATAAAATTCCCACGGAAACGTAGAGGCCAACTTGCCAGGAATGTTGTCAAATATTACCGCCGAAATGTTAGGTTGGCTTAGGTTAGGTTATATTACGTTATTGAGTTATATGAAGGTCCCACGGAGACGTAGAGGCCAACTCGCCAGGAATGTTGTCAAATAATATCGCCGAAAGGTTAGGTTGGGTTAGGTTAGGTTATATTACGTTATTGATGTATATGAAGGTCCCACGGAGACGCAGAGGCCAACTCGCCAGGAATGTTGTCAAATATTAGTACCGAGAGTTTGGGTTGGGTTGGGTTAGGTTATATTACGTTATTGATGTATATGAAGGTCCCACGGAGACGTAGAGGCCGACTCCACAGGAATGTGGTCAAATAATAGCGCCGAAAGGTTAGGTTGCGTTAGGTTAGGTTATATTACGTTATTGATGTATATAAAAGTCCCACGGGGACGTAGAGGCCAACTCGCCAGGAATGTTGTCAAATAATAGCACCGAAAGGTTAGGTTGGGTTAGGTTAGGTTATATTACGTTATTGATGGATATGAAAGTCTCACGGAGTCGTAGAGGCCAACTCGCCCGGAATGTTGTCAAATATTACCGCCGAGATGATAGGTTGGGTTAGGTTAGATTATATTACGTTATTGAAGTATATAAAGGCCCCACGGAGACGTAGAGGCCAACTCGCCAGGAATGTTTTCAAATATTACCGCCGAGATGTTAGGTTGTGTTAGGTTAGGTTATATTACGTTATTGATGTATATAAAGGCCCCACGGAGACGTAGAGGCCAACTTGCCAGGAATGTTGTCAAATATTACCGCCGAGATGATAGGTTGGGTTAGGTTAGATTATATTACGTTATTGAAGTATATAAAGGCCCCACGGAGACGTAGAGGCCAACTCGCCAGGAATGTTGTCAAATAATAGCGCCGAAAGGTTAGGTTGGGTTAGGTTAGGTTATATTACGTTATTGATGTATATGAAGGTCCCACGGAGACGTAGAGGCCAACTCGCCAGGAATGTGGTCAAATAATAGCGCCGAAAGGTTAGGTTGCGTTAGGTTAGGTTATATTACGTTATTGATGTATATAAAAGTCCCACGGGGACGTAGAGGCCAACTCGCCAGGAATGTTGTCAAATAATAGCACCGAAAGGTTAGGTTGGGTTAGGTTAGGTTATATTACGTTATTGATGGATATGAAAGTCTCACGGAGTCGTAAAGGCCAACTCGCCCGGAATGTTGTCAAATATTACCGCCGAGATGATAGGTTGGGTTAGGTTAGATTATATTACGTTATTGAAGTATATAAAGGCCCCACGGAGACGTAGAGGCCAACTCGCCAGGAATGTTGTCAAATATTACCGCCGAGATGTTAGGTTGTGTTAGGTTAGGTTATATTACGTTATTGATGTATATAAATGTCCCACGGAGACGTAGAGGCCAACTCGCCAGGAATGTTGTCAAATAATAGCGCCGAAAGGTTAGGTTGGGTTAGGTTAGGTTATATTACGTTATTGATGGATATGAAGGTCTCACGGAGACGTAGAGGCTAACTCGCCAGGAACGTTGTCAAATATTACCGCCGAGATGTTAGGTTGGGTTAGGTTAGGCTATATTACGTTATTGATGTATATAAAGGTCTCACGGAAACGTAGAGGCCAAGAAGCCAGGAATGTGGTTAAACATTACCTCCGAGACGTTACTTTGGGTTAGATTAGGTTATATTACGTTATTGATGTATATAAAAGCCCCACGGAAACGTAGAGGCCAACTCGCCAGGAATGTTGTCAAATATTACCGCCGAGGTGTTAGGTTGTGTTAGGTTAGGTTATATTACGTTACTGATGTATATAAAATTCCCACGGAAACGTAGAGGCCAACTTGCCAGGAATGTTGTCAAATATTACCGCCGAAATGTTAGGTTGGCTTAGGTTAGGTTATATTACGTTATTGATGTATATGAAGGTTCCACGGAGACGTAGAGGCCAACTCGCCAGGAATGTTGTCAAATAATATCGCCGAAAGGTTAGGTTGGGTTAGGTTAGGTTATATTACGTTATTGATGTATATGAAGGTCCCACGGAGACGCAGAGGCCAACTCGCCAGGAATGTTGTCAAATATTAGTACCGAGAGTTTGGGTTGGGTTGGGTTAGGTTATATTACGTTATTGTTGTATATGAAGGTCCCACGGAGACGTAGAGGCCAACTCGCCAGGAATGTTGTCAAATATTACCGCTGAGATGTTAGGTTGGGTTAGGTTAGGTTATATTACGTTTTTGATGTATATGAAGGCCCCACGGAGACGTAGAGGCCAACTCGACAGGAATGTTGTCAAATAATAGCGCCGAGATATTAGGTTGTGTTAGGTTAGGTTATATTACGTTACTGATGTATATAAAATTCCCACGGAAACGTAGAGGCCAACTTGCCAGGAATGTTGTCAAATATTACCGCCGAAATGTTAGGTTGGCTTAGGTTAGGTTATATTACGTTATTGACGTATATGAAGGTCCCACGGAGACGTAGAGTCCAACTCGCCAGGAATGTTGTCAAATATTACCGCCGAGATGATAGGTTGGGTTAGGTTAGATTATACTACGTTATTGAAGTATATGAAGGTCCCACGGAGACGTAGAGGCCAACTCGCCAGGAATGTTGTCAAATAATAGCGCCGAAAGGTTAGGTTGCGTTAGGTTAGGTTATATTACGTTATTGATGTATATAAAAGTCCCACGGGGACGTAGAGGCCAACTCGCCAGGAATGTTGTCAAATAATAGCACCGAAAGGTTAGGTTGGGTTAGGTTAGGTTATATTACGTTATTGATGGATATGAAAGTCTCACGGAGTCGTAAAGGCCAACTCGCCCGGAATGTTGTCAAATATTACCGCCGAGATGATAGGTTGGGTTAGGTTAGATTATATTACGTTATTGAAGTATATAAAGGCCCCACGGAGACGTAGAGGCCAACTCGCCAGGAATGTTGTCAAATATTACCGCCGAGATGTTAGGTTGTGTTAGGTTAGGTTATATTACGTTATTGATGTATATAAAGGCCCCACGGAGACGTAGAGGCCAACTCGCCAGGAATGTTGTCAAATATTACCGCTGAGATGTTAGGTTGGGTTAGGTTAGGTTATATTACGTTTTTGATGTATATGAGGGCCCCACGGAGACGTAGAGGCCAACTCGACAGGAATGTTGTCAAATAATAGCGCCGAGATATTAGGTTGTGTTAGGTTAGGTTATATTACGTTACTGATGTATATAAAAGTCCCACGGAAACGTAGAGGCCAACTTGCCAGGAATGTTGTCAAATATTACCGCCGAAATGTTAGGTTGGCTTAGGTTAGGTTATATTACGTTATTGACGTATATGAAGGTCCCACGGAGACGTAGAGGCCAACAAGCCAGGAATGTGGTCAAATAATACCGCCGAAAGGTTAGGTTGGGTTAGGTTAGGTTATATTACGTTATTGATGTATATGAAGGTCCCACGGAGACGTAGAGGCCAACTCGCCAGGAATGTTGTCAAATATTACCGCCGAGATGATAGGTTGGGTTAGGTTAGATTATATTACGTTATTGAAGTATATAAAGGCCCCACGGAGACGTAGAGGCCAACTCGCCAGGAATGTTGTCAAATAATAGCGCCGAAAGGTTAGGTTGGGTTAGGTTAGGTTATATTACGTTATTGATGTATATGAAGGTCCCACGGAGACGTAGAGGCCAACTCGCCAGGAATGTGGTCAAATAATAGCGCCGAAAGGTTAGGTTGCGTTAGGTTAGGTTATATTACGTTATTGATGTATATAAAAGTCCCACGGGGACGTAGAGGCCAACTCGCCAGGAATGTTGTCAAATAATAGCACCGAAAGGTTAGGTTGGGTTAGGTTAGGTTATATTACGTTATTGATGGATATGAAAGTCTCACGGAGTCGTAAAGGCCAACTCGCCCGGAATGTTGTCAAATATTACCGCCGAGATGATAGGTTGGGTTAGGTTAGATTATATTACGTTATTGAAGTATATAAAGGCCCCACGGAGACGTAGAGGCCAACTCGCCAGGAATGTTGTCAAATATTACCGCCGAGATGTTAGGTTGTGTTAGGTTAGGTTATATTACGTTATTGATGTATATAAAGGCCCCACGGAGACGTAGAGGCCAACTCGCCAGGAATGTTGTCAAATATTACCGCTGAGATGTTAGGTTGGGTTAGGTTAGGTTATATTACGTTTTTGATGTATATGAAGGCCCCACGGAGACGTAGAGGCCAACTCGACAGGAATGTTGTCAAATAATAGCGCCGAGATATTAGGTTGTGTTAGGATAGGTTATATTACGTTACTGATGTATATAAAAGTCCCACGGAAACGTAGAGGCCAACTTGCCAGGAATGTTGTCAAATATTACCGCCGAAATGTTAGGTTGGCTTAGGTTAGGTTATATTACGTTATTGACGTATATGAAGGTCCCACGGAGACGTAGAGGCCAACAAGCCAGGAATGTGGTCAAATAATACCGCCGAAAGGTTAGGTTGGGTTAGGTTAGGTTATATTACGTTATTGATGTATATGAAGGTCCCACGGAGACGTAGAGGCCAACTCGCCAGGAATGTTGTCAAATAATAGCGCCGAAAGGTTAGGTTGGGTTAGGTTAGGTTATATTACGTTATTGATGTATATAAATGTCCCACGGAGACGTAGAGGCCAACTCGCCAGGAATGTTGTCAAATAATAGCGCCGAAAGGTTAGGTTGGGTTAGGTTAGGTTATATTACGTTATTGATGGATATGAAGGTCTCACGGAGACGTAGAGGCTAACTCGCCAGGAACGTTGTCAAATATTACCGCCGAGATGTTAGGTTGGGTTAGGTTAGGCTATATTACGTTATTGATGTATATAAAGGTCTCACGGAAACGTAGAGGCCAAGAAGCCAGGAATGTGGTTAAACATTACCACCGAGACGTTACTTTGGGTTAGATTAGGTTATATTACGTTATTGATGTAAATAAAAGCCCCACGGAAACGTAGAGGCCAACTCGCCAGGAATGTTGTCAAATATTACCGCCGAGGTGTTAGGTTGTGTTAGGTTAGGTTATATTACGTTATTGATGTATATAAGGCGCTACGGAGACGTAGTGGCCAACTCGCCAGGAATGTTGTCAAATATTACCGCCGAGGTGTTAGGTTGTGTTAGGTTAGGTTATATTACGTTACTGATGTATATAAAATTCCCACGGAAACGTAGAGGCCAACTTGCCAGGAATGTTGTCAAATATTAGTGCCGAGAGGTTGGGTTGTGTTAGGTTAGGTTATATTACGTTATTGATGTATATAAGGCCCTACGGAGACGTAGAGGCCAACTCGCCAGGAATGTTGTCAAATATTAGTGCCGAGACGTTGGGTTGTGTTAGGTTAGGTTATATTACGTTATTGATGTATATGAAGGTCCCACGGAGACGCAGAGGCCAACTCGCCAGGAATGTTGTCAAATATTAGTACCGAGAGTTTGGGTTGGGTTGGGTTAGGTTATATTACGTTATTGATGTATATGAAGGTCCCACGGAGACGTAGAGGCCGACTCGACAGGAATGTGGTCAAATAATAGCGCCGAAAGGTTAGGTTGCGTTAGGTTAGGTTATATTACGTTATTGATGTATATAAAAGTCCCACGGGGACGTAGAGGCCAACTCGCCAGGAATGTTGTCAAATAATAGCACCGAAAGGTTAGGTTGGGTTAGGTTAGGTTATATTACGTTATTGATGGATATGAAAGTCTCACGGAGTCGTAGAGGCCAACTCGCCCGGAATGTTGTCAAATATTACCGCCGAGATGATAGGTTGGGTTAGGTTAGATTATATTACGTTATTGAAGTATATAAAGGCCCCACGGAGACGTAGAGGCCAACTCGCCAGGAATGTTTTCAAATATTACCGCCGAGATGTTAGGTTGTGTTAGGTTAGGTTATATTACGTTATTGATGTATATAAAGGCCCCACGGAGACGTAGAGGCCAACTTGCCAGGAATGTTGTCAAATATTACCGCCGAAATGTTAGGTTGGCTTAGGTTAGGTTATATTACGTTATTGACGTATATGAAGGTCCCACGGAGACGTAGAGTCCAACTCGCCAGGAATGTTGTCAAATAATAGCACCGAAAGGTTAGGTTGGGTTAGGTTAGGTTATATTACGTTATTGATGGATATGAAAGTCTCACGGAGTCGTAGAGGCCAACAAGCCAGGAATGTGGTTAAACATTACCTCCGAGACGTTACTTTGGGTTAGGTTAGGTTATATTACGTTATTATAGTATATAAAAGTCCCACGGAGACGTAGATGCCAACTCGCCAGGAATGTTGTCAAATATTAGTGCCGAGAGGTTGGGTTGTGTTAGGTTAGGTTATATTACGTTATTGATATATATAAAAGTCCAACGGATACGTAGAGGCCAACTCGCCAGGAATGTTGTCAAATGATAGCGTCGAGAGGTTAGGTTGGGTTATATAAGGTTATATTACGTTATTGATGGATATGAAGTTCTCACGTAGACGTAGAGGCCAATTCGCCAGGAATGTTGTCAACTATTACCGCCGAGATGTTAGGTTGGGTTAGGTTAGGTTATATTACGTTATTGATGTATATAAAGGTCTCACGGAAACGTAGAGGCCAACAAGCCAGGAATGTGGTTAAACATTACCTCCGAGACGATAATTTGGGTTAGGTTACGTTATATCACGTTATTGATGTATATAAAAGCCCCACGGAAACGTACAGGCCAACAAGCCAGGAATGTGGTTAAACATTACCTCCGAGACGTTACTTTGGTTTAGGTTAGGTTATATTACGTTATTATAGTATATAAAAGTCCCACGGAGACGTAGATGCCAACTCGCCAGGAATGTTGTCAAATATTAGTGCCGAGAGGTTGGGTTGTGTTAGGTTAGGTTATATTACGTTATTGATGTATATAAGGCCCTACGGAGACGTAGAGGCCAACTCGCCAGGAATGTTGTCAAATATTACCGCCGAGGTGTTAGGTTGTGTTAGGTTAGGTTATATTACGTTATTGATGTATATAAAATTCGCACGGAGAAGTAGAGGCCAACACGCCAGGAATGTTGTCAAATATTAGTACCGAGATGTTAGGTTGTGGTAGGTTAGGTTATATTACGCTATTGATGTATATAAAAGTCCCACGGAGACGTAGAGGCCAACAAGTCAGGAATGTGGTCAAATAATAGCGCCGAAAGGTTAGGTTGTGTTAGGTTAGGTTATATTACGTTACTGATGTATATAAAATTCCCACGGAGACGTAGATGCCAACTCGCCAGGAATGTTGTCAAATATTACCGCCGAAATGTTAGGTTGGGTTAGGTTAGGTTATATTATGTTATTGATGTATATAAAGGTCTCACGGAAACGTAGAGGCCAACAAGCCAGGAATGTGGTTAAACATTACCTCCGAGACGTTACTTTGGGTTAGGTTATGTTATATTACGTTATTGATGTATATAAAAGCCCCACGGATACGTAGAGGCCAACTCGCCAGGAATGTTGTCAAATAATAGCGTCGAGAGGTTAGGTTGGGTTATATAAGGTTATATTACGTTATTGATGGATATGAAGGTCTCACGGAGACGTAGAGCCCAACTCGCCAGGAATGTTGTCAAATATTACCGCCGAGCTGTTATGTTGGCTTAGGTTAGGTTATATTACGTTATTGATGTATATGAAGTTCCCACGGAGACGTAGAGTCCAACTCGCCAGGTATGTTGTCAAATAATACCGCCGAGATGATAAGTTGGGTTAGGTTAGGTAATTTTACGTTATTGATGTATATGAAGGTCCCACGGAGACGTAGAGGCCAATTCGCCAGGAATGTTGTCAACTATTACCGCCGAGATGTTAGGTTCGGTTAGGTTAGGTTATATTACGTTATTGATGTATATAAAGGTCTCACGGAAACGTAGAGGCCAACAAGCCAGGTATGTGGTTAAACGTTACCTCCGAGACGTTACTTTGGGTTAGGTTAGGTTATTTTACGTTATTGATGTATATGAAGGTCCCACGGAGACGCAGAGGCCAACTCGCCAGGAATGTTGTCAAATATTAGTAACGAGAGGTTGGGTTGGGTTGGGTTAGGTTATATTACGTTATTGATGTATATGAAGGTCCCACGGAGACGTAGAGGCCGACTCGACAGAAATGTTGTCAAATAATAGCGCCGAAAGCTTAGGTTGCGTTAGGTTAGGTTATATTACGTTATTGATGTATATAAAAGTCCCACGGGGACGTAGAGGCCAACTCGCCAGGAATGTTGTCAAATAATAGCGCCGAAATGTTAGGTTGGGTTAGGTTAGGTTATATTACGTTATTGATGGATATGAAAGTCTCACGGAGTCGTAGAGGCCAACTCGCCAGGAATGTTGTCAAATATTACCGCCGAGATGATAGGTTGGGTAAGGTTAGATTATATTACGTTTTTGAAGTATATAAAGGCCCCACGGAGACGTAGAGGCCAACTCGCCAGGAATGTCGTCAAATATTACCGCCGAGATGTTAGGTTGTGTTAGGTTAGGTTATATTACGTTATTGATGTATATAAAGGCCCCACGGAGACGTAGAGGCCAACTCGCCAGGAATGTTGTCAAATATTACCGCTGAGATGTTAGGTTGTGTTAGGTTAGGTTATATTACGTTTTTGATGTATATGAAGGCCCCACGGAGACGTAGAGGCCAACTCGCCAGGAATGTTGTCAAATAATAGCGCCGAAAGGTTAGGTTGGGTTAGGTTAGGTTATATTACGTTATTGATGTATATAAAGGCCCCACGGAGACGTAGAGGCCAACTCGCCAGGAATGTTGTCAAATATTACCGCCGAGATGTTAGGTTGGGTTAGGTTAGGTTATATTACGTTATTGATGTATATAAAGGTCTCACGGAAACGTAGAGGCCAACAAGCCAGGAATGTGGTTAAACATTAGCTCCGCGACGTTATTTTGGGTTAGGTTAGGTTATATTACGTTATTGATGTATATAAGAGCCCCACGGATACGTAGAGGCCAACTCGCCAGGAATGTTGTCAAATATTAGTACCGAGATGTTAGGTTGTGTTAGGTTAGGTTATATTACGCTATTGATGTATATAAAAGTCTCACGGAGACGTAGACGCCAACCCGACAGGAATGTTGTCAAATAATATCGCCGAGATCTTAGTTTGGGTTAGGTTAGGTTGTATTACGCTATTGATGTATATAAAAATCCCACGGAGACGTAGAGCCCAACAAGCCAGGAATGTGGTCAAATAATACCGCCGAAAGGTTAGGTTGGGTTAGGTTAGGTTATATTACGTTATTGATGTATATGAAGGTCCCACGGACACGTAGAGGCCAACTCGCCAGGAATGTTGTCAAATAATAGCGCCGAAAAGTTAGGTTGGGTTAGGTTAGGTTATATTACGTAATTGATGTATATAAAAGTCCCACGGAGACGTAGAGGCCAACTCGCCAGGAATGTTGTCAAATAATAGCGCCGAAAGGTTAGGTTCGGTTAGGTTAGGTTATATTACGTTATTGATGGATATGAAGGTCTCACGGAGACGTAGAGGCCAACTCGCCAGGAATGTTGTCAAATAATAGCGCCGAAAGGTTAGGTTGGGTTAGGTTAGGTTATATTACGTTATTGATGGATATGAAGGTCTCACGGAGACGTAGAGGCTAACTCGCCAGGAATGTTGTCAAATATTACCGCCGAGATGTTAGGTTGTGTTAGGTTAGGTTATATTACGTTACTGATGTATATAAAATTCCCACGGAGACGTAGATGCCAACTCGCCAGGAATGTTGTCAAATATTACCGCCGAAATGTTAGGTTGGGTTAGGTTAGGTTATATTATGTTATTGATGTATATAAAGGTCTCACGGAAACGTAGAGGCCAACAAGCCAGGAATGTGGTTAAACATTACCTCCGAGACGTTACTTTGGGTTAGGTTATGTTATATTACGTTATTGATGTATATAAAAGTCCCACGGAGACGTAGATGCCAACTCGCCAGGAATGTTGTCAAATATTAGTGCCGAGAGGTTGGGTTGTGTTAGGTTAGGTTATATTACGTTATTAATGTATATAAGGCCCTACGGAGACGTAGAGGCCAACTCGCCAGGAATGTTGTCAAATATTACCGCCGAGGTGTTAGGTTGGGTTAGGTTAGGTTATATTACGTTATTGATGTACATAAAATTCCCACGGAGACGTAGAGCCCAACTCGCCAGGAATGTTGTCAAATATTAGTACCGAGATGTTAGGTTGTGTTAGGTTAGGTTATATTACGTTATTGATGGATATGAAGGTCTCACGGAGACGTAGAGGCCAACTCGCCAGGAATGTTGTCAAATATTGCTGCCGAGATGTTAGGTTGGGTTAGGTTAGGTTATATTACGTTATTGATGTATATAAAGGTCTCACGGAAACGTAGAGGCCAATTCGCCAGGAATGTTGTCAACTATTACCGCCGAGATGTTAGGTTGGGTTAGGTTAGGTTATATTACGTTATTGATGTATACAAAGGTCTCACGGAAACGTAGAGGCCAACATGCCAAGAATGTGGTTAAACATTACCTCCGGGACGTTAATTTGGGTTAGGTTAGGTTATATTACGTTATTGATGTATATAAAAGCGCCACGGAAACGTAGAGGCCAACTCGCCAGGAATGTTGTCAAATATTAGTGCCGAGAGGTTGGGTTGTGTTAGGTTAGGTTATATTACGTTATTGATATATATAAAAGTCCCACGGATACGTAGAGGCCAACTCGCCAGGAATGTTGTCAAATAATAGCGTTGAGAGGTTAGGTTGGGTCATATAAGTTTATATTACGTTATTGATGGATATGGAGTTCTCACGTAGACGTAGAGGCCAATTCGCCAGGAATGTTGTCAACTATTACCGCCGAGATGTTAGGTTGTGTTAGGTTAGGTTATATTACGCTATTGATGTATATAAAAGTCCCGCGGAGACGTAGAGGCCAACAAGTCAGGAATTTGGTCAAATAATAGCGCCGAAAGGTTAGGTTGGGTTTGGTTAGGTTATACTACGTTATTGATGTATATGAAGGTCTCACGGAGACGTAGAGGCCAACTCGCACGGAATGTTGTCAAATACTACCGCGGAGATGTTAGGTTGGGTTAGGTTAGGTTATATTACGTTATTGATGTATATAAAGGTCTCACGGAAACGTAGAGGCCAACAAGCCAGGAATGTGGTTAAACATTACCTCCGAGACGATAATTTGGGTTAGGTTAGGTTATATTACGTTATGGATGTATATAAAAGCCCCACGGAGACGTAGAGGCCAACAAGTCAGGAATTTGGTCAAATAATAGCGCCGAAAGGTTAGGTTGGGTTAGGTTAGGTTATATTACGTTATTGATGTATCTGAAGGTCCCACGGAGACGTAGAGGCCAACTCGGCAGGAATGTTGTCAAATATTAGTACCGAGAGGTTGGGTTGGGTTGGGTTAGGTTATATTACGTTATTGATGTATATGTAGGTCCCACGGAGACGTAGAGGTCGACTCGACAGGAATGTTGTCAAATAATAGCGCCGAAAGGTTAGGTTGCGTTAGGTTAGGTTATATTACGTTATTGATGTATATAAAAGTCCCACGGGGACGTAGAGGCCAACTCGCCAGGAATGTTGTCAAATATTAACGCCGAGGTGTTAGGTTGTGTTAGGTTAGGTTATATTACGTTATTGATGTATATAAAATTCGCACGGAGAAGTAGAGGCCAACACGCCAGGAATGTTGTCAAATATTAGTACCGAGATGTTAGGTTGTGTTAGGTTAGGTTATATTACGCTATTGATGTATATAAAAGTCCCACGGAGACGTAGAGGCCAACAAGTCAGGTATGTGGTCAAATAATAGCGCCGAAAGGTTAGGTTGTGTTAGGTTAGGTTATATTACGTTACTGATGTATATAAAATTCCCACGGAAACGTAGAGGCCAACTTGCCAGGAATGTTGTCAAATATTACCGCCGAAATGTTAGGTTGGCTTAGGTTAGGTTATATTACGTTATTGACGTATATGAAGGTCCCACGGAGACGTAGAGGCCAACAAGCCAGGAATGTGGTCAAATAATACCGCCGAAAGGTTAGGTTGGGTTAGGTTAGGTTATATTACGTTATTGATGTATATGAAGGTCCCACGGAGACGTAGAGGCCAACTCGCCAGGAATGTGGTCAAATAATAGCGCCGAAAGGTTAGGTTGGGTTAGGTTAGGTTATATTACGTTATTGATGTATATAAATGTCCCACGGAGACGTAGAGGCCAACTCGCCAGGAATGTTGTCAAATAATAGCGCCGAAAGGTTAGGTTGGGTTAGGTTAGGTTATATTACGTTATTGATGGATATGAAAGTCTCACGGAGTCGTAGAGGCCAACTCGCCCGGAATGTTGTCAAATATTACCGCCGAGATGATAGGTTGGGTTAGGCTAGATTATATTACGTTATTGAAGTATATAAAGGCCCCACGGAGACGTAGAGGCCAACTCGCCAGGAATGTTTTCAAATATTACCGCCGAGATGTTAGGTTGTGTTAGGTTAGGTTATATTACGTTATTGAAGTATATAAAGGCCCCACGGAGACGTAGAGGCCAACTCGCCAGGAATGTTTTCAAATATTACCGCCGAGATGTTAGGTTGTGTTAGGTTAGGTTATATTACGTTATTGATGTATATAAAGGCCCCACGGAGACGTAGAGGCCAACTTGCCAGGAATGTTGTCAAATAATAGCGTCGAGAGGTTAGGTTGGGTTATATAAGGTTATATTACGTTATTGATGGATATGAAGGTCCCACGGAGACGTAGAGGCCAACTCGCCAGGAATGTTGTCAAATAATATCGCCGAAAGGTTAGGTTGGGTTAGGTTAGGTTATATTACGTTATTGATGTATATGAAGGTCCCACGGAGACGCAGAGGCCAACTCGCCAGGAATGTTGTCAAATATTAGTACCGAGAGTTTGGGTTGGGTTGGGTTAGGTTATATTACGTTATTGATGTATATGAAGGTCCCACGGAGACGTAGAAGCCGACTCGACAGGAATGTGGTCAAATAATAGCGCCGAAAGGTTAGGTTGCGTTAGGTTAGGTTATATTACGTTATTGATGTATGTAAAAGTCCCACGGGGACGTAGAGGCCAACTCGCCAGGAATGTTGTCAAATAATAGCACCGAAAGGTTAGGTTGGGTTAGGTTAGGTTATATTACGTTATTGATGGATATGAAAGTCTCACGGAGTCGTAGAGGCCAACTCGCCCGGAATGTTGTCAAATATTACCGCCGAGATGATAGGTTGGGTTAGGTTAGATTATATTACGTTATTGAAGTATATAAAGGCCCCACGGAGACGTAGAGGCCAACTCGCCAGGAATGTTGTCAAATATTACCGCCGAGATGTTAGGTTGCGTTAGGTTAGGTTATATTACGTTATTGATGTATATAAAGGCCCCACGGAGACGTAGAGGCCAACTCGCCAGGAATGTTGTCAAATATTACCGCCGAGATGATAGGTTGGGTTAGGTTAGATTATATTACGTTATTGAAGTATATAAAGGCCCCACGGAGACGTAGAGGCCAACTCGCCAGGAATGTTGTCAAATAATAGCGCCGAAAGGTTAGGTTGGGTTAGGTTAGGTTATATTACGTTATTGATGTATATGAAGGTCCCACGGAGACGTAGGGGCCAACTCGCCAGGAATGTGGTCAAATAATAGCGCCGAAAGGTTAGGTTGCGTTAGGTTAGGTTATATTACGTTATTGATGTATATAAAAGTCCCACGGGGACGTAGAGGCCAACTCGCCAGGAATGTTGTCAAATAATAGCACCGAAAGGTTAGGTTGGGTTAGGTTAGGTTATATTACGTTATTGATGGATATGAAAGTCTCACGGAGTCGTAAAGGCCAACTCGCCCGGAATGTTGTCAAATATTACCGCCGAGATGATAGGTTGGGTTAGGTTAGATTATATTACGTTATTGAAGTATATAAAGGCCCCACGGAGACGTAGAGGCCAACTCGCCAGGAATGTTGTCAAATATTACCGCCGAGATGTTAGGTTGTGTTAGGTTAGGTTATATTACGTTATTGATGTATATAAAGGCCCCACGGAGACGTAGAGGCCAACTCGCCAGGAATGTTGTCAAATATTACCGCTGAGATGTTAGGTTGGGTTAGGTTAGGTTATATTACGTTTTTGATGTATATGAAGGCCCCACGGAGACGTAGAGGCCAACTCGACAGGAATGTTGTCAAATAATAGCGCCGAGATATTAGGTTGTGTTAGGTTAGGTTATATTACGTTACTGATGTATATAAAATTCCCACGGAAACGTAGAGGCCAACTTGCCAGGAATGTTGTCAAATATTACCGCCGAAATGTTAGGTTGGCTTAGGTTAGGTTATATTACGTTATTGACGTATATGAAGGTCCCACGGAGACGTAGAGGCCAACAAGCCAGGAATGTGGTCAAATAATACCGCCGAAAGGTTAGGTTGGGTTAGGTTAGGTTATATTACGTTATTGATGTATATGAAGGTCCCACGGAGACGTAGAGGCCAACTCGCCAGGAATGTTGTCAAATAATAGCGCCGAAAGGTTAGGTTGGGTTAGGTTAGGTTATATTACGTTATTGATGTATATAAATGTCCCACGGAGACGTAGAGGCCAACTCGCCAGGAATGTTGTCAAATAATAGCGCCGAAAGGTTAGGTTGGGTTAGGTTAGATTATATTACGTTATTGATGGATATGAAAGTCTCACGGAGTCGTAGAGGCCAACTCGCCCGGAATGTTGTCAAATATTACCGCCGAGATGATAGGTTGGGTTAGGCTAGATTATATTACGTTATTGAAGTATATAAAGGCCCCACGGAGACGTAGAGGCCAACTCGCCAGGAATGTTTTCAAATATTACCGCCGAGATGTTAGGTTGTGTTAGGTTAGGTTATATTACGTTATTGATGTATATAAAGGCCCCACGGAGACGTAGAGGCCAACTTGCCAGGAATGTTGTCAAATATTACCGCCGAAATGTTAGGTTGGCTTAGGTTAGGTTATATTACGTTATTGACGTATATGAAGGTCCCACGGAGACGTAGAGTCCAACTCGCCAGGAATGTTGTCAAATATTACCGCCGAGATGATAGGTTGGGTTAGGTTAGATTATACTACGTTATTGAAGTATATGAAGGTCCCACGGAGACGTAGAGGCCAACTCGCCAGGAATGTTGTCAAATAATAGCGCCGAAAGGTTAGGTTGGGTTAGGTTAGGTTATATTACGTTATTGATGTATATGAAGGTCCCACGGAGACGTAGAGGCCAACTCGCCAGGAATGTGGTCAAATAATAGCGCCGAAAGGTTAGGTTGCGTTAGGTTAGGTTATATTACGTTATTGATGTATATAAAAGTCCCACGGGGACGTAGAGGCCAACTCGTCAGGAATGTTGTCAAATAATAGCACCGAAAGGTTAGGTTGGGTTAGGTTAGGTTATATTACGTTATTGATGTATATAAAGGTCTCACGGAAACGTAGAGGCCAACAAGCCAGGAATGTGGTTAAACATTACCTCCGAGACGATAATTTGGGTTAGGTTACGTTATATCACGTTATTGATGTATATAAAAGCCCCACGGAAACGTACAGGCCAACAAGCCAGGAATGTGGTTAAACATTACCTCCGAGACGTTACTTTGGTTTAGGTTAGGTTATATTACGTTATTATAGTATATAAAAGTCCCACGGAGACGTAGATGCCAACTCGCCAGGAATGTTGTCAAATATTAGTGCCGAGAGGTTGGGTTGTGTTAGGTTAGGTTATATTACGTTATTGATGTATATAAGGCCCTACGGAGACGTAGAGGCCAACTCGCCAGGAATGTTGTCAAATATTACCGCCGAGGTGTTAGGTTGGGTTAGGTTAGGTTATATTACGTTATTGATGTACATAAAATTCCCACGGAGACGTAGAGTCCAACTCGCCAGGAATGTTGTCAAATATTAGTACCGAGATGTTAGGTTGTGTTAGGTTAGGTTATATTACGTTATTGATATATATAAAAGTCCCACGGATACGTAGAGGCCAACTCGCCAGGAATGTTGTCAAATAATAGCGTTGAGAGGTTAGGTTGGGTTATATAAGGTTATATTACGTTATTGATGGATATGGAGTTCTCACGTAGACGTAGAGGCCAATTCGCCAGGAATGTTGTCAACTATTACCGCCGAGATGTTAGGTTGGGTTAGGTTAGGTTATATTACGTTATTGATGTATATAAAAGCCCCACGGAAACGTAGAGGCCAACTCGCCAGTAATATTGTCAAATAGTAGTGCCGAGAGGTTGGGTTGTGTTAGGTTAGGTTATATTACGTTATTGATGTATATAAGGCCCTACGGAGACGTAGAGGCCAACTCGCCAGGAATGTTGTCAAATATTACCGCCGAGGTGTTAGGTTGTGTTAGGTTAGGTTATATTACGTTATTGATGTATATAAAATTCGCACGGAGAAGTAGAGGCCAACACGCCAGGAATGTTGTCAAATATTAGTACCGAGATGTTAGGTTGTGTTAGGTTAGGTTATATTACGCTATTGATGTATATAAAAGTCCCGCGGAGACGTAGAGGCCAACAAGTCAGGAATTTGGTCAAATAATAGCGCCGAAAGGTTAGGTTGGGTTAGGTTAGGTTATACTACGTTATTGATGTATATGAAGGTCTCACGGAGACGTAGAGGCCAACTCGCACGGAATGTTGTCAAATATTACCGCGGGGATGTTAGGTTGGGTTAGGTTAGGTTATATTACGTTATTGATGTATATAAAGGTCTCACGGAAACGTAGAGGCCAACAAGCCAGGAATGTGGTTAAACATTACCTCCGAGACGATAATTTGGGTTAGGTTAGGTTATATTACGTTATTGATGTATATAAAAGCCCCACGGAGACGTAGAGGCCAACAAGTCAGGAATTTGGTCAAATAATAGCGCCGAAAGGTTAGGTTGGGTTAGGTTAGGTTATATTACGTTATTGATGTATCTGAAGGTCCCACGGAGACGTAGAGGCCAACTCGGCAGGAATGTTGTCAAATATTAGTACCGAGAGGTTGGGTTGGGTTGGGTTAGGTTATATTACGTTATTGATGTATATGTAGGTCCCACGGAGACGTAGAGGTCGACTCGACAGGAATGTTGTCAAATAATAGCGCCGAAAGGTTAGGTTGCGTTAGGTTAGGTTATATTACGTTATTGATGTATATAAAAGTCCCACGGGGACGTAGAGGCCAACTCGCCAGGAATGTTGTCAAATATTACCGCCGAGGTGTTAGGTTGTGTTAGGTTAGGTTATATTACGTTATTGATGTATATAAAATTCGCACGGAGAAGTAGAGGCCAACACGCCAGGAATGTTGTCAAATATTAGTACCGAGATGTTAGGTTGTGTTAGGTTAGGTTATATTACGCTATTGATGTATATAAAAGTCCCACGGAGACGTAGAGGCCAACAAGTCAGGTATGTGGTCAAATAATAGCGCCGAAAGGTTAGGTTGTGTTAGGTTAGGTTATATTACGTTACTGATGTATATAAAATTCCCACGGAGACGTAGATGCCAACTCGCCAGGAATGTTGTCAAATATTACCGCCGAAATGTTAGGTTGGGTTAGGTTAGGTTATATTATGTTATTGATGTATATAAAGGTCTCACGGAAACGTAGAGGCCAACAAGCCAGGAATGTGGTTAAACATTACCTCCGAGACGTTACTTTGGGTTAGGTTATGTTATATTACGTTATTGATGTATATAAAAGCCCCACGGATACGTAGAGGCCAACTCGCCAGGAATGTTGTCAAATAATAGCGTCGAGAGGTTAGGTTGGGTTATATAAGGTTATATTACGTTATTGATGGATATGAAGGTCCCACGGAGACGTAGAGGCCAACTCGCCAGGAATGTTGTCAAATAATATCGCCGAAAGGTTAGGTTGGGTTAGGTTAGGTTATATTACGTTATTGATGTATATGAAGGTCCCACGGAGACGCAGAGGCCAACTCGCCAGGAATGTTGTCAAATATTAGTACCGAGAGTTTGGGTTGGGTTGGGTTAGGTTATATTACGTTATTGATGTATATGAAGGTCCCACGGAGACGTAGAGGCCGACTCGACAGGAATGTGGTCAAATAATAGCGCCGAAAGGTTAGGTTGCGTTAGGTTAGGTTATATTACGTTATTGATGTATGTAAAAGTCCCACGGGGACGTAGAGGCCAACTCGCCAGGAATGTTGTCAAATAATAGCACCGAAAGGTTAGGTTGGGTTAGGTTAGGTTATATTACGTTATTGATGGATATGAAAGTCTCACGGAATCGTAGAGGCCAACTCGCCCGGAATGTTGTCAAATATTACCGCCGAGATGATAGGTTGGGTTAGGTTAGATTATATTACGTTATTGAAGTATATAAAGGCCCCACGGAGACGTAGAGGCCAACTCGCCAGGAATGTTGTCAAATATTACCGCCGAGATGTTAGGTTGCGTTAGGTTAGGTTATATTACGTTATTGATGTATATAAAGGCCCCACGGAGACGTAGAGGCCAACTCGCCAGGAATGTTGTCAAATATTACCGCCGAGATGATAGGTTGGGTTAGGTTAGATTATATTACGTTATTGAAGTATATAAAGGCCCCACGGAGACGTAGAGGCCAACTCGCCAGGAATGTTGTCAAATAATAGCGCCGAAAGGTTAGGTTGGGTTAGGTTAGGTTATATTACGTTATTGATGTATATGAAGGTCCCACGGAGACGTAGAGGCCAACTCGCCAGGAATGTGGTCAAATAATAGCGCCGAAAGGTTAGGTTGCGTTAGGTTAGGTTATATTACGTTATTGATGTATATAAAAGTCCCACGGGGACGTAGAGGCCAACTCGCCAGGAATGTTGTCAAATAATAGCACCGAAAGGTTAGGTTGGGTTAGGTTAGGTTATTTTACGTTATTGATGGATATGAAAGTCTCACGGAGTCGTAGAGGCCAACTCGCCCGGAATGTTGTCAAATATTACCGCCGAGATGATAGGTTGGGTTAGGTTAGGTTATATTACGTTATTGAAGTATATAAAGGCCCCACGGAGACGTAGAGGCCAACTTGCCAGGAATGTTGTCAAATATTACCGCCGAAATGTTAGGTTGGCTTAGGTTAGGTTATATTACGTTATTGACGTATATGAAGGTCCCACGGAGACGTAGAGTCCAACTCGCCAGGAATGTTGTCAAATATTACCGCCGAGATGATAGGTTGGGTTAGGTTAGATTATACTACGTTATTGAAGTATATGAAGGTCCCACGGAGACGTAGAGGCCAACTCGCCAGGAATGTTGTCAAATAATAGCGCCGAAAGGTTAGGTTGGGTTAGGTTAGGTTATATTACGTTATTGATGTATATGAAGGTCCCACGGAGACGTAGAGGCCAACTCGCCAGGAATGTGGTCAAATAATAGCGCCGAAAGGTTAGGTTGCGTTAGGTTAGGTTATATTACGTTATTGATGTATATAAAAGTCCCACGGGGACGTAGAGGCCAACTCGTCAGGAATGTTGTCAAATAATAGCACCGAAAGGTTAGGTTGGGTTAGGTTAGGTTATATTACGTTATTGATGTATATAAAGGTCTCACGGAAACGTAGAGGCCAACAAGCCAGGAATGTGGTTAAACATTACCTCCGAGACGATAATTTGGGTTAGGTTACGTTATATCACGTTATTGATGTATATAAAAGCCCCACGGAAACGTACAGGCCAACAAGCCAGGAATGTGGTTAAACATTACCTCCGAGACGTTACTTTGGTTTAGGTTAGGTTATATTACGTTATTATAGTATATAAAAGTCCCACGGAGACGTAGATGCCAACTCGCCAGGAATGTTGTCAAATATTAGTGCCGAGAGGTTGGGTTGTGTTAGGTTAGGTTATATTACGTTATTGATGTATATAAGGCCCTACGGAGACGTAGAGGCCAACTCGCCAGGAATGTTGTCAAATATTACCGCCGAGGTGTTAGGTTGGGTTAGGTTAGGTTATATTACGTTATTGATGTACATAAAATTCCCACGGAGACGTAGAGTCCAACTCGCCAGGAATGTTGTCAAATATTAGTACCGAGATGTTAGGTTGTGTTAGGTTAGGTTATATTACGTTATTGATATATATAAAAGTCCCACGGATACGTAGAGGCCAACTCGCCAGGAATGTTGTCAAATAATAGCGTTGAGAGGTTAGGTTGGGTTATATAAGGTTATATTACGTTATTGATGGATATGGAGTTCTCACGTAGACGTAGAGGCCAATTCGCCAGGAATGTTGTCAACTATTACCGCCGAGATGTTAGGTTGGGTTAGGTTAGGTTATATTACGTTATTGATGTATATAAAAGCCCCACGGAAACGTAGAGGCCAACTCGCCAGTAATATTGTCAAATATTAGTGCCGAGAGGATGGGTTGTGTTAGGTTAGGTTATATTACGTTATTGATGTATATAAGGCCCTACGGAGACGTAGAGGCCAACTCGCCAGGAATGTTGTCAAATATTACCGCCGAGGTGTTAGGTTGTGTTAGGTTAGGTTATATTACGTTATTGATGTATATAAAATTCGCACGGAGAAGTAGAGGCCAACACGCCAGGAATGTTGTCAAATATTAGTACCGAGATGTTAGGTTGTGTTAGGTTAGGTTATATTACGCTATTGATGTATATAAAAGTCCCGCGGAGACGTAGAGGCCAACAAGTCAGGAATTTGGTCAAATAATAGCGCCGAAAGGTTAGGTTGGGTTAGGTTAGGTTATACTACGTTATTGATGTATATGAAGGTCTCACGGAGACGTAGAGGCCAACTCGCACGGAATGTTGTCAAATATTACCGCGGGGATGTTAGGTTGGGTTAGGTTAGGTTATATTACGTTATTGATGTATATAAAGGTCTCACGGAAACGTAGAGGCCAACAAGCCAGGAATGTGGTTAAACATTACCTCCGAGACGATAATTTGGGTTAGGTTAGGTTATATTACGTTATTGATGTATATAAAAGCCCCACGGAGACGTAGAGGCCAACAAGTCAGGAATTTGGTCAAATAATAGCGCCGAAAGGTTAGGTTGGGTTAGGTTAGGTTATATTACGTTATTGATGTATCTGAAGGTCCCACGGAGACGTAGAGGCCAACTCGCCAGGAATGTTGTCAAATATTAGTACCGAGAGGTTGGGTTGGGTTGGGTTAGGTTATATTACGTTATTGATGTATATGTAGGTCCCACGGAGACGTAGAGGTCGACTCGACAGGAATGTTGTCAAATAATAGCGCCGAAAGGTTAGGTTGCGTTAGGTTAGGTTATATTACGTTATTGATGTATATAAAAGTCCCACGGGGACGTAGAGGCCAACTCGCCAGGAATGTTGTCAAATATTACCGCCGAGGTGTTAGGTTGTGTTAGGTTAGGTTATATTAGGTTATTGATGTATATAAAATTCGCACGGAGAAGTAGAGGCCAACACGCCAGGAATGTTGTCAAATATTAGTACCGAGATGTTAGGTTGTGGTAGGTTAGGTTATATTACGCTATTGATGTATATAAAAGTCCCACGGAGACGTAGAGGCCAACAAGTCAGGAATGTGGTCAAATAATAGCGCCGAAAGGTTAGGTTGTGTTAGGTTAGGTTATATTACGTTACTGATGTATATAAAATTCCCACGGAGACGTAGATGCCAACTCGCCAGGAATGTTGTCAAATATTACCGCCGAAATGTTAGGTTGGGTTAGGTTAGGTTATATTATGTTATTGATGTATATAAAGGTCTCACGGAAACGTAGAGGCCAACAAGCCAGGAATGTGGTTAAACATTACCTCCGAGACGTTACTTTGGGTTAGGTTATGTTATATTACGTTATTGATGTATATAAAAGCCCCACGGATACGTAGAGGCCAACTCGCCAGGAATGTTGTCAAATAATAGCGTCGAGAGGTTAGGTTGGGTTATATAAGGTTATATTACGTTATTGATGGATATGAAGGTCTCACGGAGACGTAGAGCCCAACTCGCCAGGAATGTTGTCAAATATTACCGCCGAGCTGTTATGTTGGCTTAGGTTAGGTTATATTACGTTATTGATGTATATGAAGTTCCCACGGAGACGTAGAGTCCAACTCGCCAGGTATGTTGTCAAATAATACCGCCGAGATGATAGGTTGGGTTAGGTTAGGTAATTTTACGTTATTGATGTATATGAAGGTCCCACGGAGACGTAGAGGCCAATTCGCCAGGAATGTTGTCAACTATTACCGCCGAGATGTTAGGTTCGGTTAGGTTAGGTTATATTACGTTATTGATGTATATAAAGGTCTCACGGAAACGTAGAGGCCAACAAGCCAGGTATGTGGTTAAACGTTACCTCCGAGACGTTACTTTGGGTTAGGTTAGGTTATTTTACGTTATTGATGTATATGAAGGTCCCACGGAGACGCAGAGGCCAACTCGCCAGGAATGTTGTCAAATATTAGTAACGAGAGGTTGGGTTGGGTTGGGTTAGGTTATATTACGTTATTGATGTATATGAAGGTCCCACGGAGACGTAGAGGCCGACTCGACAGAAATGTTGTCAAATAATAGCGCCGAAAGCTTAGGTTGCGTTAGGTTAGGTTATATTACGTTATTGATGTATATAAAAGTCCCACGGGGACGTAGAGGCCAACTCGCCAGGAATGTTGTCAAATAATAGCGCCGAAATGTTAGGTTGGGTTAGGTTAGGTTATATTACGTTATTGATGGATATGAAAGTCTCACGGAGTCGTAGAGGCCAACTCGCCAGGAATGTTGTCAAATATTACCGCCGAGATGATAGGTTGGGTAAGGTTAGATTATATTACGTTTTTGAAGTATATAAAGGCCCCACGGAGACGTAGAGGCCAACTCGCCAGGAATGTCGTCAAATATTACCGCCGAGATGTTAGGTTGTGTTAGGTTAGGTTATATTACGTTATTGATGTATATAAAGGCCCCACGGAGACGTAGAGGCCAACTCGCCAGGAATGTTGTCAAATATTACCGCTGAGATGTTAGGTTGTGTTAGGTTAGGTTATATTACGTTTTTGATGTATATGAAGGCCCCACGGAGACGTAGAGGCCAACTCGACAGGAATGTTGTCAAATCATAGCGCCGAGATATTAGGTTGTGTTAGGTTAGGTTATATTACGTTACTGATGTATATAAAATTCCCACGGAAACGTAGAGGACAACTTGCCAGGAATGTTGTCAAATATTACCGCCGAAATGTTAGGTTGGCTTAGGTTAGTTTATATTACGTTATTGACGTATATGAAGGTCCCACGGAGACGTAGAGGCCAACTCGCCAGGAATGTTGTCAAATAATAGCGCCGAAAGGTTAGGTTGGGTTAGGTTAGGTTATATTACGTTATTGATGTATATAAAGGCCCCACGGAGACGTAGAGGCCAACTCGCCAGGAATGTTGTCAAATATTACCGCCGAGATGTTAGGTTGGGTTAGGTTAGGTTATATTACGTTATTGATGTATATAAAGGTCTCACGGAAACGTAGAGGCCAACAAGCCAGGAATGTGGTTAAACATTAGCTCCGCGACGTTATTTTGGGTTAGGTTAGGTTATATTACGTTATTGATGTATATAAGAGCCCCACGGATACGTAGAGGCCAACTCGCCAGGAATGTTGTCAAATATTAGTACCGAGATGTTAGGTTGTGTTAGGTTAGGTTATATTACGCTATTGATGTATATAAAAGTCTCACGGAGACGTAGACGCCAACCCGACAGGAATGTTGTCAAATAATATCGCCGAGATCTTAGTTTGGGTTACGTTAGGTTGTATTACGCTATTGATGTATATAAAAATCCCACGGAGACGTAGAGCCCAACAAGCCAGGAATGTGGTCAAATAATACCGCCGAAAGGTTAGGTTGGGTTAGGTTAGGTTATATTACGTTATTGATGTATATGAAGGTCCCACGGACACGTAGAGGCCAACTCGCCAGGAATGTTGTCAAATAATAGCGCCGAAAAGTTAGGTTGGGTTAGGTTAGGTTATATTACGTAATTGATGTATATAAAAGTCCCACGGAGACGTAGAGGCCAACTCGCCAGGAATGTTGTCAAATAATAGCGCCGAAAGGTTAGGTTCGGTTAGGTTAGGTTATATTACGTTATTGATGGATATGAAGGTCTCACGGAGACGTAGAGGCCAACTCGCCAGGAATGTTGTCAAATAATAGCGCCGAAAGGTTAGGTTGGGTTAGGTTAGGTTATATTACGTTATTGATGGATATGAAGGTCTCACGGAGACGTAGAGGCTAACTCGCCAGGAATGTTGTCAAATATTACCGCCGAGATGTTAGGTTGTGTTAGGTTAGGTTATATTACGTTACTGATGTATATAAAATTCCCACGGAGACGTAGATGCCAACTCGCCAGGAATGTTGTCAAATATTACCGCCGAAATGTTAGGTTGGGTTAGGTTAGGTTATATTATGTTATTGATGTATATAAAGGTCTCACGGAAACGTAGAGGCCAACAAGCCAGGAATGTGGTTAAACATTACCTCCGAGACGTTACTTTGGGTTAGGTTATGTTATATTACGTTATTGATGTATATAAAAGTCCCACGGAGACGTAGATGCCAACTCGCCAGGAATGTTGTCAAATATTAGTGCCGAGAGGTTGGGTTGTGTTAGGTTAGGTTATATTACGTTATTAATGTATATAAGGCCCTACGGAGACGTAGAGGCCAACTCGCCAGGAATGTTGTCAAATATTACCGCCGAGGTGTTAGGTTGGGTTAGGTTAGGTTATATTACGTTATTGATGTACATAAAATTCCCACGGAGACGTAGAGCCCAACTCGCCAGGAATGTTGTCAAATATTAGTACCGAGATGTTAGGTTGTGTTAGGTTAGGTTATATTACGTTATTGATGGATATGAAGGTCTCACGGAGACGTAGAGGCCAACTCGCCAGGAATGTTGTCAAATATTGCTGCCGAGATGTTAGGTTGGGTTAGGTTAGGTTATATTACGTTATTGATGTATATAAAGGTCTCACGGAAACGTAGAGGCCAATTCGCCAGGAATGTTGTCAACTATTACCGCCGAGATGTTAGGTTGGGTTAGGTTAGGTTATATTACGTTATTGATGTATACAAAGGTCTCACGGAAACGTAGAGGCCAACATGCCAAGAATGTGGTTAAACATTACCTCCGGGACGTTAATTTGGGTTAGGTTAGGTTATATTACGTTATTGATGTATATAAAAGCGCCACGGAAACGTAGAGGCCAACTCGCCAGGAATGTTGTCAAATATTAGTGCCGAGAGGTTGGGTTGTGTTAGGTTAGGTTATATTACGTTATTGATATATATAAAAGTCCCACGGATACGTAGAGGCCAACTCGCCAGGAATGTTGTCAAATAATAGCGTTGAGAGGTTAGGTTGGGTCATATAAGGTTATATTACGTTATTGATGGATATGGAGTTCTCACGTAGACGTAGAGGCCAATTCGCCAGGAATGTTGTCAACTATTACCGCCGAGATGTTAGGTTGGGTTAGGTTAGGTTATATTACGTTATTGATGTATATAAAAGCCCCACGGAAACGTAGAGGCCAACTCGCCAGTAATATTGTCAAATATTAGTGCCGAGAGGTTGGGTTGTGTTAGGTTAGGTTATATTACGTTATTGATGTATATAAGGCCCTACGGAGACGTAGAGGCCAACTCGCCAGGAATGTTGTCAAATATTACCGCCGAGGTGTTAGGTTGTGTTAGGTTAGGTTATATTACGTTATTGATGTATATAAAATTCGCACGGAGAAGTAGAGGCCAACACGCCAGGAATGTTGTCAAATATTAGTACCGAGATGTTAGGTTGTGTTAGGTTAGGTTATATTACGCTATTGATGTATATAAAAGTCCCGCGGAGACGTAGAGGCCAACAAGTCAGGAATTTGGTCAAATAATAGCGCCGAAAGGTTAGGTTGGGTTAGGTTAGGTTATACTACGTTATTGATGTATATGAAGGTCTCACGGAGACGTAGAGGCCAACTCGCACGGAATGTTGTCAAATATTACCGCGGGGATGTTAGGTTGGGTTAGGTTAGGTTATATTACGTTATTGATGTATATAAAGGTCTCACGGAAACGTAGAGGCCAACAAGCCAGGAATGTGGTTAAACATTACCTCCGAGACGATAATTTGGGTTAGGTTAGGTTATATTACGTTATTGATGTATATAAAAGCCCCACGGAGACGTAGAGGCCAACAAGTCAGGAATTTGGTCAAATAATAGCGCCGAAAGGTTAGGTTGGGTTAGGTTAGGTTATATTACGTTATTGATGTATCTGAAGGTCCCACGGAGACGTAGAGGCCAACTCGCCAGGAATGTTGTCAAATATTAGTACCGAGAGGTTGGGTTGGGTTGGGTTAGGTTATATTACGTTATTGATGTATATGTAGGTCCCACGGAGACGTAGAGGTCGACTCGACAGGAATGTTGTCAAATAATAGCGCCGAAAGGTTAGGTTGCGTTAGGTTAGGTTATATTACGTTATTGATGTATATAAAAGTCCCACGGGGACGTAGAGGCCAACTCGCCAGGAATGTTGTCAAATATTACCGCCGAGGTGTTAGGTTGTGTTAGGTTAGGTTATATTACGTTATTGATGTATATAAAATTCGCACGGAGAAGTAGAGGCCAACACGCCAGGAATGTTGTCAAATATTAGTACCGAGATGTTAGGTTGTGGTAGGTTAGGTTATATTACGCTATTGATGTATATAAAAGTCCCACGGAGACGTAGAGGCCAACAAGTCAGGAATGTGGTCAAATAATAGCGCCGAAAGGTTAGGTTGTGTTAGGTTAGGTTATATTACGTTACTGATGTATATAAAATTCCCACGGAGACGTAGATGCCAACTCGCCAGGAATGTTGTCAAATATTACCGCCGAAATGTTAGGTTGGGTTAGGTTAGGTTATATTATGTTATTGATGTATATAAAGGTCTCACGGAAACGTAGAGGCCAACAAGCCAGGAATGTGGTTAAACATTACCTCCGAGACGTTACTTTGGGTTAGGTTATGTTATATTACGTTATTGATGTATATAAAAGCCCCACGGATACGTAGAGGCCAACTCGCCAGGAATGTTGTCAAATAATAGCGTCGAGAGGTTAGGTTGGGTTATATAAGGTTATATTACGTTATTGATGGATATGAAGGTCTCACGGAGACGTAGAGCCCAACTCGCCAGGAATGTTGTCAAATATTACCGCCGAGCTGTTATGTTGGCTTAGGTTAGGTTATATTACGTTATTGATGTATATGAAGTTCCCACGGAGACGTAGAGTCCAACTCGCCAGGTATGTTGTCAAATAATACCGCCGAGATGATAGGTTGGGTTAGGTTAGGTAATTTTACGTTATTGATGTATATGAAGGTCCCACGGAGACGTAGAGGCCAATTCGCCAGGAATGTTGTCAACTATTACCGCCGAGATGTTAGGTTCGGTTAGGTTAGGTTATATTACGTTATTGATGTATATAAAGGTCTCACGGAAACGTAGAGGCCAACAAGCCAGGTATGTGGTTAAACGTTACCTCCGAGACGTTACTTTGGGTTAGGTTAGGTTATTTTACGTTATTGATGTATATGAAGGTCCCACGGAGACGCAGAGGCCAACTCGCCAGGAATGTTGTCAAATATTAGTAACGAGAGGTTGGGTTGGGTTGGGTTAGGTTATATTACGTTATTGATGTATATGAAGGTCCCACGGAGACGTAGAGGCCGACTCGACAGAAATGTTGTCAAATAATAGCGCCGAAAGCTTAGGTTGCGTTAGGTTAGGTTATATTACGTTATTGATGTATATAAAAGTCCCACGGGGACGTAGAGGCCAACTCGCCAGGAATGTTGTCAAATAATAGCGCCGAAATGTTAGGTTGGGTTAGGTTAGGTTATATTACGTTATTGATGGATATGAAAGTCTCACGGAGTCGTAGAGGCCAACTCGCCAGGAATGTTGTCAAATATTACCGCCGAGATGATAGGTTGGGTAAGGTTAGATTATATTACGTTTTTGAAGTATATAAAGGCCCCACGGAGACGTAGAGGCCAACTCGCCAGGAATGTCGTCAAATATTACCGCCGAGATGTTAGGTTGTGTTAGGTTAGGTTATATTACGTTATTGATGTATATAAAGGCCCCACGGAGACGTAGAGGCCAACTCGCCAGGAATGTTGTCAAATATTACCGCTGAGATGTTAGGTTGTGTTAGGTTAGGTTATATTACGTTTTTGATGTATATGAAGGCCCCACGGAGACGTAGAGGCCAACTCGACAGGAATGTTGTCAAATCATAGCGCCGAGATATTAGGTTGTGTTAGGTTAGGTTATATTACGTTACTGATGTATATAAAATTCCCACGGAAACGTAGAGGACAACTTGCCAGGAATGTTGTCAAATATTACCGCCGAAATGTTAGGTTGGCTTAGGTTAGTTTATATTACGTTATTGACGTATATGAAGGTCCCACGGAGACGTAGACGCCAACCCGACAGGAATGTTGTCAAATAATATCGCCGAGATCTTAGTTTGGGTTAGGTTAGGTTGTATTACGCTATTGATGTATATAAAAATCCCACGGAGACGTAGAGCCCAACAAGCCAGGAATGTGGTCAAATAATACCGCCGAAAGGTTAGGTTGGGTTAGGTTAGGTTATATTACGTTATTGATGTATATGAAGGTCCCACGGACACGTAGAGGCCAACTCGCCAGGAATGTTGTCAAATAATAGCGCCGAAAAGTTAGGTTGGGTTAGGTTAGGTTATATTACGTAATTGATGTATATAAAAGTCCCACGGAGACGTAGAGGCCAACTCGCCAGGAATGTTGTCAAATAATAGCGCCGAAAGGTTAGGTTCGGTTAGGTTAGGTTATATTACGTTATTGATGGATATGAAGGTCTCACGGAGACGTAGAGGCCAACTCGCCAGGAATGTTGTCAAATAATAGCGCCGAAAGGTTAGGTTGGGTTAGGTTAGGTTATATTACGTTATTGATGGATATGAAGGTCTCACGGAGACGTAGAGGCTAACTCGCCAGGAATGTTGTCAAATATTACCGCCGAGATGTTAGGTTGTGTTAGGTTAGGTTATATTACGTTACTGATGTATATAAAATTCCCACGGAGACGTAGATGCCAACTCGCCAGGAATGTTGTCAAATATTACCGCCGAAATGTAAGGTTGGGTTAGGTTAGGTTATATTATGTTATTGATGTATATAAAGGTCTCACGGAAACGTAGAGGCCAACAAGCCAGGAATGTGGTTAAACATTACCTCCGAGACGTTACTTTGGGTTAGGTTATGTTATATTACGTTATTGATGTATATAAAAGTCCCACGGAGACGTAGATGCCAACTCGCCAGGAATGTTGTCAAATATTAGTGCCGAGAGGTTGGGTTGTGTTAGGTTAGGTTATATTACGTTATTAATGTATATAAGGCCCTACGGAGACGTAGAGGCCAACTCGCCAGGAATGTTGTCAAATATTACCGCCGAGGTGTTAGGTTGGGTTAGGTTAGGTTATATTACGTTATTGATGTACATAAAATTCCCACGGAGACGTAGAGCCCAACTCGCCAGGAATGTTGTCAAATATTAGTACCGAGATGTTAGGTTGTGTTAGGTTAGGTTATATTACGTTATTGATGGATATGAAGGTCTCACGGAGACGTAGAGGCCAACTCGCCAGGAATGTTGTCAAATATTGCTGCCGAGATGTTAGGTTGGGTTAGGTTAGGTTATATTACGTTATTGATGTATATAAAGGTCTCACGGAAACGTAGAGGCCAATTCGCCAGGAATGTTGTCAACTATTACCGCCGAGATGTTAGGTTGGGTTAGGTTAGGTTATATTACGTTATTGATGTATACAAAGGTCTCACGGAAACGTAGAGGCCAACATGCCAAGAATGTGGTTAAACATTACCTCCGGGACGTTAATTTGGGTTAGGTTAGGTTATATTACGTTATTGATGTATATAAAAGCGCCACGGAAACGTAGAGGCCAACTCGCCAGGAATGTTGTCAAATATTAGTGCCGAGAGGTTGGGTTGTGTTAGGTTAGGTTATATTACGTTATTGATATATATAAAAGTCCCACGGATACGTAGAGGCCAACTCGCCAGGAATGTTGTCAAATAATAGCGTTGAGAGGTTAGGTTGGGTCATATAAGGTTATATTACGTTATTGATGGATATGGAGTTCTCACGTAGACGTAGAGGCCAATTCGCCAGGAATGTTGTCAACTATTACCGCCGAGATGTTAGGTTGGGTTAGGTTAGGTTATATTACGTTATTGATGTATATAAAAGCCCCACGGAAACGTAGAGGCCAACTCGCCAGTAATATTGTCAAATATTAGTGCCGAGAGGTTGGGTTGTGTTAGGTTAGGTTATATTACGTTATTGATGTATATAAGGCCCTACGGAGACGTAGAGGCCAACTCGCCAGGAATGTTGTCAAATATTACCGCCGAGGTGTTAGGTTGTGTTAGGTTAGGTTATATTACGTTATTGATGTATATAAAATTCGCACGGAGAAGTAGAGGCCAACACGCCAGGAATGTTGTCAAATATTAGTACCGAGATGTTAGGTTGTGTTAGGTTAGGTTATATTACGTTATTGATGGATATGAAGGTCTCACGGAGACGTAGAGGCCAACTCGCCAGGAATGTTGTCAAATAATAGCGCCGAAAGGTTAGGTTGGGTTAGGTTAGGTTATACTACGTTATTGATGTATATAAGAGCCCCACGGAGACGTAGAGGCCAACTCGCCAGGAATGTTGTCAAATATTAGTACCGAGATGTTAGGTTGTGTTAGGTTAGGTTATATTACGCTATTGATGTATATAAAAGTCTCACGGAGACGTAGACGCCAACCCGACAGGAATGTTGTCAAATAATATCGCCGAGATCTTAGTTTGGGTTACGTTAGGTTGTATTACGCTATTGATGTATATAAAAATCCCACGGAGACGTAGAGCCCAACAAGCCAGGAATGTGGTCAAATAATACCGCCGAAAGGTTAGGTTGGGTTAGGTTAGGTTATATTACGTTATTGATGTATATGAAGGTCCCACGGACACGTAGAGGCCAACTCGCCAGGAATGTTGTCAAATAATAGCGCCGAAAAGTTAGGTTGGGTTAGGTTAGGTTATATTACGTAATTGATGTATATAAAAGTCCCACGGAGACGTAGAGGCCAACTCGCCAGGAATGTTGTCAAATAATAGCGCCGAAAGGTTAGGTTCGGTTAGGTTAGGTTATATTACGTTATTGATGGATATGAAGGTCTCACGGAGACGTAGAGGCCAACTCGCCAGGAATGTTGTCAAATAATAGCGCCGAAAGGTTAGGTTGGGTTAGGTTAGGTTATATTACGTTATTGATGGATATGAAGGTCTCACGGAGACGTAGAGGCTAACTCGCCAGGAATGTTGTCAAATATTACCGCCGAGATGTTAGGTTGTGTTAGGTTAGGTTATATTACGTTACTGATGTATATAAAATTCCCACGGAGACGTAGATGCCAACTCGCCAGGAATGTTGTCAAATATTACCGCCGAAATGTTAGGTTGGGTTAGGTTAGGTTATATTATGTTATTGATGTATATAAAGGTCTCACGGAAACGTAGAGGCCAACAAGCCAGGAATGTGGTTAAACATTACCTCCGAGACGTTACTTTGGGTTAGGTTATGTTATATTACGTTATTGATGTATATAAAAGTCCCACGGAGACGTAGATGCCAACTCGCCAGGAATGTTGTCAAATATTAGTGCCGAGAGGTTGGGTTGTGTTAGGTTAGGTTATATTACGTTATTAATGTATATAAGGTCCTACGGAGACGTAGAGGCCAACTCGCCAGGAATGTTGTCAAATATTACCGCCGAGGTGTTAGGTTGGGTTAGGTTAGGTTATATTACGTTATTGATGTACATAAAATTCCCACGGAGACGTAGAGCCCAACTCGCCAGGAATGTTGTCAAATATTAGTACCGAGATGTTAGGTTGTGTTAGGTTAGGTTATATTACGTTATTGATGGATATGAAGGTCTCACGGAGACGTAGAGGCCAACTCGCCAGGAATGTTGTCAAATATTGCTGCCGAGATGTTAGGTTGGGTTAGGTTAGGTTATATTACGTTATTGATGTATATAAAGGTCTCACGGAAACGTAGAGGCCAATTCGCCAGGAATGTTGTCAACTATTACCGCCGAGATGTTAGGTTGGGTTAGGTTAGGTTATATTACGTTATTGATGTATACAAAGGTCTCACGGAAACGTAGAGGCCAACATGTCAAGAATGTGGTTAAACATTACCTCCGGGACGTTAATTTGGGTTAGGTTAGGTTATATTACGTTATTGATGTATATAAAAGCGCCACGGAAACGTAGAGGCCAACTCGCCAGGAATGTTGTCAAATATTAGTGCCGAGAGGTTGGGTTGTGTTAGGTTAGGTTATATTACGTTATTGATATATATAAAAGTCCCACGGATACGTAGAGGCCAACTCGCCAGGAATGTTGTCAAATAATAGCGTTGAGAGGTTAGGTTGGGTCATATAAGGTTATATTACGTTATTGATGGATATGGAGTTCTCACGTAGACGTAGAGGCCAATTCGCCAGGAATGTTGTCAACTATTACCGCCGAGATGTTAGGTTGGGTTAGGTTAGGTTATATTACGTTATTGATGTATATAAAAGCCCCACGGAAACGTAGAGGCCAACTCGCCAGTAATATTGTCAAATATTAGTGCCGAGAGGTTGGGTTGTGTTAGGTTAGGTTATATTACGTTATTGATGTATATAAGGCCCTACGGAGACGTAGAGGCCAACTCGCCAGGAATGTTGTCAAATATTACTGCCGAGGTGTTAGGTTGTGTTAGGTTAGGTTATATTACGTTATTGATGTATATAAAATTCGCACGGAGAAGTAGAGGCCAACACGCCAGGAATGTTGTCAAATATTAGTACCGAGATGTTAGGTTGTGTTAGGTTAGGTTATATTACGCTATTGATGTATATAAAAGTCCCGCGGAGACGTAGAGGCCAACAAGTCAGGAATTTGGTCAAATAATAGCGCCGAAAGGTTAGGTTGGGTTAGGTTAGGTTATACTACGTTATTGATGTATATGAAGGTCTCACGGAGACGTAGAGGCCAACTCGCACGGAATGTTGTCAAATATTACCGCGGGGATGTTAGGTTGGGTTAGGTTAGGTTATATTACGTTATTGATGTATATAAAGGTCTCACGGAAACGTAGAGGCCAACAAGCCAGGAATGTGGTTAAACATTACCTCCGAGACGATAATTTGGGTTAGGTTAGGTTATATTACGTTATTGATGTATATAAAAGCCCCACGGAGACGTAGAGGCCAACAAGTCAGGAATTTGGTCAAATAATAGCGCCGAAAGGTTAGGTTGGGTTAGGTTAGGTTATATTACGTTATTGATGTATCTGAAGGTCCCACGGAGACGTAGAGGCCAACTCGCCAGGAATGTTGTCAAATATTAGTACCGAGAGGTTGGGTTGGGTTGGGTTAGGTTATATTACGTTATTGATGTATATGTAGGTCCCACGGAGACGTAGAGGTCGACTCGACAGGAATGTTGTCAAATAATAGCGCCGAAAGGTTAGGTTGCGTTAGGTTAGGTTATATTACGTTATTGATGTATATAAAAGTCCCACGGGGACGTAGAGGCCAACTCGCCAGGAATGTTGTCAAATATTACCGCCGAGGTGTTAGGTTGTGTTAGGTTAGGTTATATTACGTTATTGATGTATATAAAATTCGCACGGAGAAGTAGAGGCCAACACGCCAGGAATGTTGTCAAATATTAGTACCGAGATGTTAGGTTGTGGTAGGTTAGGTTATATTACGCTATTGATGTATATAAAAGTCCCACGGAGACGTAGAGGCCAACAAGTCAGGAATGTGGTCAAATAATAGCGCCGAAAGGTTAGGTTGTGTTAGGTTAGGTTATATTACGTTACTGATGTATATAAAATTCCCACGGAGACGTAGATGCCAACTCGCCAGGAATGTTGTCAAATATTACCGCCGAAATGTTAGGTTGGGTTAGGTTAGGTTATATTATGTTATTGATGTATATAAAGGTCTCACGGAAACGTAGAGGCCAACAAGCCAGGAATGTGGTTAAACATTACCTCCGAGACGTTACTTTGGGTTAGGTTATGTTATATTACGTTATTGATGTATATAAAAGCCCCACGGATACGTAGAGGCCAACTCGCCAGGAATGTTGTCAAATAATAGCGTCGAGAGGTTAGGTTGGGTTATATAAGGTTATATTACGTTATTGATGGATATGAAGGTCTCACGGAGACGTAGAGCCCAACTCGCCAGGAATGTTGTCAAATATTACCGCCGAGCTGTTATGTTGGCTTAGGTTAGGTTATATTACGTTATTGATGTATATGAAGTTCCCACGGAGACGTAGAGTCCAACTCGCCAGGTATGTTGTCAAATAATACCGCCGAGATGATAGGTTGGGTTAGGTTAGGTAATTTTACGTTATTGATGTATATGAAGGTCCCACGGAGACGTAGAGGCCAATTCGCCAGGAATGTTGTCAACTATTACCGCCGAGATGTTAGGTTCGGTTAGGTTAGGTTATATTACGTTATTGATGTATATAAAGGTCTCACGGAAACGTAGAGGCCAACAAGCCAGGTATGTGGTTAAACGTTACCTCCGAGACGTTACTTTGGGTTAGGTTAGGTTATTTTACGTTATTGATGTATATGAAGGTCCCACGGAGACGCAGAGGCCAACTCGCCAGGAATGTTGTCAAATATTAGTAACGAGAGGTTGGGTTGGGTTGGGTTAGGTTATATTACGTTATTGATGTATATGAAGGTCCCACGGAGACGTAGAGGCCGACTCGACAGAAATGTTGTCAAATAATAGCGCCGAAAGCTTAGGTTGCGTTAGGTTAGGTTATATTACGTTATTGATGTATATAAAAGTCCCACGGGGACGTAGACGCCAACTCGCCAGGAATGTTGTCAAATAATAGCGCCGAAATGTTAGGTTGGGTTAGGTTAGGTTATATTACGTTATTGATGGATATGAAAGTCTCACGGAGTCGTAGAGGCCAACTCGCCAGGAATGTTGTCAAATATTACCGCCGAGATGATAGGTTGGGTAAGGTTAGATTATATTACGTTTTTGAAGTATATAAAGGCCCCACGGAGACGTAGAGGCCAACTCGCCAGGAATGTCGTCAAATATTACCGCCGAGATGTTAGGTTGTGTTAGGTTAGGTTATATTACGTTATTGATGTATATAAAGGCCCCACGGAGACGTAGAGGCCAACTCGCCAGGAATGTTGTGAAATATTACCGCTGAGATGTTAGGTTGTGTTAGGTTAGGTTATATTACGTTTTTGATGTATATGAAGGCCCCACGGAGACGTAGAGGCCAACTCGACAGGAATGTTGTCAAATCATAGCGCCGAGATATTAGGTTGTGTTAGGTTAGGTTATATTACGTTACTGATGTATATAAAATTCCCACGGAAACGTAGAGGACAACTTGCCAGGAATGTTGTCAAATATTACCGCCGAAATGTTAGGTTGGCTTAGGTTAGTTTATATTACGTTATTGACGTATATGAAGGTCCCACGGAGACGTAGACGCCAACCCGACAGGAATGTTGTCAAATAATATCGCCGAGATCTTAGTTTGGGTTAGGTTAGGTTGTATTACGCTATTGATGTATATAAAAATCCCACGGAGACGTAGAGCCCAACAAGCCAGGAATGTGGTCAAATAATACCGCCGAAAGGTTAGGTTGGGTTAGGTTAGGTTATATTACGTTATTGATGTATATGAAGGTCCCACGGACACGTAGAGGCCAACTCGCCAGGAATGTTGTCAAATAATAGCGCCGAAAAGTTAGGTTGGGTTAGGTTAGGTTATATTACGTAATTGATGTATATAAAAGTCCCACGGAGACGTAGAGGCCAACTCGCCAGGAATGTTGTCAAATAATAGCGCCGAAAGGTTAGGTTCGGTTAGGTTAGGTTATATTACGTTATTGATGGATATGAAGGTCTCACGGAGACGTAGAGGCCAACTCGCCAGGAATGTTGTCAAATAATAGCGCCGAAAGGTTAGGTTGGGTTAGGTTAGGTTATATTACGTTATTGATGGATATGAAGGTCTCACGGAGACGTAGAGGCTAACTCGCCAGGAATGTTGTCAAATATTACCGCCGAGATGTTAGGTTGTGTTAGGTTAGGTTATATTACGTTACTGATGTATATAAAATTCCCACGGAGACGTAGATGCCAACTCGCCAGGAATGTTGTCAAATATTACCGCCGAAATGTTAGGTTGGGTTAGGTTAGGTTATATTATGTTATTGATGTATATAAAGGTCTCACGGAAACGTAGAGGCCAACAAGCCAGGAATGTGGTTAAACATTACCTCCGAGACGTTACTTTGGGTTAGGTTATGTTATATTACGTTATTGATGTATATAAAAGTCCCACGGAGACGTAGATGCCAACTCGCCAGGAATGTTGTCAAATATTAGTGCCGAGAGGTTGGGTTGTGTTAGGTTAGGTTATATTACGTTATTAATGTATATAAGGCCCTACGGAGACGTAGAGGCCAACTCGCCAGGAATGTTGTCAAATATTACCGCCGAGGTGTTAGGTTGGGTTAGGTTAGGTTATATTACGTTATTGATGTACATAAAATTCCCACGGAGACGTAGAGCCCAACTCGCCAGGAATGTTGTCAAATATTAGTACCGAGATGTTAGGTTGTGTTAGGTTAGGTTATATTACGTTATTGATGGATATGAAGGTCTCACGGAGACGTAGAGGCCAACTCGCCAGGAATGTTGTCAAATATTGCTGCCGAGATGTTAGGTTGGGTTAGGTTAGGTTATATTACGTTATTGATGTATATAAAGGTCTCACGGAAACGTAGAGGCCAATTCGCCAGGAATGTTGTCAACTATTACCGCCGAGATGTTAGGTTGGGTTAGGTTAGGTTATATTACGTTATTGATGTATACAAAGGTCTCACGGAAACGTAGAGGCCAACATGCCAAGAATGTGGTTAAACATTACCTCCGGGACGTTAATTTGGGTTAGGTTAGGTTATATTACGTTATTGATGTATATAAAAGCGCCACGGAAACGTAGAGGCCAACTCGCCAGGAATGTTGTCAAATATTAGTGCCGAGAGGTTGGGTTGTGTTAGGTTAGGTTATATTACGTTATTGATATATATAAAAGTCCCACGGATACGTAGAGGCCAACTCGCCAGGAATGTTGTCAAATAATAGCGTTGAGAGGTTAGGTTGGGTCATATAAGGTTATATTACGTTATTGATGGATATGGAGTTCTCACGTAGACGTAGAGGCCAATTCGCCAGGAATGTTGTCAACTATTACCGCCGAGATGTTAGGTTGGGTTAGGTTAGGTTATATTACGTTATTGATGTATATAAAAGCCCCACGGAAACGTAGAGGCCAACTCGCCAGTAATATTGTCAAATATTAGTGCCGAGAGGTTGGGTTGTGTTAGGTTAGGTTATATTACGTTATTGATGTATATAAGGCCCTACGGAGACGTAGAGGCCAACTCGCCAGGAATGTTGTCAAATATTACCGCCGAGGTGTTAGGTTGTGTTAGGTTAGGTTATATTACGTTATTGATGTATATAAAATTCGCACGGAGAAGTAGAGGCCAACACGCCAGGAATGTTGTCAAATATTAGTACCGAGATGTTAGGTTGTGTTAGGTTAGGTTATATTACGCTATTGATGTATATAAAAGTCCCGCGGAGACGTAGAGGCCAACAAGTCAGGAATTTGGTCAAATAATAGCGCCGAAAGGTTAGGTTGGGTTAGGTTAGGTTATACTACGTTATTGATGTATATGAAGGTCTCACGGAGACGTAGAGGCCAACTCGCACGGAATGTTGTCAAATATTACCGCGGGGATGTTAGGTTGGGTTAGGTTAGGTTATATTACGTTATTGATGTATATAAAGGTCTCACGGAAACGTAGAGGCCAACAAGCCAGGAATGTGGTTAAACATTACCTCCGAGACGATAATTTGGGTTAGGTTAGGTTATATTACGTTATTGATGTATATAAAAGCCCCACGGAGACGTAGAGGCCAACAAGTCAGGAATTTGGTCAAATAATAGCGCCGAAAGGTTAGGTTGGGTTAGGTTAGGTTATATTACGTTATTGATGTATCTGAAGGTCCCACGGAGACGTAGAGGCCAACTCGCCAGGAATGTTGTCAAATATTAGTACCGAGAGGTTGGGTTGGGTTGGGTTAGGTTATATTACGTTATTGATGTATATGTAGGTCCCACGGAGACGTAGAGGTCGACTCGACAGGAATGTTGTCAAATAATAGCGCCGAAAGGTTAGGTTGCGTTAGGTTAGGTTATATTACGTTATTGATGTATATAAAAGTCCCACGGGGACGTAGAGGCCAACTCGCCAGGAATGTTGTCAAATATTACCGCCGAGGTGTTAGGTTGTGTTAGGTTAGGTTATATTACGTTATTGATGTATATAAAATTCGCACGGAGAAGTAGAGGCCAACACGCCAGGAATGTTGTCAAATATTAGTACCGAGATGTTAGGTTGTGGTAGGTTAGGTTATATTACGCTATTGATGTATATAAAAGTCCCACGGAGACGTAGAGGCCAACAAGTCAGGAATGTGGTCAAATAATAGCGCCGAAAGGTTAGGTTGTGTTAGGTTAGGTTATATTACGTTACTGATGTATATAAAATTCCCACGGAGACGTAGATGCCAACTCGCCAGGAATGTTGTCAAATATTACCGCCGAAATGTTAGGTTGGGTTAGGTTAGGTTATATTATGTTATTGATGTATATAAAGGTCTCACGGAAACGTAGAGGCCAACAAGCCAGGAATGTGGTTAAACATTACCTCCGAGACGTTACTTTGGGTTAGGTTATGTTATATTACGTTATTGATGTATATAAAAGCCCCACGGATACGTAGAGGCCAACTCGCCAGGAATGTTGTCAAATAATAGCGTCGAGAGGTTAGGTTGGGTTATATAAGGTTATATTACGTTATTGATGGATATGAAGGTCTCACGGAGACGTAGAGCCCAACTCGCCAGGAATGTTGTCAAATATTACCGCCGAGCTGTTATGTTGGCTTAGGTTAGGTTATATTACGTTATTGATGTATATGAAGTTCCCACGGAGACGTAGAGTCCAACTCGCCAGGTATGTTGTCAAATAATACCGCCGAGATGATAGGTTGGGTTAGGTTAGGTAATTTTACGTTATTGATGTATATGAAGGTCCCACGGAGACGTAGAGGCCAATTCGCCAGGAATGTTGTCAACTATTACCGCCGAGATGTTAGGTTCGGTTAGGTTAGGTTATATTACGTTATTGATGTATATAAAGGTCTCACGGAAACGTAGAGGCCAACAAGCCAGGTATGTGGTTAAACGTTACCTCCGAGACGTTACTTTGGGTTAGGTTAGGTTATTTTACGTTATTGATGTATATGAAGGTCCCACGGAGACGCAGAGGCCAACTCGCCAGGAATGTTGTCAAATATTAGTAACGAGAGGTTGGGTTGGGTTGGGTTAGGTTATATTACGTTATTGATGTATATGAAGGTCCCACGGAGACGTAGAGGCCGACTCGACAGAAATGTTGTCAAATAATAGCGCCGAAAGCTTAGGTTGCGTTAGGTTAGGTTATATTACGTTATTGATGTATATAAAAGTCCCACGGGGACGTAGAGGCCAACTCGCCAGGAATGTTGTCAAATAATAGCGCCGAAATGTTAGGTTGGGTTAGGTTAGGTTATATTACGTTATTGATGGATATGAAAGTCTCACGGAGTCGTAGAGGCCAACTCGCCAGGAATGTTGTCAAATATTACCGCCGAGATGATAGGTTGGGTAAGGTTAGATTATATTACGTTTTTGAAGTATATAAAGGCCCCACGGAGACGTAGAGGCCAACTCGCCAGGAATGTCGTCAAATATTACCGCCGAGATGTTAGGTTGTGTTAGGTTAGGTTATATTACGTTATTGATGTATATAAAGGCCCCACGGAGACGTAGAGGCCAACTCGCCAGGAATGTTGTCAAATATTACCGCTGAGATGTTAGGTTGTGTTAGGTTAGGTTATATTACGTTTTTGATGTATATGAAGGCCCCACGGAGACGTAGAGGCCAACTCGACAGGAATGTTGTCAAATCATAGCGCCGAGATATTAGGTTGTGTTAGGTTAGGTTATATTACGTTACTGATGTATATAAAATTCCCACGGAAACGTAGAGGACAACTTGCCAGGAATGTTGTCAAATATTACCGCCGAAATGTTAGGTTGGCTTAGGTTAGTTTATATTACGTTATTGACGTATATGAAGGTCCCACGGAGACGTAGAGGCCAACTCGCCAGGAATGTTGTCAAATAATAGCGCCGAAAGGTTAGGTTGGGTTAGGTTAGGTTATATTACGTTATTGATGTATATAAAGGCCCCACGGAGACGTAGAGGCCAACTCGCCAGGAATGTTGTCAAATATTACCGCCGAGATGTTAGGTTGGGTTAGGTTAGGTTATATTACGTTATTGATGTATATAAAGGTCTCACGGAAACGTAGAGGCCAACAAGCCAGGAATGTGGTTAAACATTAGCTCCGCGACGTTATTTTGGGTTAGGTTAGGTTATATTACGTTATTGATGTATATAAGAGCCCCACGGATACGTAGAGGCCAACTCGCCAGGAATGTTGTCAAATATTAGTACCGAGATGTTAGGTTGTGTTAGGTTAGGTTATATTACGCTATTGATGTATATAAAAGCCTCACGGAGACGTAGACGCCAACCCGACAGGAATGTTGTCAAATAATATCGCCGAGATCTTAGTTTGGGTTAGGTTAGGTTGTATTACGCTATTGATGTATATAAAAATCCCACGGAGACGTAGAGCCCAACAAGCCAGGAATGTGGTCAAATAATACCGCCGAAAGGTTAGGTTGGGTTAGGTTAGGTTATATTACGTTATTGATGTATATGAAGGTCCCACGGACACGTAGAGGCCAACTCGCCAGGAATGTTGTCAAATAATAGCGCCGAAAAGTTAGGTTGGGTTAGGTTAGGTTATATTACGTAATTGATGTATATAAAAGTCCCACGGAGACGTAGAGGCCAACTCGCCAGGAATGTTGTCAAATAATAGCGCCGAAAGGTTAGGTTCGGTTAGGTTAGGTTATATTACGTTATTGATGGATATGAAGGTCTCACGGAGACGTAGAGGCCAACTCGCCAGGAATGTTGTCAAATAATAGCGCCGAAAGGTTAGGTTGGGTTAGGTTAGGTTATATTACGTTATTGATGGATATGAAGGTCTCACGGAGACGTAGAGGCTAACTCGCCAGGAATGTTGTCAAATATTACCGCCGAGATGTTAGGTTGTGTTAGGTTAGGTTATATTACGTTACTGATGTATATAAAATTCCCACGGAAACGTAGATGCCAACTCGCCAGGAATGTTGTCAAATATTACCGCCGAAATGTTAGGTTGGGTTAGGTTAGGTTATATTATGTTATTGATGTATATAAAGGTCTCACGGAAACGTAGAGGCCAACAAGCCAGGAATGTGGTTAAACATTACCTCCGAGACGTTACTTTGGGTTAGGTTATGTTATATTACGTTATTGATGTATATAAAAGTCCCACGGAGACGTAGATGCCAACTCGCCAGGAATGTTGTCAAATATTAGTGCCGAGAGGTTGGGTTGTGTTAGGTTAGGTTATATTACGTTATTAATGTATATAAGGCCCTACGGAGACGTAGAGGCCAACTCGCCAGGAATGTTGTCAAATATTACCGCCGAGGTGTTAGGTTGGGTTAGGTTAGGTTATATTACGTTATTGATGTACATAAAATTCCCACGGAGACGTAGAGCCCAACTCGCCAGGAATGTTGTCAAATATTAGTACCGAGATGTTAGGTTGTGTTAGGTTAGGTTATATTACGTTATTGATGGATATGAAGGTCTCACGGAGACGTAGAGGCCAACTCGCCAGGAATGTTGTCAAATATTGCTGCCGAGATGTTAGGTTGGGTTAGGTTAGGTTATATTACGTTATTGATGTATATAAAGGTCTCACGGAAACGTAGAGGCCAATTCGCCAGGAATGTTGTCAACTATTACCGCCGAGATGTTAGGTTGGGTTAGGTTAGGTTATATTACGTTATTGATGTATACAAAGGTCTCACGGAAACGTAGAGGCCAACATGCCAAGAATGTGGTTAAACATTACCTCCGGGACGTTAATTTGGGTTAGGTTAGGTTATATTACGTTATTGATGTATATAAAAGCGCCACGGAAACGTAGAGGCCAACTCGCCAGGAATGTTGTCAAATATTAGTGCCGAGAGGTTGGGTTGTGTTAGGTTAGGTTATATTACGTTATTGATATATATAAAAGTCCCACGGATACGTAGAGGCCAACTCGCCAGGAATGTTGTCAAATAATAGCGTTGAGAGGTTAGGTTGGGTCATATAAGGTTATATTACGTTATTGATGGATATGGAGTTCTCACGTAGACGTAGAGGCCAATTCGCCAGGAATGTTGTCAACTATTACCGCCGAGATGTTAGGTTGTGTTAGGTTAGGTTATATTACGCTATTGATGTATATAAAAGTCCCGCGGAGACGTAGAGGCCAACAAGTCAGGAATTTGGTCAAATAATAGCGCCGAAAGGTTAGGTTGGGTTTGGTTAGGTTATACTACGTTATTGATGTATATGAAGGTCTCACGGAGACGTAGAGGCCAACTCGCACGGAATGTTGTCAAATACTACCGCGGAGATGTTAGGTTGGGTTAGGTTAGGTTATATTACGTTATTGATGTATATAAAGGTCTCACGGAAACGTAGAGGCCAACAAGCCAGGAATGTGGTTAAACATTACCTCCGAGACGATAATTTGGGTTAGGTTAGGTTATATTACGTTATTGATGTATATAAAAGCCCCACGGAGACGTAGAGGCCAACAAGTCAGGAATTTGGTCAAATAATAGCGCCGAAAGGTTAGGTTGGGTTAGGTTAGGTTATATTACGTTATTGATGTATCTGAAGGTCCCACGGAGACGTAGAGGCCAACTCGGCAGGAATGTTGTCAAATATTAGTACCGAGAGGTTGGGTTGGGTTGGGTTAGGTTATATTACGTTATTGATGTATATGTAGGTCCCACGGATACGTAGAGGTCGACTCGACAGGAATGTTGTCAAATAATAGCGCCGAAAGGTTAGGTTGCGTTAGGTTAGGTTATATTACGTTATTGATGTATATAAAAGTCCCACGGGGACGTAGAGGCCAACTCGCCAGGAATGTTGTCAAATATTACCGCCGAGGTGTTAGGTTGTGTTAGGTTAGGTTATATTACGTTATTGATGTATATAAAATTCGCACGGAGAAGTAGAGGCCAACACGCCAGGAATGTTGTCAAATATTAGTACCGAGATGTTAGGTTGTGTTAGGTTAGGTTATATTACGCTATTGATGTATATAAAAGTCCCACGGAGACGTAGAGGCCAACAAGTCAGGTATGTGGTCAAATAATAGCGCCGAAAGGTTAGGTTGTGTTAGGTTAGGTTATATTACGTTACTGATGTATATAAAATTCCCACGGAGACGTAGATGCCAACTCGCCAGGAATGTTGTCAAATATTACCGCCGAAATGTTAGGTTGGGTTAGGTTAGGTTATATTATGTTATTGATGTATATAAAGGTCTCACGGAAACGTAGAGGCCAACAAGCCAGGAATGTGGTTAAACATTACCTCCGAGACGTTACTTTGGGTTAGGTTATGTTATATTACGTTATTGATGTATATAAAAGCCCCACGGATACGTAGAGGCCAACTCGCCAGGAATGTTGTCAAATAATAGCGTCGAGAGGTTAGGTTGGGTTATATAAGGTTATATTACGTTATTGATGGATATGAAGGTCCCACGGAGACGTAGAGGCCAACTCGCCAGGAATGTTGTCAAATAATATCGCCGAAAGGTTAGGTTGGGTTAGGTTAGGTTATATTACGTTATTGATGTATATGAAGGTCCCACGGAGACGCAGAGGCCAACTCGCCAGGAATGTTGTCAAATATTAGTACCGAGAGTTTGGGTTGGGTTGGGTTAGGTTATATTACGTTATTGATGTATATGAAGGTCCCACGGAGACGTAGAGGCCGACTCGACAGGAATGTGGTCAAATAATAGCGCCGAAAGGTTAGGTTGCGTTAGGTTAGGTTATATTACGTTATTGATGTATGTAAAAGTCCCACGGGGACGTAGAGGCCAACTCGCCAGGAATGTTGTCAAATAATAGCACCGAAAGGTTAGGTTGGGTTAGGTTAGGTTATATTACGTTATTGATGGATATGAAAGTCTCACGGAGTCGTAGAGGCCAACTCGCCCGGAATGTTGTCAAATATTACCGCCGAGATGATAGGTTGGGTTAGGTTAGATTATATTACGTTATTGAAGTATATAAAGGCCCCACGGAGACGTAGAGGCCAACTCGCCAGGAATGTTGTCAAATATTACCGCCGAGATGTTAGGTTGCGTTAGGTTAGGTTATATTACGTTATTGATGTATATAAAGGCCCCACGGAGACGTAGAGGCCAACTCGCCAGGAATGTTGTCAAATATTACCGCCGAGATGATAGGTTGGGTTAGGTTAGATTATATTACGTTATTGAAGTATATAAAGGCCCCACGGAGACGTAGAGGCCAACTCGCCAGGAATGTTGTCAAATAATAGCGCCGAAAGGTTAGGTTGGGTTAGGTTAGGTTATATTACGTTATTGATGTATATGAAGGTCCCACGGAGACGTAGAGGCCAACTCGCCAGGAATGTGGTCAAATAATAGCGCCGAAAGGTTAGGTTGCGTTAGGTTAGGTTATATTACGTTATTGATGTATATAAAAGTCCCACGGGGACGTAGAGGCCAACTCGCCAGGAATGTTGTCAAATAATAGCACCGAAAGGTTAGGTTGGGTTAGGTTAGGTTATATTACGTTATTGATGGATGTGAAAGTCTCACGGAGTCGTAAAGGCCAACTCGCCCGGAATGTTGTCAAATATTACCGCCGAGATGATAGGTTGGGTTAGGTTAGATTATACTACGTTATTGAAGTATATGAAGGTCCCACGGAGACGTAGAGGCCAACTCGCCAGGAATGTTGTCAAATAATAGCGCCGAAAGGTTAGGTTGCGTTAGGTTAGGTTATATTACGTTATTGATGTATATAAAAGTCCCACGGGGACGTAGAGGCCAACTCGCCAGGAATGTTGTCAAATAATAGCACCGAAAGGTTAGGTTGCGTTAGGTTAGGTTATATTACGTTATTGATGTATGTAAAAGTCCCACGGGGACGTAGAGGCCAACTCGCCAGGAATGTTGTCAAATAATAGCACCGAAAGGTTAGGTTGGGTTAGGTTAGGTTATATTACGTTATTGATGGATATGAAAGTCCCACGGGGACGTAGAGGCCAACTCGCCAGGAATGTTGTCAAATAATAGCGCCGAAAGGTTAGGTTGGGTTAGGTTAGGTTATATTACGTTATTGATGTATATGAAGGTCCCACGGAGACGTAGAGGCCAACTCGCCAGGAATGTGGTCAAATAATAGCGCCGAAAGGTTAGGTTGCGTTAGGTTAGGTTATATTACGTTATTGATGTATATAAAAGTCCCACGGGGACGTAGAGGCCAACTCGCCAGGAATGTTGTCAAATAATAGCACCGAAAGGTTAGGTTGGGTTAGGTTAGGTTATATTACGTTATTGATGGATATGAAAGTCTCACGGAGTCGTAAAGGCCAACTCGCCCGGAATGTTGTCAAATATTACCGCCGAGATGATAGGTTGGGTTAGGTTAGATTATATTACGTTATTGAAGTATATAAAGGCCCCACGGAGACGTAGAGGCCAACTCGCCAGGAATGTTGTCAAATATTACCGCCGAGATGTTAGGTTGTGTTAGGTTAGTTTATATTACGTTATTGATGTATATAAAGGCCCCACGGAGACGTAGAGGCCAACTCGCCAGGAATGTTGTCAAATATTACCGATGAGATGTTAGGTTGGGTTAGGTTAGGTTATATTACGTTTTTGATGTATATGAAGGCCCCACGGAGACGTAGAGGCCAACTCGACAGGAATGTTGTCAAATAATAGCGCCGAGATATTAGGTTGTGTTAGGTTAGGTTATATTACGTTACTGATGTATATAAAATTCCCACGGAAACGTAGAGGCCAACTTGCCAGGAATGTTGTCAAATATTACCGCCGAAATGTTAGGTTGGCTTAGGTTAGGTTATATTACGTTATTGACGTATATGAAGGTCCCACGGAGACGTAGAGGCCAACAAGCCAGGAATGTGGTCAAATAATACCGCCGAAAGGTTAGGTTGGGTTAGGTTAGGTTATATTACGTTATTGATGTATATGAAGGTCCCACGGAGACGTAGAGGCCAACTCGCCAGGAATGTTGTCAAATAATAGCGCCGAAAGGTTAGGTTGGGTTAGGTTAGGTTATATTACGTTATTGATGTATATAAATGTCCCACGGAGACGTAGAGGCCAACTCGCCAGGAATGTTGTCAAATAATAGCGCCGAAAGGTTAGGTTGGGTTAGGTTAGGTTATATTACGTTATTGATGGATATGAAAGTCTCACGGAGTCGTAGAGGCCAACTCGCCCGGAATGTTGTCAAATATTACCGCCGAGATGATAGGTTGGGTTAGGCTAGATTATATTACGTTATTGAAGTATATAAAGGCCCCACGGAGACGTAGAGGCCAACTCGCCAGGAATGTTTTCAAATATTACCGCCGAGATGTTAGGTTGTGTTAGGTTAGGTTATATTACGTTATTGATGTATATAAAGGCCCCACGGAGACGTAGAGGCCAACTTGCCAGGAATGTTGTCAAATATTACCGCCGAAATGTTAGGTTGGCTTAGGTTAGGTTATATTACGTTATTGACGTATATGAAGGTCCCACGGAGACGTAGAGTCCAACTCGCCAGGAATGTTGTCAAATATTACCGCCGAGATGATAGGTTGGGTTAGGTTAGATTATACTACGTTATTGAAGTATATGAAGGTCCCACGGAGACGTAGAGGCCAACTCGCCAGGAATGTTGTCAAATAATAGCGCCGAAAGGTTAGGTTGGGTTAGGTTAGGTTATATTACGTTATTGATGTATATGAAGGTCCCACGGAGACGTAGAGGCCAACTCGCCAGGAATGTGGTCAAATAATAGCGCCAAAAGGTTAGGTTGCGTTAGGTTAGGTTATATTACGTTATTGATGTATATAAAAGTCCCACGGGGACGTAGAGGCCAACTCGTCAGGAATGTTGTCAAATAATAGCACCGAAAGGTTAGGTTGGGTTAGGTTAGGTTATATTACGTTATTGATGGATATGAAAGTCTCACGGAGTCGTAGAGGCCAACAAGCCAGGAATGTGGTTAAACATTACCTCCGAGACGTTACTTTGGGTTAGGTTAGGTTATATTACGTTATTATAGTATATAAAAGTCCCACGGAGACGTAGATGCCAACTCGCCAGGAATGTTGTCAAATATTAGTGCCGAGAGGTTGGGTTGTGTTAGGTTAGGTTATATTACGTTATTGATGTATATAAGGCCCTACGGAGACGTAGAGGCCAACTCGCCAGGAATGTTGTCAAATATTACCGCCGAGGTGTTAGGTTGGGTTAGGTTAGGTTATATTACGTTATTGATGTACATAAAATTCCCACGGAGACGTAGAGTCCAACTCGCCAGGAATGTTGTCAAATATTAGTACCGAGATGTTAGGTTGTGTTAGGTTAGGTTATATTACGTTATTGATGGATATGAAGGTCTCACGGAGACGTAGAGGCCAACTCGCCAGGAATGTTGTCAAATATTGCCGCCGAGATGTTAGGATGGGTTAGGTTAGGTTATATTACGTTATTGATGTATATAAAGGTCACACGGAAACGTAGAGGCCAATTCGCCAGGAATGCTGTCAACTATTACCGCCGAGATGTTAGGTTGGGTTAGGTTAGGTTATATTACGTTATTGATGTATACAAAGGTCTCACGGAAACGTAGAGGCCAACAAGCCAGGAATGTGGTTAAACATTACCTCCGGGACGTTAATTTGGGTTAGGTTAGGTTATATTACGTTATTGATGTATATAAAAGCGCCACGGAAACGTAGAGGCCAACTCGCCAGGAATGTTGTCAAATATTAGTGCCGAGAGGTTGGGTTGTGTTAGATTAGGTTATATTACGTTATTGATATATATAAAAGTCCCACGGATACGTAGAGGCCAACTCGCCAGGAATGTTGTCAAATAATAGCGTTGAGAGGTTAGGTTGGGTTATATAAGGTTATATTACGTTATTGATGGATATGGAGTTCTCACGTAGACGTAGAGGCCAATTCGCCAGGAATGTTGTCAACTATTACCGCCGAGATGTTAGGTTGGGTTAGGTTAGGTTATATTACGTTATTGATGTATATAAAAGCCCCACGGAAACGTAGAGGCCAACTCGCCAGTAATATTGTCAAATATTAGTGCCGAGAGGTTGGGTTGTGTTAGGTTAGGTTATATTACGTTATTGATGTATATAAGGCCCTACGGAGACGTAGAGGCCAACTCGCCAGGAATGTTGTCAAATATTACCGCCGAGGTGTTAGGTTGTGTTAGGTTAGGTTATATTACGTTATTGATGTATATAAAATTCGCACGGAGAAGTAGAGGCCAACACGCCAGGAATGTTGTCAAATATTAGTACCGAGATGTTAGGTTGTGTTAGGTTAGGTTATATTACGCTATTGATGTATATAAAAGTCCCGCGGAGACGTAGAGGCCAACAAGTCAGGAATTTGGTCAAATAATAGCGCCGAAAGGTTAGGTTGGGTTAGGTTAGGTTATACTACGTTATTGATGTATATGAAGGTCTCACGGAGACGTAGAGGCCAACTCGCACGGAATGTTGTCAAATATTACCGCGGAGATGTTAGGTTGGGTTAGGTTAGGTTATATTACGTTATTGATGTATATAAAGGTCTCACGGAAACGTAGAGGCCAACAAGCCAGGAATGTGGTTAAACATTACCTCCGAGACGATAATTTGGGTTAGGTTAGGTTATATTACGTTATTGATGTATATAAAAGCCCCACGGAGACGTAGAGGCCAACAAGTCAGGAATTTGGTCAAATAATAGCGCCGAAAGGTTAGGTTGGGTTAGGTTATGTTATATTACGTTATTGATGTATCTGAAGGTCCCACGGAGACGTAGAGGCCAACTCGCCAGGAATGTTGTCAAATATTAGTACCGAGAGGTTGGGTTGGGTTGGGTTAGGTTATATTACGTTATTGATGTATATGTAGGTCCCACGGAGACGTAGAGGTCGACTCGACAGGAATGTTGTCAAATAATAGCGCCGAAATGTTAGGTTGCGTTAGGTTAGGTTATATTACGTTATTGATGTATATAAAAGTCCCACGGGGACGTAGAGGCCAACTCGCCAGGAATGTTGTCAAATATTACCGCCGAGGTGTTAGGTTGTGTTAGGTTAGGTTATATTACGTTATTGATGTATATAAAATTCGCACGGAGAAGTAGAGGCCAACTCGCCAGGAATGTTGTCAAATAATAGCGTCGAGAGGTTAGGTTGGGTTATATAAGGTTATATTACGTTATTGATGGATATGAAGGTCTCACGGAGACGTAGAGCCCAACTCGCCAGGAATGTTGTCAAATATTACCGCCGAGCTGTTATGTTGGCTTAGGTTAGGTTATATTACGTTATTGATGTATATGAAGTTCCCACGGAGACGTAGAGTCCAACTCGCCAGGTATGTTGTCAAATAATACCGCCGAGATGATAGGTTGGGTTAGGTTAGGTAATTTTACGTTATTGATGTATATGAAGGTCCCACGGAGACGTAGAGGCCAATTCGCCAGGAATGTGGTCAACTATTACCGCCGAGATGTTAGGTTCGGTTAGGTTAGGTTATATTACGTTATTGATGTATATAAAGGTCTCACGGAAACGTAGAGGCCAACAAGCCAGGTATGTGGTTAAACGTTACCTCCGAGACGTTACTTTGGGTTAGGTTAGGTAATTTTACGTTATTGATGTATATGAAGGTCCCACGGAGACGCAGAGGCCAACTCGCCAGGAATGTTGTCAAATATTAGTAACGAGAGGTTGGGTTGGGTTGGGTTAGGTTATATTACGTTATTGATGTATATGAAGGTCCCACGGAGACGCAGAGGCCAACTCGCCAGGAATGTTGTCAAATATTAGTAACGAGAGGTTGGGTTGGGTTGGGTTAGGTTATATTACGTTATTGATGTATATGAAGGTCCCACGGAGACGTAGAGGCCGACTCGACAGAAATGTTGTCAAACAATAGCGCCGAAAGCTTAGGTTGCGTTAGGTTAGGTTATATTACGTTATTGATGTATATAAAAGTCCCACGGGGACGTAGAGGCCAACTCGCCAGGAATGTTGTCAAATAATAGCGCCGAAATGTTAGGTTGGGTTAGGTTAGGTTATATTACGTTATTGATGGATATGAAAGTCTCACGGAGTCGTAGAGGCCAACTCGCCAGGAATGTTGTCAAATATTACCGCCGAGATGATAGGTTGGGTAAGGTTAGATTATATTACGTTTTTGAAGTATATAAAGGCCCCACGGAGACGTAGAGGCCAACTCGCCAGGAATGTCGTCAAATATTACCGCCGAGATGTTAGGTTGTGTTAGGTTAGGTTATATTACGTTATTGATGTATATAAAGGCCCCACGGAGACGTAGAGGCCAACTCGCCAGGAATGTTGTCAAATATTACCGCTGAGATGTTAGGTTGTGTTAGGTTAGGTTATATTACGTTTTTGATGTATATGAAGGCCCCACGGAGACGTAGAGGCCAACTCGACAGGAATGTTGTCAAATAATAGCGCCGAGATATTAGGTTGTGTTAGGTTAGGTTATATTACGTTACTGATGTATATAAAATTCCCACGGAAACGTAGAGGACAACTTGCCAGGAATGTTGTCAAATATTACCGCCGAAATGTTAGGTTGGCTTAGGTTAGTTTATATTACGTTATTGACGTATATGAAGGTCCCACGGAGACGTAGAGTCCAACTCGCCAGGAATGTTGTCAAATATTACCGCCGAGATGTTAGGTTGGGTTAGGTTAGGTTATATTACGTTATTGATGTATATAAAGGTCTCACGGAAACGTAGAGGCCAACAAGCCAGGAATGTGGTTAAACATTAGCTCCGCGACGTTATTTTGGGTTAGGTTAGGTTATATTACGTTATTGATGTATATAAGAGCCCCACGGATACGTAGAGGCCAACTCGCCAGGAATGTTGTCAAATATTAGTACCGAGATGTTAGGTTGGGTTAGGTTAGATTATATTACGTTATTGAAGTATATGAAGGTCCCACGGAGACGCAGAGGCCAACTCGCCAGGAATGTTGTCAAATAATAGCGCCGAAAGGTTAGGTTGGGTTAGGTTAGGTTATATTACGTTATTGATGTATATAAAGGCCCCACGGAGACGTAGAGGCCAACTCGCCAGGAATGTTGTCAAATATTACCGCCGAGATGTTAGGTTGGGTTAGGTTAGGTTATATTACGTTATTGATGTATATAAAGGTCTCACGGAAACGTCGAGGCCAACAAGCCAGGAATGTGGTTAAACATTAGCTCCGCGACGTTATTTTGGGTTAGGTTAGGTTATATTACGTTATTGATGTATATAAGAGCCCCACGGATACGTAGAGGCCAACTCGCCAGGAATGTTGTCAAATATTAGTACCGAGATGTTAGGTTGTGTTAGGCTAGGTTATATTACGCTATTGATGTATATAAAAGTCTCACGGAGACGTAGACGCCAACCCGACAGGAATGTTGTCAAATAATATCGCCGAGATCTTAGTTTGGGTTAGGTTAGGTTGTATTACGCTATTGATGTATATAAAAATCCCACGGAGACGTAGAGCCCAACAAGCCAGGAATGTGGTCAAATAATACCGCCGAAAGGTTAGGTTGGGTTAGGTTAGGTTATATTACGTTATTGATGTATATGAAGGTCCCACGGACACGTAGAGGCCAACTCGCCAGGAATGTTGTCAAATAATAGCGCCGAAAAGTTAGGTTGGGTTAGGTTAGGTTATATTACGTAATTGATGTATATAAAAGTCCCACGGAGACGTAGAGGCCAACTCGCCAGGAATGTTGTCAAATAATAGCGCCGAAAGGTTAGGTTGGGTTAGGTTAGGTTATATTACGTTATTGATGGATATGAAGGTCTCACGGAGACGTAGAGGCCAACTCGCCAGGAATGTTGTCAAATATTGCCGCCGAGATGTTAGGTTGGGTTAGGTTAGGTTATATTACGTTATTGATGTATATAAAGGTCTCACGGAAACGTAGAGGCCAACAAGCCAGGAATGTGGTTAAACATTAGCTCCGCGACGTTATTTTGGGTTAGGTTAGGTTATATTACGTTATTGATGTATATAAGAGCCCCACGGATACGTAGAGGCCAACTCGCCAGGAATGTTGTCAAATATTAGTACCGAGATGTTAGGTTGTGTTAGGCTAGGTTATATTACGCTATTGATGTATATAAAAGTCTCATGGAGACGTAGACGCCAACCCGACAGGAATGTTGTCAAATAATATCGCCGAGATCTTAGTTTGGGTTAGGTTAGGTTGTATTACGCTATTGATGGATAATCCCACGGAGACGTAGAGCCCAACAAGCCAGGAATGTGGTCAAATAATACCGCCGAGATGTTAGGTTGGGTTAGGTTAGGTTATATTACGTTATTGATGTATATAAAGGTCTCACGGAACCGTAGAGGCGAACAAGCCAGGAATGTGGTTAAACATTACCTCCGAGACGTTACTTTGGGTTAGGTTAGGTTATATTACGTTATTCATGTATATAAAGGTCTCACGGAAACGTACAGGCCAACAAGCCAGGAATGTGGTTAAACATTACCTCCGAGACGTTACTTTGGTTTAGGTTAGGTTATATTACGTTATTATAGTATATAAAAGTCCCACGGAGACGTAGATGCCAACTCGCCAGGAATGTTGTCAAATATTAGTGCCGAGAGGTTGGGTTGTGTTAGGTTAGGTTATATTACGTTATTAATGTATATAAGGCCCTACGGAGACGTAGAGACCAACTCGCCAGGAATGTTGTCAAATATTACCGCCGAGGTGTTAGGTTGGGTTAGGTTAGATTATATTACGTTATTGAAGTATATGAAGGTCCCACGGAGACGCAGAGGCCAACTCGCCAGGAATGTTGTCAAATAATAGCGCCGAAAGGTTAGGTTGGGTTAGGTTAGGTTATATTACGTTATTGATGTATATAAAGGCCCCACGGAGACGTAGAGGCGAACTCGCCAGGAATGTTGTCAAATATTACCGCCGAGATGTTAGGTTGGGTTAGGTTAGGTTATATTACGTTATTGATGTATATAAAGGTCTCACGGAAACGTCGAGGCCAACAAGCCAGGAATGTGGTTAAACATTAGCTCCGCGACGTTATTTTGGGTTAGGTTAGGTTATATTACGTTATTGATGTATATAAGAGCCCCACGGATACGTAGAGGCCAACTCGCCAGGAATGTTGTCAAATATTAGTACCGAGATGTTAGGTTGTGTTAGGCTAGGTTATATTACGCTATTGATGTATATAAAAGTCTCACGGAGACGTAGACGCCAACCCGACAGGAATGTTGTCAAATAATATCGCCGAGATCTTAGTTTGGGTTAGGTTAGGTTGTATTACGCTATTGATGTATATAAAAATCCCACGGAGACGTAGAGCCCAACAAGCCAGGAATGTGGTCAAATAATACCGCCGAAAGGTTAGGTTGGGTTAGGTTAGGTTATATTACGTTATTGATGTATATGAAGGTCCCACGGACACGTAGAGGCCAACTCGCCAGGAATGTTGTCAAATAATAGCGCCGAAAAGTTAGGTTGGGTTAGGTTAGGTTATATTACGTAATTGATGTATATAAAAGTCCCACGGAGACGTAGAGGCCAACTCGCCAGGAATGTTGTCAAATAATAGCGCCGAAAGGTTAGGTTGGGTTAGGTTAGGTTATATTACGTTATTGATGGATATGAAGGTCTCACGGAGACGTAGAGGCCAACTCGCCAGGAATGTTGTCAAATATTGCCGCCGAGATGTTAGGTTGGGTTAGGTTAGGTTATATTACGTTATTGATGTATATAAAGGTCTCACGGAAACGTAGAGGC